>CM074501.1:15402736-16602736 GCA_037389245.1 Oryzias sinensis | reverse complement strand
ATCACACGAGACAGACTTTCAAGCTTTAAGGAAATCATTTCTGCAAATGAAAATCCTTTATTTCCTATTTCTTTGCCTTTTTTAAGATCTACAATAATAAACACTCACCTGGAAAATTGAAAGGAACTGTTTGAAATCTGACCTGCTGCCAGTAAACTGAGTATGTTCAAGTTAAATGTTGAGATTCAAAAAAAAGAGAAAAGTGTTCGTACAAGTAACTATAAAAATATGCATTTATTGAACTCTTTTTTTTTTTTTACATATATTGGTTATAAACTAATGAGACAAACCTCACACATGGAAGCAGTGGCTGCTGTGCAGTTAAACAACGGTCCCCGTTCGCGTCTGCGAGCTGCAGCGGCTCGTTCGACGAAGGCACCATCACACATGTCTGTGTGCAGACAGAGCAGATGAAGGGACTGACAGCATTGATCGTCTGTCAGGATTATCAGCATCCTCTTCCATCATCATCTCATCACTGAGGAATGATGGAAACTCTCTAAAGAACAGCTCAGCTCTTCTTCTTCTATGCTCCTCCTCCTCCAGCTCTGACGTTTCCTTCTGTCCAACATGAACCCCAGGAGGCTTAGGCTGAGAATCGCAGCGAAGGTTCTGGGTTTCTTTATGTTTTCCCTCATTTCTTGTAAAAGGCTCCAGCCAGCATCTTCTGGATGAGCTCTTCGTTTTTCAGAACGTTTGCCTTCATGGAATAATTTTGATCCTGCTGGTCCTTGATTTGCTGCTCTAGCTCCCCTAGTTCAGCTTTCAGAGGTTCCAGAACTCGTTCAGTTTCCCTGCATCAAAAAAAGGAATTACATGTTATCACACACACAATACGTCGTTCCTTCTTTATTTTCTGTACATAGAAAATAATAATCTGTCCTGCAGCAGTCCTGGACTGCACACACCATTTGAATGTCACTATTTTTCTATCACACTGTGTGTTTGAGAGAAAATATACTCAAAAACTCACCAAAACGCGCACCTACTATTTTTTTTTTATTATTATTATGGAGCCACCAAAAAAGAAAAAGAAAATAAAAGTAAAATTACGACATTTTATCTCGTAAATTTACGAGAAAAAAGTCATAGATTAACAAGGAGAAAACACCGAAGTTGTCCGTTTATCGGAGCATCGCTTGAAGATGAAAGATGTGGAGCCTTTTGTGAAGCTTTATTTTCGGATTATTATAGGTTTAAAACAAAGAGATTCTGAACCTTTGGCGACTCAAAATCAGATTACCGTCAGTAGAGGCGGCTTTCCGGGGTTCAGTGTCAGTAAAGCGGAGTTTCATCTGTAAAATAA
The DNA here is from genome assembly GCA_037389245.1 of Oryzias sinensis. Lineage (NCBI taxonomy): Eukaryota > Metazoa > Chordata > Actinopteri > Beloniformes > Adrianichthyidae > Oryzias > Oryzias sinensis. Next base: position 16,601,430 of record CM074501.1, on the reverse strand, counting down.
GGAGCTCAGAGACACGTTTTGGTGCAGAGGATCGCTGCAGCTTTTATTCTCCTTTTCATTCACAAACCCTGACGTTCCTCTGTCACCTTACGTCATGAACCTGTCATCAGATCCGAACACCAATGCGGAAGTAAACGTCCAGTTATATCATTAAACAACAAAGATGAATGAAAATAGTCTATTATATTAGCATTAGAACGTTGAAAATGCCAAAAAAGTGATCCTCCTCCTCGGACGGAAGCGTCACACAGACTTAGAGATCTTGTTTTTGGTGGAGGAAGAAAGGATTGAAGTGGAAAGCTGCAGAGACACCGATGGCTTCATCGGGCTGCAGGGATCCTGGAAACCAACCATCAATAAATAAAACTTTAATAAATTGTAAATCAAAGAAATGAGCTTCCAGATATTTGGAACGTTCAAGCTCATTCAGCTCACCTGTTCAACTGAGTTTAGTCGGTCTGCTCTGTTGCTGCGCGGCGTTCGCCTGCTGCTCTGCACGCTCACTTCCACTTAATGTCTCTTAAAATCTAAATTTACGAGATAAAAACTCGTAATTTTACTTTTTTTTTTTTTGGTGGCCCTAATACTCCGTCGTACCACAGGACCAATGGCTTGTGGGAAATTTGGCAATTTTCATATTTTCCCACAAAATGGGAAAAGAAAACTTTTCTTTGAGCGACCTTCACAAAAATTCACAAACACACTGCCGGCTTACTGAGGTTTTGTTGACCTTTGACCTCGGGAAGAGGCTACCATCTTCAATTTTCACCTCCTAAGGATTTCAATCTATTCTGTCCTAACTTCTCGAGCATCATTGTGAATGGCGTTAGCGTGGAGAGCTCGCAAAAGCAAATTTTAGGGCATGAGTCAGATGCCTCACGCTGAATGAAACAGTATGACATACAATGACCATATTAGGACCTTTGTTTTATTAGGAAAGTGGGCGTAGTTAACAAAAAACCTCTGCTTTAAGGAAACCTAAAATGAGATTTATTTCTCATTAAGTCTGCAATAATTCAGAGATCAAAAACATGTTTTCAGGTTAATTGGTTTAATAAATTTGGCTCCCATCTACTTGGTCAGTCTGTTTAATAAAATATTTTAAACGTCAACTCCAAACAATAAACTGTGTGCTTTGTTTGCAGCATCCTAACCTCTGTTCCTGAAGCAAAGCCTCTGCGCATTCCTTATTCTCCTTCCGCCAGCGCTGCACCTCGGCCCGCATGGCGTCCATGTCCTCCAGCGTGTACTCCATGAGCTTAGCCAAGAACTGGTAATTGTGGCACAAGCTCTGAATGAATGAGCGAAGCTTCTCCACCTCTTTTGTTGCCATCTCCCGTTTTTTCTGAAGTGCTGCTTCAGACACCAAACTCTGAAAGAGAATATTGAAACAGACGTTTGTGGAAGTGCAAGGTTTGACACACATTCAAAAATTCACCAAATTCAAATATTATTTCACGTCTAATTTTTTTACTAAGTAAGGGTTGTGGACTCTGATGGACTCTTATACCCAACATGGATGCATGCTCCTCAAAAGTCCATTAAATCATTTGTGGGGTTCCCCAAGGATCAATCTTAGGTCCGCTACTTTTTAGTTTATGTATGCTGCCACTTAGGGATGTCATCAGGAGGCACAGCGTTTTTTATCAAAGCTACGCTGATGACACACAACTACACATTGCTGTGTCTCCAATGATGAAGATTCAGTAAACAGTGTTTCAAGCTTTAGAGATGAAGTCATGGAAGGCAGAGAACGTCTTTCATCTCATGCAGAACAAAACAGAGGTTTTAGTGATTGGTTCTGAAGACGAGAGAAAGATTGTTTTATCTAAACAAATAGAAATATAAAAACATCTTCTTGGTGTGAGAAACCTGGGTGTTATTTTTGACTGAAATGAGTTTTATCCCGCAAATTAAAAATGAAAAAACAGGATTCTCTTCTCTTAAAAACATTGCCAGAGTCCGCCCATTTTGTTCTCCTTCCAGCACAGAGGTTCTAATGCCTGCTTTTATTTCCAGCAGAATAAATGATTGTAATGCCCAGATGAAGGGTATCAGACCTTCAACTGTTGCAGACTTCAGCCGCACGCGTGCTGACGAGGACCAGGGGGAGGGGGGGACACATTACATCAATTTTAAAATCGCCGCATTTTGTTTCTTGGTGGTTTTTACATTTGTAGGTGTTCTATTTGAAGCACTTTGAACTACTTTTGTCCAAAAAGTGCTTTATGAATAAAGTTTGATTTGAATTGAACAGTAATATCGGGAGAAACCGGGGTACAGCCCTGGACAGTTTGACAACTACAATAGCAACGATATTGCTCGCCATTTTTGTTGCACGGTAATGTACGGTTGGGGGTGTGAGGGACTATAAGACAGTGGGAGACGCATGTAAACAGAGAGCTCTCAGCACTGGAAGGAAGTGAGAGGCGGGGTTGCTCCATGCTATTGGTTGTGCCCACAACTCAGAGGTAATTCCTAATGAACTCCTGCTGCCCTGCAGAAAATATGTCCTAGAAAATGACAGGTTTTTAGATTTGGGTGGGCGGGTCCATAATCATAATTAACACAATCTTTTAACAAAATAAACTAGCATAAACTGTTTTACTTGTTCTAACTTCAAATTACCAGATTTCTAAAACTCTGCTTTAAGTTAGTCTTAGAGAGAAAAATCTGAACCTCGAATGTGCCGTTGATCTGTAAGCATTTCAGGAGGTTTCAAAACTTCTTTTCTTTTGTTTTATTAGCTTTTTGGTAATGATATTTAAAAATAACCAAAGACAACTCTGCCTTTTATTTGGTCATCTGTATCATATAACACAGTTCTGCTCAAAACAAATCCAACAGGCAAGAACATTAATGTTCTTAAGAATTTCCATCTTCACTGGCGATTACCCAAATGCCCAGAACCAGAGAGTCAATGCATTTAGTGGTTTAGGATTTCAAGGCTGAAGACATTCAGGAGTTCCACCATGCTGGCAAAGATCAAACATGATGCTGGACGGTGCTGGCTGATGTGGATGACTGGCTGATTGGTTTGCCGCTGAAAGAGGGGTTCCCTCCATGACAAAAACACCCGGGTTCTTGAAGGAAGGAAAGGTATCGGAGCAAAAACTGCTGGCAGGGAGTGTTTGCTCAGCTGGACTCTGCAGTGTGTTTGTGTGTGTTTAACGGGAATGTACCAAGCAGTGCGCACACACCTACAAACACCCAGCAGTCAATCAGGCCGTGCGTACAGTGAACGACCCCCAACAGTTTCACTCTTCAGGTCGTGTTTATTTTAGTAACCTTCTGTAGTGGTGGGGTTTTTGGCTCTTTTACTACAGTATTGGGTAACAACTACGATACTTCTGCCTCCTTTCAAGTGCAACTTCTGGTCCAAACGAGGCCACCTGTTTTCATGAGGAAGCAAAAATCCTTCATGACACAACGTGAAAATGAAACGGCGACTGCCTCGTCAACCCCTCACAGCAGCGGCTCAGGACGCCAGGCATCTCCGCCCCCTTTGAGACCCGGCCTTTTCAAACCTCAAATGAACCAAACTGGACCTCAGCTGACTAGAGCAGACCACACGGTAGGGATGACATCAAACATTATTGTTTGCCTCTGTGTCTTTCCATCCATGTGCACATTTCGGACCGCCTCGGTTCTGCGTTTTGTGGTGACTCAAGGGTGTGAGGCCTGAAATGCCTTGGCCCACTGGTCCCTCAGCAAGGTGGGTGGTTTTCCACTTGGTGCTGCGAACCCTGCAGCTAGAAAAACACTCTACGGCTCAATCGGTTGGCTTAGCTGTGGTTTTGGTCTGCATAGCCCAGACAGTAACCCTGGCTTTATTGTATTTGCCGTTGCTTTGCTACAATGCCCCCACCCCATCCATCTCTGTTGGAAAAGAGGAAAAAAGAAACACGGTGTGAAAACACAACCCCTTGTTCTTTGCCCACTCTGTCTTGGAAGATATAAATCAGAGTGTTACGGAGGTCTCTGCTGGGGACTTCCAGAGTTGCGCACTCCTGGGTTTGTCTTTTATTTCGACAGTGATGAAGGGTCGAGGCAAAAGGGGACGACCAAACATCTGGCCGCAACGACCAAAAACAGGGGAAACTAAAACATTTCATATCTTCACCTCTTATAATTCATGAAATTTGGAACAGACCGGCCCCCTGGAAGAACATTTTCATCTAAAACCTAAGAAAAAAAAACACCTTCTGTGAAGCGATAACAAAATGAAATGGTCATGGCACAGACTGTTTAACAGTTTTAGTTTAGTTTAATATAAAACCCAGCCGGTCATCTAATGACTAATTGGCTTAATTAGGAAATACGTGCTAAATGTGATTTATGGAGCGCTTTGGGGGATTTTCGGAGGAAGAGAAAACATTCTTTAAAGTACGCTCTGACAAGAAAAATGGTTTACAAGCAGACAACCTTCTAATTGCATGGAAAGCTTTAGGTTGTATTAACGAGAAAAACAACAGGAGAGACAGTAGCTCATGAAGTGATTGCAGGGTAATAACGGAAGTGTTAACAGACAACGTGTGCATCGTCAGAAATTAACGCACGCAGTGGAAGCCTGAACCATCCGACAAGTGCGTTTAAAAGTGATAACGCACACTTCGAAGGCCATTTACCCGCTTATACCATGGTCACTTACAAAAGCAATACATATTAACCACTTCTTAGTCCTTAATTCTTGTATTTTTACCTGATTTGGATAGCTTTTCTCTCAAAAAGCGGACTATCACATAACATCGCGGCGCACCACATAATAAAATATTCCGCGTCGCGCCGCACCACCGCTGCAGTCAAAATTCGGCAATAAATATATGCTGATCTTTACGATGGGTTGAATAAAGCATCAATTCAGAGAGAAAGTATATATGGAACGGTTATTTTTCAAAATAAAAAAAAAAGTTAAGACTCATAATAAAAAGAATATTTCGGTAATGCTTTCTTTTACAGAACACAATTTACAGTGTAGGCTGAGATTATTTTCTACTTTCAGTTACAAAACTTGAACATAAATACAAATGAAAAGCAGAAAAGATTAGAACACAAATGATACATTAGCAAAGATATTTAGCTGGAAACAGAAAATGTTCACTGTAAAGAAAAGACTTAGAATGAATCAGTCGCATATGTAATGTCTAAAAATGACTTTTGAAGTTATGTAATGATATCTTCTTATCTTAATAAATACGCCTTTTGGCTTTGTTACTTGATAAATAATCTGCACTTGGACTGATAAAGTATAATTAACCTTTAATATGTGTTAAGAACTGGATTATGACAACTAATTAACGTAAAGAAACGTTAAGTAAAACATAATAGTGGGATGATATAAATCCGCTTTTCCTTTGTGGCATTTGTGTACTGTAAGTACAAGACCAAATAAAACCAAACCATTGATTTCAAAAAGTTTTTAATAACAGCCTATTAGAGAGGGTGTAACCTGAACTGATGAGCTTCTAACAATCGTTCAGGTTACTGGTGTTCGATTGAAAACATGCAAAGAAACATATTTGAGATGTAGAACCTCAAAAAAAAAAATATAAAGAGATAAAATAAGGGGAAAAAAAGCAGAGAATCGGTGAACTGAGGAGAGACGTTCTGAGGTTAAATGATGTTGCTGCCGCCCGCGCCACTAGAGCTCCATAGGAGACGGTGGAAATTACCCTCTTGGAGAATAATTTGAAACAAATAAAAATTCTCAAGAGTTCATTGACTGAAGTGATGTAAAAAAAACAAGGGAAACCACTTTGAAGCGAGTTAAAATGTTTGTTGTAACCACTTGAATCAAAAATAAACTTTTAATCTGACGATGCTCCTCCAACAAGCCTGTCTGCGCTCCACCAAAGTAATCCCACTAATGCAAAGCCGCGGGGTCAACTTCTTGTTTCCACAAAAAACGCTGGATGTTTATGAAGACAAGAGGTCTGCAGAGACAGGTATTTATTTTCTTGACGATTCTGCAGAGAGTTTTCTGGCCCTTGTGACGCTCACTCAACAGCGGTCCATTTGTGTGCCACAGGGTTTATTTATACATTAAAGGCCTTCATCTAGGCTAATTTGATGGGGGTACAGAAATTGGGGGAGAGAAGTACACAAAAATTCTAAGGAAAACGCAGCTGTTGCACGGAGCAGATTCTGTCTAAATAAAAAGAGAAGTATCTTGTAATAATATACAAGACTGCTGAGGGGTCACGCTGCAGGTCATCCCCATAAATTTGCTTTGGTCTCGTTCCCTCGCACACACGCTGAAACACACAACTGAGCTGTGATAAACAGACACAACGGAACCATACAACTATATGAATATCCCTTCTAGACGAATTTTTTATTTTTAGGAGCAATTTTAGGAGCAACAACAAACAGAAATTAGAAGAGTAAAACCTCCTTTTCGCCTTATTTACATGTTTCAAACACCAATTCTTGTAGTGAACATGATATGCAGAAATGGCTTGGACGTCCACTGATGAACGCAGGCGCATAAGAACGCCATTATAAACGGACACATCAAACAGAAAAAGGAAGATAAACATTTATGGTTCTTTCTGTTCAGGTTTCACTGTGATTATAATCCAAGAAGAAAACATCTCTTGGTTCCGCCGACCTTATATGTCAGGAAGGAGGTCATTCAGGAGGGTTTTACAGCTGACAGAGCTGGGGAAATAATGAGCGTGGGGGGAAGGCTGTAGTGTAGTTCACAGCTCCTGCAAAGCGGACATACCTGCACTAAGCTTCGCCTGCACACCATACAGGATACTGCGGTCCTCTAAACCAGAGGTTTGAGGCCCTGAAAGTTGAGGAGGCTGAATTAAGAAATTGAGGATAATCTCGTCTGAGCTCACGTTACTCAAAGAACTGCTAGTTTCTATGCTCTGTCGGTGCAGCTCTGTTTTCATGTGGCAATTGAAATGGTCAGACAGCACATGTGCACGCACATACACACATGAATGTCTTTTGCTAAATGCTTCAACTCCTGACAAGGCCTTTGAGTTTATTGTTGGTTGCGCTTATAAACCACGGCTTCAAGCGTGAGTTATGAGGGGTGATGCATGGGGCTTCAGTGAGGAAGCGATAGATCAGGGCCTTTTTGCATGAGTGACATTCCAAAACAATCTATCCATCAAAGTCAGGGTGGTCAGTTAGGATGGGATGCAGGGAAAGCATGCCCCAGTGAAAGGGACCACCCAAAGCAGACAGCATACACCACCTCACACCAAAGCCTGCAGACCAAACTGTGAGCCTTGAACATTTTCTTACCCCAGACACAAATGAAACAGGACCGTCTGTGTGGCTGATAACCAAGTCGACAGAAGACAAACTGTTAGAACTTTTGGGCGCTTTTTTGGGAATGACATCAAACTAAGATAAAAGAGCAGAAGAAACTCTCCTAAAACACCTACTGCTAGATGGATCCAAGTTGGGAACAATTCCCCCCCAGCAGGGTTGATGGGTAAATGAACATTACAGCCCCCAAACACCCCATGATACACTTGATACAAGACAAAACCATTGAGCGTACAGAAGAACTGGTCTGAGTGACCCACCCCCCCTTGCATTCCAAACAGGAAGTACCTGCTGGCTCCAAGAAGCCAAAATCCCATAAAATTCTATAGAGAAATAATCAGCTGTTCCTCAGTAATTCATTGGTCAGAATAACCATTCTTGCTCTGCTCCCTTTTTTAAACATGTTCTTGAAATGTCTGCTTTTCCCCGTGTTGGGATTAATAAAGTTCGATTGATTTTTCTCGTGATATTCTTTTTTTAGTTATTCAAGTTATAAACTGACGGAGGTCTCAATAAAAGAATGTGGTGCCTGCTGGTCAAACGACAGATTTCATGTAGCCCACTTTCAAGTGGTAGGTGTGGACTTTCAACAAGCTCACTTCTAATTGGAGAGAGTGGTTGCCAAAGAAGTGTTGACTCGGACCAACTCAAGCCAATCACTGCTGGCTCATGTCTGCCTCCAAAAGGGCGACTGGATGGGCTTCATTTCATTGTAAGTCATTCACTCCTTCCAGTTCTTAAATACAATCAATGGAAAAAACTAACTTAATAGTAACTTTTCACAAAGAAGTAACTTGTTTAAGGATAATAAATCGTGATTATTTTAAGATATTTGATCTTGAAAACATCACATTTCAAGCAAAAGGTCTAATTAAACAAGATTTGTTTTTACTTTACATTTTTACGCTTCGTTTGTGGATGGTGAGTTTGTTTCAAAAAACAGTCCTGCTTCATTTAACCCTAGTATGTAATGTTTAAGACAAAATGATCCTAAAATGTGCAATTCCACTCTCACTATGAGATGATTGGCATTTTTCTCATGATGGAGAACATATATAAACAACATTAGGCTTGAATATACATTTCAATATGTTCTATTCTATATTTTTATTTTAAAAACTCTAACCAAGGCAAATTCTACTAGTTCCATTGGCAGATTCCTTCACCAAAAACAAGGGAAAAAAATATTACGTCCTATATTTCCTAACTTTTGAATGATTTCCTGTGTGGTTCTTCTCTTATAATGGGTCCAAGTTACAATTCTGTATATTTTTGCTGGAAATTTTCGCGAAACCAGCAGGAACCTGAAAAAATATTTGTAACAGAGGGGAAAAAAATGTCCTTTCCTGTATAGTCCTCACAGAGAAAAAAGGATGAATACAAAGAAACTTTGAGTTTGTTCCCAAGATGTCAAATACTTTTTCACAAAACAGGAAAGTCTCTAACGAGAATATAAATGAATAAAATAAATAGGCATACCTCAAAGTTGAGCAACCCGAGAAAACAAGCTGCTTTTGCTCCAGACATCTAGATGTGTGTATCAATTGTGTGTGGTTTGTTAGGGGCCATGCTAACCTGTCTGGTTATAAGCAATTCAGCTTCACTGGAGGAGAACATTTCTGAGGTTTCAGGGAACTGCAATTACACCTCTTTACTCTGTTTGTTTACCTTTTTTTCATTTTTTTTTAAGTAAATGCCAATGTTGCACTTGGTTCATTGGAAGCAAAGTTCACAGTGAGAAAAGCTCAAACAAATGACAAAACTTAAAGAACTAGAACCCGTGCTGCCCTCTAGTGGAGACAGAAAGACTACACCGTCCACAAACCTGTTCTTTAGATCTGAGGGAGGAATGGGGCAGTTCGTGGTTCTTCTTGACCTCAAGGATTTTTTTCACAAGGCCCCCTGGGGAGACAGAAACAGAAACATTCAGTTCCTGAGGTAAACATGGCACGCTGTGCTTTGAAAGGAGGAGCAGAAACGTGTGACGGTGTACCGTGCTCCTCCTCACTGTCCAGTTCTCGAGCGGGTTCCTGTGAACGGGAAAAAAAAAATAATAAGAATCCAAACAAAGAGTCTCCCTAAGTTCAAACTGACATGTGAATCACCTACTCGATCGCTCTCAGGAGCGCTGAGGGGTGGAGGGGGTGCCTCCTCCACGAGGAATTGCTCATCATCCTCCTCCTCATCGTCTGACATCTTCTTCCCATCCATGATGACAGGTGCTCTGGGCTTGGCACTTGGCAGCCTTCAAAACAGGAGCTTCGCTCATTTACAAGCGCATTTTAGATAGTGTTTTCTGAACCTGCTTCTAATTTATTTGGTTGATTACTTTTCAATAGGACAAACACTAAGAATCGGCCGGCCGTGGTGCAGCGGTGGGGCGGTCGACCCATAATAATATTGCAGGTTCGATTCCCGCCTTGCACGCCCATGAGTCGATGTGTCCTTGGGCAAGCCACTGAACCCCACCTTGCCTCTGGGGGGAGGTTGGCACTAGTGTTCGGCAGCAGAGCCGCCACCAGTGTGTGAATGCGTGTGTGTGAATGTGTGTGAATGTGTGTGTGAATGTGTGTGTGACTGGGTGAATTTGACGGTAAAGCCCTTTGGGCCTTGAAATGCGCTATATAAGTATACGCCATTTAAGAATAAATGTGAAAACCGTGAGTACTGGATGCCACGAGTGACGTCAGGTTACCTCTCTGATGGGGGGGTGTCAGCATGACTGTCTTGTCTCCTAACACGAAACCGTGCACTGCCCGGTCGGGCCATCAGCCTACTGATTTACCATAAAAATACATAATTACAAAGGGAAAAATAAAACAGAAAATAAGCAAATATGTACTCTGGGAGTTTCTTTCAAACAAATCAAAGTTGGGGGTTGTGAGATGTTCACATGTGTCCTTTGAGTGACGGCAGGTCAAAGTGTAATGTGTGAAGTGAACAGACCTGTTGTTGATGTCAGATGACATGGAGGATCCCACAGTGTTCCCATTTTCCTGAGGATGTGAACTTTGGGCAAAACGTGGATCTTCATCTGTCAGCAGAGAACGAGGAGCGTTAGTCAGATTATAATGCTAGATCTCCACAGATCCTGTATTAGCAAAAGGGACTTTAGGATCACTTAACGTACTGCAAAGTCCTAGACTCTCTATGAATGATAGAAACTTCAGATATACCCAAATCTCTTCTTTATAAACCTGCAGAGATTGAACTTACATTAAATGAGTAAAATCTAGATTTTCAACAAAGGAGTGGATACGTAAAGCGCATATCAAGGTTCTGCAGTGGTTTAGTCGGTCTCTGGACCTCAGCAAGGAGTTGAAAGTCTGTGTTGCTGTAGCAACAGCCCCAAAACATCACAGCTCTTGAGAAGAATGGACCAAAATATAGAGTGCATGCAAACCTGGTAGAAACCCATCTACGTTTGACCTCTTCCCAACCATTATTACCACTTACTGTCTGCACTTTCTACATTTATTTAAAAATCTTCCACTGTGAATTGTTTTTTTTCTATCCCGTTTTTGGAATAACTTAAAAAGTCAGAGACTAAACAAATAATTTTGGTCCCACGGTTGTTGCTAATCCTGTGGCTGTATAATTTATATCTACATTTAAAAACTAATGACCTTCAAAATTTTAATATTAGCATATTATTGAGGAACATTTTTTATTCTGTGTTGTGATTATTTAAAAAAAATACACTTTGAAAGTTCAAGATGCCTATGCTAAATTCTGATTGTCCCTTCTGTTTGACACAGCCAAAAAACCCGACTAATCCAACCAGGAAGCGTTGTCTCCTGAATATATTTTATGGCCAGCTATGGGACACAGATTTAATGATGCCAGACTTACTATATTCTGCATCTGCAGCAGTTTTCTTCTGCTTCTGGTTCACATGTGATATGTTCACAGATCTAATGTAAATATATCGGTTGGGAGAACGACATCAGTTACATTTTCCCTTCTATTATCTTTAAACTCGCTGGTCTTCAAATATTTGAATTCATGATGCAGCTAATGGCAATACTACCAGGAGCTAAAGTGCAGAAAAATAGATCATCTATTTGACCACGCCCTCCTCCATCCACCCATAATGTCCAGGAACATAAAGAATAAGATTTTTCACAAACGATGGAATGCAGAATTTTGGTCTTTAGTTTATTAACCATTAGAAAATGTAAATGGTAAATGGCGCATACAGTACAGACCAAAGGTTTGGACACACCTTCCCATTCATTTGAATGAGAAGGTGTGTCCAAACTTTTTGGTCTGTACTGTACTTTTATAGTAAAAAAAAAGCTAAACCTAAAACTCAACAGACCCAAAGGGATTGTGGTAAATATGTTTCTGTATTTGTCTTCCCCTTTGCTTAATCTAAATAGCAACATTTTGTTTCTCAGTGATTCTAATCACTACTAAAAACAATATTAGGGCTGAACTACAAGGAACCATCAAGCATTTAATCAAAAACTGGTCTCTAGTTGGAGAACCGATCTTCAGCATCATTACAAATGAGTACGGCGGTTATTTACAGGATGGATCACTGGTCTGCATGACTGCATCCAGACTAAAGGAGCTAAAGAAGAAATACTGTAATGTTTGCCAAACGTAAAGTTCATTTGAAATGCTATAAAAAACCTTAGAATTGTCCTGCAAGGATCTGCACAGACAGAACACGTACCTCCATCGCTGTCAGATTCATCTGTTGAGGACAAAAAAGATGGTTTTCACTCGGTGGGACACACAGACTCTGTGTGGTTGTAATATTGATGGAAAATGGGTTTGAAAAATATTTTCATTGTACACCAAGTTTCATGAATGCTGTGTTTCCAAAGAAACTCCAACAAAATTCATTGATTTACTGTAACAGTGACAATGCAAAATGATACTGGTAAATAGAGACAGGCGCTTGGTGAGCAATAATTAGCTTCAGATTAAGCAGTCAAGAGCATCGTTTTTCATCAGCATCTGTCCCTAAAACTCAAACAGGTGACGTGGGGGAAACCTGACCTCCAGCTTTAGGTCTTCGCCTTTGTCCTTTGGCAGACGACGGTCGGGGAATTCTGGCGGGGCTGTCGGGCTGCAGATGAAGGAAAAAAACGTGGAAAAGAAAAAGATGAAATACAAAGAATGGCGCCGATGTCTTCTTTAGTAAAACCTCTGGAAGTTCATATAATAATAATTATGTTGTGGGTTTTTGCACTTGAATAAAAAAACAAAGTTTAACTTCAATTTAGCCATTTGTACAGAAACAGAAAGAAAGCAGAAAATAAAAAATGACAACTTCCTTTATTAACTAAAGGTTTTACAAAAATGCTTTTGATTTTTTTTATATTCAATTATTATTTTTAATTAAATTATATTAAAATATATTCCCACCTGACTTCCAACTACTTCTGCAGGCTGCAGAGATAAGAGAAAAAAACAATAATGAGGCGCACAAAGTCACTGTGCAAATATATATATGACAGAGTATTAGGAGCCACCATAAATGAAGAAAAATAAATAAATACATGAAAATAAAGTTGTCAAACAATAAGATAAAGTCTTCATTTTTTGCGCAAATATGAAAAAAAATCTTAATAATAAAATTGTAATTGTAAATTGTAAATTTATGCACAAAATTTTACAATGAAAAAGTCTTGCTTTTACGAAAATGAAATTGTTGCATTTAGCTTTTAAAATGTTTTAACAAAGACAACTGGAATTTACCTGTGCCATTCATGTTCAGAGAAAATCTGATCAACATCACACTGCTCAACAATCTTATTGAATCGCTTTATACTTTTTCGTAAATGTACAACTTTATTAAAAAAAAAGACTTTTTCTTGTAAAATTATGACTTTTTAGATCATAAATTTGCGATTTTGTTCACATAAAGTGTAGACTCTATTGTCTAATATTTTTACAAGTTTATTTTCACCACATTTGGACTTTTTTCTTCTTTATATAAAAGAAAACCTATAGAGAAAACAACAAGTGTAAACAAGCCATATTACAGCAACAATGCTAATCTGCATCTGCAATCTCTAAGCAGGTCACAGAAAACACAGCAGAACGTGGATCGGGACAATAAAGCAAAACAAATACAAGGTAGAAGCCTTCCTTACTCTGACGTGGTTTTCAGAATGCTTTCATTCACACTGTAAGGTGAATTTAAAGCTTTGTAGAGCAAGATGGGCCCTTATGGAAAGTGGCAGACTGTTCGTCATAGTATGTCCACAGACTGTAATTCTGTGGACAACCTCACTTTGGCGCTGATGTCCTTATTTAACTCACATTTAGGAGATGGAGTAAGACCATGTTAACACACTCACTAGAATTTTATGTTGTTAATCGATGACATTAAATTTCTATTGCCAGGTGGCTTTTGCTTGTATTTCCACCAAATCAGCTTTAGAAGAATGACAGATTCATTGAACACAGAAATATGCTGGGAACAAAAAAAAAAGAAAAGAAAAGTGTGGCTAGCATGCTGAAAACACAAAGTATCTAACAGGCAAACTCAAGCTGCTGCAACAGTTACTGCATTGAAACTGTATTTAAAGACCCACTCCAATTAAATTGTGTTTTTGCTCTCGTCTTGCTCATGTTCTTGTAGCATTTTTCTCATCTATAAAGAAAATTAAGCTTGACATTCTTTATTCAAATGGTTGTGAATCGGGAGCAGATGAAAAGGTGCCGTTGGAAGAAGCCTGTAGCAGGAAAAGCTACATCAGGACGCCATAAGCACCCCCCGCTCCATGAAGATGGACAAACAGATCCATAAACCACTTGGTTCTCCTCGTCTGAGCTGGCATCTGACTCAAAACTGTAAGAACTGGAACGCGCCAATATTCTTCGCCATATTTGCTTCACCGGTCATTTTTTTGTTAGGAGAGGGTGGAGCTGTAAGCTAGTGGGAGAGCATGTAAATAGAAGGGTGGCGGCTTACGCCAATAACCCCGCCCACAACTCGGGGGTGAATTTCTAATGAGCTGCTGCTGCTCTGCAGACCCTAGAAAGTGACACCAGCATTTTGATTAAGCCTGTAATCATAATTAATTCAGCTCTATTCAGTAAAATGTTATTTATACAATATTACAACGCAGGTATCTCAACGTGCTTTCAGGTAGAAAACCTAAAATCAAATTACTGATTTCAAAGCTAAATTCAATGGGAAAGCTTTGAAAATAGACCCATAGATGATTGGCGTGGGACTTTTAGAGGCAGAACTGTTTTCTAGGGTTTCATTACCTCTTTATCAGCATTTGGTTCCTTGCATAAACACGAGTTACAACAATAGAAAAATTCATTTCTATTTAATAAAACCTAAAACTGTGAAGATTATCTTCCTAAATATGCTAAACGAAAAGCTTACCGGTGTCCCCGTTTTGGCTGTTTGACTGTTGATCTCATCAGAACTGGGTTTCTGCTCCGGTTCTTCTGGCTCTCTGGTCTGAACACAGAAGCATCTGTATAATATCTACCATTCTTTGCTACTAATATATAATCAGACATTAAGGGAAGTGAAGTTTTGTACCCTTTTATCCCCACTTTCTGCACGTTTGTTCTGCTCCCCTTTGCCGTTTTGTCGCTCTCTGTCTTTTTCTTTGTGCTTTCCTTTGTCCCGGTCTCTGTGAGAATCTCTGTCTTTGTCTCTTTGCCGATCTCTTGTTCTGTCCTGCTCCTTTTCCTTCTCCTTGTCCCGAGCGCGTCCGTTCTGGCGTTCTTGCTCCTGGTCTCGACTCTTTTCTCTTTCTGCGGCGGGCTTTTGGTCGCTGCGATGGCGCCTGTCAGAGTGTTCACGGTCACGCCGGCGCTCCTTCTGCTCGCCCTTGAGCTGCTGATCTTTGGGCTTCACTGTGTCTTTCTCTTCTCGACTGCTGCTGCGCTCGGTTAATCTTTTCTTCCCCTGAAATTGTTGAAGTGAAAAAGAACTTAGACAAAAAATACACAGAAAAACAAACAAACAATAACTGATTAAACAAAAACTAAAAAAGAGGGCATCTGCACTGAGAACTCACATCTCTATCTAGACCATGGCTGCGCTCCTCCCTGTGCCTCTTGTCCTGGGATTTCTCTCGGGATTTGTCCTGGGATTTGTCCTGGGATGTGCCAGTCTTGGTTTTTAGGTTCACCCTTCCTTTTGAGAGCACTTGCTTCACTGCCTCATCACTGGATAGCTGTAAAAAAAATAAAAAATAAAAATAGAATTCCATTTGTTTTTGTCGAACTGATCTGACTAAGTGGTGTTTACTTGTATGGTGCTTTTCTACCTACAAGGACAAAACGCTTTACAGTCACTGACCCATTCACCCAGTCACACACACATTCACACACTGGTGGCTACTCCGCTGCCAAACATCTTGCCAAAGGACACTTTGACTCATGGGCATGCAAGGCGGGAATTGAACCTGCAACCTTATGATCATGGGTTGACTGCCCTACCGCTGCACCACGGCTGCCCCGGACTTGCTACCATTTTTCACTCACTTTACAATATTTTTCATGAGGGAGAAACCTCCAGAACGATAATCACGTTTGTCACATACAGTACATGTAAGTTGTGAGGCGTTTTTTTGTTGCCAAAAACTGTGTACATGTTGTTTAGAGGAAGAAGTCCCAGAGCATCAGTTCATCTGTTTACTCCCATCTCCAGAGTACAATTAAAGCTTTCCAGGTTTTTCCTGAAGCTAAACAACCACTTTCTACAGTCTTGTTATCTACTGAATGTGAAAAAAAGATTTAGGTTTTTGAGTTTTCACACAACAGTTTGGTCTCCGGAGTCACTGAGTTAACATTAAGCAATTAAAAAAATGTCTTTTCTTTTGGGTTTTTTTCTGTGTGTGATCTTTCAGTGACACTGACCTTGTTGAGGCAGCATCTGCCGATGGCCTGCAGCAACTCGTTGGTTTTCTCCGGTTCGTGCCCAGCAACTATTCGTGCAGGCTTTGCCGTTAACGGCTCGCCACTTACCAACGCCACAACGTCTATGGCCTTTTGGAGGAAAGACATTCTTGCTTCTTTGCCCTGAAAAAGGAAAAGGATCACCAGAAAGGTGAGTACAAAAAATATAATAGAATAGAAGGAATTCAAGGGCTCTCCCTTTTTTTTTTTTAAAAAAAAAGCACCACTTTATAGTTTACAAGTGAATGTTGTGACCATTAAATAACAATTATACATAAGAGGAACCAACGATTGCTCCTCTTTGTAAAACGGAAATAAAAAGGCATATTTTAAAAACGTTTAGGGAAAACCTTTTTGTTTTGTGAGCGGCAGAAATTCATGCTTCCAAAAAATAATAGGACAAATCTGCAGAAAAGCATAATTAGTTAAAGATTATTCACTCCATCATTTTAGGTTTTCTAGAAAACGCAAAACTAAAAAGTACTTTCATGTCACCTAACTGTAGCAGCGTCTCGATTTTGCTTTTTTTTTGGGTACAATCTGTAATTTAACGCTACATATTCAAGATAGGATCTAAGTAATGGTCCTGCACAAAAAACTCTTAATGGGTGAAATTAAATGAAAAAGAAAATGGGGGAAAAAAAACATAAGTGGGTCAATTTTTTTTCTCTTTGATGTGAGGCACCAAATGATGTCCCAGGAGGATACATTACTTCACAAATCACGTGAATGGGATCCATTTTTTCCACTTTTCCTCCATCCTCACTTTAACATAAATCCACTATTTGAAAAGTTGTAAAATGCAGGTTTGGATGAGAGCTCTCTGTTCACAGAGAAACAGCAACCCTGAAAAATTACAAATGTTTGGTAACAATAATAAGATCTCATCAATTTAAAAATAAAAAAATGATAAAACAAATAAGTGAAAAATACATTTCTAGATGGTCAGATAAATGATTTCAACGATGCTTGAGTGCAGCTTTCTGTTGGTGAAGTTTGGCAGAATTCAGGAAAAACTGAAGTGAGTTACACTTACTGAGGATAAGCATTACTACAGGCTCATGTGCCAACAGTCGACTAGAGTTTTAACACCTCAGAAAACCTTCTCAGAGCCAGATCCTGTCACCACAGAGATCCTCTTTCAGACCGGGTGTCTGCTCACGCCATGCGCAGACGGCGCAGACACACTTCAGCTACACAAGGTCGACCTGGTCTTCTGTTACTTTTCAGAACAAAAAGCAGTTGTGCAAAATAATAATAATTAGAACAGTACTACACAATGTTCCAATTTTTTGTTGCTAAAGTTATGTACAATAGTTAAAATAGTTTAAAATTATCCTTATTGGAATTAGTCACTAAATGCAAAAATGAATGACATTTACTTTAATACATATATATTTATTTTAATAATGTATGTTTATATTTAATGTTAAATATATTCGTTTTTACATTTTTTTATTTGAGTAACACATTCTATTTATCATCCATATTTTCCTACAGATATTCCCTTCATTTTATATATAGATAGAGAAGTTTATTTTTTTAGGGGGGAATTTCTGCTCTTTATTTTGTCAAATCTAACTGGCTCTCCATACATTTAAACAGTTTTTTTTTTTAAAACCTTCTATACCTTATTTTTGTTCTTTATTTCCTGCTTTAGCCAGCAGTTCTAACAGACAAACAGTCAGCAGCAGTCTGTTGATCTGATGAATCCCAAACATCCTGTTTGTACATAAAAAAAAAAAAAACTATTTACATGCAGGAATATACAGATTAGCTTATTTCTAATAAAATCAAAATAATTTATATGCACTGGCGTCTATGTGCTGTTTCATAATTCCATTTTTCTAATAGCAGTATATATATATATATATATACATATATGACAGCTTCCTCTAAAATTACTAAAAAAATCTTTCTAATCTTGTTCTGCTTGTAGAACATGGATTAGTCTGAACCCATACAGGTGATTTACTCTAAAGATAGTTTTCTTAGAAAACTATTGTTTAAAAACATTTTGTTGAGAGAAAAAAAGATGGCTACAAAACAGCATTTTTAATCATTTTATAGTTGTCCATATTTCACTTTAGAAAACATTTTTGGAAGTATGTGGAGTAAGTAGTTGTTGATATTTTTCTTTCAGTTCTTCAAAACGTTAAGTTTTAGAGTTTTCTCAGCAAGAGCAGCGTCCACATTTGCTGTTTTCTTGGTTTTCTTTGCAGGTGTGTGATATTTGATGATGTAGACAAATGCATTCAAATGAACATAAGACAATAAATCTGTGACACATTTGTCTTGAGTTGCCATGATACAAAAGGAATAGAGGACTTACATTGACATTATCCGACTTCATTTCATTTTCTTCATATAAGCCTTTTAGAAAACCAGTGGTTCTGATGACCTACAAGAGACGAAAATGAGTTTTATTTCATGTTCAAAACAGCAAACATCGATTATATCCTAGCTATATCAGCAATAATTCAAAAACAACATCTTTCCTCATTTTAAACAACTCTTGACAGCCTAAAGTGCAGATTTAGTGAACTCTCTGCTTAAGCCCTGTGCCTAGAGATGAAAACGTAATCAGAGTATAGAGTCTAAACGACTCCTTTACTCTGATTACTGTCTGGACGTGCCTCCATTGTTCAAATATGTATGAAACTGCAGTGAAATACAAGACAATGTAACAAGTGAGGCGTAAAAAAAGATCCAACCTCTGTTTAGAAAACAGATGCTGCTTTACACCTCTGAGACTTCTCTATGCATGTTAATTTATTCAGGCTATTTTAAAGTCCCCTTCTGGTCGACTTTGATCCATTTTCAAAGCGTTCCCAGTGGCCTTTGCTTATGATGATGCCCGTTTTTAGCCAAAATCAAAAAACCTGTGTCGTTTTCTGGGACAGAGTTTCTGCAGGCGATTAGAAATTTGCCTCCGAGTTGTGGGCGGGACGAATGGTGTGGAGCAACCTCGCACCTCCCTTCCCTAGCTTACAGCCCCTCACAACCCCAACCAGACATTACCGGTGCAACAAAACGGTGAGCAATAGGAGCTAACCAGCCGTACACTTTTGAGCCAGATCCAAGTTTAGACAAAGAAAACGATGACGCACACTGAATGAGTTGTTTACAAGTGGATGCATCAGAACGGAGCGGAGCAGGGAGCTTGTGGCCCGCTGCTGTAGATTCTACGCCATAAGCCCTTTTACAAAAAGTTTTTTGCCTGCTCCTGATTCACAATGGTTTCAATAAAGAAATACTCAGAAATGTATGTCTAAGCTTCAATTTCTTCATGTATGTCCTCCATTCTTAGAAAAATACCACAAGAACATGTTAAAAACACCCAAAACAGTGGGTGTTTTTAAGTTAAAATGCATCACAAATACTTTCAAATGATCAAAATAACTATTTTATTAATACGTCATTTCTTAAAATGTTTGGATATAGCTAGTCTTTCTCCCTTTTATTTAGTGACGTTTTCAGATAAATACCTCCAAACCAACAAAAGCCAGGTTCATCGGTAATCAAGAAAATATTTCTAAGATAAAAAAGCATTGGCAGCATTAAAACAACATGAAAACAAGAAGTCAAAATGCAGAAGACTCTCAGAAAAGAAAGCAGAAAATAATCAAACAAATACTGAATATTTTGTGTATAATTACCACTGCAAACATAGAAAATAATTTATTGAATTGTGACTTTTATAGAAGTGGTTTTTTTCCCCATGACAGAACACTAGTAGGAAGCATTTATCCGGGTTTCAAACAGCAGATTCAAACGTGTTAAAAGTATTTGTTTACTATAACACAGACACAGATAACTGTCAACTTTTTCTACAAGTAACTAAACTTCATTCATAGTCATTCAACGATCCGAAAAAAATACTGTTGAAAGGTTCAACAAGGGACCAAGTTAAACGGGTTTGTTGAAGTCTGAGCCCAGGTGCTGCCTAGCAACTAAACGACGCTGATCAGCTAGCTAGGTAGCTAACGGAGCTAACACTTAGACTAAACCACAGCAGATGTTCTGCTGAAAGAATACAACGTTTCTGTCCTCAGATATGTTACTTTTTGCTGCCAGTGATGGCAGCCGTATCAGTTGTGTTACCTAATGCTGCCTAACTTAAAGAGCTTTTCTTTAGGTGCACTAGTAGCACACTAGCCATGATGCTAGCCGTACCCCCGCCTAGGCATTTCTTAGCGTATATTAGGGCATTTTCGCTCCGGGTTTTTCCGACAAAATAGACAAAAAGAGGTGCTGTGAAATAGTCACCACGTCGTGAAGATGCTGTAAAACAGGAATTCCGTCTCACCTCCATAAAGATGTCGTGCAGGTACCGGAACGGCGGCTTGCTCAGCAGCTTTTCCATGAGCGGTGGTTTCTTTATCACTTTACCCAACGTTTCCTGAGTCTTTTTCACCACCGCCGCATTCATGGCGGCGGTAAACACGCATACAACCGAGTGGGTGAACACTAAGGGGGTGAATGAAGCAGCAAAAAGCCCGGTGTGGATGCTAAACGGATCTACAGTTTGGTTGCCATGTCAATATTCAGCAATCCCACAATGCATCACGGTTAAACAGTGCGCCTGCGCTCAACTGTGGACTTGTCAAGCGCATTGTTACCATGGCAACTGTTGGAGGGAATGGGAAGGGGGGGGGGGTCGCCGAAGGGGACACAAATCAAAATTTAACAACAAAAATAGAATTTTCATTGATATTTTTATTGATTTTGTTCGTTTGGTGACTGACTTTGGACAAAAAACAGGAATCTTTACAGCACAACCAGCCTGTTATGTTGTTGATCAACTATGACCACTGGGGTACAGCACACTTAAGTATCAGTATAGAGTCATTACAAACACAGAAAATAACCAACCAAATTAAACGATTTGAGTGAAGGAATGTCATTATTTATTAAACAAATAAAAGATATTAGAAATAAATAAAAACATTTAATCTCAGTGATGACATTAATATTCTTAATTAATATATTTGAATGTGTGACATTAATGTTAGACATATAGAAATATGTGGAATTATAATTAACACACAGCCTGTCACTACTGGTTGTGTGACATACTTTGAAAGAGAACAGTTCAGAATAACTTTCGTTGTGACAAAAGAATTTTAAACAAAATCTCCCTTTTGCTTCCTTCCTCTTAGAAAAAGAGGTGTTGTTTCTCTTGCAGTTTGCCACGTCTTCAGCAGTTGAGACATTTCATTTAACTCTCTCAAATTAAGAATATAATGTGTCGGTCAACGTCGGTGTTTCTTTTGAGGTGAAAGACGTTTTCACTTTAATCTTTTGTGAAAGTGATTGTTTTAAGCTTGAATTTTTTTCTTTTATGTTCCTAATAATTACACCAATATGCTAACGGAGACCCGTGCCCCTTGTCACCTTATTTTGTAAAGTGAACTCCTTGTAAAGCACAAAGGCTCAACAGGAGCAGGCTTTTAAATCGATCTTCACAGAATTTAGTTTAAAAATGACTTATTTGTAAATGTATGATAAATGTGTCATATGTTGTTTATCAAATTTCAACAATTTACTCATTAGATACTCCTGATCCTGGGATAATGACCTTGAGACACGTCACCTGGTAGTTGTTTTTGCTTTTAAAGCGTGACATCCACCCTTACCCTTAAGGTACAGCGCGAACCTTGACCTTGTCGCTTTTGAACCTTTGATTTTCTTCTGTAGAGAGGGTAGGGGGTTCAAATACGAGATTGACAGTTACTAACCCCTTGACACCCATTGATGCAAAAATGCATCAGACCAATTCCAAATTACCCTCATTTGGGATCTACTTGAAGACAAAAACATGAGTGAAATTGTTTTTTCATAGATAAATTCAGGCTTTAAAGGGTTAAAAGGGTTAACCTAATCTAAACAGTCGAGCCAAGTGTTACAGATTAAATTGAATTCATTCGAAAGTGACACAGATAGTAATCGAAATATATAAAAAGATATTTTCTAAAATGATCTGATCTTGAGAGACCTTAAACTAATTTTTGGTAATGAGCCTTGCTGCACTTTTTTTGTTGTTTAACACGTTTTTTTTTCTTGTATTACAGGAATTTCCACCTCCAAAGGATGAGAAACAATCTGTACAGTTCTGGGATGGGTGGCTTTGGTCACTTTCTTTCTGAAGCATTCATCATTTCTGTCATTATTCACTGCATATATTTGTGACAGACCTGTTTGACAAGTTCAGCTTAAAGCCTCCTACAAAAAGGGGGTGTGTGCGTAAGCAGGTGCAGATTCCTACAGATTCTTGACAAGGTAAGAAGACCCGTGATTCCAGGAAATGATTGAATTGTATTGCATTTTACTTTAAAGAAGTGACTTTTTGTTAAAAGTTTGCATGTGTGACATAGGAGGGGGGGAAAAAAATCATGTGGATGTGGATTTATATTTGCAGGATCATAAAGTGATCAATTTAAATAGCAAGGTTTTTAATTCCCATTACAAAGTGTAAACTAAGTCTTGTACAACTGTTAATCCTGGCATCGTTTTAAAACTGCACTGATTTTCCTAATCTTACTTTCCTTTTTCTCCTTGGCTGACCATGAAAAGGCCCGTCAGGTTTGTTTGGTGAGTCAACACTCTCTGTGAAGTTAATCTTTGTTACCTGCCATAGCAGTTGATTAAAAGGAAATATATTTCTTTGGTTTTGAATTGCCTTTTTTCCCCGTGTCAGTGCAGATTCCCGCTCAGTTTTCTAAAAGGACGTGGCGCCATGCTTCGGTGGGTCATACTTCTCACGTTCATCGGCATCTGCGCCGGAGCCGCAGAGCAGAAAAGGAAAACTGTGAAGCCTAATCCCCTGTCAAAAGGTAGATGCTTCCTTTAGGAACCAGACTGACTGAAATATGAGCAGAGAGCTAGATTCTCTTTGTGGTTTCTTCAGGATGGGGTGATGAAATTAACTGGGTCCAAAGTTATGGCGAGGGTCTTTCAAAAGCAGTAAGGAGGTAGGACTTCACTTGTTTATTATGTTTTCTTAATTTTTTAAATATATATTAGTGCAGTAACTCAACGTAATGGACTGTGGCCTTCTTCTTATTCCACAAAAGCAAAGAATGTTTGCATTTATCATTAATCATCTACAATCTGGCAAGGCAATTTGTTTTCTCAATGATTCGGACGTGCAAGGCTGCGTTCACGCTCACTATTGTGTTGAGAAATGTGCTTTATTGTTTCACTCTCTCAGTCAGAAGCCCCTGATGGTCATTCATCACAAAGACGAGTGCCCGTACAGCCAAGGTACGGCCCTAACTTTGCTTTGCCGGGGAAAAAAGAAAACACTGCATGCATGAATACACACTGTTAGTGAGCCTATAGTTTCATTCAAACCAGCATTCAGGCGAGGAAGTTCCTGAGATATACAGCACGGTTCCAGGAAATGTTTGGAGGCAGACACTAAGGGGAAAACTCAGATTTTGGTTGAGAGTTACTCATAGTTTCATGTCCAAAGGGAAATGGCTCCAGGCCCTGATGTCAGCCTTCATCTGCCACTCAGGACCATTTAGACCATTTTTAATCGGTTTGTTTGTTAGTTGAAATTTTGAGGGACACAAGATGTTCAATTCATTGGTTAGCTGAGCAGAAACACCAGACTAAAGCGAATTGTGTCAACAGCTCTGAAGAAAGCATTTGTTGCTAACGACACCATCCAGAAAATGGCTAAAGACGAATTCGTCATGATCAACTTGGTGGTAAATAAGGACATTTTTTCACTTTGGTCTGCAATTACAAAAAGATGAAACAATTTGTAAAAAAAAAAAAATGATTGCACATATCATTCTAAGGAACTGACAACTGTGCCTTCTTGAAAAACAGGAGGAAGCCATGGACAAGAATCTGGCTCCTGATGGCTATTATGTTCCACGAATCCTCTTTGTTGGTAAATATGGTCTTAAAATAATCCTATTTAAGTACAGCAAATATAACAATTTGAGTCCCATTATGTAATTCATTCCTCAGTAGCTACTTTTGATGCCACATAGACAGACACAAACTGGTTTAGCACAGTTCAGACTGGTTCGGTCACAAGCCTTCCTTCCAACTGAACCAGCGTCTTTGTGCAGATCCCTCACTGACTGTGCGTGCAGACATCACTGGACGGTACAGCAACCGCCACTACGCCTACGCTCCGGAGGATATCGCACTCCGTGAGTAACTGAAAGTCCTCCCTGTTTGACAGGTCTCTCCACTCACCTGTCAGCTTCCTGCAGGCAGATTACCCCCCCCCCCTTTTTGAAAATTTCCTTTTTCAGTTTAGAAAAGCAGGAACACGTCCAACCAACATTTAGGCCAATTTACCATAAATGGTTCAGTTGGGTTGAAGAGTTTGAAGCTGTTTCCACTTTTAGGAGTGACAGCATCAGTGTAATGATGTGGGGGAAAAAGCCCCACTTCTGTGACATGGTGGACTGCGGAGCTTCCAGCTTCATCCCGAAACTAAAAAGTATCCAACCATCCACAGAAGTGCCCCAATAAACAAGGCTTATTGGGGCTTCCTTAACTTAAAAGTGAACTACCTCACGGGTAACACTTCCTTTTACAGTTCAAAAAGACAGGGTATTTAACCCTTGTGCTATCTTAGATGACCCCACCCTTACATTGACGTGTTCTCCCTACCATGACAAAGGTGGATAAAGGTGGAAAGATTTCATGTAATCCATGGACACCAGTGAAGATCACAAGTCATTGAAGAAATGAGGTTCAGAGCACTGTCTAGTGGGTCTAGATGACCCCACTCCCAACGTTACTGTGCCTAGGATAGCACAAGGTATTTACAGACAGGGTATTTAAGTGGTACTTATATGATACTTTTGTTGTACCTACTGGGTTCTTCCATGGTATTTGCTGTGTATTTATATGGTACAAGTTAAGTCTCCATGGTAACAATTAGCCAGGTTGGGTTGTTCCAAACCTTTAAGGCTAAAACGGGACTAACTTTTTTCAGGATCACTTTAACTCAGAAAAAAAAACAACTTAAATTGGGTTAAAATGAAACTCCTATAACCCCCAAAGAAGTAACCCAACAGTACACCAACCTGAATAACACAGTAATCGGTTTGATGAAATAACCCGAGTGTCTGCAAATGTGGCTCTTGTGGTATTTTATACAAAAACACATAAACACATAAATACCCACTAGGTACTTTGTAAAAACCTAGTATGTACAGCATAAATACTAAGTAAGTACCACAAAGGTATGAAGCAAATACAGTACAGCATACATACACAACATATACCCTGTAAGTACCCAGTAGGTACAACAAAAGTACCATATAAATACCACTTAAATACCCTGGCAATACTGTACTGTAAAAGAAAGTGTTCCCACTTAACCTCCTAAGACCTGATATCTTGTTCAACAGGCCTTTTCTCATTTACAGCCACATGAATGAACTACTGTGGTAATATAACCCACAATGTGGACGCCAGGTCTCAAAAGGTTTAGAATACAAAAAACAAGTATAACTGTGACACTAGATGTGTTTTTTCTTCATTACATTTTAATGACAAAACAAGGGTGTCAATGCATTTAAAAATGATCCGATGCGTGAAATTTCAGATGAATTTAAGTCAAAAACCAAATAAAAAGCTACCTTAATCAGGAGATTTTCCAGGTTAATCCTCAGTGTTTCTGCGCGTTGGAGCACTGTTATTAATTCACATCTTACTTTAACCTTTAATGATAGTCGAATGAAGAGTTTCAAAACTTAAATCCTACAAACACCTTAAAAAATGTAAGCACATTTAGTGGAATAAATCTGGTTTAGTTTACTGGAAAGCCAGTTAAAAGACAAATGGTTGTTCGTTTCGTTTTTCATCACACCTCATTCATGCAACAGTTTATTTAAAAGGTTCTGCGTCACATCCTCCAAGCCACTTCAAATATAGACACTTTATCCAGAATAACATGCTTTGCTTTGTGCAGCCTGATCTCTGGATTTGTGAGCTCTTTGGGGTAAACTCTGCTCTGTTTTTCTACAGTGATCAGCAACATGAACAAAGCTAAGGTGCTGCTGCACAATGAACTCTGACGAGGATCTGCATCAGCTGAACAGTTCAACACCATTCCAGCTTCCAATAAAACCACATTCCATTAAAACGGTTTTATTTACACTGCCCTGTTGTTTGTGTTCAATGATCTACTTAAGCCTGCACACTTCTTTCACTGCTAAGTCACATTTCTTTTGTTGCTGTAGAGGAAAAATGCAAAACTGATGGCTTTTGTTTTGAGAAAGATCGGGAGCTCAGATAAGAATCGTTCTGTGAAATGGCAGCAGAGCGTTGCCTAAGAGAGGGAAACTTTCCAAATCTGGTCTGTGCGGTTTTAAAATAAAAAAAAGCGGAGGTCAAGTGAGGTATTTTTATTCCAAATCACAGGAGGAGTGGAATGAATCCCGGAAGCTGGACGTGTCTTGTTTCCAACACTTGGTGGCAGTACAATGAAGCTGACCAAAGGTGAAGGCAGTGAGACATTTTCTAACAATAAATATTAATATTAGGAAATGCAGATTTTCATCAAGATTTTAGATTAAATCATTAGTCAAAAACAGGACATTATAGGACTAAAAAAAAGAAGCACATATATTGTAAAAATGTTTTTTCTTTAGAAGAACCCTTCTATTTTTAAAAACTGAAAAATCCAAAACAAAACCTCTAGAAGCTTCTGCAACCAAGTATCCTAGCAGCAGGTTGTAGTTCTCATTGGTCAGTTTTTCTCAAAGCTTGATTCAAACTATTACATTTGAAGGGTCCCTTTACTTTCTTTTTGTGGAAAAGTGGAAAATTGTGGGGATAAATCTGCAGACACTGAAGTTTTTTCCTTGAGTTAGCACACTGCCAAAGCTCCACAGAGGTGAGACGTCTTCAGAAGCCTCTTCATCTCACATCACTTTGAAATCCTCATTATTATTTTTTCTTGGCGGCTCACAAAAAATGTTCAAATCTCTTCAATTATTCACCTTATTGCTCTATCAATGCAGAAATGAAGAACACTTTTGGAATTTTTCCGATATGAGTTTTAAAACTTTCTTCATAAGATAAAAACACTTGGATTTCTGATAAATGATTTGAAGTTCTGCTTCCAAATCCACACCATTAAAGGAAAATACCAGGAAAAAAACCCTCTGGAAAAATGCAACCATCACTACTTTTACTTTAAGCAATAGTTTTAGATTTGAAAAGCAAACCTAACAATCTCTAAAGGATATAAATAAATGAAAGTGTGTTTTTCTTTGTATGTTTCTTCGTCGCATTAAGAGAAAACTGATATATGTCCTGGTTTTCTTTAAATGAATTAAATAAACGTCTGATTTTCAATGTTAAGATTTGTTGTGCAATTTGCCTGAAAAACCATAAATATTAAGAACGAAGCTAAAAAATGACTAAAATCTTAGGAAACTATTCAAATTTTTAATGTGTGTGGTTAGCGCTCCAGCCTCGCAGCAAGAAGCCCCCCGGCTGGGGGACCTGAAACAGACTAAAATGGGGGCCCTTTATGTGTGGACTTTGCATGTTCTCCCCGTGCATGCGTGGGTTTTTTCCGGGGAATCCAGCTTCTTCCCACCGTCCAAAAAACGTCCTTCATAGGTTATTTGGTTACCCTAAATCAGGGGTGTCAAAATCATTTTGGCTCGGGGGCCACATTCAACCCATCTGATCTCAAGTGGGCCGGACCAGTAAGATAAAAGCAAAATAACAGTTTTTTTTTTGTCTTTTGTTTTTTCTCAGTAGGACAAAATGCTTCTACCAATATGGTAGCCTAATGATTTATTATTACACATTCATTCACAGAGGCCAAAAAGGTCAACAGCTTTTTGGGGAACAAGACTTCTGCAGCCTCCAGCATTTTTCAATAAGTTCACCATCTGAAAATGATTCGGATGTTTGCTCCAACTTGTTTGCTATAAGGTGTCCCTCACCGATGTCTCGGCTGCAGTAAATGCAGACGCTTATTTTGGCGGTCCAGCTAATAGTTGGTGAATCTTCTCTTTTCAAAACTGCAAATGTTGAAACTTTTCTTTATGCTGAGTCTTATATGTGCTGAATGTTATAATCTTTGAGCACTGCAACCTGTTGATGACATACCAAACATGCTGTTACGGAATGGAAGGGAGAGTACCCAGGCGCATTGAGGATGAGGAGGCAGAAGATTTGCAGGGAAACCAGGGATTTAATATAACTGAAGACACAAAACCAAAACCACTGCATACGGCAGGCTAGAAACTCGAAACACACTAAACTCTAAACCAGGGAACAACACAATATGGACCAGCACAGGAAGAAGGGAATGACAAGACTTAATTACATACAAGGAAACAAAACACAGGTGGAAACACTCAGGACTGACGGGGAAAGGTAAAACTCGAAACAACAACAAAACAGGAAATTCTACAAAATAAAACAGGAAGTAACTCAAACCTAACCAGCAAAACAAGGAAACAAACACTAAAACAATTTAGTTAAATTTATAACTTATTTTTAAATAAATCACTTAAGTTTTTATCATCAGAACTCAGTGGATTCATAAATGGTTGTTGTAAAATGTTCATAAGGTTTTTATTTCAGCAAACGAGTGACATCATATT
Source organism: Oryzias sinensis (assembly GCA_037389245.1). Classification (NCBI taxonomy): domain Eukaryota; kingdom Metazoa; phylum Chordata; class Actinopteri; order Beloniformes; family Adrianichthyidae; genus Oryzias; species Oryzias sinensis. The sequence continues at coordinate 16,572,640 of CM074501.1, read as the reverse complement.
CGCAGTTAAAAAAAAATGTAGTGAGGGGAAAGCCAGGGAACGAGATGGTCCCGCTCTTATAGTCTACTAGGTTAGGGAGTCATGAGGGAATTCTGAAGTAGCCCGATACTCTGCTTTTCTGCAGCTAACCTTCGTTTCTTTCAACCTTCACCTGATGCCTGCTCTCACAAAAGATCGCAACGTCATCTGCAAACACGACGATCCAATCCACAGAGACTCCTGTCTAACCTCATCTGTCAGTCTGTCCATCACCACAGCAAAGAAAGATGACCCTTGGTGCAGTCCCACCTCCATCTTCAATTCCTGTCACAACCGCAGAACATCTCACCACTGTGTTTCACCTCTCAAGCATGTCCTGAACGACTCCAATGTTCCTCTCTGCCACTCCAGACTTCCTCACCCAAACCTCAGCTATTCTCTCTGGATCCTGTCATAGACTTTGTCTTGATCTACAAAAACACGATGCAGCTCCCTCTGATCTTCTCCGTTTTCTCCAACCATCCCCCAGAACAAAACTTGCATCTATGTGTCTCTTTCTTTGTAAGAAATCCTACCATTGTTCACAAGTGTTCACTTCCTATATCAGTCCACCACCATATTCTTTTCCAAAACTTCATTGTGATTCAATTCAATTCAGTTTTATTCCTCTGTAGTTTCTCTGAACATCTCCTTTCTTCATAAAAATGAAACCAGAGCACTTCTTCTCAGTTCTTCAGACATCCTCTCAGCAGCTCTACCACCACCTCTCCTAAACTCCTCCATATACCTCCACAGGTTCAGTCTATACACATTGGGATTCCACAATTCTCAGTTTTAAATCACACGTTACACCATTGAACCAAATTGTGGGAAAAGTAAATTGCTGCATCCCTACTGTGTATATTGGTGTATTTTTTACGTTGAAAGAGTTGATCAGTTGTTTAGCTAAATTTAAGAAGGATCATTTATTTTTTTTGTTTTATTACATGACATGTAATAAGCTTCGTATAAGCCAATTGAGAAGTTTTTCTTATTAAAATATATATATATATATATTTTTTTTTATGGATTTTCTGTTATTCGTCATTCTGTGTTACGCAAATCATTTATTGAATCAGGAAAAATAGTGAGCCAAAACTAGAGGTTTGAACCAAATTCTGGGCAAAGTGGATCGTCGCATCAATGATGCCTAGATTCTCACTGTATCGAACTTTTGGGCTATTTGACCAAAAGTTATTTTATAGATGTCCTAATCACTTTTTTTCTTTCTAATTTCTCCTAAATGACAGATAAGATCTGAAGACCTCTTGTTTTAAATTTACGGTTACAGTAGGGGTTTATAGCTCTCCTGACACAAGGTGTATATCTGTATAAACCTCTTTTGTATTTGAGGCTTTGATCTAAGCCAAAGTTACTACGTAAATGTGTCTACTTTTAATATTTTTTTACGTTTGTAATCAGTCTGGATTTTTGTTTTAGGAAGACGGTAATGATGAGCACAGCTGCATGTGAGCAAATCAGTGTGTGGAGATGTCAACCTGAGTTTAAATTGAGGAAAACGAGAAAACTGAGACAGACTAAAAACTCGATCAGACTGACTTTATGCCTGTAAGTTTGATCAGTCATGCAAACTTACAATTCCAGTATTTATAGTTAGAAATATCGATACAGCAGTTTATGACAACTGCAGCTGAATCATCACTTTATTTTGCATCATGAAAAGGAAACAAGGACCCCAAACCCCCTGCAGGATAATCACAAACACACACAGACACACAGCTAACATCGGCGATCTTCATTTAGACTTTGCCAGTGACAAGGGCACGGAGATATTAGTCCTTGTTTGCACAATTTAGCTATTCAAATATCCTGGTATACGAGAAAACGGCTCCTAAATGAGAAAATGACTGGGTGATTTGTCATAAACCTACTCTTTTAGTCTTTCCCACACTTCTACACAGCAGCGGTGCACATACACCCCCCTTTCATGTACACTTCCACACTTAAACGGTCGATTTTCCACAGACACACATACAGAGATGCGCACAAGACCAGAATGCTATTATAATGCAATCTGTGGAAACGGTGCCAATTTTGCCACGTAAGTCAGAAAGGTCAAACCGCAAATGTCAGCTATATTTTTTTTCTCTTTTATTTTAATTATTCTGTCAGGTTCAAAGAGTCTTCATCAGAACTGAGCTGTCCTGACAAAGGAAGGCCTGAGCTCACAGATAAGCTCAATCTGCGTCTCCTCTTGACACTTTCTTCTCTATACTTAGCCTATCTGCTCTCCTCTCACACACACAGGATTACCACTGAGTCAATTACAATGTTGCACGGTGCCAAAGAGATGCTTTTGCAATTATCGACCGACCGAGGATGTGGAGTCAATTCATTTACACTGCGCCCCCGTCTTTATGTTCACTTAGAGTTGAATCAAAGCTGATTCCGCGTATTGATCGTCCCAGCAACAGGAAACGGCTTCCGTGACAATCACAGAGATCGGTCAGAAGGTTCCGCTGAAGGAGGTGTGTTCGTCTGTGGCTTGGTTTCCAGTAAATCAAAGACTAACTTTTCCTAATAATTAAAAAAATTATTTAGACTTAATATTTCTGCATCCCCACCTCCATAGGACAATTTTCTTTGGTACAAGGAATTTTACACAAGATTAATTTAGTAAGGGGAAAAACTAAGTACATCAAAGTTGAAAGCACCCCCTTTGTCAACTTGGTGGTCTCATTGTTTCTGATCGCATACATTTCTTCAAAACATGTTTTTCATTAGACTTTGGTTTGAGATTTTGAGCTCTTTGATGAAACAAAAAAAAAAGGGTCATTCTTTCAGGTTTTGTGGTGTTTGAACATCCAAATACATTTTTCCCAAATCTAAAAACACTTCAGGAATCCGTGACAACAACAGTGACTCTAAAGTAATCACTTATAGGCAGTCATTTGGCTACAACATTGGTTCATTTTGTTTGGTTCATTTCAGTTCATAAAGTGAGTCTGAAGACACTCTTCAGCTTAAGTCGAGAATTTTTAATTTCTGTTGTAATTTATTAAATTTGAGTCCAGTGAAATTTGGTTTGATTAAATTTCATCAAACTTTACTGAGAGTACATTTTGTCCAATTTTTTCCAGAAAAGAAATATATTTGTTTCTAAAATATTCTACAATGGAGTGTAAGGGCCAACATGAAAGAAGAAAAAATAAACATATGAGAATAAGGTCATAGCAATATGAGAAAAAAGGTTTTACAAGAACGAACTGCACGAGAATAAAGTCGTAAAATTATGAAAAAATGTCAAAATTCTACAGGTAAAAGTGACACAAATAAAACAAAAAAAAGTTACATTTTTATAAGAATCAAGACGGAAGGTTATGGGATGAAAGTCAACATTTATGAGAATAAAAGTCAGACAATTACAAGAATACAATTACAAGAAAAAAAACTCAACATTATGTGAGAATAAAGTAATAAAACAATGCGAATAAAAACACAATATTTGATGAAAATAAAGTAAAATAGTGAAGAAAAAGGCCATCAATGATTTGGTTGAATTGTATTGTGTCGTGTACACGTGCGTTCCCCTCAGTTCAGTGAGTCGTCACTGATTTTTGTGCGTTCAATTTTTTTGTTTTACAGTTACATTTCAGTGTAGCAGTTACAACTTTTCCTTTTTCTCGCCGACGTGATCACATTCAGATATTCATGATGCTGTTTCATCAGCGATATGTCATGCCTGATGTTTCTACAGTCTGTGGTCCCACTGCTGCTAATTATGCACTTTTACTTTGGCAGAATCCATCTGTGCTCCGACTCACTGTGTGATATGAAGCTCATCCTTTGGTTCTTCCCATTTCATCAAGAATTCCACTTTTTCTTTTTTCTGCGGGAAGATGGCTTTAAGCTAAACTTTCTTTCTAATCTTGTTTTTTCTGAGCAGAATTCAGTGACACCGGTAAACATCAAAACTCATAGTAGTAATAACAAACTGTCGTAAACAATCCTCAGTCCAAATCTCACTTGGTGACAGCAGAAACCCTGAAGATCAGTCAGGACTTTACTGCAGCCTGGTGTCGTGTGATGTGAAGCCCCTGCAGTGCATCAAGGGATTTCTTTTTGTCACGAGACATCGCTTTTGAATTCTGTAAGTTGGTGATATCACTGAATAAAACACACACACACTCATACTCACACACACACACGCTCAGGCACAAGGTCGCAGAGGTACTCTAACCAGTGAATAACAGGAGGCTGGAGCCAGCTGAGGTGGAGACTGTTCTTGCCATGTGATTCGCCACATACATCAACTCTGTTGAGCAGAAAATTGAAATGGAAATGTGGGCCTTGGAGGAGTGTGGCTTCCATTTACCCCTGGACCAGAGCTAATGATTTGTCATTTCTCTCAGGGGCACAAATGGCTGCCCTCTCCCTCACAGTCTGACTGCACCAGAAGCCCCAGGCGCCGTTCTCCAGCACCGGGCCTTGGACCGGCACCGCTTTCCAACACACTCATGTCTACTAGATCCGCTGACATGTGGGACCAATTTATTACTAAACAAGCTGCCCGAATTTGCACGCACCTAGTGGCCGTTAAAAAATGAATTTTGGGCTGAGAGAGCAACCACTCACCAAAAATGATGACATCACGGAGCGAGAAACAGAAAATAAATGGGACCAGAATCTCTTAAATGGATCAAAAAATAAAATTCAAAATCTACGAACAAAACCAAAACACACATGTTCAGGACATCCAAAAGAAAATATTAGTGGATGGCCATTTTGTTGCAAAGTGGGCAATTTGTCGATTTTCACATTTTACCACAACATGGGATGGAGAACTTTTGCTTGATTGACAAAATTTCACACCCAAAAATATCCATATTACCTTTAGTACCTACTACAAATTTAAACTCCTCTTAGGGATTTCAATCTATTGCCCCCTGACTCTTCAAGCATCGTTTGGAAGCCACTTGAGGGGAAAAAATTGTAGAAGTTGTAGATTTTAAACAGCGCAACCCACTTGCAAAAGTGGCGTTCCCCTTTGCTTGCACATTTTTTACAAGACTATAGTGAAAATATAATACATCAATGCGTCGCTCAGGCTGAATGAAATGATATGACATATGACATAAAAATATTAGGAACACAGGCGCGGTTTACAAAAAACCACTGTTGTCAAGGAAATCCAAAAACAAACTTTTGCCTATTCTTCTGAAAATTACACAGTCCTGTTCGTCACCCCCTGGGCAAACAAAACATACAATGGTTGCTATGGAGATAAACCAACAGAAAAGTCACCATTTTGGACAAAACATTTGGATATTTAATGTATTTACAGCTCTGACCAGGGTGGCAGACGCAGAAGAAGAGGGTGATTGACGGGCCTGATGCATCCCCCTAACAGGAGGTAATACGGGAGAGGCAAGGGCTGGTAGCGCCTGTGGGCTATACAATGCCGCTTACGGCTTAAATTCCAGATTATTTCTGGAAAATGTATTGACAAATAACAAATTAAAACCAAAAGCCAATAATCAATAGAGATAGTCAATAAAAAAAACTTTGAATATGAAGACAGAAACTCAGCTGGCAACTAAAGAAGACATTCAAACATGTTTCCCACCATAATTACATGACAACAACTACCATCCCAATCTTTGGAAAAACTTCCACAATCTTCTTTTTTACAACAGTTTACCAACATCCTCTGGTTCTTTGTCGTTGTCTTGGTAATTTGAAGAAAAATATCAAAAAGACAGATTGGACATTGTCATCGTTGAACAAGTACCTTACTTGTGAAGTCAAAATGGCAATCCTCTTTCAGTCTGTTGGAACCATCAAATATAGAGTTTCTACATTAACAAAAATAAAATAAAGCAGAGTTAAATAAAATCTTGACAAAAAATGTTATGGTTGTTAGTTTTTCACTATTCGTTTTGAATATTAAACCCATTGGATGATCAGGTTGTGAGTTGGACTGATTCTGCCCCATTTGCTATAAAAACCAGGAAAAGAAGAACTAAAGGGAAACAGACAGATTTAACATTTATTTGATCAACTCCAGGGGATATGAGAACTTTAAAGAAAACATTGGATCATTTTTTGTTTAACAATTTCTGCTAATAAACGAATTAATTTTGCGTAGGAGCATATACACGCAATTACAATGAAGGTATTATGACTTCATAATTACTTTTTAGAAACAGATTTTCTCGCAACAGTTGGTCCGTCGCATTTTTTCTTCTTAATGCCAGCTGCTTTAAAGTCAACAAGATGCAGGCTCTGCTCTCACTCACCGGGTGACCCGAAGATTAAAACCTGGAATAAAATTCATGAGACGCCTCCGCCTGACTAATCCAGCCTCACCTTGAGTCTGATTGACACCAAGAACATTTGCAATTTGTGTCTGCAAAACTGTCCTGTCAGCCCACAAAATAAGCTACTCCAGCAGTGATGGGAGACGACATCCATTTGAAATGTATATTTCCCACTTTGGCTGCTAGCAATCCTCTGGAATGAAGCCCTGTGATGCTAATTAGAAGACAAGGTTTTCAGAATAAAATAGCCTGGTGTCGTTTTTAAGAATTAAAGGCAATAAAAGAATGCATTTCAATTTAAAAAAGACACATGGACACCGTTACGGCCATGGGTCTGAGTCTGTTTCTGCTGCCTTTGTTCCTCATCCTGCACAGGTGTTTGACTATCGGAGGACAAGGATAGAGGATCCGCCGTAGAGGTGCTCTGTTGGTCTGCCTGCCACGTCCAGACCCGGCACTGCCAGTGACGTGTGTTAAGGTGAGGCATGTGAGGCACAGCCGGTTCACCTGTCATAATCGTGAAAGGTAAATTAAGTGAAAATCATTTTCCACTGATCAGTGTTAAATATACATTTTCAGTCAACTCAACACGTTTTCCACAGTTTCTGAGGTTAAAATAGCAGAATTTGAGTGTTGCGCGATCACAGACAGAGCTGAAACTCCAGGGGCCTCATTTAAAAACGTTGCGTACGCACAAAAGAAGGCGTACGCCACTTTCTACGCAATAGTTGATACTTATAAAAAGCAAACTTGACGGGAAAATGTGCGGTCCTCCACGCAAGCTCTGACCCAGGCGTACGCACAAAAACGGGTGAAATGAGAAACGGCGACACCGTCGGCAGATGGAAGAAACACGTGAAAGTGACAGTGTGTGCCAAATCGTGCTGGCATGTGCTGTGCTACACAATGTGGCACAGCTTAAAAACATGCCTCTACCCCCTGGCGCCGATTGCTGTGTTGGCGCCGACCCTGAACCCCATCCACACGCATTTGAGCCAAATGCTGCTGCTGTGCGCCAGCGTTTGGAAGTGATGCATCGCTTGTAAAGAACAACAAGAGGTGTGGAAAATATTATTTATTCAAGAATTCCCTCATCGTGCAGTTTATTTCAGTCAGTCTTGATTTCGCCCAACTCCTTGGCAAACCTCTCTGATTGTAACGAATGACTTCCCTCTGCATTTCAAGGACTGCATCGGTGAGGACACGTCCACTGCTGGAGGGTTGAGAGCCGCGTGCCGTGGAGAAGCTGGGGCCAGACGGCTGCTCAGCTGCAGCACCGTAACCACTGGCCCCGCTGGAACACCCAGCAACTAAAATAAAATTGTTCTATATTAATCGTTAAGATCTAAAGATTAAAGTGCGCCCTTACCCAATGTGTTATGGTAAAGTTAGAACCTGTGTTTATGTGTGTGTTCATACAAGGTGCTTTACGGTAACCTGTTCACAGTGATGTCGGGTGATTCTGCAGCAGAGCTGCGCATGTGCAATGTTCGGTGTGTATGGCAGACTCCATGATCCGAGGAGCATGTACTACGTCTTTCTCATGTGAATAAATGTGCCTGTTATGCACAAAAGAGAAAGTGGCTCTACGTTTCTTCATCACCACGCAAAGAGGACACGGAAGCAGACGCCGTTCCCTCCATCCCTCTACATTAATAAACTGTAATTGTGTGGCCTGCATACATGTGACTTCACTGCATTCATTTTAATTATTTCTCTTACCCGTGTCACGCGCGTCGGCGTCCCCCTCCGCCTCAGTCACCACTCCACTTAAAAGGGATTCCCCAATAATGGCCGCCAGTCTATCATCAGGAGGGGTCAGCTCCAGTGTCCACTTTCCCCCACCCATGGCAGACACACTGGGGCGATGCAGCGCTAGACGTCTTTTTGCCTCGACTTTGATGTCCGACCATTTCTTTCATTTCTATTTTATTTCGGCCACGGTCCGAGGATGTGAGGCTACAGCATTTACGGCGTCTGCCACCGTTTGCCGCTCAATGCCTTTTTGGCATTAGTAATGCCCACACTGTACCCTCCAAACAACATTTTTCTCCTCTTTTCCACCTCGCCAACGATAACTTCTACTTCACATTGAGTGAAGTTACGTTTCACAGACTATTTATGGGCAACTACGGCCGTGTCATGAAGCCGCAAAAGCTGCGCTGCATTTAGAATCGGTTGTGATTTATTAAGGCAAAGATGCGTAGGATGTGCATGCGCACGGTTTTATAAATCCAAGTATTTCTGTGCGTACGCACGTCCTATGTTTCATCCGTTTTAATCCTACGCAAAGTTTTATAAATGAGGCCCCTGGTGAGGCTCTGTATGGAAGCGATTCTGTAGCGTAAATAAAAAACAAAGTCAAAACTAAATGAATTATGCTACACATTTACCAGAGAACATTTTGAAAATTAAATGTTAAATACCATTTTAATTTTAATTAAGTGACAGAATAAGCTGTGTTGAGGAAGGAAATGAAAAAGCATTTTGCTGGATTGCTTTTTCATTTTATTTTTGAGTCAAAAAATGCAGCTTCATTTTGAAAATGAAAAAGCATTTCTGGTTTTGACTTTGCTTTTTATTTATGCTACAGAATCGCTTCCATAGCTCTGAAGCGCTGTGCCTCATGTCTGACGGCAGGACTCAATGGTAACAGAGACGTGCGCTGAAAACACTGCTGTAGGCCCGTAGAAAAGGCTTTAGGTGAGGCATGCCTCACCAGCAGGGGGCACACGTGAGTTGACAGCTGCTTTGTAGCTTTTTGTGAAGAAGGATCGGCGCACGGACTCAAAAAGTAAGGCCAAACATACATTACAAATACTATGGGAGTAATTGGAAAAAAATGTAAGTAAAATCATTTATTTTTTATTTTTATGATCATTTTCACAAACAGCATTTGATTACACTGATTAAAGCACCAGAATTTGAAGTTGGAAAATTACCAGAAATAGTTACTGAGGGTCAAATGTGTGCTGAACACATCTGTATACTTTAATTTGTTCACAGTACATACGAATAATTTATACACAAGAAGAGTGTTCTATTCATCTATAAAATAAATATTCTCTGTAGGACAAATATTTTCTTGTATGTATTTTGTAAGCTGTATGCTGCGGTTGGATGAATGGTGAAATATTTAGTTCTTTCATTGAACAACTGACCCCAGAGGAGTCATTGCCTCACCAGCCATCAACCTCACTGCACGTCACTGGGCGCTGCAGCCCTGCCTATTCTCTGCTCCCCTGCAGGCACTCGTGTGCTTGGTTCCTGTTGGTTTGGCTTTATTTACTCATGCAACAGCACATTTGTCAGGCTTTCCGTTATTTTAGTTGCTTGTTATTCTTTAAATATACTGTATCTTATACTTTGAGTACAAAAAACGGTTTTTTTTCCCCCTCTTATTTGTTACAACCCAGAGCCAGTCGTAACAGACACACGTGTGTTACCTTTGAAGAAGAAGGAAAAAAAAAAAAAAGCATTAAAAGAACTAGGGTTTTGGAGTGACCGGGGTGCAAAGGTAGGGTGGTTGACCGATTGCAGGTTCGGTTCCTGCCTTGCCGCCACTGTGTTGTAATGTCCTTACACAAGACACTGAACCTCACATTACCCCTCGTTGTTATAGGTTGGCGCCAGTGTTAGGCAGCAGAGCCGTTGTGGTGTAAATGTGTGTGTGAGTGGGTGAATGCGACTGTGACTGTACAGCGCTTTGGATCTTTAGGGAAGGTAGAAAAGTGCTATAAAGTAAATACCATTAGTGCGGAGAGGTATTTAGTTAAGTTTACCTCAGGGGAGACTTCCGCGCTCCTGAATGTGACTTAGTTTTACAGGACATTTTTACAGGTAAACTGTAAAATTTTGCGAATTTTTAAAATTCAGAACAAATTTGTCATTCTTTGATTTATTTTTGCTTTAATTTTTTGAGAATAGTTTTCAAATTCTTTTATTCTGTGGCTGCTCTGAACAGAGCAGGTAACCTACAGTGGTGGACATAATTATTGGTACCCCTCAGTTAAAGAAAGAAAGTCCACAATGCTCACTGAAATGACTTGAAAACGTTGGCTTTATCGGGCTGCTTTAAACCCAAAATGTTCTTTTCTGGGGTCACTTCCAGCTTGGTCAGGTGAACACCTGGGGTGGACAAATGCCCCGAGTGTTGTTGGAACACGGAATGTTATGCAATTGGAGAGCCAAGAATTCCACAACAAACCGCCAAAATCTGAAGACCCCGCCACGTTTAGCTTTGACCAAAAATATGAACCAGTGGATGGGATTCATGGAGACTCACCACCAAATTTCTGATTGTGCCTAATGTTTCTGGAACCAGACTGCTTACTTTTATGACACAGCTGGGTTCTTTTTGTACATTGAAGCGAATGGAGACCAACTTGTGTTACGAGCCACTGGAGTGCTCACTTGCTGTCCTCACCTGGGTGCAGTTACTTTACCTCTTCTACCCGTTTTGAGAGGGCAGTCCAGGTGTTGCCCCTCAGTCAAGATCTTCTCCACACAAACCACTTCAGACCACTGACTTTATATGAGAGCTTGACTGATTGGCCCCTCCCACCTGGCATTCCAAACAGGAAGTACCCACTGAGGTCAAATCCTATAGGCTTCTATTGAGAAATAAACAACCGATACTAATTCTATTTGCCAGAATAGCCATTCTTGCTCTGATTCCTAATGTTCTTGCTAATTCACAATTTTTTTAATGATGTTTTATTTCTGTTGTAAAAGTTTATTCAAGTTATAGACTGACCAATCAGATACCTCATTAAACGTTTGACAAATTTCATGTAGCTTGGTTTCAAGCGGTAGGGGTGTAGATTTCCACAAGAGTGGTTGCCATGGAAATGATGACTGACTTGGACCAATCACTGCTAACTGGCGGCGTCTGGCTCCAACATAGCGACGCACATACTGCGAAAAGATGGCGACTGAATCGACTTCATCTGGAAGGAAGCCATTTTCTAAGGTTGACGTCCCACTCCTTCAGTTCAGTTCTCATATCCACAGAAATAACGACTCGCCACATGCCAAGCGTAAACTAGGAACTCTTTTATTTTTTTGTGGATTTTGTATGTCTATATTCATTAGGTTCTTTTCTACAGAGTCCTTTAAAAGTTTGTCATCATGCTAGGTGCAGCTTCAGTGCTGGTAAGTACATGCAAGGTTGTGGTTCTTGTTGGTGAAGGATTTCACACACAGGACGATTGTTGAGAGAGCAGAAACCCCAGAAACGGTCATTAAACATACCCAAAACTACAACCCCTTCGACCCTCACTGTGGGAGGGGCCAGGGGGCGCACTGACCATCATCAAGGATTTACAAAGGATCAAGCAGAAGCAGCTCATTTCTTGCTGTGCTAGTTCAGTCCGTCCACACCGTTGACACGATTTTTTTTTTAAAGCATGACATCATCAGTTGACATCTTTAGTAGAAAGAAACCTTAAAGCAGGCAATCTTTACGAGGACATGTACAAAAAAAAAGTCCTCAGACAGCTTTGTGGAGGGAGAAGAATGACAAAAAAAGGGAGCAGAAGGGAAGAGAGGGTCAAACTCCTGTTTGTGACGGGCTGACGTTAAAGGACGGTTCAGGAGTATTGCTCAGGACTTTGGTTTGGGTACGTTTTGCCGGCAGGAGGTGGGGACGTTTTCTGCTAAAAGATTTTGTCCCACGCTCAGGTTTTTAAGTCCAAACTACCAAATAGAACTGAAAAATTGACATATTGTAAATGACATCAACAAGTGCCCGCTGGTGGATGCCACTTCAAGCTGAGGCACTTAACAGTGCAGGTTTGTTTGCTTTTTTTCCTGTGGGTTTGTCGTCTTTTGTGAACGTGTGGCTACAGTGGAGATGCAGGACTTTGTCATAACCAGGGCAGTGAAGGTGCCGTGTCCTACGGTGGCCCCGGTGAGTCACAAAGAACCAGAGGAAGAAGAAAACAAAACAGGACATTTGTCACAATTCCAGCATCAAAGGAGGGAAGAGGTTTGCCATAGGTATTTGTCTTTTTTGTTTTTTTTTTTGTTTTTTTACACACAGACACTACACTGCGGCAAGAATGATCACAGGTCACAGGAAACACTGACTGCTCACAGACGGCTACAAATGCAGTGGAGAAAGCATGAACGAACAACGGTGGTAAGAGCAGAACCCTGACGGCACAGATGACAAACCCTATTCCAAAATAAATCATCATTAAGAAAATAGTCGGGCAAAAAAACACACACATTGATCTTTGGTGAAAGTCGGTATGCTTTAGGACACTCAAGCACACTCCCGTTTGAACCCTCGGACAGCCGGAAGCGGAAACCACTTGTGTTCCTCGGACTGGAGTCCGGCAGACGGAGGATATGCAACCTGCCGTGTTTCTGCAGCAGGGCGGGGAAGGGCGGCGTAGACGCGACATCACGACGTTTGGTTGTAAACTACTAGCCTACAGTGTTCTTCATGCAGGGACTGCATATTCACCAGGAAAAAAAAGGTGCTTTCTGGGAGATTGTGTGTAGGAAACTGCAACATGTTTGTGTCTCTACAGATGGCATCGTTTTCATGAAAACACGTTCATTTATGGGTCGTGCTGCTACAGTACATGTATGAACAGCGGACGTGACAGACGAGTGCCACCAAAGTTCTAGGAACAGTTTCACTGCTGGACCACTCCAGAAGACAAACTCAAAAGAAGGTTATCCCTTCTAACTCCCCTTCCTAAAAAAAAGGAAATCTAGAAAACAGAGATTCAAAGCTGCCTGTGGAGGAAGTTGCTGGCATTCATTCAAACTTTTTCGCGGATGGACGCGTGGAGTTGACCACCGCGCGAGTTCTGCTCTGCAAGCCTCTCAGTTCAGTTTCCATGCAAAGCCATGGCTCGACAAAAAATAAAATAAAAAAATGAAATAAAATAAAAGTACAACGTGCAGCGCCTCGCCAAGCTCGACCCAAGACCCAGGCGGCGGAGTCCGCACGCGCCCCCACCCTGCGGTTCAAGTATGAAATGACAGTGACTGGAAATAACGTACAAAACAGAAGCTTCAACAGTTGATTAGACTTTCAAAATAAAATTAGCGTATGCTAACTTCTTGAGTTCTTCTATTATCGGACACGGTTGTGTTTTTCTTACATGTTTCGACGGACGTCGAAACATGTAAGAAAAACACAACCATGTCCGATAATAGAAGAACCCAAAAAGTCAGTTATCAATACAGACGCTATGAACCTTACTGAACTAAAATTATGCTAAACTAGCATCACTACTGCTTTTTTTTCCTTCTCCGTTTATCCAAAAGGTGACAATACTTAAGGTGACATTTTCTTTTTTTTTTATACAGCGGCTTAAAAGAGATGAATCTCATACTGTGACGCACAGAATAAGTTCAAACTAGTTGGTTATGAATTATTGAAGTTAGATTTCCTTATCATTTACCAAGTGTACTTATATAGTGTAAATGTTTAGGTCCTTACACATTAACATTCGTTTTTTAAAGGGCCAGATGCCAAAACAGTAAGTACACGCAAAACGGTGCAGATTTTATGCTTTCTTTGTGTGTTTTTGATCGCTGCCATTAATTGAACGACTGCAAGAACAACTGAGTGAGTGAATTCAGGAGAGGCTTGAGCGAAACTCACAACCGCGCAATGCTAACTGAGCGGTTGCTAACTGTGCGACCGCACGTTTTACAACTGCACGGTTGCAATCTGTGTGAATGTGAAAATCACTGCATTCCATCACGTTTTAACCTAAATCCGCCTTTTTTATTTTTAAATTAAAAAAAAAACTGCGCGGCTTCGCACAGTTAGCATTGCGCTTGCGCGGTTGTGAGGTTCGCTCAATCATCTCCTGAATACACTCACTCAAGTTGTTTTTGCACTCCTTTAATTAATTTCAGCGATGAAACGCCACTAAACGGATAGAAAAACCGGATAAAATGAGCCGTTCAGTATTAATGCTAGAAATGTTCTCTGACTTAACCCCTCAAAAACCTTCAGCTGTCTTCTAAAAATGTTCTGAACTTCTAATAAAAACGAAAAACGTAAAATGAAAAGAATAATCGATAAATTAAATACATACATTTAGCAAACTATTAACTCTGCCCTAATTTTACAAGTACAAAAAGAGAAATCCATATATTACAGCTCACACCTCTGGTTGTTTCATTCTTGAAAGGTAGAGGAGGGGATTTCAGGTTGATTGGCGGCTCTGGAACAAAACTGCATCCGTGCAAAACAGTAGTAGATCTGGGTGGAAAACCAGGCTGTGCATGTGAGCATAAACAGACCTCAAAATAACCGACCTTCACGAAAGAAAACTAAATGGCTCCAGAAATCTGGTGTGAGGATTGTTTGCACACTTGCATGCATATGGGCCCTTTTTCCCCCCGCTAAATTTGAACGTAAACTGGATTTCATCTGGGATAAAACGACAGATTTGTCATTTCAGCCTCTGCAGCATTCGAAACATTTTAGAGATGAAAACACAGTGGTTCCAGTTTTTAAATTCAAAACGACATGAAACACAACAATCTCAAAAATTAAAATTCAACACGGAAGGTCAAAAATAAAAATCAAGGTGATGAGGGAAAACCCGACGCTGAGGTCCTCTGAGGAATGAGCAGTCTGAGAGGCGGCGCAGGTACAAAGTGCACGTGCGCTGCGACACGTCAGAAGGGAAACGGCTGGCAGAAGACGGGTCTCTCTAGCTTCTGGCCTGGGTCTGGGTGGGAGGAACCATCTTGGTCCTGGGAGAACCTCAGGAGCTCAGGGGGAACTGGTCTTGCTCGATGGGCTTTTTGACCCAGGCGCCCAGGCCGGCCTTGTGGAAGGCCTTGATCAGCGCCTTCTTGGCAGAGTGGTACTCTGTGGCGGCCTGCTTGGCGTCGTGGTAGGAGCTCGGCTTCGGCACTTTGATCCGCAGGATGGACGACAGCTGAGGAGGAAGAGGAGAGGCGAAGTCAACCAACCCGTAGAGGTCTTTTCTATGAAACAGCCAACGGAACAAACAATCCGCATAATGAACGCTGCCGCAAACCGTCTCACAGAACAAACTTGCTTCAGACGCTGGTCTTTCAAAATAAAAGTCTTACATCACTTTTCATTTCATCCCAGAGATGATTGTCGGGTTGAAATCAGGACTTTGAATCAAGCCAGACAAGTTTATCTCATGCCAGATTAAAACACAAACTTCCATCTCTGGAGTGGAAGCAAAGAAAATGTTTTTATGTGAGTTGAAGCATTAGGACAGCCTTTACGAAGCCAAAGCCCCTCATTAACATCCTTCCTCCACCAAGCTCCACGGTTGGCCCCATGCAGTCAGGCGGTAAGATTCGGTAAGAACATTCATCCAACTCAACCACCTGAAGGTGTGATCTATCGCTCCTCAGAACGCCTCCCCATTGCGCCACAGTTCACCGGCTCCCTGCTTTGCCTCCGACACCAGTCACCATGGCGATGCGATCTGTGCTCACGTGAAGGCCAGCAGAAGCTGCAGCTGTCTCACTTTTCAATAATAATCACTTCTTTTCAAGCCTTTGGGACACAGAATGTATCCTTTCCTGAAACCTTCATAACTGATGAAACAAAGTTTCAGACGGCAGAGATGACTCGGCTCTAATTGAAGGTCAGTTCTCTCAGCTGTGACTCTCTTTTCCTCACGCATTTGAGTTTTCATTTGACCACTGATCCAAAGAGGAGGATGATCCTCTGTTATTTGGAAAGACTTTCTCTTTAAAACCCCCATCATCTTCACTCCGATCATCTTTTGTTCTGTTTTAAAGGCGTTCCAAGTGGTCTTTTAATTATGTTCGTGCCGTTTTTATTGAATCAATAAACCCGTGTCGTTTTCTAGAACATAGTGTCTGCAGAGCGGCAGAGCATTTGCCTCCCAGGTCCTGTTGGGCAGGATCGTCTGTGTGGCGTAAGCCCTCCCCCATTTCCCGTAATCCCTTCATGTACGCTTTCTCCCCCTAGCTTACAGCTGACATATTATACAGGTGCCACAAAAAAAGGCAGGAATATTTAGCCAGATACCAGCTCAGACCAGGAAACGACTACAAATGGATGCATCGGAATATAGCTCCGTATTTTTAACATAACTAATACGATCTTTCTAACAGAATTTTGTCGATTGATCCTGGTTAACGATTTGAACAAAGAGATGCTTTAAAATGCAACTTTGAGCTAATTTTCTTAATAAATGTCCTGTATCATGAAAAAAATTCCACAAAAACATGCTAAAAAAAACCCAAACACTATAATTTCCTGTAAAATTGCTGTTAAGATCAATAGCCTGAAGCTTTTCTGTACCTTGCAGTGGAGTCGCACCCAGCGGCTGTAGAGGGTGTGCTTGCAGAGTCTGGAAGCGCGTCCCATGTCATCTTTGCCAGTGGTGGCGTTGATCACTTCCAGAGCTTGGTCGCCCACCGTCCAGTTCACGCTGAAGTTTGGCGCCTTCCCGGGCTGCCTGGCTTCTGCGTTGCTAATCCCTGAAACACAGGCAGAAAGCTTCTGTGTGAGGAGAAGCACGACGTGTCCAAGCGTCCACAGCGTTCAACATGAAGGCAATTACCCACACAACCAGGACATCTATGAAAAGCCGTGTCACCTCGCAAAGCAGAGAAAAACGAGGCCTTCCTCTTGAGGGACTTTGGGGACAGAGCTTACACATCATTAGAGGGCCTTGGCCTCCGCTGTATCTCAAACATAAATGGCAGATATATGGAGGACATAAATCCCCGCGTCTGTGGACGGAGCTCCTTGGTTCTATTTGGCAGCGCTCGACGCCAAAGATGATTTACAGGGGCTGAAAATCCTCGGAGCTCGGAGGCCGCTGCCCTTCACGGCTAAAAACCCTCTAAAGCGGAAAAGGTTAATAACCCCACCGCCATCATCTCCTCCACCCGTCACTTAGAGAGCAGCCCAGCAGAGGAGGCTGTGATGTGATGCCCCCCTGTCATCCTGACGGATCAAGATGAAACCGCCACACCGTCAGCGCCTTCACCTTTACCTCTATACTCCTGGCAGTGTTAAAGAAAAACCTGCAACAAGCTGAGACCAAACAACACGACGGTCATTTATTTATGATTTAACTGATGATTGTATTGCTTTTGTGTATTCTTATTTGATCCCTTGAAATAAACCATTAAAAAAAATTTTTTTTATTAGGACTAGAAAGGATAATATCCAACAGACGTAGACAAAGGACTAAAACAAAAGCAGATTAACCTTTAATGTCCAGAAAATAAGTAGGGGTGTCAAATCACGGCGTGAATCGCGGTTAATTATTTACAGACATTTTTTCGCGTTGGACAGTTGCGTCCGTGTAAGTCCGTCCATGTCTGATAATGCACACATGGAAGAGCATTGTCCTGCTCATACCGTGGTTATTTACACAAGAATTAAATCAGAACTTCAATTCTCTTTATATTTTTACGCTTGAATCGTTTTTCACAAAAAGCGCACAAGTGATGGTCAGGAGAAGTTAAAGCATCATTTCTTAAAAAGTTTATTTCACAAAAAGGAAACTGTCTAAACTGTTTAATTCCTTCTCGTAACGTAAAGAAATGAAGTAACCCTTTCTTTATTGAAATTATTAGCAATTTTCAATAACATAGGGAGGAATGTGGCTCCAGAGTCTCAGCTTGCAGACTTCTGGTTTTAATTAAAACAAATTTCATTTTGTCTGCGCTCACTTTTTACCAACAAAACAAGAAAAACAAAACCGGACACGTTTGAAGGGGTTTTTGTCCATTTTCCTGCAGTCAAGTTTTTATTTGTCAAAGAAAAATAAAAAAATCTAAGAAACCAGAAGAGAACAGCGGGAGCTCGGCCGTTTCTGGCCTTTCCAGAAGGTCAGGCCAAGACTGCAAGTGTCCACAAAGGGGTAAATCTATTTAAGTTCCACTGAAAGAAAGTAAATGCCAGCGCAGACCAAACAGAAAACTGCTGGCCTCCTGTCCGGAGTGAATGACCGGTTGGCTGAACAGATGCTCTACATTCAATTCTGGGGTTTGGAGTTTTCAGAAAGAGCTTTAAAGCCCCCCACGCCCCTCTTTTTCCCACGTGGTCAAACCTATTGAGCGTTCCTACCACTGAGCAGGGGCCTGTTGAGGGAGAACGGCTGCGGCAGGTCCTCGATGTCTGCGATCCGCTGGTACATGGCCCTGGAAAGGTGGTCGGCGTGGTAAAGGCTGCCGAGAATGATGCTGGAGAAGTAGATGGGCTCGGTAAAGTAGCTCATCAAAGAGCCCTGGATGCCCACCACGTTCCATCTGCAGAGGCAAAAAACACACCCATCATGCATCAGACAGAAGCCACTCCCCTCTCGACAAATCGCAACACGGGAGCTACGGGATCGGGATGACAGCCGGTCGGAAGAGTTTGATGAATAATGTCAGGTGATCAGAATCCTCATTTATTGCAGTTTCATTGAGGAGAAAGAAGCAGTGAGACTCGGCTCAGCACCTGAGGAGCTGCTCTGATGATCTCCAAGCTGCATGTTAAATGGAGAAACTGGACATTTATTTCTGATTTCACTCTATTCTATTGTGACATCGCTTTTCTATACCTGCTAAATTATTAAGGTTAACTTGACAAAGCTTCACTTGTTTGTTCATTTTGGTTAGCAGCCAAAAAACACAATAATAATTATAATTACATTTTTTTAAAAACTAGTTATAATTATAATTAATTTCAATAAAAACAGTATAATCAATAATATAAAAAAAACCTACAAATGTAAAAAAACTGCATTAGTCGGTTCTCAAAATTGTTTAAAAGGAGGAATAATTTTCTTTCATGTGGAGATACAATATGGTAGTTTGCTACATAAATAAGCACATAAATAAATTAAATGCAAAAGGTAGAAGAAATCTGTAAAGAGCTTAAAAAATCAATTTAAGATTTACTCTTTTATAATGGCTTAAAACGCAGTAGTTTTATGTTCTTTTACTCATTTAATGTTTTACACTGCCCTTTATAATTGTATGCAGTTATTTTTTAATTTTTGTTCTTAATTTTCTTTTTTTTTTTTTTTAAATCTCTCTTCTTTGCATGAGGCGTTTGTATGGTGTTGTAAAAGGGCTATATAAATAAAGATTTCTTCATTCAAAACTGTGACCTGAAACCACAAACCCTTCAGACCAGCGGTGCCAAGAGCAGAATCAGATCTGGATGCATAACAACATCAACCAATACTGTTACTTCAGAAAACAGTAAAATCTAAAACTAGAGCGGGGTCAATGGAAGGTCAACAGGGGACAATCTGAAGTTTAACAGACAAACAGGAAAAGACAGTGAAATAAATGTATTAAATAAACCAAACTAAGTATTTCTCAGCCTTCTGCAAACAGCAGCATCAACACAGAGAAAGCTGTATTAATTAATTTAAGATTACAATAGCGTATTGGCAAAGAGCAGGAAAAGATAATAAAGTCGCCTTTCCTATATATCAAAAAGATCTGTTTGTATTTTAGAAAAAATGTAGCGTCAGATAATAGAAAGATAACTTTTTTCGTGATGAAAGCTGTTTACAGAATTTAACAAAAATAAAGGAAAATGGTGAAAAATCTTTACAGAGTTTATTTTAAATCTATCTTTTCACCACTGTAGAGAGTTCTGAAGTCACGGCCCCATTATCAGAGACACATCTGAATTTTCTCAGCACACATTCAGCTCAGAACATCGGCCACACAGCGGCTCACAGGGTCTTATGGACTCTGAAGTATCCAACCTCCTCCTACTTCTGCACTGCATCATTAACCAAGTCTCCCCAGTCTTTTTCCTATTGACATGCTCCACGGAGTGACGCCTCCTCAGCTCACTGAGCAAGAGACACAAGGAGACGCGAGGCGGTGGGGGGGGCACAGAGAGCGTTAAGAGGAAGGAGGAGGCAGAAATGGACGGGAGAATGTCGATGGGGGCTTTCGGCTCCAATCCTTGCAATTCTGAAAAGGATCTTCAACATCCAAGAGCATGTCTACAGTCTGAAGGCTTTCTTTACATTTCCTGATGTGATCATTTTTGAGCGAAGAAAGCGGTGGTCTGTGCGATCTACCACGGATCGGTTTAATGTTTTATATTTTTATAAAATAGTTTACTTTTAGCTCTAACTTTTAAGGGTAATGTTTATCTTCATTTTTTCTGTAAAATAGCTGCAGCTGCTTTGAATTGTATTGGTAGACTAGATTTCGGGTGGAACAATTGGTACAAAAACATTGAAATGAACAGAAAACTCCTTTTTTAAAAGTTTTGTTTATTTTTCTGCTGCAGCAAACTTTTCGTCACCTCAGAGCAGCAAAACAAAGCGGGACCGATGCAGAGAAGAAAAACCGTTAATCACTTAAGTGAAATCCACCTTTAGTGTTTTTGTCACGACGCAGAAAAAAAACCTGAACTCCGTGAGTAACAACACAAGTCTAGATACAAACGGAGACGGCAATAACTAAGTTTCATATCATAAAAAAAACTTTTTGAAGTTGCTGCACAACAAATGTTTGACAGAAACAACCAATTTTGCTCATTTAATCCCTAAAAAGGCAGAAAAATATATCATTTTCTGACAAACAGGCATGAAAAGTTATATTTATGAAATTCTTTTGCTAAATTTTCACAATTCAACTTTTTTTATTTGCTGAGAAAACCAAAGAAAATAAATGATTCTTTAAGAAATACTTAACTAAATATTCCGTCTGATTTTTATACTTTTATACACATCCGGTATGAAACCGGGGTTAATGAGGATTATGAATGTGAGACCCCAGGCTGCTTCAGGGGGGGGTCGGCTGCTTCCATGTTTGACGTGAGAAGAGTGTGTGAAACCGGCTTGATGGCGAAGAAATCAAATCATTTTAGCACAAATATATAACGTTCCATGTTTTTCTGAGACAGACAGACCTGTAATGTGAACACTTCAACAATACGGAGACACAAACACCGGCATCGTTTCCGGGGGGAGGGGGCACCGGGAAGCACAAACAAAACACTAGACGCATGTTTTTCAAGATTTCAATTTCATTTCTGTCAAACGTTTCTGCTTTCTTTTCCCACAAACATTATGTGTTCACACGTGGGATGCAGACGGGCACACGAGCAAAAAACAAAAAACGGAAAAACCCGCCTGGAAAAAGAGCTGATGGTAAACAAGGAAATGAAAAAGCGGAAAGAATCTGTAAAAAGCCGGTTTGATGACGAGCACTGAACCGACGCCATGAAGAAGCCTGCTTGTGCTGCTGAAGCCGTGCGGCGATCAAAGGAGGGAAAGCGATGTGCTCAGTGGGGGAGGGTGTGCGGGTCGGGGTCAATGTGAGCCGCTCGAGCTCAGCGGGAATCAAACGCACGCCGGGACGACAGCGGGTCACCCGGCAGCAGCTTTCTGCCCTGAATCCCGCTGAGTCAGACGCATGTTTCCACCTTCAGCGGATGCTGAAAGGTCCGTCACACTCAGCACCCGCGCTGTCAAGGCGAAGAATCAAACCGCCAACTAGCCGGTGAGCGGATGGATTTTCCTGAGCCACGCACGTCCTCAAAGACACACTAAGGCTGGATAACACACAAGCAAAACTGTCAGGGAGAGATCCCTAAATCTCATTTTCACCACTGCTGGCTTTGATCGTTCCCTGCTGGACAGAACCTGAAGCGGTTGCAGCGGCGCTGGACGGCTCTAACAGGGAAAGCAGCGTTTGCCCAAACAAACCCACAGTCAGCTTTTCAGTCTGAGCAGGCGGGGCACAAGTCTGACCAGAAACGGAGAAGAAGATGAGTTATGGAGGGGTCCTTTCATTCATCAGGAGGGAAGAACGCAACGCCTTGAACATGGACAGAGAATAAATACACCATGATCTGCAGGGAGAAGATCCACAGGGACCGAGCATCCGTCACGTCATTCCGAAGCTCTGCGGAGAACATCAAAGCTGGAATGATGGAGTGGATGGACACAGCAGGAAGGAAGCGGCACACAGTAGATCATGGTGACACGTGGAAGCAGCATCATGAATCACAGCTACTTAAAGCGCAGCGTTTCAGACCTGCGTTGAATGTCAACAGCTGATCTGCTTGGAGACGGAAAACAAACCCCGACTCCAACAGATCACTCCTCTTTTTTGCAGTCTTAAGAACCGACACTGATGACCAGCATGCCTCCAAACTGCTAAATACACTCAATTTTCATTGCATTTGTTTAAAAACAGGGCCGCTCATACGTCAAAGGAAGTGTGGGTAAACTGGGGGCCATCAAATATAAATAAATGCCACAATTCCTGATCAAAAACTGAGCCGTATGTCACACCATTAAGCTAAATCGTAGGAATCGTTTCAGTCCTACTGCATACCAGGATGTTTACAGTGAAAGTATCAAACATCAGTGGCAACCTTAAGAAGGATTTGGGGTTTATTATTTTGTTACACTACACCAGGCTTAGCCTAAGCTGCCTGAATGGTGTTTCTTTGTTGTTAATCGCTTATTAAGTAATTTAAAATTGGAAATTTCCAATTTTTTTTGTTTTTTTTATTGTTTTGTAATAAACAAATCACATACTGAACAAAAACAAAACCGTGACACAAAAATTAAGGTTTGAACTAAATCGTAGCAAATGTGAATTGTGGCATCACCAAAACATATACGTTAACTTTGCGGCTACTTTATTAGATACACCTTGCTAGTACCGGGTTGGACCACCTTTTTCCTTCAGAACTGCCTTAATCTTGGTGGAATAGATTCAAGAAGGTAGTGAAACCTCTCTCAGAGAGTTTGGTCCATATTGACATGACAGCATCACACAGATTTGTTGACTGCACATTCATGATGCCAATCTTCCGTTCCAGTGATGTATTGGGTTGAGATCTGGTGACTGTGGAGGCCATTTGAGTCCAGTGAGTTAACTGATGATACAAGGCAGGACGGATCCCCGCTTTCATGTTATTGACGCCAAATTCCGACTCTACCAACCGAATGTGGCAGCAGAAACAGAGAGTCATCAGACCAGACAACGTTTCTCCAATCTTCTATTGTCCAGTTTTGGTGAGTCTTTGTGAATTGTAGCCTCAGTTTCCTGCTCTTAGCTGACAGGAGTGACACCCAGTGTGGTCTTCTGCTGCTGTAGACAATCTGTCTCAAGGCTGGACATGTGCGTTTAGAGACGCTATTCTACAGACCTTGGTTGTAAGCAATGGTTGCTTGAGTTCCTGTTGCCTTTCTATCAGCTGGAACCAGTCTGGCCATTCTCCTCTGACCTCTGGCATCAACAAGGCATTTCCACCCACAGAACTGCAGCTCACTGGAAATTCTATTTTTTCTAGAGATGGCTGTGGATGAAAATCCCAGTAGAACAGTAGTTTGTGAAATCCTCAGACCAGCCTGTCTAGGACCAACAACCATGCCACGTTCAAAGTCAGTGAAATCACCTTTCGTCCTTATTCTGATGCTCAGTTTGAAATGCAGCATATCGTCTTGACCTTGTCTACATGTATGATTAGAAATTTGCGTTAATGAGCAGTTGAACAGGTGTTCCCAATAAAGTGACCAGTGAAAAATATCCAAACTGATCTAAATCTAAAATTAAGATCTACATTTAAATTACCGTGCAATCTTGTCACTGCAGGACATGGTAAGTAGCCTCTCTCCTTGGAGCACCCCATCCCAGGTCTGGATGGTGTTGCTGGACCTCACGGGGATAGTGCCCTCCCCAGACTCAATTTTCGTCCTTAGCTGGCCCCTCGCTTTGCGGTTAGGGTGCCGGTCTCCCTGATCTGAGTGAAAGACCAGAAAGAGGTAACAGAAACTGCAGAGAAGGGCTTCCGTGATATCTCAGTTACCTGCTCATGAATGAGCACTTGCAGTTTGGTGTTGATCCACGTGACCAGACAAAAGTTTAGTTAGACATCAAAGCAGGAAGTCACCTTAGTGTGGAAAATATGGAGAAAGCGAAACCAAACCGTACTTTATTCATTGTGAAGAACAAAAATATTTTGTCATATCCATCCATGTATTTATTTAAAACCTTCAACAGAAATTTGAGGAAGAAACACAAAGAAATTATTCAAATTCTTGTCTGAACGGAGAAATAAAGCGGGATTGAAATTTGACTTTTAAAATAGAAGTCAAAATTCTGAAAAATGAAAAGCCTGATAAAACATTAAGCAAAATACTTTAACAAAAGTAATTTAAGTCTATCACTGTAAAAAACAGACAAAAAAAAAACAGGAGACTGATTTGTCACCCACAAAAAAAGACAACACAAATAGAAGTTTTTGAAGAAACATTAGAACCTTAAAAAAATTTAAACTTTAAACATTATCAATAAAAAGTAAACAATTTTTTCCAATAAAATCTAAAATTTATTAACTTTTAACTCATTGGTCCCAGAAGTCAGTTATTGGACTTCACTTTCTAACAATAAAAAAATAAATTCAGATTTGTAGTTTTTCTAAACTAATGGGCTGCCTCCATGGTGTGGAGCAAATATCTATTTTTCTCCTTCATCCAGATTTTTACTGATGACATCTGGTTCCAAGGTGGCGGTGTCCGCATCGTGAAAAAATGGCGACTAAATTTACTTCATTTGATTGGAGCTTGAAGTAAACCTTTTTTTTATGGGTAACCTCATACTTGTTTGGTCCAGTTCTCTTAAGCCTCGTTTCCAGTGAGCAGTGCGGTAAAGTCCGCTCCAGTCCAGTCTGGTATTTTGAGTCTTTCCGTTATAAAATGGCCAGACTAAACCGCACCATTTTTGGGCCGCATTGGTTGTAAGTCTAGAGTAAAATGGAACAGACCGGTTAGGGCGGGGCTAACCGTTGTAACCTGTTAATTGGCTGAAGGTCATTACAACAGAAGAAAGCTCAAAGAAAGCGCCTGTACTTCTCTTCGCTGTCAGCAATCTTCTCTCAAACAAGATGAAATACTTTGTATATACAAAGTACCAAATGCCAAGAGGGAAAAAAAGAGCTGCTGGATGAGCTCCATTGTTGTGGTTAGCTTCACTGTTAGCTAATGTGAGCCATGATGGTCCAACTTTGAGAGGCAATGCTCACCTGAGTTGCCTCGATCCTTCTAAACCAGACCAGACCAGACTGTACTGCTCAGTGGCAATGAGTCTTTATCCCTTGTGCTATCTTAGGCCGCCTTTACACTGCATGGTTCAAGTGACCCAATTCCGATTTTTTCCTCTCATTTGGCACAGATCGGATATGATCGGTGAATGTGTAAGCAGGACAAAAGCGCACGGATTCCGTTTTTCTCAGATCGGATACAGGCCTCTCTCATATGTGGAAATAAATCGGAAACGAATCGGATACCTGCATTTGCGTGTGCCATGTCAGCAGACAAATCGGATATTCCCCAGTAAATGCGAGTCGTACGTCCGTAACATCAACTCAGGACACCACCAACTGAGATCACATGACTTATGAAAATGCTTTTTGTGCGCTGATTTTGCTGTCAGCGTGTTACCTTTCAGCCTCAGGCTTCAGACCGTAGTCGGAAACCGCTGTTATGTCCGGTCCGGACGCAAACGGTAACTAATGAAGCGGGACACCGTTGCTCTGGAACAGGCTAGAAGCCGTTTATTTCTCTGGGGGGCGTGTATGATGGGGACCGTGTGTGTGTGTGAGCGCGCGCGCGCGTGCTTGCGTGTGTGTGTGTGTGTAAGGAGAGAGAGTGAGCGCAGAGCGGGGGACTGTCGGAGAACCGTAAATTAAAAATAAGATGCCTCGCCCAAAAGTTTTGGAGTCTTTCTTAGCCCAATCTGGAGGCTGAGGGTTCAGAACGGAAAAGAGAACCCCGAGGAAATCTCTCGTGTGTTTCTGACCACGGTCGGAAAAGAAAAGTCATCACGCAGGAAAGGTGCAACACTTGGATCAAACTGTTCGGGCAGCACGTCTGCAAACACTTCCTCATTCAAAACTCAGAGAGAGCACATAAGACGGCCGAGCAGCCCTCCTCCTTTTCCTCTCCCATGCATCCCCTCAGGAACGCCCAAGGCAACACCTCCTTCCGTCGCCTCCATGACAACCGCAGTCACAAAAGTACGAAAGAGGTCCGTGGAAATACTGCTACGTAGTTCTCAGAACGTCTACGTTTGATAGTTTCAGCATTGTATAGTGTAAATGCAAAAATCAGATACGGGTCACTTTTAAAAGATGTGTAAGCGGGTCGTCAATAAAATCGGATATAGTCAGAAAAACGGATATGAGCATCAAGACCTGCAGTGTAAATGCGGCCTTAGATGACCCCACTCTTACATTGATGTGTTCTCCCTACCTTGACAAAGGTGGATAAAGGTGGAAAGATTTCATGTAATCCATGGACACCAGTGAAGATCACAAATCATGGAAGAAAAAAGGTTCAGAGCACTGTCTAGTGGGTCTAGATGACCCAACTCTCAATGTTAAAGTGCCTAGGATAGCACAAGGGTTACACAGTCAATGGTCAGAGCCAGAGTTTGAGTTCCAGCTGCGCCCCACAGTGGTGGTGTGGAGAACTAAGAGATCAAAATTATTTGATGTGTTTCAATAAGCCTTAATGTCTCAAATGCTGGTTCACCACTGGAAGGTGTTTATCAAAAATGGAACACATTGTTGCCATATACCATGAAATAATGAATCTCTCCTGCTGCATCAGGCCCAGTTTTCCACCATGCAATGAGTTAGAATTACATCCACCTCCTAACTATTATATTTCATTTCTCTCTGGAATGTAAACACTGTTTTGTTCCACTGTGGAGGAATTTGTGGCAAACAAATCAGTAAACAGGAACGTTTGAGAAAAAAACCAACAAAAATGGCGCCGTCCACATTATGTTATCAAAGTTTTTGCTGTTCTAGCAGCAGCCACCATCTATTCAGGGGCTAATTGAATGTGGCTGTTTTCTATTCAGTCTGCCATGTGCGATGGAATGCCTTCTGACAAGAATAAGAGGGAGGTTAATCAGACAGACAGAGTGGGAGGCCTGAGCGGGAAAAGACTGATAGAGGAGGACAAAGAATGACAAAAAGCTCTAATTACAAGTGCCTTGTTTAAATGTGAGGGTAATGTGTGTTTGGACAGCGTGGCAGAATTCACATTTAA
This sequence comes from Oryzias sinensis, assembly GCA_037389245.1. Taxonomy (NCBI): domain Eukaryota; kingdom Metazoa; phylum Chordata; class Actinopteri; order Beloniformes; family Adrianichthyidae; genus Oryzias; species Oryzias sinensis. Next base: position 16,545,288 of record CM074501.1, on the reverse strand, counting down.
TGATTTGAAGCAAACGAAGAACGTCTCCAAATTTAATTAAATAAAGTAAACAGCTGTTGAAAGTGAATCCTGAGTCGAGATGGGACTAAATTAAAAATATGTCAGGAGAGACGGGAGGGTGGAGGGGGGCTGATGGGTACCTTCCACTCCGGCCTCGTGAGGAGAGAAGATCCTGGCGTCTCCACACGGCGAGGTGCTGATGTAGAGGTGGAACTGAACGTTGTCCTTTAACCTGTAGCCTCCCCTTTCACACGTCACAAATATAGACTTCTGCTGCTCCTCTTTATTGTTGCTATGACAACAAAGACGGTGAGAAGTGTGAATAAAGAAAACGAATACGTGAAAACTATAATTGATTTAATGGTTTTTTGATGAGGAAGAGACACTGACCTGAGGAAGAACTCCAGCTGAGTGTAGAGGTACCTGATGAGCGAGCGCCGGGCGATTATCTCAGCGTGGCAGTCGTTGAGCGCCAGTCCCCGGTCGCTCATGTACTCACCGTTGATGCATTTGGTTCCCGTGGAGACACAAATCACCTGTGCTTCCTTTACGTCTGTGCCTGTCGGAGGGATGTTAGTCAGTGACTTAATGTACACAATCCTGAACTTCATTGGGTGTAAATATCCCAGGAAAAGCTGAGTTGGACAGATGTTCCCGCTCACGAGCGTCCTGATTGTGGATCTTAGGGGAACTGTTGAACTGTTTATTTTAATTCATTTAAGATATATTTTTATGTGTTTGTATTTTGACGTATTTTTCTAAGGTGGAAATCTGTTTACACCAAACAGTATATTCAGTTTACATAAGTTCACTTATTTCAACTCCCTTTCAAGCAATTCTTTCGACTCTATTGGACATTCTATATATCGAATAGATTCATTGTGTATGTATAATTGCAAATATGTTTATTTCTAATCAGGGGCAATTATAATGTCAAGAAGACAGCATCTTTTTCTTCAATTTATTTTCCAAACCATTCATAAATCATTATCTTAAACGATTTAGTTTGCCGTTCATATACTGAAGTGTCTTTGGGCGAGACACTGAACCCCACTTTGCTCCTGGTGGCTGAAGTTGGTGCCATGATTTAAAAAAAAAATAAAATGGAGAACGGTTTCACTTGAAACACTGAAGTAAAACCAAAACTGTCTTTGCATATTCTGTTTTTTCTTCTGGAAAACCCTTGACAGGCATGCAGCAGAAACCTTCTCCTCCTCTGGTGTTACCTGTTGTCATGACGACTCCCGCTAAGACCTTTCGTCGTGCATGGGGGGACGTAAAGTTGTCAGTCAGTTCACTGAACTTATCCACCACCAGGCGAGAGACTGCATCAGCCAGAACCTGGAGAGACACACACACCCACACACAAACAAACACAAACACACAAGAGTGCACGCACACAGCCACAGACAAACACAAGCTTTTCTCAGATGTGTCATCTCACAGCACATGTCTGATGTTATCCCTCCTCGGAGCATTATGTACCTGTCACACTGTTTGCATTCAGCATCAAACAAGACTCGCATCGTTGAAACGGCAACAAGCAAAACTGGGTTGACCCCCTGAGGTAAACACAACCATCTTTTAAGCAACACTGCTGGAGGTTGGCATGGCGATTAGAGCTTATCTCCTTTTCCTGACAGTGTATCACACCCAAAAAATGAAGAAAAAACAACAAAGTGATCACCTATCCACAAAGCTTTAACTTCCTGCTAACCATCTGAAGAAGTCGAAAACAAACATTTCCCCGTTGTTCTACGTCCAGCTGATCAGAGCTCTTTCAGCGCTGCTAAAGTGATGCTGAAAGACAACTTCTTAATGGAGAAGGAATGGCTGGATAATTTTAAATTGAAGAAATGGTTCAAAAATAACCTCTCGACAAGTTTACGATCTTTTGATTTAGAAAACTGTGGAACACCATTGTTTGGTTCCAATACTTTACCTCCATGATCTACTTTGTTCACGGAACTTGACTATTTCCAAATGAATTATTGCCCTTGAAGTCATTTCTTTTGTCAGAGACTAACCCAAATTAGAAAATAATACACAAAAATTTAATTTTCTGGGGGGGGGACTCCCAATATGAGATGCTTTTTGCAGATTAATGTGGCGCTATATGGAACCAACCTGCAAAATTTGTCATAAAATGGCAGAAAGCTACCGGAATAGTTATTAAAATAGGCAGATTGTTGATTAAATCAGCAGAAAGAAGAAAGACGGAGCAGCAGAGGAGTAAAAGACGTTGGGGAGAGACAGTGCTGACAGTGTGTCGAGCTGATTAGTCTCACTGGCGGTGTTATCTCTCTTAACGCGCAGTCATCCTCGACATGATATCTTGAGGCGCAGACTTTCCTTGTTCACCGTTAACGTGACCTGATCCAGATTTTCAGTGATAATCTATAAAATCCACAGACTTGTTTGAAACTGCCATGTACCTGTTTGTTTCTGTTCACACAACAGCCTAGTCACATGACAATAGCCTGAAATAACTCTAAACAAAACTTTTAACAGAGCTGGGTCTTATGGAGAAGCTATCTTATTCCATTGGACAGTCAGATAAGCCGTTGAGGTGTCTAAACCAAAAACTTTTCAGAATCTAAAGATCATATATAGGTCATAATTGAGGTGCTGCATCAACACATTTTGACAAAATGCCTTCCAATGAAGGTCTACCATGCATCCACACATATTCTGTTCTGTACTCTACTCTGCTAAAGTAAGGAAACCTCTTACCTGGGGTAGGTGAAGCTGCAACCCCTCTCTAGGTATGGGTTGCCTGGACGGCGTCTGGTCTAGCTGCATGTTGAACAGAGCAGACAGGGCGGCCTGCGCCGCTCGGGCCTTAGCCAGCTTCTTGTTGCGCCCCGAGCCTTCAAACGTCTGCGTGTCCACCGTTACCGACATCACAAAATTCTTGGCGTGACTTTCGCCACTTTCTGAGACAAAGTCATACTTGAGGCCCGGTCTGAGCTCATTGAGGATCATGACCGGGTTTTTGCCAGTGGATGGGGAGCTGAATGCAGATGGAGGCGGCAATGGTGCCTGGACAAGGCTGCTGCCAGGTGGGGTGGGCAGTGGGTACTCCCCAAGGGAATTTGTACCATTTGAGCCTAGGTAGAAGGAGTCGTCAGAGGGAGCTGGTGTTTCAAAACCATTGAAGAGCATGTCTGGGAAGTCAGCTTGGTCAGATGTAAAGTCCGTGTTGACTGTTAGAGTCCGGCCCATGGCCATATGAGCCTCAGATGCATTGGGGAACTGCACAAAGGAGCGCAGGGCCTTCTCAGCAGCATTTAGTTTAGCCTTCTTCTTGGTGGGGCCCATGCCCTCAAACACCTGTCCATTGACCTCCACAGTCATGACAAACACGGGCGCATGAACCGGTCCTGTCTGGGACAGCAGTTTGTACTGGAGGCCTGGTTTGATTTCATTCAGCTGCATCAGGGCGTTCTTGGGCAGGACTGGACCCGGGGTTTTCTTGCGCTTCTTAGCCCGGAACTTGGAATGTGCATGGCCATTGTTACCCTCCTCAAGGGGGCGCTTTCGACTGGCCAGGCCGCTTCCGTTCGGGAGCTGATCAGTGCTTCCCACCCCGTCTTTGCAGGACACGTTGTCCAGGTTTCGGTTTTCCTTAACATCTGTGCTGCTCGAACCTGCGGTGCCCAGAAAGAGTAACTTACAACGCCTTCGTTGCAGGATCTTGTAAATGCAAAATTTATAGATTCCTTTATCACTCTTTGGAACTGAACCAATGATGTGTGTTCCTTTAGCTCTAAAAGAAAAGCACATTACCCTGGAGGCTATTGACAAGAAAAATAGGAATTATGATCCATGTATTTCCTTAACAAAATGGCAAGTGCTTAAAAGTATAACAACAAAAGCACAATTTGATTTAAATCTATCTTTTACTTTAAACATTCTAGCTTAATTATCATAGTGGTATATCAAAGCGAATTTTTAGGCTTTTTTTTTTTTTGCAGAGATCTTTAAAAAACAACAACTCACACACAGTCACATGTCAGCACTGACGGACAGTCACACAAGTACACAATGGAAGAGTGCTTTCCACACTCAGTTTAGGCTTTTATAGCTCAGATAGAACGAAGGCCTGAACACTTTTTTTTTTTTCAGTGGGGAACACATATCACTGATTACAGCTAACAAAGTGGATGGAATGTTGGGAAAATTTTCATTTATAACATCCTCCAGCAAAGGCTTGATAGGTTACTCCTTGCGGTACTCAAGAGAAAGAGAGGCCGCAGTGTGCATGAGTGAGACTGAAAGTCAGGTTGAGGGGGTGCAGGGGGAGTAGTGCAGGGGGGAGGAGCTGAGGACCAGGCAAAGAGGAGAGCACATCAAAGAGGCAGAAGGAGAAGACTCCACCCACAGCAGGATCCTAAAGGCTGGACTGGTGACACGGTGGAAAGTAAAATGCTTGGAATTTTGAAAATGTAAAAAAAAATTAAAAAAGGTCTGAATACAGAAAAGGTCACTATAGCATTTTGTAAGACCCTACGCCTCTGAGATCCCACCCCAATGAAGGTTGTCAGAAAAAGGTTTTCGTTTCTTTTCATGCAGTGACCATCTGCACCCAGACGTGTGGAAGCAATAAAGAAAAAAAACACCAGAAAGGAAGATTCAATCCCAGAGAAACCAAAAGATGCACATTCAGATGATTCAAAAACATGCAACAGATTTACATTTTTTCATCCAGTCAGCAGATTAACCCAATAAATAAAAGTTGGCTTTAGGTGCAGGAATACTGACAGGGGAAAGGATCACGATGAGCTACAATCATTGACCATATATGAGAACTGGACTGAGAGGGTGTGACATCATTCATAGACAGTGGTCCCCCCCCCCCCCCCCAGCTCCAATAAAAGTCAATTCAGTCGCCATTTTTTTGCAATAAAGACACCTCGATGTTGGATGACACAAAGTCATCAGTAAGCGGTAATTAGCCCGGGTCGAACTGAGTCAGCACTTCTATGGCAACTACTCTCGCCAATCAGGAGTGAGCTTGTTGGAAGTTCACACCCCTACAACTTAAAGTGGGATGTGGACTTGCTGTCAATTAAGGTTGTGTCTGATTTCCCTTACTTCTCATGTCATAGTGGACTATAAAGGGCGTTCATCATTTTGCAGTGCTGTCCAAATCCAAAATCGCGTGACCTAGAACTTCCCCAGAAGTCTCAGTGAGAAACCAGTCTGCGTCGATGGTCACTAGATTGGGGAATGTAAACCAAAACAAGTTGAGTGAACAAGTCTAAACAAGTTTTGCGGAAAAATAAGTATTTTACTGTATTTTTTTAATAAATCATCAGCGTCGTCATCTTCAGAACACAGTGGATTCATAAATAGTAGTCGTAAAATGCTCGTATTTATTAGGTTTTTACTTTGTGGATTGCTTTCCGAATTCCTTTAAAAATCAAGGGCACAAGATATTCCCCATACGAAATGTTTTTTTTTGTAGTTAGAAATTTGGGAGATAGTCCGGACATTACACAAATGCTTGAATGTTGGACGTGAGACCACGTTCTTTTATTGAGGCTTCTGATTGGCCAGTTTTTAACTTCAATTCTTCAGAAAAAATATAATGAAAACATGTCAGATTATCAAGAATATGGACCAAAACCGATATTAGAGCATTATTCTGACAAAAGTAATGACAGAGCAATAGCTGGTTATGTCACTATAGAAGTCTATGGGATTTTATCTTCTTGGAGCCAACTGGTACTTCCTGTTTGGAATGCCAGGGGGAGGAGTCACTAATTCCAGTTCGCATATACAGTCAATGGCCACATCAGTACAAAGAAAACTTGGAACTTGTTGTACTACAGTTTATATATTGCTTTTCTGCAAATCTACACTAAATATTTCTGTACATTTAGGGATAACTTTTATGATGCAAAACACCTAAATCTCTCTGTGACAATTCATTTGTCAACCACAAATATAAATATTATGGAAATTAAATCAAAGGCTGGACATACAATAAAAAAAGGCAGACATAAAAATGTGGATACTTCTTTTTACCCCCCCCCCCCCCCATTTTCCTGTTAAATACAAACTACATTGAAACGTCTCAGGAGTGAGATCTCTACTAGGGATGCACCCAAATGAAAGATTTTAGCTGAACAATAATTAAAACACTTGGCTGAAGACCGAATAGTGACTGAATTTCAAATGACGATGTTAGGTTTTTAAAATATTGCAGTAATAGCCAAGAATAATTATAATAATAGTAATTATAATAGTATTACACAAGACTTTCAAATACAACCAATGTTTATTTTAGTGTGCTAGTACATAGTGCACAGTTAACGAGCTCCATATGTCTGTTGTGCAGCTGAGGTAAGCATCGTTGTTTTCAACTAACAGCTTGGGGATGCGAGAAGCGACACTTACATACATTCCTGGCAAACACGCATCAGATAAAAGGCCACCAGCTCAGTAACATGTAACAGGGTTTGATGTACTCCGAAAGCAAAGGTCTTCCTCCATGCTAAACGGTTGGTCGTCTAAAGCCAGGTATTCCATTACCTATTTCGGCGTTCCGATTGAAATTTTTTTATCTTTTCAAAGGCGTCGGACCTGGAAGGAGTGCCGCTAACACTGCAAGCCTTCCTTTTAGCCTCCGCAGCCGTCTATTTCTCATATTCCTTATGCTGTTCTGGGCATTTAGCTTTTAAATCTCAGATTAATGCAGATGTGGTGAACAATTTAGTTCAGCAGCCGCTGCAAACTGCAGATCTTCAAGCACTGTGGAATATTTCCAGACAGCTAACAATTTAAAGTAGGCGCCAGATCGCCAATGCAGACTATTTGGCCTCATTCCCACCAAGGCCGAACGTTGTTTTTTTTTTAAAGCAATATTTGGCCAAATAAACTCGGTTGCAGAATATTTGGTGCATCCACCTACAGTGGAGAAAAAAGTACATTTGGATATTCAGGGTCGACACCGAGCCATGCACCACTCGCCCACCACATTCCAGCACGCACATGCAGGTATGCTCGCCACCATGCAGGGCTTTTGTGTAATCAGCATAGGTCAACACAAACCACTGCTAAGCTCTTGCATTGTCTCAGTCTTAATGTTTTTTGGAGTTTACAAGAAGCTAATTTGCAGACAAAAACAAAGTTTGTGTCACAGCTCGCTGGCGTTTTGATGCGGGTTGTTTCCTGTGATAAAAAGAGTTTGGAGATCTGCCAAGGCTGTCACATAAAAGTTCAACGTTTCTTTCATGTCTTCGTCTGGCTTTCCCTTGGTGCTAAGGAAACAGGCTAGAACTGCGCTTCATCTTCAAATGCACTTTTCATATCCCCCTTTATAGAAAAAAAGTCAAAGCAACGCTTCAGAAACAAAAGGAAAACAAAGATTTTTTTTTGCAGTAAAGTCATCTGACATGCGAGACATCCTGATAAAGGAGCCACGACGCTGCAGTAAGAATCGTCTGCCTGTGCTCTTGGGAAGGCAGATACCTTTTTAATGGGATGACAGATCTGCAGAAAGATATAGAAACTCTATTCCACAGCCCCAAACTATTAGTTAAAGAGCACAAGTTAGAATGACTAGGATGTAAAAAAAATACTTTTCTAAAAGTAGTGCATACTGGAGATGGGGAGACATGGGGGCTCCATGTGTCTACAAGACTCAAAGTTAAGCCCCCGAATCAGAAAATAGAACTATCTATTTACCACATATCCCTGTACTGTCATTTACAGTGTTTTATTGGATGATCTTTAGCTCTGATTAACACCTACTGAAAAACTTAAAAAAGCTGTTTAAAAAAGCTGAAACAATCCAACGTTATCAGTTAGTGATAAAAGAAAAATCAAATTAAGACTAATTAACTTTATTTAAATGATCTGGATTATACCAGTTTTGGTTTGATGTTTCTTGAACTTAGAGTCTTTGGACATCATCTATGAAGGTAAAATGCTCCAAAAAGAACGCACTTGTAGATTTGATTTGAGAACTTTTAATATAGAATACGATTCTTTGATTTATGCGATTCAATTCAATTCAATTTTGAATTTACATAGAGATAAATGTGTAAACGTCCTGGAGGGGGCATTCGAGTTCGACCACTAAATTGAGCTCGCCCTATAGCATTACACTTTATTCTAGAAGATTTGAGCAAAAAACTGAGCTTTAGACCACAAATGGTTATTTTAAAAAAAGTTTTCTTAAGAGAGTTTGGAAAAATCATGACTGTGAGAACATAAAGCTGTTCATTTAGTCAGCAATGTAAGCGCAGGCCGAAAAATCATTAGCATTAGCCATCCTGTTGGAAATTCTATTATGCGTTAGCATCAAGCTAGCAGACTTTGGCCTTATTGCTGATTTGTGTTAGTTACTGGAAAAGGAAAGGCACAAAAAAATCAATCTCTACTTTTATGGATTGATTATTGATATTGATATTGTCGTGGGTCATGTGTTTTAATGGAGGGGAGTGGGAAGGGTGAAGGGTGGGTTGGGTTTTTACTGTAATGTTGCGTGTTTTTTGTTTTTAATGTTAAAGCGCTTTGAGCTGCACGAAATGCATGATAAGCGCTATTTTATAAATAAAGTTTGATTTGATTTGATTTGATTTATTAAGCTTGGATCGATTCAGATCATTAATTAATTTGGACATTAATTAATGTCCTTTTATTGATGTCCACTCTCTGGTATTGTTGATGGAGGGGTCCCACTCCATAAGTTGTCCTCTCTAGTACTTCTTTGGTGGACCATCACTAAGCTCTGGACTCTAGAGGTCAGTTCTGCATGAGGAAAATCCTCCAGGAACTTTTGTTTTGGCAGCTAACTTAACATTTTTAAGATACCCAACATCCCTGCATGCTTTTAGAATGACTCCAGCATCATCATCCTGCTGGTCCCTAACATTTTAAAATACTCTTAAAAGTTACGCATTTCCTTTACAATCATTTCCATCATTACAATTAAATACATAAAAGAAGTTGTATTAGCTTCACACGTTTAAGAGGTTCAGACTAGCATGTTTTATTTATGACGGGCCATATGGATTCCTCCCATCTTCCTTTTCTTCAAAGATTTAACCTACATAAGTGGAGTTGCTTTGTAGAAATCACTGACAACCTTCTTTTAGAATAACTGTTTTTCATCAAAAAAAGACAAAAAAAAGAACACCCAGTAAAAGTTAATAATTGTTTTCCTCTTGCTATGAGGGAGTTTCATACATTTCTTTTTTTTTAAACTGAACCAAAGCACAGACTAAAAATGTTTACTTACTTCGACTTAATGACTGTGATTTTCATTTAGAATTTGTTTTGTGCAATAATGACGGAAATACGATGGATTTGGTGGAAATACGTTTTTGTGTTTTATCTAACAACCTATTTTAAACCAAAGCAATCCCAGATCATAGCATGACCTCCAAATGTAAGAAACAATCTGAAAATGTGACTTTTTTGGTTCCTGGTACCCTCTAGCAACTTCGAAGCTTTTTTTCTTGTTGATTTCTTAGTGATTTCAAAGCTGCTGTCACACTGTTAAACATTGCTTAATTGTGTGGTTGAATCTATACTATTGAACAGATAATAAAGATTTGATTGATTGCATAAACATTGATCCTTTTAGATTTTTTCTCACTGACTTCTGTTTATGCTCAATGCCATCTATGATTCCTACAAATAAAGGTCAATGAAAGTGTTCTGTATTTTAATTTTTGAACATCTTTTAGTTGTTTCTGTACAGTAATCCCTCTATATTTCGGGGTCTCACTTTTTCACAGATTTATTTTGTGCAATTTTGCATGCTAATTTTTTTTTTACAGTGCATTGTGTTCTGCGTCCTGATTGGCTGTAGAAATCTCCTCCATGCCGTGTGTCAAGTACAGAAGGCATTCTAAATGGTTGATCAGCAGATCTTTGCTTTCATTCTATAAAAAATTGACTTATGCTCCTCTGAAAGTTTGATCTTTGAGAGTTTAAACAAGAGTGAAAATGTTCACGTCTGTCTGAGAAAAGTGGATAAATTGTGTAGTGAGATGTTTTACAGCCTCACCTAGGATTATTGTAAATAATACTGATCTCACGGAACACTTCAAGTCTTCCAGTTTCTGTGTTCCATGTTGCTTTTCAACATGAGGAGAAAAATGTTGGGATAAATGTTGCTTTCACTTTGCTCTGGAGTCTTTGTGGTCACGTGTGCGACTCCTAAAGAATGAAACCTGATTTGATGAACTTAAGGTCATGTCACACAGCCACTAAGTACATTTTGCGAATTTTCAGTCTTTCGTCATACATGCGTGATATACGTAAGGACATGTTCATAAGTGTTTCCTGCAATGTGCGCCGATGTCAGTCAAGTGTTTCAGCCAAAGTGTCTTTACGTCAATTTATTTTGAGATGTTAAAAAGTGCAATCTATGCGAATTTTACGCAGTTTATAAGCGATTATTACGTAAATCTTACAGAGTTGTACGTGAATTGTGCGAGATGCATACACAAATTTGTGGCGTTTCACGACCTCTCCACATGTACGGCACACATTGAAGCCCAAATCACTAATGAATGGCATAAACAGCACAATAATCACGCACGGTTCATGTTCTATGTTGATTTACGTGTTCTTAGCGTGGTTTATTCATACTTCTTCCATGGTCTTAAGGTGGTTTATTCGTAATACATCTGTAAAGATTTGATGTAAAGACCGCAACTTTTCTCCCTTTTCTCAGGTATGATCAATTTTTATCCCTGCAACATGCATAGAACATACGTAGTGGATGACACTGCCTTTGGATTTGTTTTCTTTATGTAGAAAAGTCTTTTTTTTTTCTACTAGATGAAGAAAGTGTAAACTTTGTAAATTTAAGTTCAAGAACTTGCTGCAGCTGAAACATATACATCACTGTAGGACTTTTCCAATCCAAGGCCTTTATTTTATTTTATTTTTTGAATTCAGAGAGTGACTTTTTTGCTTTTTCGGTGGATTTGAGCTTCAATTTGTGTGACATTGCATGTTGCTTTATTTCACTTGATTATATAGTCATCTGTTGTAGGTATATAAAAGAGATAAAATTTAAGTTTACACTGATTACACAACAGAAAAGGAGAAGGACAGATGGGCGGAGCGACAGAGGAGGGCAGCAAAAGCACAGAGTGGTATTTAAATGGAAGGACCTGGATGGAGAAAAAAAAGGGGGAGGGAAAGTGAAGGTGAACTCACTCATGTTCTCCTCCTCATCCACATCCATGGTGATGGGTTTGCTCTGACCTGAGAGCAGCCTCGCCCCCGCTGCACCTGTCGGAAGACAGAAAAGGCGGGCGGCGTTGAGCGTGGACAGAGAAGCAACGGCAATGATGAATTTCCAGCTCGGCACGCACACACAGAGCCGTGCACACGCTGATGTAAGCATATAAATATTCAGAGACCGAGAGATATCAAGGTGAGAGAGGAGGCCAGGGCTGACAGGCCGTAATAGCAGGAGCAGTCTATTGTGACTTTAATATCCCCACGATTAGACCTCATTTCCCACTGGCTGCTGGGAGATATACAGCTGGTGACAACACAGCCAAGTTGTCCCCCTGACAACCCCCCCCCCCCCATGCAACCACATGTACACACATCCCAAGGTGGAGGGAGCGATTAAAGCTTCATTAAAAAAATGGTTTGTGGTGTTTTTAACACGTTTTGGCAGGATTTTTCTGACACTGGCGGACATTAATAAAGAAATGTCAGCATAAAGTTGTATTTCTGAGTTTTTCTTCATTGAAATTGTTGCGAATTGGGAGCAGACAAAAAATTGCCAATTGAGAAAGCTTGTAGCTGTTACGTAAAAGAACCAAATGGACGGCCACAAGCTCCTTGCTCCGCCCCATTCCAATGGATCCACTGGCGGACAATTAGATCCAAGAACGTCTTCGTTTACCTCGTCTGAGCTAATTCCTAGCTCCAAACTTTACGGCCGGATAATTTTGACACTGCTTGCCTTATTTGTGTCACCGCTAGCGTGATTGAGGGCGTGCGGAGCTGTAAGCTAGCAGGAGAGCATGTAAACAGATGGATGACGGGAAATATGGGCGGGCTTACTATGCACCAGCGGTCCCGCCCACAACTCAAAGGTTAATTTCTGATGAACTGAGAATTTTTATTTTGGCTAAAAACGGCATAATTTCCACTGGGAATACTTTGAAAGCGGGAACTTTAAGCCATTTTCTTAAATGATCTCCTGTTATGTGTTTTTTAACTTTACAGATTTCTTGTTTCATGTCTAAATCAAAACTCTTCACACAAGAAACCAAACTTAAAAGATAATTTTTCTCCTGCATACGTCCAAAACATCAATCTGGCTTTGGTGACACTTTGTTTCAGTTAAAACGTCCGTCCTAGGCCGTTCCTCCGCTCATTTCAAACCCCGTCTATCTTCATCACAACCAAGAAGAACACCACCATCTTCAGCTTAGCCGCCTGCTGCTCCCTCTGTCACGGATATATGCTAATTTTCTCTTTGACTTTCCTCTCTCTGTCACAAAGTGCTGCTGACACTTTCATCCACTTACTCCACACTGCCTGCTTTCACCTTTTTGCAATCTCTCCAAAGCTGAGAACAATGAGGCCAAGTACTTTGAATTTTTATTATTTCTAACTTCCAAAAAGTTAACGGTCCCAGTCTAACAGACAGTGAATCCTTTCAAATTAGTTTTACTTGTTGAATCTGAATAAATCGGTGAACGCTGCTGTAAAAACTGCATTTTAATAACCAATCTAGAGTCTGTTCAACCATCCTGAGGAATGTTAAAGGGGAACACAACAGGAAGTCTGGAGGATGACTCCACTCTCAGCCCAGATTTGAATAATGCAAATGGGGAGGCGGGCTGAGCAGGGGAGGTGTGGTCTTGATCTGTGGTTGAAAGTGAGGTTAGCTTAAGTTAACTGGAGGATTTTTAAAAGTGTCTTGATGAAAACAGGAACAAAATGATAAAGTTCAGGAGGTCCCAGGAAGGCTGCCTCTCCATCCCGCAGCGGTTCCGTTTATGCTGGCCAGCCAGCCGCCCAAGCCGGTTTAGCGAGCTCGCCGCTCTCGGCGCCGCTGAGCGAGCTCTGCCGTCCTGGGGAGTGTTTAAAGATGGTTGGGGCTTTTATACTAGATCTGCAGAGCATGACATGAGACTTCTGAAATGACTTGGGATTTACACCAGCTGACCAATCATAAAAAAAAAATTCTACTTTACCACCTTGCCTCACCCACTAGGGGGCAGCACAGAGACGGTTATAGAATATAATTTCAGGAATTAATCAAGTTTATATCAAATTAACAAAAATTTGGCAAGGACCTACAGTCAGCATTTTTAAAGCCCAATTTATACAGGTAGACAGCCAAAGTAAAAGTTGATTTACTATTGAGTTACCCTTTAAAAGTCACGTAAGACAGATTGTTTTCTTTGCTTTTATTTTGCCATCAATCAGGTCCGTCTTTTATGTTTCTTTTTCCAACACAACTATTTTCATCAACCATATTATTTTGGAACATAATGCGAACTAAATTATAAGGGTCATTAACCAAAACAAAATACCAAGAATGCCTAAAGGAAGGCGATTGGTCAGACAGGTTGATGGGACGTTTTTCTAGTGAAAGTGTTGTTCTTCATGTTTGCCTATATATTTACTAATCAGCAGCCTTTGCACAATGTGAAGAGAGACAAATTATTGGTTCACTGTGGAGGTATGGTACCCATAATGCTCTGACCGTTTACCACAGTCATGTGAAAACATTTTCACTGTTTTCTGAGCGCCTGGTACCACAGGAAACAAGTTTGAGCACAACCGTAACTCATTTACAACATGTTCTGTCGATTTTTGAGAGGATGTAGGGATTTTAAGTCCGCCTAGTGGTCCAAAAGATAAAGTACGTTCGATGCTTTGCGGCATAAACTCCACTCATTTCTTACAGTCCATCATTGTAAGTAGATACCTTTGGTTCTTGAGAACTGTAGTTCAAAACACACAAATTCACAAAAAGCAACAACAGAAAAACATGCATTGCTATGTCTGTGTAGGTGCACCTCAACAAATGTAATCAGTGACTAAAAAATAAATTATTCATGGACAAAACATTTATATCTTGATTTCATTGATTGGCAATGACAGCATTTTTATTTCAGTTGCCTACTAACAGAAAATGATTTTCACTAATATATGTTACTGCTCAATATAAATTCTTTTTCATTAAAAAAAAAAAAAGCTTGATGTTCAGCTTGATGATGGAGAGTTCAGCTTGATGCAACAGAAGAATTGAAGAAGGAAGGACCAGGAGACAAGAGCGAGGAGGCGAGGGCCAGAAGGACACAGAGGAAGCGTGAAAAGATGGCAGTGTAATATGAAGCATATTGTGCTGATTCTACTTTCCCTTGTCCGCCTTCCATCAGTGCCCCCATTCCTCAGCCAGACACTTTCTTAAGCTAAACTAAATGGGCTAATTAATCTGGGCTAATGGTGGGTGACAGCAAATATGCTACCACAATTATCACCCTATTAAAGATTCATATTCCAACCCATAATTGAAAATGAAGGGGTAACTGAAAGAGAGGGTGGGTGCGAGGAGACCCAACCGAGTGGGAGTCATTTTTCTCAGGTAGCAGAGACCAGGTGCCCCCCCCCCTGCTTCTGAGCTCCACATCTGCATGCATCACTGGTTACCTCTACGGTCCCTATATGCTGCAGTGAGACTTTGTGTCCAAGCTTTCATTAGTTTTTAGATTTTTAGTGCAGTAGATGAAATTTTAGGTTTGAAAAACGACCAAAGACCCGATTTTCATTTTCTTATTTGGTGAACTTCAAACAGCATCTGGATGCGAGTCCGCTTTGAGCTTCATATGAGACCATGGTCATGAATCAATAACGACTTCTTCAATCAGGCTAAAGCAGCAGAGTTGCATGTTAGCTTACAAAGTGCAGATCCGAGTAAGAGGCCAGTTCAAAAGGGCAAGATTTTCAATAAAACATAAGGGGGAAAAATTGAACCAAAAACTAAAGAAATCTTGAAGCTTTTATCAATGAATTTAATCTAATTTAATATATTTTGTAATTTTATATATTATTTCTGTATGATAAAAAGCAAATACCCTTTGGATTAAATCAAATAAATGGTATACATATTGACTTTACCAAACAATGACTATTTCTTTAACTTTAAGGCAGACTCAAAGGTGTATAAATACTTGGGATGTCACTAATCTCTACTGACAACCATATGTCACACCGTTAAACCAGGGGAACCTTTTGCAACCCTACTGCTATGGAATTCTCTTCCTCCAGATCTACGCAATACCCACTCGCTGCCACTGTTCAAATCCAAACTCAGGACTCATCTCTTCAAACAATCATCCAGATAATCCGTTCAGTTAACACAACCTCATTTGTCTGTTTTTCTATCCTGTTTTTTTGTCTTTATGCTTTACTCTGATCATTTCTTATTGATGTTTTATTCTGTTTTTTTCTTATTTTTAACCTTGTACAGCCACCTTGGGTGACCTGAAAGGCGCTTGAAATAAAATGTATTATTATTATTACTGCATACCAGTATGTGTATATTGAAAAGATTTAGTATTTATCGTTTTTTTTACCTTAGTATGAGCCAACTGAAAGATCATGTAACTTATTGGCTGATTTAAAAAAAGGATTTTCGCCAATGTTTAGGTTTTTGTTGTTTTTGAATAATGTACCGATCGGTAACAGAACGATCCCCTAAGAATTGAAGTTTGGCCCAAATCATGGAGTAGAGTGAGTTGTTGGATCCCTAACCAATACTGATATTTTAAACGGTACACTTAAGACACATCTATTGATAATTTAAAAAAAAACAACCTACATTTAATATTTGTATGTATAAATATATTAGGACAATAAAAGCAAAGAATGAAATGGGTTTGCTTGTGTTTTTTTGTGCTGACATCAGCAATACTAATCTGGACATTTGCACGCCTGCAGCCTCAGTATGAAATTGATAGAGTCGAGATGGAATCCTGGACAGACCGACCGTTCCCCCACCTTTAAACATGAAAGACACAAGCAGAGGATTTAAAGTGAGTCAAAATAATAGGAGCTGAGAGAGGCACACCATCTCCATCCACATGCATAAATGATAATGCGTCATCAAGTTGTGAGACGGCCTGGTTCCAGGTAATTCTGAGTGGACGCCCAGGGAGGCAGGGAGGGGGGAAAGATGTGAAAGAAGATGAAAAGCCTCAAATTCAATCTGGCATGGTGAGAGGGGCTGAGGGGAAATAAGGCGGTTTTGATTTGTCTCTCATCCTTTGCTCGCCGCAGAGAACAGTCGCTGTGGAGGGAGTACCCGGAATGGCCGGACTGACGGAGGGGAGGCGTAGTGGGAGGAGGAGAGCTGAGGTGAGGGAAGAACAGAGGACAAAAGAGATGGAAAATGCAATCCTATTTCAGGTGAAATCAAATCATTATCTCCCTAAAAACAGAGGCAGATGGAAAGGTCTGCCCTTGGCAGACTGTGGAGTTCATACTGTAGAAAACAGCGCACGTTGCAAACTTTCCATTTCAACAGTTTCATCAAACTCAACAACTTAAAACCTTTATTGAGTGAGAATAAAACTCTTAAGAGGCAATTTTAAAACTTTGAGCATGAGATGTTTTTATCAGGAAATGATTCTTCTGTGGCACGTTCGTAAAGAATGTGATGCTCCCACACAAGGACGGATTAATCTGAGGCTCTAAACACATTACAGTATTGCCAATAATAAGCATGGAACAGATGGGAAGCATCCCATCAGGACAGTCGCGCTTTCTTCTCTTTTTCAGTCTTCCTCAAAACATCTTGAAATGGATGAGTTGATGGAGCATTCTCCAACCTTCCTCCAGTAGCCCAATCATGACCAAACAGCATGAGACGAAGACAAGCAGCGGAAAATGTTAACTCCTTGGGGTTCTGCGGGTTTTTTTGGGTTATCTGTTTTAATAGAAGTGAAGTACAGAAAGCGTAGCTGCATCTTAAGGGAAGCGCAGTTGTGTCTTGCAGATCCCTTGTTGCTCGCAACCTGAAAGGACGTCACAAAATGGGACGTACCATTGAAGTGTGGTGGTGTGAAATATTCTAAGGCCCTAATACGATTGCAGAGAAGCTGTTTTATGCAGGCCCCTTACTCCCACACTGAATATTAGTAAGCTGCCTGAAAAATGCCACATGGGCTAGGTTCCTGTAGGATGCCCGCCTGACTAATTTCCTCAACAGCCCCTAGCTGAATCAACCAGACGCGCCTTATCACTTGAAAGCACCAATGAGGTTTTCATTTGGGAATTTGGGAGGTTTAAAGAATGAAATCTACCGACCTGCTTATGTCTCCACAGTTTGACCCTAACTTCCCATCACATGCCTTTTAAACCTTGTGCTATCTTGTAGGGGTCCAGATGACTGGAGGCCTGGGAGGCACGTTAACGTTAGGGTGGTCCATCTGGACCTACAAGATAGCACAAGGGTTACGATTCTTTTCTAGCCTTTCTCCGCAGCACACCCATTCTACAACCTTGATATTTGGTGTGCACAATGCAGGTATTGCCCATTTTCACCCCCAGACAACCCGTATGTACTCGTAAGGGCAGTTGTAATTAAGGCTTAAAGATGTGTTGGAAGGTAAATCCTCAAAGTCATTCTCAGCTAACACAAAGTGCATTATGGGATAGGAGTAATGGGTTTTTCATTTGGTATACTCAATTAATTGCCCCTCGTTACACACCTTAGTCCCTCATGGTATAATATATTTCAGTCTTCATGGTTTAATGTGTTTTTTACAACGTTTTGAGTTTGGTTACAGCAGATTTAACCTATTTCCCCCCCTGCAGCCTCTAGTAAACCTCTTTGCCTGACCTTTCCGCGCAAACACCAAAGTTCTTAAATTCAGGGGACATGAATCAGTTTGCTCAAGGGACCAGCTCTCTTCATGCTGCCCCATTACCTTAGACTCTTACTGCATTCTGGCCTGTCAGGATACATTTGCAAACCAGTTTCTTTTTTTGTATTTCAGGTAAATGTTTAATTTAGTTAGTATACATGGCTTTCAGAGAACTAAACAGGTTTGAAAGAATCTATAAATATACTGTAGTGTATACTAAATGAGAAGACCAAGTCTGTTGTTTAGAAACAAAGGATAAACTGATAACACCAGAGTATTGATCTGAATTAATTTCTGTCTCAAAAGGACTATAATTTTATGTGAAGTTAGGAGTTCCTGTTTTAAGTTACCAATTGTATGCTTTTTTAAGTAGTAATTATTCTTTTCAGTAGTAAGTTTTACCACTATTGAAAGCACTTTCATAATATTACGGTATGTGCCTGTGACAAGTAAGGGTTAATGGCCGACGAAGGGACATCATGGCCAACGTGATGCGGCGCGAAATAGTCAGCGATAAACTCCGCACCACCGCTGCAGTCTAGATTCGGCGATATGTATATGCTGATCTTTCCGATGGGTTAAAGAAAGCATCAGTTCAGAGAGCAAGTTCACCTCTTACCGCTTGTTTTTGTCTAAATGATGAAGCTAAAGGTTGTTTTAAAGAAGCCTGCGCAGTGATCTGAAACAGCTAACAAGTACTGCATTACCCGTTGATCACCGTAACTCTTGATGATCTGCGCCAGTTATCGTGATCTAATTTATTCTCAAAGCTGTACTAACAACAACGTTTAAACCTTTAAGATAACCCACACTCTTTGAACTGTTGTAACTCTTCCAATCCCATTTCACATGAATTAGCGTCCATTTCCAATGGATTCCAGACATGGACAAAAAAGGGAGCTTTGCCCTGTTAATTAAGCCAACTACTTTCCTGTCATTTTAATAAGCTGGATTTACATTGATTGAGTATACACTTTACTTTTGCAAAGTTTTGCATACTAGCGCAAAATGACTTGTCTCCACTTCAGCATTTGCTGGTATAACGTTAATTGCGTAGATGAAAAGTTAAGGTACTTGGTGCGCCAATTAAAGTGGTGCATATGGCGCAAAGCAAATTGTCCGCTTAACGAATCTGTAGGAATTGCGTTAACTGCGAGGCGTTACTGTAACTTAAAGGGTTAACTGAGGCTCGTGAAATCTGAGATGCAGCGTTTAGGTAACACTTTTTTCCACAGAAACTTACAAAAGTGCACACACACATTCTAGAGCACACCTGCAGAACACTGGGGCTAACATCAGGCGTGGTCATAAATCATCAGTGAGTGGATATGACTCCCTTCAGCTCTAACAGGACTGGAGGGGGGGGGGGGGGCAGGGGGGGACCAGAGGAAGACGCTGCAGCTAAATGGACGCCCTTGCTTCACGTTGGCCGTCAAGGCCGGTGGGGGAAATGCTCAGCTGAGAGCAAAACACGGAAACGCGGCGCCAGAAAGCCGGTTCAAATAAACAGGCGTGTAACTGGAGGTCAAACGAAACCGAAATACACGTCTGTACACCTTTATTTATGCAATAACTATATTTCCTTTGATATAACATTCATTGTAATGCTGAGTATAAATAACCAAGAAGTTTGTCAAAATTGTGTTTTCTTTATGTTGTTAGAAAAAACATTTATAATCTTTCATGAATCGTTTTCTGTTCTTTATGGCTTCCTAAAATATACAACACTAACTTCGCAGTCAAATATTGAGCACGGCGTGACTACTTGTGTTTTCATGGATGTAATTCTGTTGGAACAGCAAAGGGTATGGTAGAGAATGAGGTAGGTGGCAACAGCATCCACCTCCAAGGAGACCAGGGTAAACATCAGCTCGTAATGTCTTTATATGGTCTGTTTTGAGCCGTGTGGATCCACAGGCTGCAGTTTGACACAGTTAAATAAATGCCAGATGGATTAGAAAAGTGTCCGACTGGACTCTCACAGAGAAGCATTTGGGGAGTAAATTATTAACTGTATTTGAAGCAGCTTTGGTCCATTTTTCTTGAAAAAACTTCAGTGGTTAACTGAGATTTGTGAGCCACGATTCAAAAACTATTCTTTCTATGGCCTAGCAGTCAGTCTGGACGTCTTTATTATGTAAATAAGAATGATAGAAAACTTGCTGAACAGATTTGAAATATGCTACGAAGCTGGGTTTGCGCAGTCATCCAGGTCAGGTTCGCACGACATTCTGTTCTTCAGGGCAACTAGACCTTAAAGGCTGACCAAGAAGATGTTATGCTGCACGCCAGAGAAGCTTCTTTAGTTCTCTTATGGCATCTTGATTCACTCCATAGACTAACATCTATTAGTGGATCTATGACCTTGATTTTTTGTGTGGTCCACCTGCGTGCCCCATGCAGGTTTGCCCATTTTTTTCCAACAGACAGTCTGCATCCACCCATAAGGGCAGTTGTGAGCGAGGCATAAATCATTGGCACAGAGTGCCGTCCATGCACTTTGCAGGAGTAGCCTCATACAGAGAGACGTTGAGGCAACTTTGACCATTACTAATGCAGACCAGGGGAGCTACTTTTTAACCCTTGTGCTATCTTAGATGACCCCACCCTTACATTGACGTGTTCTCCCTACCATGACAAAGGTGGATAAAGGTGGAAAGATTTCAAGTAATCCATGGACACCAGTGAAGATCACAAATCATTGAAGAAAAAAGGTTCAGCGCACTGTCTAGTGGGCCTAGATGACCCAACTCCCAACGTTAAAGTGCCTAGGATAGCACAAGGGTTACCACAACTTAATATGGTTTCTGTCCTTTCTTTGACCATTTATTCTCGGAAGGCTCTCTTGAGGAAATTTGTGCCCATTTTTTCTGTCCAGCATTGAAGAGGTCAGGCACTGATCTTTGACAAGAAAATCTGGCTCACCACCTCTGTTCCTAAAAGCCAAACGGTGCTCTGTTACCTGTAAAGTTCATTAACACTAAACTCATCCCACAACGTCTTTTTGGAGCTTATTCAGGGTACTGCAGCAGCTCCACTGAGCTAAAAAACAGAGCCTTACCAATTATTTAACACAAAGTAAAAATGATCATTTTGCTTTTCCCACAATGCTGAAACACTCACAAATGCCATTTAAAGAACTTAATGGTAGACTGATGCTACAGACACACTGGGAATGAGACACACAATCTGGAACGTGGGTTCTTAAACACACATTTATCCTACCACAGTCAAAGTGGACGAGCAGTGAGGATCTTCTTTTTTTCCTACCTTTTACTAGCGTTTGTCTGCCACCTACAGTTACAGTTTTGTTGGTAGAAAATATTGACGTGATGGAAACCTTACAAAACTTGCTTCAGGCTTTGTCATTTGCAGGTCAATTCTGAAAAAAGACTTGGTGTCATATAGTTCCAGCCGGGCAAAAACCACAATTATTGACAATTACCACAATTGAGCCTCCATGATCAATTTTCAAATGTATGGCGATTCCATAAATTCAAAGGGACGCCATCCATAACTCACTACCAAATCAGAGTCATTGATTGGTCAAAGTTCCACCTGGTTAACCTTTTAACGCACGTTCACTGGCTGCACGTTTTGTACACGGAGCCCAAAAACGGTCGTAGAAACTTGTGCAGCTATGCGTGAACGCAAAGGTTTTGAATGGAGATGCCAGAAACGGGCATTGATCTGCATTTCCATAGACTTTTGCTTGGGAGTGATCGCTTAAACATGCGCTGCCGAAGGCGGTGTGAACATAGCTTCACACAGAGATCAAGAATTCTCATACCATAAATATATGTAGTGACTGTGTGACACGGCCTTTTAACACTAAGAATTACAGCAACACTAAGCAGAAACACTGACCTAAGACTTCTCTTTTTGAATTAATTTGTTAAATAAATTGATTATCCAATGTAATATGTATTAAGTAATATTTACAATTTATTTTTTAACACTTCTTCTTTATTTAGTTAATTCTGGAATCTTTGTTCTGGTCTACCTTTTAGCACAATGTGGTGCAATTCTGGTAACGCTGACTTTAATCCTGACAGTCTTATCTAATTAAATGCTCATGTTCCTACAGATATCCAAGCATAATTTATTTGGTTTTGTAGATTTTTTTTTTGAATGCATTAAATGCTTAAAAACTCTAAATACAGAAAAGTTCCAGAGATTAAACTAGAAGAAAGTAGACAACTTGAGTAACAGACAAAGAAAGAGATCGAACACAAATAAGAGGCGAAAATGAGCAATCGAAGATGAGAGGGGGGAAGAGATGAAAGTGGAAAAAAGGGAACAAGGAAGAGGAAAGAGACCGGACAAAGACAAATAGCCGTTGGAAATGGCTGTTGCTGGGAAGCCAGGCTGGGAGACAACCCTCTCTGCAGCTCTAACTGAGACTGATAGGCCCACCAAGCTGCAGCATTACCCACATCTATTTCCTCCCTGCCTTATTTTGTCTCGCTTCCAAAAACAAAAATCGTATTTTCAAGTCACAACAGACCATAACAGGATGTGGTATTTTCAAAGGATGTTTGAAAAATTTGGTATATTTTGGAGGCGCAGGGCTAAAACTAACCCCCTCTCAGTCACAGCAGGAATTTACTGGTTAGATGTACAGAAATGGTAGAAACAATTATTATTTGTTTAAGATAAATTGGTTTTATGGATTAATTAAGTCATATAAGACAGTGAGGGGTGAAAAATACCATCTATGCCATCAGATGAATGAGCTCCACCGCCGCCAATCCACAACCCAATTACATTCTCCAAAAAGCCTTTGGCAGCCCTGTGATTACCTCGAGAAAGTGCTAGAGTTAGGAAGAATCTTAATAGAAAGCAGGTCTTCATTGCAACGCAAGTAGAACCCCCCCTCTCAGAGGTCACACCTCCAGTCACTGACCAGGTAATGCGGTGTAACGGCGTAACACGCGTGGCACCATCGGCCTAATGGAGAAGGGTCGTGCCAAAAAGGAGACCGGCTGTCGTGCTGAAAGATTGAAACTGATGGGCCAAAGTGAAGGGGCTGCAAAGTAGCCCCCCACCAAGCATGGTCCTCTCAGACTCATCACTTCCACATGAGCACACATACACACACCTCAGTCCTGAGTCCATTATTCAATTTGGCCCTGCTAAAGAGCAGTGAATTAGGCTGCCACAAGTGATTTGCCTTCTGAGCCCCACAGTCAGGTGTGCACACTTTCCTCCACTCTGCATATTAAGAGGACGCCGTTCAGACGCTGACAAGCGATGAACCTCCTCCAATCACTGAATGCGTGTGCTGGGATAAGCTAGGACTATGGGCACTTACCAAAGAAAAAAAAAGAAGGCCTTCATTTCTCCCCCACTTTTAACAATAGACTGAACTGTAATGTATAACTGACAGAACACAAATGGAAATGGGATGTGCCATAATTGCATATAATTACTGGTGTCTCACTATTGAATTCTTGCTGGGAATAATACCAATTTCAAAGAATTTTATGCTCTACATGTAAAGAAAACAATACATTTTTCCTCTATGATTTAAGGAACACACAGCATGCGTAATCGGTGAATAAAAATGAACCAAGGCTGACTTTTCTGAGGTTTACTTTCAGATTCTTCATCAATAAAAAAGAGGATAAGAGTAGAGGTGTAACGGGAAATACTTCTTTACTGCTTTATTACCTTCCTTAAAGGTGAAACAGTCACAGTTGCATTCACACACTGATACTCCGCTGCATCACACTTTGACACGTGGGCGGGCAAGTATGGAATCAAACCTTGAACCTTCTGATCGGAGGTCAACCGCTCTACCTCTGCACCACGGCTGCTTTGATAATGACAATGTTGAATTGATAGCAATCCTAATTTAAGTCAATCATTGGAAAACCTGCAGTTTTCAATGAAAAAATAACTACATTGTTGAGCAATGTACTTAACTCCTAATGTGTGCTTAACTCCAGAATTTAAAAAAAGTAGCACTGTACAGATTACTGTTAACTTGGGGGACGCAGGTTTATTTGAACCCCTGACCCACGCATACGTTTGTGAACGCAGTGCTGGTTATCATAAACACAGCCCCCATATTCCCAAGTTAGAAACATAACCAGAAATATCACGTTGCAGTTAATTCTTTAGTTTGACTTCCAAAATTTTTCACAGTTTTTTTTTCTTCTCATAATGGGGTTTTTGTTTGGAAGTCAGCCATTTAGAGCTCTAACCAGTGCAATTGATAGGTGCATGTTTCTGGATTGATAGGTGGGTGGTATCAACAAAACTTTCACTACACTCCGTCCTGTCCTATCGCGACATTTTGGAACATTGTCAAGTTGTGCAGAGTATTCATATCATTTGGAATCCTTTAGATTACATCAGATTATTGGTCCAGTTTATATATGGTTAGACTACGGAGGTGAGACGACAAACAGAGATAGTCTGGGGTTTGTGTCCGAATAACCTTACTACTCAGTGCAATATATAGCGTTTTGCCATGTTGTCGGGTTGCTCAATCTACAATTCCAAAATCCAGTTACCTGGAACTTTCCCAGAAATCTCAACATTAAAAAGACAAGCGTGCATCAATTCCCCTGGATTGGCAAGTATCGGGGATGGAACGATTCACTTTCACCCCGATTTGATTCAAACCTCGATATTTGACTCAGTTATATTCCGGCTTGATATGTGATTTGTATAAAACTAAAAAGTCAAAATGATGAAAAATCCTGTTGTTAATGAACAATGAAGAACAGCCTTTCAGTTGTCTTAAACTAAGCCTGGTGTAATTTAATGAAACTATATCACATATAAACAAGTTTGAAACTTTCAACGTAAAACAAACTGGTATGCAGTAGGGACGTAACCATTCACTTTCCCCATAATTCCATTCATTGGTGTAATATATAGTTTAGTTTTAAACTGAGAAATGTGCTCTCTCTACTGAATATAGACCACAATGCATTGCATTTGAACCATTTGTCATTTAAAAATAATGTATGTACATTTGGGCGGAGGCCCCGGGGAAGACCCAGGACACGCTGGAGAGACTACGTCTCTCGGCTGGCCTGGGAACGCCTCGGGGTCCCCCCAGAGGAGCTGGAGGAAGTGGCTGGGGCGAGGGAAATCTGGGCATCTCTGCTTAGACTGCTGCCCCCGCGACCCGGTCCTGGATAAGCGGAGGAAGATGGATGGATGGATGGTATGTACATTTGTATATATTTTTATGAATCATCCAAGCTTCTATTAGCGCAACAAAGTGAACTTATAGTCTTTGTAAAATGTCACAGTTATTAGGTTTTTACTTTGGCAAATGGGTGATGTCATATTTGCCATAAAAAAATAAAATAAAGCAGAGAGCGTGTGTCTAATTTGCCTTAAAATCCAGGGCACTACATAGTCCAGCACTATGTAGTTTTTTGAGGGGGGGTTAGGTAGTAGTGAGGGGATGCAGACATAGCCTGAGGCCTTAAGGATCTTCTACACTTGGGTCACCGATCTGCACCATTACTGGAACGAGGCATCAGAAGATGGTGAAACACCAACAACACATACAGAACAATTGATATGACTCTCCAAAAGTGCATCATGTATCACGATTACCACCAACACGGATCCTGCCGATTGCATCTCACACACACTTCCGTGAAAAAGCATCACGTTTATGGCGTCCGCAGAATCAGGTTTCAGGCTTGACAACATTAAAACTCCCTTACTTCTGCTTTCCTCCATCATTTCAAGGTTGCTGGGGGGCTTTTCTCTTGGAGCTGTAAAATCTACTTGACAGCTCTGATTTATGACACAGCATAGGCACGGAGCGCTGTGGGGAAAAGCCTGTGATGTTTGAGTGTGTTTGGATGGGAGAGCATGGCGGGCTCACGGAGGACCAGCACTGCTGTGCTCAATGTTCAGCAAGACTACAGCAGAGCACAGGCGAAAACTCACATCTGTGCACACACGCCCACTGCATTACTGTGAAAACATGACAGGTCGCCTCCTCCATAAAAAAGAAACAAAAATACTTGAGAGGGAGAAAAAACGAACTGAATAGCAGAATGAAAAACAAAAAGTTGTTAAGAATCAGGAAATATAGAAATGTGTCCTCTGTTCTTCTCACCTGGTAAACGAATGCGCCCACACCTAAAGCTACCTTCACATTGACCTGGGGAATGTGCGTTCAAGGGGCCACTTCCTTTGAAAAGTCTAAACGTGCAAGTTCAAAATCAAAACTCTCGCGTTCACGAGTTGCTACGCACATTTTTAAGACTGTTTTCAGGCTCTACGTGCGTTGAAAGTAGGGCAACAGCAACACGATGTGAGCAAAACTTGCGATTTGGAATATTAGTATCAATATTCAGATGACGATGTAACTTGTGATAAATGAACTAATAACCAAAAAATGACTAAATACAAGTGAGCTTCTAACATCAAAGGGCTCCATCTGATTGGTCAAATGCATGAAGGGATTTATGTGATTTGTTAAATACTTCAACCTGCCATAAGATACACATTTAAGATTACCATTTATCCAAATTTTTATAGACTTTTGCATTATGCCAAATGCACAACTTGATATCGCGATAACGGTAAATCTGCGACATCTTGAGCAGGCCTAGTTGAAAGTTAATCCAGGTTGAACTTTGACCAATCAGGGACTCAGATTTGGTAGTGACGTATGGATGGCGTCCCTTTCAATTCATGGACTTACCAACCGTTTGAAAATTGTTCATGCAGGAAAAATTAATAGTTGTAGTTTATGATCGGCCGGAATTCTATGACACCAAGTCTTGAACATATCGGAATAGAGCTGGGAAAAAAAAGCCTGGAGGAAGATTAGCGAGATTTGGATCGATATTTGCTTCAACATTTTGAACCAGGTCTCTTCCAACTGTAGGTGGTGGACATGCGCTAGTAAACTAGAGAAAAGGGAAAAAGAAGCCCCTCTCTGCTCGTCCAGTGTGAACACTGTGAGCTAAATGTGCGTTCAAGAACGTTTCATTTGTGTCTGTAGCATTACACTGTGTCCCTTTCAACACCAGGTGAGATGCGGTGCGATGCTAAAGAGAGCGATGCTCGTTCAGGTCCCTGCATGAGGGCGGGGGGTGGGGGGATGTCTGTAAATGAAATGCAGTGCAAGAATGCAAGAACCGTGTGAGTTAGTGCACCGACATGTTGTCATCTCGGAGCTGCATTTCACACCTTCTGCCCTTTCAGCCGTCAAGAAGATGAGATACGACTGACGGACGGGAAGCTTCAGTCCGATGAAAAAGGTTGTGACAGCAGACAGAGGGAAGGAGAGCGCGCCAACGCCCGGCGGCGGGAGAATGAATGTCGGCTGGGTTGCCATGGCCAGATTAGCAGCCATGCAATATCACAAAAACAGTCATTGCAACCATGATTTTAGCTTCTCCTCTGCACAGCTGGAAAAGGTTGCACACAAAATTGTAATTTTCATCACCATCTTCGGATCGACACCTATGACATGGAAGCAGCAGAGTCGCCTGCTGCAAAGGCGGAACATTTCGATATCCATTCGCATCTGCGGTAATGAAGTTCATCTCCCGGTGACAAAGGCGGTCGCCACAAACCGCTGCATGCATCCGTCTCCTGGGCTCCGAAGTGTCTCTCTGGCAGTAAACACACCTCTGCGCTGCGTCCCGTCTCTCCCTCTGACAGTTTGTCATCAGCAACATGCTAATCACAGCTAATTGCACCAAGACAGGAAAACAACTCCTTTCTGAGGTGGAGAGAGAGAGTTCAGGTGTTTGTGTTGTTTCTAATCCACAGCGTTTTTCTCAGAAGCAATGACAAAGTTTTCTATTTGACTTCCTTTGAGAGATGCTGACAACAAATGCTAATCCGGTCCGGGAATCTATTTAGTCAACAACTGAGACTCTTAGAACAAAAAGAATAAAAGTCTTCAACACAAAACAATCAACATCTAAAAAGATTTGCTTAAATTAAGAATTTAGAAATAGAAATAGCACTACACTGAAACATTTTTAAATAAGTTTTATAAATACAATAAACCACCTTCCGAACAACAGATTGAGGCTGTCTGGAGTGCGGATCCCCTTTCTGCCCTCTGATAAACTTGCAAAAAGCTCATCTTGGAGATTGTGCTGGCACGGCAGAAAAGACCCCTCTTCCCAATTTTCCATATTTCATGCACGGCCCATTGGAAAGCAGCGTCTGCGAGCGTCAAGGCTTGGCGCATTTATAAGACATGCGCTCAAGTTCAGCATTTCTAAAGCGGCTCAGCACGCCGAAATAGATCGAGATCATTACAGCACCAAAGAAAAAACAACACGGTAAGCAGCTGGAATATGTAGGTGTGGTAGAGAATCACCCTTAGAAGACCTAATTGTACTTTGAATGAAAAGAAATCAGAAGCAGGAAGACGTCAAAAATGAACTAATTGTCTCAGTTTTTCTCTACCATCTTATGTTCGTCTTTTGATTGCTGCTTTAAGTTTGTTTTTCTATGACTTCTCATCGTTTAAACTATGTTTATATATCTTTATGTCAAGCATCAGAGGTGATCTACAAATAAAGAGATAATGAAATGAGATTTAATACAACAAGCTACATAATATCTATGCTAAGACAGACATTTGAATAGCAAATACCACATTAAATGACCATCAACACTGATTGTGTTCTGGTTAACCGCTCCGAAAAGTCCAGAAACCTGCAGTTTTGACCACAAAAGGATCTTAAATCTAAATTAAACACCTCTGTCATTAAAACAATTTGAAAATGAAGTTTAGTTAATGTTAGTGTGTTTTAATCAAAAGTCAGATTTCGAAGCAAAGCTTTCACAAATGGGTTTGAAAGTTTGCCACTAAAGGCGTTTTAACAAGTTCAAAACTGATCAGAAAGTAAAAATCTGTCACGTTTTTCTAGTAACCCAATTGAATGAGCTGCTGGGATTTGCAGGATAATATAACTTCGTAAACCCAGATTACAGAGTGCACCAAAAATGATCTGGAAGATAACGCATATCAAATACCAGGAACGGGTATCGCATCACACGGCCGAAGCACCATTTTGGGAGAAGTTCAGGAAAGAAGGGTTCCCTCTTGTCTATCTTTTTAACAAACAGAACTGTAACTATCCAGTACTTTTTCTTTAGCTTCCCAGTATTTTAACTACTACATTTATTTTAAATATTTATTAGAAAAATTCAGGTAAAGCTGAATAAAAGGGTCTCAGCCCACTTTGTTGTGAACGCAGACTACTGACTGTAGATGAAAACTGGACTGAGTGGGACGTCACCCTTGGTAACCACGGCAACTTCCAGCTCCAACCACAGGACGTCAATTAAGTCGCCGTTATCTTGTGATACAGACGGCGCCATGTTGGAGCCAGACGACGTCAGTAAGTAGTGACTGGTCCGACTTCTGGAATGTGGGCTACCCCAAATCTGTAAATTCTTGATAAACTTTTAGGAGATGCAGCTGTGTTTAATAGTGCCACTGTTGACATGAGGGCAGTCTGAACAAAACAGAATGCCTCCAGTGTGTAAGCATAGTCTACACTTTCATTACATCTGGCCTTTTGACAAACTCGATGACGTCGCCGCGAGACTAATGTGGGACAGAGAAAGAAAAGAGACTGCCTCAAAATCCCAGTTTGAGTTGGAGAAAGAAAGGCGGGCACAGGCTGGACGACAGCAGAGCGTCTCTTTTCAAAATGCAACCTCAGCACAGGAGGCAGGTGATGTGGAGGGTGGGGGGGCGGAGGAAGGGTGGGTGTCAAAGCAAGTGGCTGAGACACGACTAACACCGCCACTGATCTGTGGCCACCTGAGTAATTACCACATTAGCCGTTGGGCTAATCCCCAGAGCGGCGAAGAGCGGAGACCTTCTCAGGCTCTCGTCGCTCCACTCCACTCCACTCCACACCTGAACAGACGCCTGCCAGCCTGAGAGTCAACAAACATCCTCTTACTGAGCTGTTGCAGAGTAGCTAGAAATGAGTATTCATTATTGATATTTTACAATAAACAACATCGAAACGACACAGTTTTATTTTGTTTTTTTTCTAAAGTCCCCTTCTGACAACCAGCAATGCATGTCTGACATTTCTGAAACTGAATGAACTCCGCTTGGTATCTACAAAGAACATTTGGGACTTTTCAAGGAATTCAAGGTGGGGCTCTGGGAATTGTAGTTATTTGTGAATTGTTAGTTATTTGTGGATTTAAGCTTTTTTTTTGGACAAAAAAAGTCTTTCTTTAGTAGTCAGGATAACAGCGTTTGAAAGTTCAGGTCCAATGAAAATGGTGTTTTTAACATGTTCTGATAATGGAGGGCATATATTGAAAAACTGAAGCTTAACATATTTCTGAGTATTTCTCTTTTTAAATTGTTGTGATAAAGGAGCAGATTAAAAAATGCCATTCCATTTATATCCACACATTTCTAATAAACTACCGTCGCTCTGCAGAAACTATGACTCAAAAAACAACACCGTTTTTATTTTATTTGAACTAATAACAGCTAAATCATAATCAAAAGGCCACTGGGAACGTTTTGAAAGTTAAAAAAAAAAAAGATTAGAGTGGGTCTTATTTATAAAGTTCCTTAGAAAAACGAAAAGCATCGTTCATTAACAAGCGAATATAGAAAGTTGCTAAAAATTAAAAATGGATGCCAGAAAATTTTAATATCGATTAAAAAAAATTATGTTTTATCTTTTTGAATGACAATATGCAGCTTCTAAATAGTTTTTGGGAAAAAAAAGACAATACATAATCTTAAATAAAGATTTTTTTACTATTTAAATAAGCTGTTACCCAGACAGATTATGCCAAATAACAAATAAAAATCTTCCAACAGAAAACTTCATTGTAGAGCTTTAATCTTGGAACTCTCCTCAAATAAAGCCGTCTGCTGATGCCACCTGACAAGAAGGCATTAAAACTCAAATGTTTCCTGAGGCAGGATCAATGTTTCTTTGGGGAAAGTGAGGCTTTCTCCTGCGCTGCCTCGGCTGCTTCCGCAGCCTCTGAACTTCCACTGGTGGGTTACCTTTGCGTTCCGAGCGCTTCTTCCGTCTCCTCTTGAACTTGCGTCGGATCAGACAGTAATAGGAGCCCAGACTCTGCGCCTCGTTGCTGAAAAGAGCCATGCTTTGATGCCCACTTACACCCCCAAAACAAATCAAGTAAAAGGCTTTTGAAAGATCAGGTAAAACTTCAACCCCTGCAGTGATCCCAATTAAATGATCTACAAGTTCCTCCTGTGCGACCACATGGTGATAGCAACAGATCAACCCCACACACCTGCAGCCTCTCTTTGTTTCTACCCTCACATCCAAACTCCTTTTCCATCCCTCCCCTCTCTTCACCGCCTCCTCTCGCTGCTTCTCCCCTCCGTTGACTCCATGTCTGCCCTATCAGGAGTCGGAGAGGGGGAGGCGAAGGGGGTGGTGAGGAAGGAGGAGACTTGGAAAGGAGTGAGACTCGTATCTTCAGGTTCATAAGAATGAACAAATGTGAAGAGGCAGCCTACACCTGTCTGAAATGTATCTGACCTTTGCAACAAGCAAGCAGCCTCTCCCCCCCCCCAGCTCCTTCCTGCAACAAGCAACCACTAAGGCTCTTTTGTGGTCATGTTTTTTATTCTGCAGCAGCAACTTCAACCCCTTCTGTATCACATACAGCACATTAAGATCAGATTAACAAGTTTGCACACCAAGAAAAGGGGTATTTTTGAGGTGTTGGACACTCAGCCTGAAAAGTCACTACAATGATGGAGACGCAACCCGATAGGAAACACTCTGCCTCCCTCTGGTGGCCATACATAGTAACAACATGTCTTTGGCAGAATATGAATTACGATTATCAAGATATAGCGTAACCCTTGTGCTATCCTAGACACTTTAACATTGGAAGTTGGGTCATCTAGACCCACTAGACAGTGCTCTGAACCTTTTTTCTTCAATGATTTGTGAACATCACTGGTGTTCATGGATTACATGAAATATTTCCACCTTTATCCACCTTTGTCATGGTAGGGAGAACACGTCAATGGAAGGGTGGGGTCATCTAAGATAGCACAAGGGTTAAAAAAACAAACAAACATTTCAAACAACCTTTAAAGCTTCAAAGCTGTTTGGAGTACAGAAAAAGACAAAAACACATCACTGAAAAAGAAAGGAGTAGAAGGAAAAAACTCACCTTTGGCTCTGCAACGACTGTCACGGGAGAAACCTGTTGGACACAGAAAGAATAGTTTCCAGATAAGTGAAGGACAGACACTTTTACTGAACTCTGTCTCATCTGAGACACACAGAAAAGCTGTTTAACAGAAGGGTGGGAAGCAAAGAGGGATTTAAAAAAAAAGGAAGAGTCATGCAGCAGATGAAGATGCTTTTTCATTTTCCTCAGAATTTAACTGGTGTATGTGAGACGTTCTTTTTTCTAAAAACCTGACATCTTCTGATCCTTTGTAAAAAAAAAACTGCATTGTTTTCTTAGACATAGTTTCTGTAGAGTGGCCAGTTAACATATTCAATGATGTGAAACTCATTTTACTAAACGATTTGAATGGTTTCTTCCTAACGAGTTGCCTGATCCAGGTTCTGTTTTGGGTCTTCTGTTTGGAGAAAATGTTTCGTCTTCTATTTTTATTTTATTTCTGACCTTCAGGAACAAAGACCTGGTTATTTCAGTTTGTACCGAACAGTCCGTTTGCCCTATTATATACTCTATTTTTTAATTAACAGGGAAAAAAACTGTACACAGAGGTAAAGATGCTGAGTTTCAGGTTTCCTCTGGAGTAAATGAAGCCGGATAGAGAGGTCACTGTCAAGTTGGCTTTGTTGCAAAAGTCCTTAAAATGTTTTGTACTTGTAAGAGTTGAACGAAATAGTGGAAAATACCCAAAATATGGTCATTGGTGTAATTCATGTCAACAATAAAACTAAAGAAACAATTGTTGATCATTAGTAGTTTCAGGAAATTCTGATACGTTCCAATATTGCGTCTCATCTCCTTGGTGTGGAATGAAGACCAGTTTTTTTTTTGTTTGCCAAGCATTTGATTGGCTGGTCCCAGCAGTGGAGCACAGTGAAAAGAAGCAAAAGAACTAATTAAACGATCAAGGCTCGTATGCAAGTGTGACGTTTCACACATTTCTAAGTAAAGGTATAAAATGCCTTTGTTTTGTTTTTTTTTAACAGAGGAACACTTTTTTTAAGATACAAAACGTTTTAAAGACACAAATTTCTTGTTTCAAGTACAAAACTTTTTTACGGACAGACCCCCCTTTTGCAGCAGATCTAATTTCATCGGTCACATTCAAACCGTAAACGGGGAAAGAACTGAAACGCACATGAATTCACGCAGAGGTCCATCTTTCAGACTAACAATAAATTTCTTTGTTTTCACTGAGATTTCCATGGACTTTAGATCAGATTGGAGCGGATTGGGTTACTAAACCTTTATAGAAGACAATCACCAGGATTCTCATCTCTCTTCAACTCATTGGAATCAAACATTTCTGATCGTATATATTCTCCGTCTTCTGTAGAACCGCATACAGAAAAACCTTTTCTGCAGTTATAGATTCCATCAAGTAAACTTTTCTGCCTTTTATTACGTACTTAAGTGTCTTTTTGGAATTGTGCCCCCAACATTCATGTGTGTAATTCCGATAAGCTTGTTATGTTGCCATTTCAGTGCGTGGTTACTCCTTATGCTGGTGCAAAAGTGGGACACTTTCTCCTTAGTTACTGCATGGAAAAGTCTCACAATCAGGTAAACCATGAAGTTTCCCACCATTATGCTTCCTGCAATTATTATGATCTTATCGCTAAAGTATGTCAGTGAACTGTTTTTAAAGCTTTATAATTCCAAAATGTTTGATATTTTTCATAGATTCCTTTGAGAATTAAAAACAAATAAACAATATGGGTTTTTCTGATGGCTTTGAAATTTCCTAAATTAAACGGTTACCTTGGTAACGGCCAAGTTAAGGCATCCGCTGAGATTTTGACATCCTTCACACTCTGACACTATGTATTGCATCAGCAACTAATATTAGCAGTAAATACAATAAATAATGCAAAATGTTATGAAAACACTTCAGTGTGTCCGTATATGTCCTAAATATATTTTAGACACTAGGACAAACCTTTATACCGTCTATAGAAACCTTAAATACAGGGGAGCAAAAAGAGTATTTGTCACAGATTCTTTAAGTTGTTCCATTTAAAAAGCCAGTACTGTTAATCATCTATACAGTGCAACTATGAGACAGTAATGTAAAAAAATAATAATGAAAAAAATAAATATATACTGAAGCAGAAAATAAGTATTTGGTTAAAAAAAAGTTCACCTCAATACTCTGTATTGTAAGTCTCGTAATGAACAGCGGAGGTCAAACATTTCCTGTATGTCTTGACTGGATTTAGCTTCTATTTTGGTCCATTCTTCCATGCAGATCTTCTCAAGAGCTGTGATGTTTTGGGTTCTGTTGCTGGGCAAAGCAGACTTTAATCTCCCTCCACAGATTCCGTTATGAATTGAAGTCCAGAGACTGGCTGGGCCAATCCAGAACCATGCAATGCTTCTACAAAGCCACTCCTTTGTTGCCCAGGCGATGTGTTTAGGATGGTTGCCATGCAAGAAGATCCAACCATCTTAGATCTGCAATGTTTTCATTGATAAAAATAGTTTTTTGTCCAAAATCTCAGCATACACTGGGCCCTTAATCAGATTCTCCATACAGGTCAGTCGTCCTGTCCCCTTTTCAGAAAAAAAGCCCCAAACCATGATATTTCCACCCTCATGCGTGTCAGTGAGTGTGGCTTTCTTCAGCATTCAGCATTCTTCCTCCTCTCAGTCCTTCTCTGGATCATCTAGAAGCTCTCTGGAGAACTTTAGATGGGTCTGGGAAACGTTGGGAACGTTTGGAGCTCTGCAGGATTTGGATCCAAGACAACGTTGTGTGTTACGACAGTAACTTCAGTTACTGTGGACCCAGCTCCCTCCCGTCATTGACAAGTCCCCCCCATGCAGTGCTGGACTGGTTCCTCACTGTTCATCAGGTGAGATCTTGCGTGGAGCTCCAGGTGGAGGGAGGTTGTCAGTTCTTCCATTTTCCCATAATTCCTCCAACAGTTGATCTCTTCTCTCTAAGCTGCTTGTTTGTTGTAGATTGGTTCATCCCAGTCATGTTTAGCTCTCTTTGGTCATGGTAGAGAGGTTGTGTTTAAGGGAGGGGTCAGATATCTTTGCACAGATGACCAGCTCAAACGAGTGACATTAATAAAGATAAGCAGTGGAGGATGGAAGAGCTTCTTAAAGAAGCAGTAACAGGTCTGTGAGACAGAATTCCTGCACGTTTGTTGGAGCCAAATCCTCATTTCCTGCAGAATTATACAAAAAAGCTATTTAAAAACCAAACGGTGAGATTTTCTGGATTCTATTTTTCTTATATTTTCTCTTTCAGAGTGTATTTATAATGAAGATTACAGACCTCTCTCAAATTTTGATGTGGGGCAGATTGTGGAATCAGTGAGTGACAAACGTAACTATTCATCCTTCATTCATTCATCTTCTCCCGTTTGTCCCTTTCAGGCTCACAGGGCTGCTGGAGCCTATCCCGGCCACTTATGGGCGAAGGCAGGGGACACCCTGGACAGTTAACCATTCAGTCGCAGGGTCACACATATCACACACCCATTCACTCTCACACTCACACCTAGGGACAATTTAGAGTTGCCAATTAACCTATGAAGCATGTTTTTAGACGGTGGGAGGAAGCCACTCCCCGGAGAAAACCCACGCATGCACGGGGAGAACATGCAAACTCCACACAGATAGGTCCCCCATTGATGATGTGTTTCAACCGGGGGCCTTCTTGCTGTGAGGCAAGAGCGCTAACCACTGCGCCACATTGCAGCCCAACAAACTTAACTAATCTAAGCTAAAAGAAAAAAAAAACAAAGCAAAACCTGCAGAGTTTTAAATGGGCAGAAGTCGGTTCAACCAGACAAGAAAGGTTTATCCTCCAGAAACTGTAACTCCAGCTTCTTGAAATGTGAACAGTTGTGATTAAACAAAAGCGAGGAAGAGGAAGAAATCACAGCTGACCTAAAACAGGAACTGGCCAACAGATGAAGGTTAAGGTTCTGTGTACAAACGGTGAATCAGCACCGATCCCTAAATGAAGTGAAATGACAGACTTTGAACATGTGGCAGACGCGCTCCACACCCTGCGCTTCCCGTTTTGGCATTTTCAACCCAAACCGACGATAGAACACAGCGGGGTGAAGCAGCCGGGTGCCCTGCAGTTACCCAGAGCAGATTAAAAGGCGCTCCAGACTCTTCCTGTGGTTTGACGGAGAAACGCGATCGCTGACAGAAAACAAGCTCTTTAACTGTTTTACAGGATGAGATCCAGGCTGCTGAACCTCAGTCCAAACTTTATGATGGCGGCATTATTGTACGTGGAGGATCCGCATTCAAACATGAAGTATTTTGTTTCGTGATGTGGGATTTAAAGAACAAACAAACAAATTGGATTTGGACAGACGTTGGCAGACTTTTATCGCCTCCTGAGGAAGTCCCGAATGAAGGGCTTCCACCTCCTCTTTCTGATCAAACTTGGACAGGAAGGAGGTTGTGTGAGACGGAATAGCAGCTTCTGAATTGGGGAGTAACACGCCTGTCGAGGCATGACTCCCCATGAGTGAGAAGAAAGAACACGGTTGGATGATTATTAGCTCCGTGGGCTCGAACATGTACAAGTAAGATCGTAAAAAAGAGAAAGTCTATCACACGCGTGATAAGGAGGAGTGCGTGACTTTGGCCTTCAGCCCAAAAATGAGGGCAATGGCTCAGTCAGCGCAGGGCGCACGCACACATGAACGCCAAACTTAGAAGCTGCCTGCAACCGCGATAGGCCAGCCAGTGCTGCCCCTCCCCTCTGACCCATCTTTAACACGCAAACATTCAAACGTTTTACACCTGCTTTCGTAACTTCTACTTCTGTGAGTGTTTGCAAAAGTGCAGAGTAGTTCTATTATATAATTACTCCATTTGCTTGAATAATTCCTTACCTTTTTAATGTAAGGAAACAGAAATTGCTCATAAATCTGGGCTGCAGGTTGGGTCAGGACTGGCCCGAGGCTTCCATGAATCCGTCCAATCACATAACCAGAACTTGTGTTTAACTTCACGGGGAATCTTTTTACATTTCTTAGCTGGCAGGAACAACGAAGCCGTCTCATCGACCTGCAGACACTTACTGTATGACAAGATCAGAAAGGACACGGCACGGATGAGTGAGGCCTGTGATTCGCCTTTATGTGCTCATCTGAACAGAAACTGTATCTGTGAAATTTGCTCTTGTAAGTGAGTTTGTTTGAATCATTTGCTCTTGTTGTTTTATTGAAATTACATGTAAAGCTTTCATTCTATGTTCATTGAACATTTTGTTGTTTCCCCAGCAAAATTAAACACTCTTTTTCAGGCGGAATTTTCTGTTTTTGTATGATTTTATGTCTAGTGTGCGAATACAACATGGAAAAATAGAGTCGCATAGCTACCAGCTAATCAAGCAGTCTTTAAATTGAGAATATATAGTAAATTCTAGGTTCCAACCAGTTAAACAAGAGAGGACATGTTCATCTTTGTCTAGTAAAAGTGTGTAGTGAGGATTTTTACAGCCTTAAAAATCTTGTAATTCTACTCGGATTTGACCTATTTTGTTATTTTCAAGAGTTTTGTGTAAATAGCTGGACTGGGAATCTTACAGCTGTGTGGACTTTAAAGGTTTGCTTTAAAGTCGGGTTCTAATAAGAATAAGATTCTAAAAAAAACACATGGTTTTGAAAAGTAAATACTCAACAACAGAAACATAAAGATGTCGGATTTAGGCTTTGAATTCAACTTTGGCAGAAGCTCAGATTGTCCAGCAGAGGGCAGCATTGCAACAGGAAAATTAGTATCATCCTGAAGTTGTGGATTTAACTTTCTTATGAGTTGACTCTTTTTTCTTTTTCTTTTTACGGTTAACTTGCTATGCACAACCTGTGTTTTGGTGCACTGGCCTTAAAAATCAAAATATTTTTTAACTAGAATTGGCTAACCAGACAAGCTGATAAATGTATTATCGTTTCACATTGACACCAAGCCAGGTTTCTTTGGTTCCTATTAATATTTTAAATGCCATTCATGCCATTCTTTGTTTCATTACGTTGGGTTTGGGGGTGGCTGGGAGGATTGGGGGGCAATCCGTAAGGCACTTTGCTTTATAAAAAGTTGATTTGATTTGAGAATAACAATTAAAAAAACACACAAAATCAGATCAACACTAACTTTCTGTTTTACAAACAAAAAAGGGAAATAAATGAAAAAATATAGAGTTTCTTCAAATGAATTAAAACAAATAGACGTTTGGTGCATCATTTTAGTTTCCACTGTCGGGGACTTTTGTGTTTTGTGCTCCAGTGCATTTATTGCAACCGGATGTATTTTCAATGCATCCTTTCAAAAAGCTTAGATGTGCAGAAGTGTGTTAAGAACAGCAAAATAAAAGGGTGTTTAGCTTTGTTTAGGGATCCGAAACGAAAAAAACAAGAAATCAACCTGAAGGTCAAATTTATCAAGAAGAAAAACACAACCAGCTAAAACAAGGAATAACGTTCTTCACATAAGTGACCCCCCCCAACATGATATGATACACCTACAATCCATCAAAGGAGGCTCCTCTGCACCCCATGGCGGACAGAACTGGATCAGTTACACACAATCAATCAAAGGGCCTGCTGGAAATAATAAAACCCTTATTTGGACAAAAACTGCTGCAAAAAACCAAGAAAAACTGGCTCAAGAACTCAAAACCAAAACCGTTAAAAAAAGAGGAAAACATCACCTCACATGATGGCATTTCAGTGAAGCCCCTGCAGACCTCCCACTGAACACGGTTGAGGCAAAAAGTCAGAGGACAAGACACCAGGAAACACACAAAGGTTACTGTAGATGACACGTCCTCCCAAATATACTGCATTCTGCTTTGAAAATGTGAAAACAGGCGTTGGGATGGTGCTGTTTTGGTTGCAGTTTCCTCCAAAAGACTCTCTGGTTACACGGACGACATACTAAAAAGATAAAAATTAAAAAACAAAAACACAAACGAGAACAAACTCATTATTTGAAAAATCTGGAGTCCTCAGGAATCAAACGGTTCAGGCACATGGACGAAACACGATGACCAGAAACACCAGATCCAACAAGAAGAGGGCGGAAGCAGAAAAGTAACAGAAACCTCCCAACACAGCAGCACCTGCTATGGTTGTGAGAACAACCCACTGTATCAACGGATGAGAGGACAGGCGGGAGGAGGGAAAGGTGGATCCAAGGCCGACTCGAACGCCACCGGGATCCAAGACGAACCAAAGGAAAAAAACAGGTGGAAACAAGGAATAAAGCTCAAGAAATGAGGGAGAAGAGCTACAAAGAAAACAAAAGAGCAACAGGAACAGACCGGCAGCTTACACTGAAGAAAAAAACTATAAACGTGAGAAGACAACATTAAAATAAAGAACAACAACAAGCTTTTAGGTCCTAAACACCAACAATGAAAAAAGCAGCAGGAACAGAAAAAAAACAGGTTTAAACTTTGAACCACAGAAGCCATAGATATTCTAAAGCACAGAAGCCCCATCATAAACCGAGATGAGGGGACATACCGTCCCCCTCCAGGGATGCTCTTCCCTCAGGACCACATGCTAAGGCAGAGTAGGACGAATGTAACTCGCTGGTCAAAACCTTTTAGCGTAAACTGCATCCTTACATACATCTGAACCCATGTGAAACTACATATGTAGATGAAGGACAAAAGAAATCCAGAATTCTCCCAAATAAGAGTGGTTGTAAATAGGAATGACTACATTTTTCCCTTGGGAGTTGTCTTTGGATCCTAACCCCACCAGCTCCCACTTCTGGGTGTGGTCATCTCCTTAACTAACCCTCCAGCTCTGCGCCCGCAACGTATCTGCTCCAGGGGCCTGTGGCTTTGGCTTTTTCTTCTGGCTGGAACTTGACAAGCAGTTGTGTGTGTGTCTGTGTGTGTGTGTGTGTCTGTGTGTGCATTCATGCATGTAAGCAGAAACAGAACAATGGGCTGCTCTGTGTTTGTCCTTCCTGCCAAGACAGGCACCCAAAGGGCACTGAGAGGAGGAGGAGGAGGAGGAGGAGGGCAGCCGATGCCAAACAACAGGACTATTTTAAAAGCTGATTGTTAATGAAACGTATGACTGTTTTTGAGCGACAGACACAGCGCAGCAAAACTGCAATCTGCAATGCAACCTGGGGTTGACAGTTCACCGTGTCACCACTAGGGGGTTTAACACAACTGGATTGGTCATTTTACTTCAATACTAGGTAGTTTAAGCGTCAAACACCAATAAAAAGTAGTAACAGGTTGGTTTCAAACCTCAACGTTATTAGCGTATTGTGGGCGGCCGTGGTGCAGCGTTAGGGCGGTCGACCCATGATCGTAAGATTGCATGTTTGATATCCGCCTTGCACGCCCATGACTCAAAGTGTCCTTGGGCAAGACACTGAACCCCACCTTGCCTCTGGTGGTAGGGAGGCGCCTGTGTTTGGCAGCAGAGCCGCCACCAGTGTGTGAATGTGACTGTAAAGCGCTTTGTCCTTGTAGGTAGAAAAGCACCATATAAATATACGCCATTTACCGTTTACCATATATGGGGGATGTGTTCATTTGACTCAAAGGTGTCCATCAATTCTCGACTCCAAGTTGGTTTTCTTGGCATGTCCTGCTTTATTGTCCAACACAATTTCTCCACTTATTGTCCTGCCAATAACGGATGACCATTTGGCTGTAATGTATCGTTTTAAGGAGAACACTGTGAATGGAAACAGAGCTGTGTGGAATCGGTTTCCAATTTGATGGAATATAAATGTAATGTTTGCGTTTTTTCCCGCATGTAGCAGTCAACAACTCCAAATAAGTCGTCAATCACTGCTGCTACGCGTTTTTTCAACATTTGTAGAATTTCAATAAAGTTTTGTGCATAAGTATTATGGAAACACGGCCAGTATTTACTAAGGTAGTCAAAGAATCTGAAAGCAGGAGGACACATGCTGAGAAACGAATAAAACGGGAAGCGCTATACCCAACGGGTTGGTGACCGCACTATCTTCTTCACATTTATTGTGTAAATTCCATTCAAGTTAAATATTATTCTGCAGATGTTCAGTTGGAACACAATTGAATCAGGGCTTCGAGAGCTTCCACAGACTCTGAGGTCACTTTTATGAGAAAATACAGACGCGGACCGTCGTCCATCAAAAGACGAGGGGGGGGGAAAAACTGCATGAAGTCTCAAAAGCTGTCGGAAAACTTCTCCTGGAGGAGATTTGAAAGCCTTCACTCCAGCAGAGTTGTTGGTTACGGCGCGCTGATGCTAAAAGCCGCTAATGATGTGGCAGACTCTGCAGCGGCCTGCATTTAACAGGAGGGTGACAGCTGTCCAGGTAATTGGGAAACGTTATTGCTTGCAAAAAGGAACTCAACTGCAGTAGGATGGCTTTTTGTAATGCGGTGGTCGACCTTGAATCGGGATCTGCAAAAAGTGTCACACTTTTTTTTCCTTCTTTTAGTGCAATTGGAAAGAAGCAGACGACAAGCTGGAGATGAGGACGTTTTTGGAAGATGGCAGCAGCTTGCATAATGGCACTATTTTTTTGTGAGTGTAGAAATGGAAAGTGGACGTTCCAACATACCAATGCAAATTAAGTCAGTTTATAGGGAAAAAACAACAAAAAAAGTGAGAATCATTAGTGACAAATTCGCTATTTTGCAGATTTGCACAAATGTGCATTATGTTCCTACACATCCTGATAGGCTGTAGACCTGTCAATCAATCTCATCTGTTCAGATCAGGTTCAGTTTGCCAAATTACATGAGCAGTTCTTAGTTTCATTCATAATACAGAACTTCTACAAAGTTTGAGCTTTGAGAGTTTAAACAAAAGAGAAAAGTGTGAAAATGTTCATCTCTGTCTGAGAAAAGTGTGCAGTTATACAGCCTTAAAGTCCCACTCCAACGACATTTTTTTCTATTGTAAAACTGTTTCCAGTGGTCTTTAAATAATGATTATGCAATTTTGTATCAAAAATCAAAAAGTCTCTTTTTGTAGGACCTATTTTCTGCAGTAAGAGCTCATTAGAAATTCACCTCTGGGTTGTGGGCAGAACTATTGGCACGGAAGTAACCCTAAATTGATATCCCATATCTGTTGCGATGCAAGAGACTGACTGCACATCGCATCACGCAAGAGTTGCTCCCATTTTTATGGTATGAATCAAAGATGTGAAACATTTTCCACTTACGCAAATATCAGTTTCCTTTTCTTATAAACACACAATCCATCCACCCTGAGGTGTGCTATATCAAGATGCTGATTAGACAGCATGATTATTGCACAGGTGTGCCAGACTGGCCACAAGAAAAGGCCACTCTGAAATCTTCAGTTTTGTTTTATTGAGGGGGTCAGGGGACTCAGACAACCAGTCAGTATCTGGTGTGACCACCATTTGACTCATGAAGTGCGACACATCTCCTTCACATAGAGTTGATCAGGTTGTCCATTGTGGCCTGTGGAATGTTGGTCCACTCTTCTTGCGAAGTTGCTGGATAATGGCAGGAACTGAAAACATTGTCGTATACGCCGATCCAGAACATCCCAAACATGCTCAATGGGGGACATGTCCGGTGAGTATGCTGGCCATGCAAGAACTGGGATGTTTTCAGCTTCCAAGAATTGTGTACAGATCTTGCAACATGGGGCTGCAACATGAGGTGATGTTGTTGGATGCATGCACAAACAATGAGCCCCAGAATCTTGTCACGGTGTCTCTCTGCATTCAAAATGCCAACAAATCAAATGCATCTGTGTTCTTCGTCCCATTAGATATGCTCAAGTTCCATACCATAACCACTCCACCAATTACGGCTTTAAGTCGATCCAATAACATTGACATCAGAAAACCGCCACCCACATCGACGCCACACACACGCTTGTCTACCATCTGTTCTGAACAGTGTAAACCGATTCATCCGTGAAGAGAACACCTCTCCAACGTGCCAAACTCCATCGCATGTGAACATTTGCCCACTCAAGTCGTTACTTAATGACCAACTGGAGAGGTCAAGACCGGCGAGGATCGATCACTTTGTTACATGCAGATGGTTTTTACACGCTTTCTGACAGTTTGTGCAGAAATTCTGTGGTTATGCAAAGCCGATTGTTCCAGCAGCTGTCCGAGTGGCTGGTCTCAGACGATCTTGGAGGTGGACATGCTGGATGTGGCGGGGTATTGGGCCAGGTGTGGTTACACATGTGGTCTGCAGTTGTGAGGCTTCTGGGTTGATGTGCTGCCACTCTCAGAAAAGCCTTTGGAGACGGCTTATGGTGGGAGAAATGGACATTCACCCCTAGCAACAGCTCTGTGTGGACATTCCATGCCACCCACGCCTCTCAAAACTTGTGACATCTGTGGCATTGTGCTGTGTGATACAATTGAAGATTTCAGAGTGGCCTTTTCTTGTGGCCAAGATGCTGTCTAATCAGCATCTTGATATGGCACACCTGCGAGGTGGGATGGATTGTCTTGGCAAAGGAGAAGTGCTCACGATCACAGATTTAGACAGATTTGTGAACAATATTTCAGAGAACTGGTAATTTTGTGTATGTGGAAAATGTTTCAC
This sequence comes from Oryzias sinensis, assembly GCA_037389245.1. Lineage (NCBI taxonomy): Eukaryota > Metazoa > Chordata > Actinopteri > Beloniformes > Adrianichthyidae > Oryzias > Oryzias sinensis. The sequence goes on along the minus strand of CM074501.1, from coordinate 16,501,671 downwards.
ATCTTTAAGTTCATACCATAAAAAAATGGGAGCAATAACAAAAGTTTTGTATTTATATTTTCGGTCAGTGTTCTACAGGGTTCAGTCTAAAAGCAAAGTGTTACTATTTTTAATTTAAAATAGCTAAATATAAATATCAGTACAGCTCGTGATGGGCAGATCTATTGCACAAACATTCGCAGAGAACAACTTCACCTCCATGCCTCTTCAGTTCAACATAACAAAAGCACGATCCTCCACCAACCTCTGACAGAGCCCAGCTATTTTTTTCAATTGTATTTCACAGCTGTCATGCTATTCCTCGTCTCAGCTCTGGTTCGGCTGAGCTGCTGCAGGGATTATTTTACCGGCAAATTCAGGGAAAACCCCCCGTTGTCATGGCAATACGGATCCTTGCTGGGCATGCACCAGTCATCAGCCTCCATGCTGGTCTGGTAATGCCGTAACGCCGACTTATTGAAAACAGGAAGCCTCTCCACTGATTCTGATGACAGGGCCTAAACACGTCGGACAGAGGGGAAGAAATCACTCTACACTCTGATGACGATGACAAGTCCAGGTTGGTTTTATTTGTTTTTCCATATATATATATCTATATATATATCTATATATATATATATATATATATCTATATATATCTATATATATATATATAAAATAAAAAAAACACAAGTTGCTAAATATCCTGCATCCCATCGTGCAGAAGGAGCCGTTTCCTCTCATGAATTGTCCTCCCCCATCTTTATTATATGCACACGTCAGCATTTTCTCCTGTGACAAATGAGTATCACTGCAACCAATTCATCTCTCGACTGAGCTGTGGACCCGTGTAGACGCTTTAACCACGGGGGCCACAGATACAGAGCACAAAGCAGAGAGCAGGCAGCTTATGAGGGTGGAAAAAAAAACAACAATAAAATATTTAGTTGTATGTCAAAACTCGACAGCATCAGCAGTCAGTGAACTAACTTTTACAGACATTATCAGATTGGATGTTCTTGCACCGCCCAGGCAAAGACTGTTTTTACTGCACTGCAATGCAGTGTCACGCAGGAAAAGGACTGCACTCCAGCACGATCACATGACCGCAAAAACAGAGTCGGGGCAGGCCGGCCCGGTCGCGTGGAGTTCAAAACACTCAGGCACTGCTGCATGCAGTCTGGGGACTAGGTACTTTCTGACCATCACTGCTTTATTTTGAAGTTGCAGCAAAAACTCGGTTAAAGCTGGAAGATTTGATCACACCTTTGACATGTCACATAACCTAGTATTTAAGGAGGAACCACTCAGAGCCTCCCACTGCGCATGGACAAAGACACAAATAAGAGATTCCTGCAGAAAATTAAGGAGTGGGCCACTTGGAACACCTTTAACATCAGATGATCGTTGAGTTAGTACGTTTCTAAATCAAACGTCTTATTATCAAGTGTTTTTTCAACTATCCTTGGTTAACTATTTCCAACTATGACGTGACTAAAAGGTCACATGATCCTTCAACCAGACTGTTCGGCTCTGATTTGTCAAAAGAAAACAAAAACCGGAGGAGAAAAGCAGGTGGAGCACTCCTTTCCTGACCACAGTCCGTCCCGGGACGTTTAACTGTGTTTGTCTTTTATCTGAATCCACTGCCTCAGCAAATCCTAATCAAAATCAAAACAGAAGAATGTCGGAAGTACAGCAGCTCCAGATAAACACAGAGGGCCACCTAATATATAGTATATTCAATGTGCTAGCTAAAATGAAAAAACAACTTTTATTGCTCATTGTGCTGATTTGATGCAGAGAAAAGGAAACAACGGTGACGTTTGTGCTAAAGGAAAGAGCTGACCCTCTGACAGAACAATCACACTTTATTTGAAAAATTTAGAAAACTACTAAAATATTCACCCTCTTGTACTTCACTTGCTCAGGTGGGAGTTTCAAGTGTATCGGTGTGGAGGGGGCCCACACAGGTGTGCGTAACTGAATGACCTCAGAGAGGGAATCGAACGCGCTCCTCTCCGCTCGCGGTGCGTCTATGTGGGTCAGCTATCTGGGGAGCTGCCAAGGCATTTTCAAACTGGGCAGCTGGCCATCACAGCTGGCTTGTGACCACAAACGGACACAGAGGAGAAACATGTCGTGCCAACCACGTAACATCTGCATTACCACCGTCCAGAGCAAGTGTTCGCTGCGGCCACCTGAGCCCTTTACCGGAGAGCAGCTCTGAATCCAGAAAAATGCTCCGACGTTTCTGCCTCTAACGCTTCGAATACAAGCTGGACTCTCAGTGGCTGGCAATGCGAAGGTACAGATCATTCAGGACCTCTGGGATGGACACTAACCAGCAGAGGCCCTCCAGCCTCCTTTTCTCTGAGCCCCCTCTGCTGCACAATGGATGGGCAGGTTTTCCCACAAGACTTTTATCCTCTGATGGTGGATAACCACTGAGGTACTCCAAAAGTAGGCCACAGCATGTTGCATTTACATTTGTGTGTGTGCTACCCTGCTACGGGAGGATACTATGGGATGTGGGGATCATGTAAAGTAGGTTTTATCGTACACCTGCTGAAAGAAGACCCAGTTATTTCTTTGAAATCAAATCTTTATTTGGAAACTCGAGATGCTGAATTTGCTCGCTCAAAGAAAAGCAACATCAACTTTTACAGAGTCCATTCATGTTTACTGTCAAGTAAGGATTGAAACAGGAAAAATGTTTGATTTATAAAGATATATTAGAGAAGAATTCTAATTTTGAGGCTGGTTTATTTTGAGTGTTTAATATTTTGACAATTACTGGTACTTTAAAATGTTGTATGAGAATCCATGCAGAAGATGTAAAAGTTAGCTTTTGTCCCAAATGTTTGATAGTAAAACTATATAAAAGTGTATTCAACTTGGACTGGTAGCTATGGGTCAACAGTTTGACATTAGGTTTAAAAGATGGGTTTTATAAATTGAAGATCTAATTTATTCTCAGTTTATCAAATCTAGGATTCAATTTTCTTGAAATGCCACTTAGTTTTTGTTATTGTATTCATAAAGAGCTAGTTGTAAACTTTAAACAATTAGTTTAAGGAAAAATGACCTAAAACATTTATTTTTGGAAGGAATTTAAAAAAAATGGAATCGATATTCAATCGAATCATGAATCTAATCAAGAAAAAGAACATTATTTTTGAGCCCATGCATTATTTTGTCAAACACAGAAACCTTATCTATTGGACATTAAGTCTTAAAATAAAGCAAACCAACTAGTAAAAGTTTGCTTTAATAATGTTTAATTATGGCATTTTAACTGATTTTAAATATGATTATATTAATTGGTCCCCGCCCCCATAAATAGTAAATAAGATTCAGTTTCCACCTTGAGAAAGTGGGTTGTTTCAGCAGCAGTATACAGGCTCATTACAAACAAACAAACAAACAAACAAACAATGACAATCAGGAAAACAGTAAATGGTGTATACTTGGTTTATCCCTGTAAAACTGTAGCTTTAGCTCCGTTCTTAGAACTACCGTGACTTGTCAAATCGCTTTTTGATATTATTTACTGTTATTTAACCAGGAAAGTCCCATTGAAATCCATTAATCTCTTTTCTCAGGGAGTCCTGGCCAAGAGGTAAAAAGTTACACACACCCTAGACATAGGGTGAGGCCTAGATAGAACATTTGAGAGTTGAATTTTATTTAGTAAATTTCCAGTCCGTATAAGCACTTTATAATGAAAAGCCGTTTTTCCTTTTTCTGTATGCACACTGTCAGGACTGACGATGACTAGACGTCCTGGGAACAAAGTCCAGCGCATTCTAAAGCGGAGTAAAGCAGGATTGGGCTGATATGCAACACTTCACAGTTGTTCTAAAACGACATGCAATACACGTAAATCCGCTGATTTTGATGCGGAAAAATGCAGCGTTTGCAGAAAGTTGCATATTTGCGCCAAGCCACTTTTCGCCACATCAACATTTGTTGAAATTAGACAAACGGTCGTAGAGTTGCAGTAGTTCAAACGGCGCGCGTCATTCTGCCGTCGCCGCCGACAGCTCAGGTGCTTTGCGTTCACACCATTTACACAGATTTACACACTGACGGCACCAGCGCTGGCTTCCAATTTAATTATTTTTTATCTAACCTTTATTTAGCCAGGAAATGTCCCATTGCGATTAAGAATCTCTTTTTCAAGAGGGTCCTGGCTAGAATTGTAAATTACATTTACAATAAAAATGTCAACATTAAAAACATAAAATAAATCAAAATGATGTAAAACAGGTACAGTTAAAAGTGATTTTCTCTTCCAATCTCAGCCTGGACTTAAAAATATTTAGTGGTATGAGTTCTTTCAAGTTCCAGCTTTTTTGTAGAGTGTTCCACATGGAGGGGGCAGAAAAGACAAAAGCCTTTTATCCCAATTCAGTACGACCAAATGGAACAGCGAGCCATAGATGGTCATTCTAACGCAGTCCATATGATTCCACAGCTTTATCAAGCTCCATATGTACGAAGGGAAAAGTCCAAGAAGGGATTTGTAAATAAAAATGCACCTTTGTGTGAACCTCCTGGTGGACAGAGAAGACCATCCTACTCAAGAGTACAGTTCACAATGATGAGTCGAGGCCGTACAGTTTGTTACAAACCTCAAAGCGGTTTGATACACAGAATCAATCTTACTCAAACATTGAGCTGTAGCATTCATATATAAAAGGTCTCCATAAACTAAAATGGATCAAAAAGTTGCTCTGACAAGTCGCTTTTTAATCCTAAATGACAAACAACACTTGTTTCAGAATAAAAAAAACAGTTTCAATTTCAGTTTCCTAACAAGATTCTCAATGTGGGGCTTGAATAAGAGTGCATCATCAATCAAGATTCCCAGATATTTGTACACATGAACCACCTCAATTTCCTTTCCTTCCAGAGTGGAGACGCCAACCCCAACAGCCAGGACCACTGTGGGGTTCGGTGTCACGCCCAAGGACACTTACACATGGGCAAGGAGGAAGCGAACCCGCAACCTTCCGTTCAGGGGCTGACCGCTATACCCCTGCACCAGGGCCGCACCAAAAACTGGACAATTATTTCAGTTTTCAAAAGCTTTTGTGCTTTTTTTTTGAAGTTATCAGGCTTTACAAAAAAAGCACATATCAGGAAAGACGTCAATTATGTTGTACACAAACATCCAGTTTGTGGCGAGTTGCAAGCCTTCCTAATACCTGCTTTATTTTTGTATGAGATTCACCTCTTTTCCTGCACACTCACAGGCACAGAGATGTTACGGAGCGAAGTCTCCTCAACGCCCCGGAGCTCAAGGACTTCTACCAAACCGTGTTTTTCTCAAGTGGAACACGAAAACAAAATTAAACATTAAAGATGTCAAGATGAACCGTGCCTCGACAATCAGGCACAAAACATTTCTTGTGAGAGCAGTGGGGCTACTGTCAATTCTGCTGCGGATACAAAAGTTGCGGCAGCCCGTCGCTGCACTGCTGCCAGAAACCACAGACTGTAAGTGAGGCATGGGCAGATGGGCCTGTGGCGCCTTTAGCATGCCAAGCATCACTTCTCCCCCCAAATCCTCTGCTTCCCCTCGCCTTTTAAAAAGCCTCCTCTGTCTGCGTGACAGGCGCCAACACAAACAAGGCCTCGCTGCAGACTTTTCGTACTGAATGTGAACGGTAGAGGGACTTGATGGTTCGGTGCCAGTGGAACGGTGTGGTTGCACACGGCGGGTTTGCGCAGGGAAAAAACAAACCGCATAAATAAAGTTTTCCGCTGAAGGAGGTCAGGTGGAAGGCAAGAGCGTCTTTACAGCTCCGTCAAAGCGTTCATAACGTGAACGCATAGGGTAGGTGCGATGGGGGGAAAAGATGGTGAACATATTCCATCTGTCTGCTCTTGCCTAAGGCCGGCGGAGTAGAGTAGGTCTGACCTGCTCGCCGCCTCTTTTATGTTCAGCTATTAAAGTTTCTTTCTCGCAGAGGGAATGTTTCACACTTTTTAATAATAAGCATGGTTCCAATCTAGAGCAGTTAACTCAAATAGCTTATTAAGTTTATTGTCAAAATATAAAAGCTTTCAGATGTTTCAATAAACAAGAACAATTTACTTGGTTTCATAAAACGACTGGGGTTTTCTCCAAATTCATCAGTTTTCCATGTTTGGTACAATCTCAGAGTCATTCAAACAGATAATTGAATGCCTCACTTTGCTGATGTGGAGGTTTTTACATGAATATAAATAAATATCTAGACTGGAAAGGTGTTTGTTGACCATTAATCTTGTTCTGACAACTACAAACATGATTTAACAAAGAAAAATGTCACATGCATACACAAGAAAAAGGAATAGTTAACAGCGAGTCTGTCCAGGAACCTGGAAATGTGGTGGAAAGAGGGAGGTATCAGTGACCGCCAGCAGGTTTCTTAAGGAGACAGATGGTCACGAACACTTGAGTGACTTCAAGAGCGATGGGGCGAGACACGGTGTCAGCAGGCACAGAGGTTTCACTTTATAGATATGGCAACAAAAGTCTTCTGCTGATGTTGGTACAATAGTTTAGGGGTACGAGTCATAGGTTGTTGTATTTTTTACATTCTGCTTCTCCATTTGGGCTCAGGACCAGGTAAAATGTTAATGCGTAAAAGCAGTGGCAGTTCTACAATGAATTACTACCCGGGCGAACAAATAAAAGCCTAAAAAATAAACAACGAGGCCAGTTGCAACATTTAGGCCTACTTTGGTTTCAGTCGTCAACCAAAAAGGAAAAAAAAAGAAAAAGTTTAGGTTGTTTACTGGCTATATATATATATATTGCCATATATATATGTCCTCCATCATTAGAAAACACAATTTTAATTGGTATGGGTCTTTAAACGGCTTAGCATCTATTTTTGTTTTTTCATATAACCTTCAGCAGTTTTCACCACCTAAATATAAGGAAACTGAACAGTTTTGCTTTAATTATCATCATCTGACTGGTTCACTTTAAGAAAGCCTTTTACGCTGCAGAACTGCATTTCCAACAGATGCCATGGTTATATAAGGGTTACTATTTTAGAATGGAAACCAGCAAATCTTTGGTGAAAGGGCCAAACTGATTTCATCCAGAACAGCTTCAGCGACAGCCAAGACCAATATCTGCTGACAAAACTATGAGTGCGGTTCTTGGTTTCAATGTTTTTTTTTTTACGTTTAGCTCAATCAAAACAGGTTAGCAGCGCCAAACACATCCCCTTAATAGTTCTTCTCTCACTGCAGGCCTTACTCGAGTATTTTGTTCGTCTGCTTGCCTTTGTTAGCCTCATGGCAGCGAAGCCACCAAGTGGTTTGAAGGACGACGTTCCAACCTGCTGACTCAGGGAGGTTTCAATGTCATGCATCCATTGGGTCACTCAAGGTAAGAGCGGACGGAGAGAACGATGGAGCAGAAAACAAGCAGACAATGCGACACTAAGAGAGTAACAGAGGAGGAGAGTCCGTAAATATGGGCATGGGGAAGCTAAAACATGAAAAAAAAAGAGTTTATAGAAAAACAGAAGTTATACAACATTTGTACGACCAGATTCAAATAAAACAAAATCCATCTTCACTTCCATTTCACCTAATAACTATTATAACCTACAAAAGTGTGACAAAGAACTGTAATTGATTGACAATACCTGTAAAAATGTATTTATCAAACCATGTCAATTTGATGGAAGTGCTGTTAATAATGAAATACAGTCCGTGTTTTAAACAAATTCAGATGTTAAAGCCCTAGTCTTCTTTTGCTAATTTTGTTCATAATAACAAATATGAAAAAAGCAATAAAATCTGCTTTTTTTAAACCTTCTTTTCCATTTTGGGTGAAGCTCACGCGTTTTCATCTCACAGCAAGTATTCTAAATTTACCTCATGTGGGAGGCTGGAGAGAAAGATCAGTGTGTTACTTAATAAGAATATTTTATGGTTTAAAATACTCAAGTTGAAGCTAATAAAAAAAGAAAATACACACCAGAATTACATTGCAGGGCTTTTTTATGATATCTCCAGCATCTCTAATATTGGTTCTGGTTTCCCATTTCTCTGATCAGTCATGGATGCTTCACGGCTGACAGGAGACAACATGACTGTAACTCGGAACTAATAGTTTCACCTGGAGTGACTTGCTGCCGTTCAAAGGCTTCTGACCTGGATTGTCATAATAGGACATCCGAAGGCTGGAGTTTTTTAGCCTGATTTTTTTGTTCTGAGGAATGGAGTCAATAGAGGAACTGAATGCAAAAGAAAGTGTAGAAATCATATGGGTGTAACATTTCATCATTTAACAACGATTCCATTCATATAAATTTTGTGGTTGTCAATAGGTTCATAGTCGAATTTTGGTTCATTTTGAACAATCCGATTCACTGAGCTAAATTGGATCCAGGACATTTGCATCCAAAACTTGAACTAGTTTGACTCAGAGGAATACCTGGTACTGATCAGTGCAGGTAAAGTTTTCCAGATTCCTTGCATTTCTTGAAAGATACTCAAGTGTAAACTAAATGTGTACAAACAAACAAGTAAGTAAACAAGAATGAATGGCGAATCCATTCACATTTTCGTTCAGCCCACTGTTGTTTTTCCACATCAAAATAGTCCCAAGGGAATGTCTTTAGAACATTCTAGCGCACTGAATGGTCACGTCTTTTCTGAAAGTGTTTTCACACGAAGGACTGGAATGATAGACTGATCATCAAGTGTGTAGTCCGCTGTGATGCAATTGGTTGTTTTCACGTGATAGTAAAATAAACATACCCTGACTCTATCCAAATGGTATTTTCCATATCATTGGGTCGATTGGATCAATATCTTGCTTCAGACAGATCAATTTGGATTGTAGGAATATAAATTGATTCACTGATTAAGTCAATTTTTTACACTTCTAAAAATGTTTTATTTTTCTTCTAAAAAATTGATTTTACTGCAAAAAGAACTAGGATTTAGCAAAAGACTTTAGAAAACGTATTCCATCGCCTCGGTTTAACTGCATATTCATGACTTCTAAGGGTTAATTCATTTTAAACATCTCACCTTCTGGAAGTATGTGTGTGTGGTGTGTGTGTGTGTGTGTGTGTGTGTGTGTGTGTGTGTGTGTGTGTGTGTGTGTGTGTGTGTGTGTGTGTGTGTGTGTGTGTGTGTGTGCATCTGGGTTATTCGTGGTAAAAGCAGCAGATGTGAGAAATGACTCGGAGCCCCTGAGACATTCTGAGCGTTCCAAAGCATTATGGGTAGATCTGCTGTCATTAAAATGGAGTAGACTTCAATGACGAGAGTCTGTGCTTTCTGTAGAAAAAAGAAAAAAAAAACCACACGTGCTTCATTCTTATTTGTTTTTGAAGGCATTTTTTACGCTCTAAATCTCTAACTATGAATGAATGCTGGCCTAATGCAGCACAGACTGTGGAGTAGTGAGAGAAAGGCTGGCAGTGCAGCGGTGACATGCTCAGGGGCCATATTTATATAACTAGTTTCCACCAATATGGGAATGGGTCACACTCAGGCTGCAATTATGACACAGCTGAACAAGAAAGCAGCAAACAAAGTGTTGAAAAATCTTAACTGCCAGAGACTTGAATAAGTTATGATTTACAGCGTAAATGTTCCAACGCCAAGAGTGCGTGCGCATGGGTAGCGTGCAGAGTGTGAGGGACAACGATGTGGCCGAGGTTGAAAAAAAAAAAAAAAGGAGACGTAAGGGGGACAAAACACGATTAAAAAGGTGGGCAGAAGTACGAGTGCTGGCAGCAGCAATTTGACATGAACACACAAGGATGTCAGAGGCTGCCAAGGATATTTTCTATAATTACAGCTCCTGTTGCTGTTGAACCAGTGACTTTGACAGAACCCAACTGGAGCACAGCTCAGCTCAAGACACTTCCAGCGTTCATCTGACATCCCCCATTGCACAATGTTATCAACCTCACTCCTCTGACACCAGAGGAGACTCCCTCCGAAATAATCCTCCAGCGCCAAACCAGCAGAAGTTACCAAAAAAGGAGCGCGAGTTAGAAAGTTATTCCCAAATTGAAAAACAATGACGTTCTGTGGACACAGAGTTTGGACACTCAAGGAAAGAGAGTGTTGAAGAGTTAGATGCCACAAACCTTAACTACCAGACTGCTTGGGAGGGGGCTCTTAGCCAAGGGAGAAAATCTGTCATTTCATCCATGCAACATTCAAGAGCACGCCACTCGTCTTTTCATCAAATGCAATATTTATAAGAGTGACTGTGCAGCCACAAATAGACTGGAATTCAACCTTATCAACACAAGCAACGTAACACAAACTGAATGAAAAAGGATGTAATCCACTACTCTGATTATACAGGATAAAAAAGGTACAAAAACCAAGAATTTGAGCAATGCTCTATTGACTCCTTCAGCCTTATTCACGTGCACCAGTACAGGAGGTTGACCTGTACAGGTGCTGCCGGGTGTTTGGGTTGTTCGTACCCACTGAGGAATGGTCGCATCTTAAGGGGAGCACTGGTGGAGTTCTATTGAGGCTTGAACAGTCACATGCACACCTGGACAACTGGAAAATGGAAAGCACCATTGTTGTGTGTGTTGGAATGGAATATGGAACAACACCTTGAAATATCAAGAGGACCTGGCTGAAAACATCAACAACCAGAACCGGAAGTCCTCAACCAGACAGAAAATCCCTCCATTACATTATTTTAACTGGCGACCACAACAGTTAGTTTTTCTCTTTCAAGCTTTAATAAATGCAGACAGCAAAGCCTCCTTCTGGTAAGTTTATGACACCGCTCCACCGTTTGGAGCAATAAAGGAGGCAAGATCTTTCAAAAGGCACAGGAACAGCTGTTAGAGCCTTAGTCACAGGCGTACGGGGATCAACCCAGTACCCGTAAGGGTACTGCAGGTTTTTGGTTGTCCAAGCCCATGGAGGGTCATAGAGAAGAGCTGCCGCATTCCCTTGAGGCTCATACAGCCACCTCAAGAGACGTCATGAAAATGAAACGCACCATTGTCATGTGAGAACAGTGCATCGTAAAATATCCCTACGGCTATATAAGTTGTATGTACTTATGACTTCTGGGTGACGCTGCTGTACGGTGCCCTTACACCACACTAGTTGTTAGTAGGGTGGGAGTACTGACCTCTTACTGACTGCGCATGAATGTTGCACGATACCCAAGTGCCTGTGGGATGCCCATACAAACTGTCTAATTTCTAACAGGCAGGCCTTCTGAAATATGAAGGCAGGATGTAAAATTTCATGGCAGTGAAATCGCAATATCAGTGGCTGGATGATCAAAGCGAACTTTAATTAAATGCAAACACCTGCAGGAGGTCAGACGAGATAGTGTTATGGAACCTGCAGGGATCCATGCAGATCAGCTTTCAATTTCATTGTCATTCAGTCAAACATTCCTCGTGTCGAAGCAGGAGAGCTGTGGCGTACGTGCCACTGAAATCCTTGAAGCTGCACTTCCAAGACGACAGCCCCCATCACATAGAAAGAGTCCTGGAAACCAGGACAACACAGGCGCACAAATACAGTAAGCAGTCACACACTGTTTACTGTGAAAACAAACACACATTCCTCAATTAAATTCCTGTAAGACCTGAGCCGGCACAGCAGGCCACACTCACCCACCTCCTGCCAACACACACAAGAAAGACAACAAGTGACTTATCATTACTAATTTGCTGAGCTAATTTTATCCCCAACTTCACAGACCTGAAAAAACCCGAGCTCCAGCCATGTGGCCACACAGCCTGATGGTTCTGACGGATCTTTTTAAACTACGGCTGTACATCCGTTTGAGCAGAATTCTTTACATGACGCCACGTTTCCCCAATTTTCCCATCAGAACTGCCTTTTTGGTGCCAGACTCTCACCACTGCTGCCACAAATATATTAATGTAAGCAAACACAGTCATAAACACAAATGTATTCTGTACTCCTAATGATGCTGCTCCTTCTAATATCCGTGTGTTTATGAACTAAAGACATAACAGTGAACATGACAAGACAATGCAATGAAAATATGCATGTGATGTCATGAGTGCATGCATGTATGCACTCATGACATCACATGCATATTTTCATGTGATGTCATGAGTGCATGCATGTATGAGATTGTATCCTAAATATATTTGATTTTATTCTGGAGGCACATAATTTGGAGATTTATTAGGAGGGAAATATGTAATGACTGCATAGCCTTAGGAGGTTTTCAGATTGGGCTATTTACATTGTTTTTTTTACTAAATTCATATTTGAGGAATTTTTATGACAAACTATCATGCAAAGCAGTATTTCTGAGCTTTTAAATGTTGTATAATGTTAAATCCTCACAAAACAACCCCAAACGGTACTTTGATCCATTCACAGATTTCTGAGCTTCCTGTAAACTCATTGGCTATGAGCACCAGACCCTTCCACCTCACAAAAAACGTGTCCTCATATTGTGATGTCACAAAGTGACGAACAACCACTTTCTGGAATAGCCTGCTCTGCCAGCACCGCCCCCAGGCTAACACGCACACTTTCTCCGTGGAGCTAGCGGTGATCAGCATAAATGCTTTCAATTTATACGCACAATATGCACATCTATTTTTTTTGCAAACATTCGGGTGCTGAGGCCAGCTCTAGGATGACGTCATGAAATGGGCGGCACCCACAAGGAGGTCAAGTCATCTTACTTCCGGGTAGGAAAATTTGCTGCGAAAGCAACTAATATTTTATCAAAATACCCTTCTACATGAATATACACTGATCTGGGTGGCCAATATTGGCAGCTGAAGAGTACAAGCCAGTTCGACCATTGACAATGCTGTCATTCACAAATTCAAGAACATAACGTGGTACCAAATATCCTAAAACTAAATATATAGCAGACAGGTATGTGCCTCAATTCCCATAAAAGTGAATGTTCTTTTTTTGGAATGAACATGTTAATATGAAACAACGCGAATTTCCCAAGTATGTTTATTGCCGGAGATAACTTAAAGCTCAAATAATAAAACAATATTAGTAACTGTCCTGTGGAGGCAGTGGAACTTGCAGTTTGAATGTGTCCTATTGCTTCCATAATTTAGAGCATTCCAAACTAAAAGTAACATCAAGCCCATACCATGATGCACTTGTTTTAAACCTCAACCTGTACAGCTTTAAAATTCTTTGTATTTTTCTTCCTGTCTGCAAAGTTTAATTAATTGGTTGTTTTTGCACTTGTTTGTATTGTTTCTGCTTATTATAGAGCTTTTTGAAGCTCTGGAGGAAGTTGGCGTCCTGTGTATGAAGGCTAAAAGTGCTCTTTGCAGCAGAACAGAGTTCAAACCCTGACCTTTTGTCCTTTGCTGTGTCAACCCCCCTTCCCTTGCTTGCTCTTCTGTCTCCCAGTCATCTGTCAAAGTAAAGGCCATTGGAGAAAACATGTTGAAAGTACAGACAAATTGCGAGGTAAAGCAAATTTTAAAGGCACATGTACATTGGGGCAAAAACAGTATATGTCCGTCACTGGTGCTGCAAATCTATATAGTTCATCATAGGTAGACTTCAACTGTAAGAGACAGAATGCTAAAAAAGGATGAAGGAAAGCACATTGACTTTTCCCTGCATTACTGTCCCCTGTTTGAACTGGTTACCTGTATAATAGACACCTGTATACATCCTTAAACAGTCAGACTACAACCTGTCCACCGTGACCAAAACAAAAGAGCTGTCCAAGAATACCAGGGATTGTACACATGAATGTTTTTGCCCCTCTGTATAAATTCACACTCAGGTGAAAGGAACTCAAAAAAAATGTATTTACCCCCCAAAAAAACATATCTGAAATAAAAAGATCAATACCAAATAAACTGTGTTGCTCTATCCGAGTTTTAATAGTCAAGTCAGACTTGATGTACATCCACTGGCATCAGATGTCTCACTTCTGTGCTGGATGAGGCATAATAATGAAAATGGCGGCTATGGTAATCTTGTTAGTACTGTTTGGTCATGGTTTTGTCTGTCACAGCCTCAAAAGCTGGAACTCGAGCAGACATGAGAGCACTTCCTTTACGGGAAGCAGGCCCTCTTCTGAGCAAGTTCCTACAACTGAGAGTGAGAACACCAAGTTTCAACCCTTGAGTACCGGTGAAAGCCAATGGCACACGCTCCCAAAAACCAGGCCAATTCGATTTGCCTCGGAATAGTAGACGTTAAGCAAGAAGAGGCATGTGTGTGAACTAGTGTTTCTGTACACGCAATCCTTCACGCTGAACTCATCAGACAGACTATTTTTGAGATGTATACACAATCACAGCGAACAAAAAAAAAAAGTCATGTTACCGTTGGGCTGTGGAATCTGAATTTGTGTGTTGTTGCTTCACTTTGATGAAGATTGTTTTTGCCACATTCTGTTTATTGCAAAAAACCTACACAATACATACTAAGGCTGAACATTTTAGCGCGGTCAGTTTTCTGTCTTTAACCTTGGGGGATAATTCAGGATAGCGTGACGCAGACGAAGACGAGTTTTCAGACATAAAAGCTAAGCAAACGGTCAGTTCTCGCGTCCGCACAGAGGCAGACAGCCTCCCAGTCTGTTTAATCTGCACGACAGTAACGGGATCCTCCGCTTCTGTTATACAGCAGCAGTCTGCTGTTATCTGCTGCGTTTGGAGAGCCTGTTTGTTTTGTAATCATATATCTACAGTGCTCTGTGTGCGGTAAGTGAGGAATATCTTTTGATCAAGATGTGAGGAGAATCCCAGACAGAGCACAAACCATGACAGACGATTGACATGATTGGCTGCTTTCCAGAAGAAAACCTGTAATGTTTTACCACAGAGATTGTTCGCAGTAATTGTCTGATCAACGATAGACGATGCCATTGATGAGACGAAAACCCATATCAATACAAATGCCTGTAGAAGCTGCAGATAGAAACATATACGATTTAATGCAGACATTTAGAAAATGTGAGGCTTAAAAAAACAAAAACAGAAGCTAGTTTTTTACAGGTAGACCCCACCTACAATGCATTTCTACCTAGCTATAAAGGATATTAAAATTGCATTTCTGAGTATGTCTTTATTTAAATCATTGTGAATCAGGAGCAGATGAAAAAATGCTTTGGGAAAAGCTTGTAGGTATGATGTTGAACCTACAACGGCGAGCAACAAGCTACCTGCTCTGCTCCATTCCGATGCAAAAGCTTGTAGAGGACTACCGGTAGTTCCATTTACATTTTCCTCACCCGGGCTGGTATCTGGCTCAAAATTGTACGACTGGACACCTCCAATATGGCTCGCTATTTTTGTTGCACCGCTAATGTCAGGTTGGGGATGTGAAGGGCTGTAAGCTAGCGGGAGAGGGTGCAAACAAACAAATCACGGGAAGTGGAGGCAGGCTTACTCCACACCAACAGTCACACCTATTACTCAGAGGCAAATTTCTGATGAACTACTGCCGCTCTGCAGAAACCATGTACTAGAAAATGACCCAGGTATTTTGATTTTGCCTAAAAACTGCATAATTAAAAGGCCACTAGGAACAGTTTTACAATAGATCAGAAGATTGGAGTGGGGCTTTAAGGCCCAAAGCACTTTCCAGTCCCAGTCTCAGGTTGTGTCCGAATTCCCATCCTAGCCTCTAGCTACTAAAAAACTATCTGGTGGGACACTTTGTAGTGCCCTGAATTCTAAAAGCAATTCAAACACCATGCTCACTACTTGTTTGTTTTTTAAACGGCGGATATGGCGTCATCGATTTCACAACGTTAAAATCTAATTTGTATGATCATTTTGCGACGATTCTTTGATTATTTTATTATTATTTATGTCTTCTGGAGATAAAAATCAATGATATTTTACATAAAAAAAAAACATTTAAATACATTTTTTTGGCAAAAAAATTTCAGACACAATGCATTGTGGTCTATATTCGCCGATCTTGTGAGCATCGATGCACACTGGTTTTTCACAGCCACCTCTGGGAAATTTCTAGGGCAGAGAATCACAGAACACTTGATGGAATGACGCAGAAAGCATCATCTCCAGCTGAACGTCAAAGAAAAACAAGATGATGACAGATTTTTGGAGATGGAAATGTATGTTTCATCACTCAGGCATCTGTTGGACCAAAGGCCATTCCTGTCTGAGGAAAATGCAACCAATGGTGACCCTCTAAAGCAAAGGTGAACCACTCCTGGCTTCAAACCCACCACTTTTTCATTTCTAACCACCCTTATAGACTGGAATTAGCCAGAAACACCTGATCCAAGAAGAAAGCAAGGAGTAAGGCAAAGATATGTGCCAATGTGGACTGCAGCCTTGTTTACCTGGAGTTCAGTTAAAGTTTTGTACATCTTTAAAACTCAATATTCACCAAAAATATCACACAGTACAAAAATAGTACTCACAAAAACAAGATTAGTAATTTGAAATATACTGAGAATTTTCCAAAGCTAACTCCATCAAATGCGCTAATCCCAAATTTTTGTCGCAAATTTTTGTTAGATATACAGTCTTCCCTCGTTCTTCCGCAAAGCAAACTTTATTTTTGACTATGGTAATAGATGTTCTACACACGTAGGGCTGCACGATATGAGGAAAACTTGCGATATGCGATATTGGTGATCAATATTGCGATAACGATAAATTTTCGGTAAATAAACAAATACAAAAATAAACAAAAACATCATTCCCATTTAATTGCAACAGTTTAAAATTATACTACAAATGACCCTCATCGACATGGGGGACCAACATCTAACATAATAGGCCTCCATCTGATTGGTCAACAATGGGAAGGCCTCCATCTGATTGGTCAAAGCATAAAGGGATTTATTTGATTCGTTAAATGCTTCAAGCCGTTAGAAGATTGTTTTAACACATTTTGGGTTTGCGATTTATTGAGATATTTGCAGTCTTTTGCGATATGCATATTGCAGAGCTGGATATTGCGAAAACGATAAATTTGCGGTATATTGTGCAGGCCTATACACACGTGTGACACTTTTCTCGGACAGGCATCAACAATTAAAGACTATTCTCTTTCGATTAAACTAACTTCAAACCTTCGAAGAAAAAATCGGATTGGTATGGAAGATTTGTGCAAATTTGTCAAACTGGACCCATTTTGAACAGGAGCCATGGCACTGAGGAGATGGGTTGACAATGGTTTACAGCCAATCAGGACGCAGAACAAAACGGGCTGTAAAAAAAACAAAAAAAAAACAAGAAAGAAAGAAAACAAAGTTGGACCAAAAAAGTCTTGCCAAACGACAAAAGGTGATCCAGCGAAGAACCACTGAATATACATTTTTCTTTTTCTTTGTATGGTAACAGTTTGGGTTTTGTACGTTTCCATATTTTTAATCATGAAGGCAGTAAAACATGTATATAAAAATACAAGCTAGCTTAGCAAAATAAGAAAATGCATCTAAAGGTGTAAATCAAAATCAAGAGGCTTCCTGTTTGTCAGATTTTCAAACAAATTTGCTTGTAAAAAACAAAGAAAACTGCAAAGGCTTCAAATATTTCTATCAGTCGGAGTCTATTGGAGCCCGCTGTCACAGAATCAAAACATTGCATGTGTAAAATTATCCTCACACGGACTGTGTACACAATTTCTCAGCTTTAAACATCAATATAGCAGCCATTATTTATCCAAGAAGTACACAGAGCTGATGGTCAGACAAAGAAAAGCTCCCGCTGCACTAACAAGCATCTCTATTACTGTACAAAGGCCCCTCGTCAGCGTTCCAGTGTCAAACACATGTCACTGAAACACTAAGCAGGCTTCATCTGCAAAGTTCCCTATCAGTGACAACAGCCGCTCTTGAAGATCTGCCGAGATGACCACACTGTTTTTGCATCTGCTCACTCTTCCCACTCACAGGTTCCATAACAAGAGTGGGATTTGATAGCGGGCCTTTCCATCTGCTGTCCAGTCACAGGCGGTGGACAGAGAGCAAAACAAGAGTCTGTTTGGAGGATTCGGTGGTGACAGCGAGCGAGAGTGGAAACAACGTGAGAAAAAAAGAGACCAACAGTGTGAGAGAACGCAGGTACTCTCCAGATGGAGTCCTCCTCACATATAAATAAATACATGTTGATCACTGTGATGCCATGTTTGGAATGACAGAAAAACCTATGCTGCTGGAGCAACACCTAAACAGAGACCCAGAAACGCAAAATAAAGGAGCACACATTTATACGGATCAGCTTCAAGAAAAACCAGATTGTAAAATTTAAAAAACTAAATTAAAATTTTGGAAATTGACAAAATGTGAAAAAAAAAAATTAAGTTTGAAAACAGATTGTCAAAACTACAAAACTTGAAGAAATTTAAAAAAATTGCAAATTTGGAATAAAGAATTGTACACTTGAAAAAAATATAAAACATCTGAAGAAAAAAAAGAATAATACATCTTAAAAAGAAAAAAATAAATCTAAGAGTGTCATCAAAAATTTTTTTTTCAACTTTTGTTTTGTTTTTGTTTTTCTCTTTGCTGTCAGTTCTTAGTTTTTACGTTTTCACTTGAAAACAATCTGTTTTTTTCATTCACTTTAAATTAATCCAAATTTGACCACAAACATTTATCAGAATCAGAAATACTTTATTGATCCCACACGTGGGAAATTTGTTCGTTACCATAACAACTGACAGGGGAGAAAAAGACTAAGAATAATAAAAAATATAAATAAAAAACAAGAACAAGGAAAATGTGGTATAATTTAAAAAGCTATTTACAAAACAGTTCAGGTAAAGAGATGTGCAAAAGAAATGAGCAAAATAGAGAAGAAGAGGGAAAAAAACAAAAAAAAAATGTGCAAAGGTTATCTTTTGCATAGTGAGTTGTTGTACGGGGTTATTGTATTGGGTAGGAAGGATTTCTGGTACCGGGCGGTTTTGGAGCGGAGCCGTCTGAGCCTCTTAGAGAAGGAGCGCCGCTGTTTGTCCGGAACAGGGTGGAGAGGATGGTCTGGGTTGTTATTTCAAATTTAAGTCCATTTCTCATTCAAAAATCAATTATATTAGGTTTTCATTGAAAAGAAAGGTTGATACTAAAAAATGTGATTGGCCAGCAGACTGATGAAGCCCCTTGGTGCAATATTTTAAAGAAGAAGAATTTAAGATTACATGCCATGAATCGGCTTCAAGGCGAAAAAGCAATTAAAAGTTTGTTGTCTTTTCCACCAATGAAAAAAAGCTACTATTCACATTGATACTGCCCTTTTGCAAAGTGCTCAATTTGAGTAAAAACGATGATGAGGCTTGGAACACGTGTTAGCATTTTAGGTGGGCTTTCCGTTTCCACTCTGATGGTGTAAAACTATGGATAATTAGTATTAAGCTTGGTTTGAAACCACATGGAGCACAAAGCTTACAGTCATTAAATATATAAATACATGTGGGTGCCGATGTCTGTTAATAAGGAGGAAAATAAAGAAGGCAACGAGGATTTAGACACGATAACATTTCTGACTCAAAAGCCACAAAGCTTTTGCAGTTTTGCTTATAACCAGACCTCATGAAGCAGCATGACAACAACTAGGGCTGGGAATCACTGGGTACCTCACGATACGATACGATTTGCGATACATTGCTCACGATAACGATACTATCACGATATGGCGATAATGCGATAATCGATATATCTCGTCTCTAACAACTCACGATATATTAAACTTTAAGAAAGAAGAACTTTAAAAACAGCTTTTTGGAAAATATTTCCCCATTTATTTTTTAAACACCATGATAATAAACAACTTGTGTCCTATTTGGTGTAATGAAAAACAGACTTTTGTGTAACATTGCTGAAATCAGTAATACTCTGTCTTTGACAAACAATGACAATTTTCATTTGGAAATATCTGTAAAATTCAGTTTAAACAATAGTGAATATCAACAGCAGTGTCATTATTTAGTACAAAATTGCTGTAAACAGGATCAAAAATGAATAAGTCAAGTAGCTGCCAGACACATTGGTATTAACTTTTGAAAAACAAAGCCATAGCCATTGCTTAATTTGAAATAATAGCTGAAAATCAGATATTAATTGTGTGAACAAATTAAAGTGTCTTTGTTAAAAAATAACACCATTTAGTGCAAATGTGGTGTAGACAAAAATATAATTCTCACAGAAAAATAAAAAATCAAGTAGCTAGGAACTTTCCTTTAAGTTTTTAAGACATAAACTGCTTTCAAAATAAATTACCAGGGATAAAATACATAAAAAACTTGAAGTGCATCTAAAAGTTAACGTCTTTGTGAACAAAACCTTTGGGGAAAAGCTGCATGTGATCTATGTTTATGTTCATGTTTTTCTGGAGAGAAAAACATGAACATAAACATATTTAGCATCAAGACGCCGCTCGTCTACCTCTGCTTAGTTAGAGGAGAAGGGGGGTCTAAGGGGTGGATGCCTCTCTTTCTTCCGTTTCCATCTCAGCCGTAGCTCTGGTCTGGACGTACAGTACAGGGATCCTTTTTCAGTATTTTCCAGGAGGAATGTCAAAGCGTGGCTCTACTGCATTCAATAAAAACCCAAATCCCTCGTTCTCCACCGCGCTGCAGGGGCCGTTTTCCGTACTTTGTTATTGCCGCTGCTCTGTCTCTCAGAAGACGGCGCTAGCTTCGTCTGGAAAAAAGTATCCGTGCCGGGCTGTCGGCTTCAGGCAGCAACAGCCACAGCTTTCTCACACAACTCCGGGTGATGCAGCTTCAATGCTGCCGGCGCGTCTTTTAACTTGCTGCCGTCGCTTCTCATTGTTTTCCCGCTCCGCCATCTTTGTTTGAATGTGTGTTCTTCTTCGTCCGCACGCAACAACCATTCTTGCAACGAGCGCCCCCTATCGACCCTCCAAGGAATTGTCTTACCAAAGGATGGTTAATATAACGTTTTAGAGGGTTTTAAAACGTAAATAAAAGGTCGATACTTGATGAAGACGTATCGATAATCGATCGCGGGACTAAATATCGCGATATATCACCATATCGATATTTTGGCACACCCCTAACAACAACAGTGGGTCTCAGCTGCTGGACCAAAGGTTAGCCTACAAGCAGTCGCATTTTACCAGTGTTCTCCCCTGACACTCAAAATCTCTGAGCTGGGGACACGGATGAAACACGGCTTGCCTCGTTCCTCTTGGCAGGAAGATTAAATCATCTGAGGCAGGAGCTTCCACAGTACAGAGGAGGGATTACATCTCATTTTCAAACCATTTGCTGAAACGCGTTACTGAACAATGTGACATCATGACAGCCATCATCTCTTGATGTATTCAGACGTGTTTTCTGTACATTTGGAGGAGACAAAACTGTCTTTTCTTAAGGATTTACAACACTGGCTGAGGCGCTCTGACACCAGGCTACGTCTTTGTCTTTTGAACCCTCTGATACCCGTCGCTGGACGGCGACAGGAAAAAAACACGCTCTTCACACTACCATAACTCTTCCAACGTTTACGCTGTTAACATGATTCTGACGTAGATTCTACGTCTGAGTCAGTTGGCTTACATTAACTGCATAAACACGTTACATGATCCCAAACAGTTTTACCATCTGGACATCACCAAGGACACCATGAAGTTTATCAAACAGGCTGTAAAGTGCGAAGAAAACTGGCCAGCTTAGTCTGAAGTTCATTTGCTCTTCCGTTTGTATGTAGGGATGCGAGTCCCGACCAAATCCATGATCTGATTCACTTTGGATTGACACCTTTATGAATGACTCCATGGGATTTTCCTTTTTGTCGATTATATTTGTTTTTTTATTTAATCTTATACCATGCTCGGGGTGAATATTCGATTCTGATTGGCTGCTGGGCCTTCGCTAGCATTGACGCTTAAAAAAGTAGGTCCGGTCACATGTAGCTTAAATGTTCTGTATCACTGCGGTGGCTTCTTTAAAACAAACTTTTGCTTCATCATCTGGACAAAAACCAGCGGTAAGAGGTGAACATTCTCTCTGAACTGATGCTTTCTTGAACCCGTCGTGACGACCAGCATATACATCGCTTTCCTTTGCCGCTGCAGTCGGTGCCGGCTCAGCGTGTCGTCATGTTACCTTGACAGCGAACCTTACCACGAAACAAATGGTCCACTTTTTGTGAAAAAAGCGATCTAAACCGAAAAAAATAGCAAGAACAAAGTACTAAAAACAGATGGAATATTTATTTCTATCGTAAGTGACTATTGTATAAGCGGGTTAATGACCTTCAAACTGTGCATTATCAGAAATTGTGTGCGTTAATTTCTGATAATGCACACGTCGTCAGTCATTATCCCTTCCGTATTTCTATTTCAAAACATATTTGTCTGGTTTTGAAAAAACATTTACATGTGATTGATGTTTAAAGATAGAAACTTCCTTTAATAAAATAATTTTCTAACATTAAAACAAACTTTATTTTCCATGAGAAAATAATCCTTTTAGGAACGATTCATTTATGAATTTCTTTAAACAATATTGCATCTAGTAAGACCGTTTGGATTCAGTTAATTTTCTTTTTTATACATTTTTCCGACCAGCTCTGTTTGGCTTTTCTAAAGGTTCACCTGAACTTTAATTCAACCAAACAAGCAACTTCTTGCCCGCTGTGGAATGGGAAACTCTACACTTGAAAAGTTGGACTTTGGTGACATTAAATTCAGAGCAGCGCCAACTATCCATCCAGAAGACCAGATATTAGTAATGAAACCAAAAACGGTGTGAATCTAAAGAATCTCAAATCCAAAAAAGTTGGAAAACGTCTCCACAGTTTGAAAACATCCATTCTCTAACTTTTCATGCAAAACCAAAAGAGCATTTCTGAGCCAGGTGCTGGTTAGTGAGGGAAAAATATGTCTAACGCTGTTTTATATCATTACAAATATTACAGCATGTTTAATATAATATATTAAAAACTTTCAGTGTTAATGATAAAATGTCTCTGTCGCTTTAAACATTGAAATCTCTTTGTTTCGTATTTATTTTTACTGTACAGATCCATTGAATTAAATTCAATTATATTGGAGCAATGATTGCCTTTAAATTAAATTAGAAATTGGTACAGGACAGATAGTACAGGTTATCCTTTCAACAAAAACAGGCTGCAGAAACGATGCTTTGCTCTGCAGTGAAATGTGTGTGTTTGGGGTTGAAAAATAAAGGTATATATTGTGGTTAAGGAAATGTGGCTTTCAGGAAAGGAGAAGAATTAACATTTTCTTAAAAGAATTATTCAGTTTTGAGGAGCCCATCATCTGCAGCGTCATGCAGCTTTGGCTTCACTGAAGCAACGGGATTTTTACATCTGTGACATTAAACATTCATCAGCTCAAACATTAATTTGCAAGTTACCCAAATTGTGCAACATTTTACAAAGATAAAAGGTTTTTCTTTCCGAGCTCCTTGTCCAGGAAACTGACGCCAAGCAACAGCGTCCGTGTTCAATCCGTAAAGCCATACCGCCCCCCCCCTCTTATTAATTATCTCCAGAAAATACGTCAAGCTTCTGACAGCCTGTTAAAAACAAAGCCTTTGGGAGAACAGAGACACACAGATATCAAGGAGCAGTTCAGGATCCCCTGGTAATTCTCGCCGTCTAAAAATTGTCGCTCTGATGGAAACACGCAGCATGAGCTGTGCCTTTAAAAAACAAGGGATGAAAAAGGGGAGCAAGGAACTGCAGATGGAGAAGTGCGCCGTCACAAAGCAGAACCCGCTGCTAGCATCACACAAGCTGCAGCGTTGCTTATGAAATCTGCCTCCTGCTGAACATGAAGCTTCTTTCTGACTGACTGTTAGCCTCTAACTGGACTGTTTCCAAGCTTGGGTACTCCTTCATACAGCAGATTTGTGTTCAAAGTGACCAGTTTTTGCTGACTCTGCAGTCCAGGGTTTCCATTTTTGAATAGGGCTGCATGATATGAGGAAAACTTGCGATATGCGATATTAGAGATTAATATTGCGATAACGATATAATTTGCGGTAAAAAAAACATCATTCCCATTTCATTGCAACAGTTTAAAATTATACTCCAAATGACCCTCATCGACATAGGTGACAAACATCTAACATAATAGGCCTCCATCTGATTGGTCAACGATGGGAAGGCGTCCATCTGATTGGTCAAAGCATAAAGGGATTTATTTGATTCGTTTAATGCGTCAAGCTGCCATTAGATTGTTTTAACACATTTTGGGTTTAAGATTTATTGCGATATTCGCCGTCTTTTGCGATATGCCTATTGCAGAGCTGGATATTGCGATAACGATAAATTTGTGGTATATTGTGCAGGCCTAATACAAAATGCTTTTGGATCCAAATAATTGTTGATCCAAATAACTTTTCTAAAAGTTTTAACACAAATCCATCAATCTGTGATTAAAAATATATACATTTATGATGTAACCCTTCAACACCGGAGCTTTAGATCCAGGGTTGACCTTCTTGAAACTACCGTAAATCTTCAACCGAAGACGCAATTGATGTACGGATTTTGAAGTGGAGAAGGGCAGCTTTGCGCTGATGAGCAAAACCTTTTAGCAGTGAAGAGCTCGTGCAAACCACGAGGATCAGCCGATGAAAAAAATCGGCTTTGCTCTATTATCCAAACTTTTTCTCTGCGTCAGGATCAGCTGCTTCACGGTGATGGAGTAAGAGGTTCTAGAGCAGGGGTCGGGAACCTATGGCTCGCGAGCCATATATGGCTCTTTTGATGGTCACATGTGGCTCGCAGACAAATCTTTAATTATACTTATTTTTTTCATTAGACCAGGCCTTCTCAGGTGCGATGTGATGCCAAGGGGGTAGTAGTGGTGCTTGGACTATCAATTAACTATCATCTATTATTTCACAGAGTTTATAACAGCCTAAAACCTGCGATCCGCCGTCTCTTCAACTGCGCGTTCCCGTCTCTGAGAAAGAACGCGAAGGTGCAGCGGGATGTGTGAAGACGAAAGGGAGGGGGGGGGGGGGCACAGACAGCAAGGTGAATCGCGCAGGGATTGTCAAAATTTAAAACACGCTGCCCGTCAGATACTGCAGCGTGTGAGTATCTGTTTGGCTCCACATCTGCATGTGAGCGGTCTGTCTCACATCCATAGAACATTCAGACCAAACTACGATCACGTTTGACGTCTCAACGCCTGCATGAAGCTGAAACTCACCACGTATCGACCAGACTAGACCATCAGCAAAACCACGCAGCACCAGAAGTTGTAATAATGGTAAAGAAATTCTCATCATTTACTAGCAACAGCATAACGATGTTATTAAAAAAGAATCCACAGGCTTATTGTACATTAAAAGTGTTGAAATTACATCAAATGCACACATTCACTTGTATATTTAGTTTTAAACATATTGTAGCGGACTGAGTTAAACTGGTGGCTGTTGGGTTGCGTTCTAAATTCCGGAATTCATTGAATGCATCAAGCAGAGATCTGATTGGCCCTCAGTTCTGTCACTCAGCCTGTCGTTAAGGAGTTTCGACCAATGGGGTTCAGCTATTGGCCAAATAAGGAACATATGTGGCGGCAGTCAAGAAATATAAAGTTGGCAGAAGCGCTCTCGTCTTGGCGGGAGAGATTCAAGGGTTGCTGAATTAATTGTACGGCGTTTGTTGCGCTCTACAGTGACCAGAATAAAGAACCTTGAAAAAGGTTAAGTCTCCGTGCCTCAGTGTGGGAAGGAGACACTACATTATTGTATGGCTCTTTAGAAATTGGCGTTCATGGCTCTCTCGGCCAAAAAGGTTCCTGACCCCTGTTCTAGAGTTACAATATGTCAAAGAGCGTGTATTATTTAGGTTTTAGCGGCGACATCTCCGGTGTTGAAGAGTTAAAGCATTGCCAAGTCACAAACTGAAATGACCAAGACGACTCACCTTTGGGAACGTGTTTTAAGTTGGAACCAGCAGTTGTTGTTTTTTTTACCAGATATCTTCAGTCAACTCCAGATACTGCACCTGGAGGAAAGCGCATGTAGACTAGTGTTAGGATGCTTATAACACAACACAGAAAAAAGCTACAGGGAGCATTGATTTAATGGTATTCTGTCTGTAAGAGTAACCTTTATTTTGATCTGAAACTGTCACTGCATTGACCTTTGGACTTTCTAACAAGTTTTTGAAACTAACGTTTTACTAAACGTTTTTACTGTCAAAGAGATATTCTTATAATCTTTTGAACTATTTTCAAATAGTTCCCAGTGATCTTTTAATTCTGATTATTCAATATAGCCAAAAAAACAACAACAACAACAAAAAAAGTGTCATTTTCTAGAACATATTTCTGCAGAGCGACAGGGGTTCATTAGAAATTTGCCTCAGACTTGTGGGCATGGAGCAATCCCATACCCTCTTCCCTTCTCTGTTGCTAGGAGCTCCCTATTTACACTAGCTAACAGGCCCCGACAACCCTAACCTAACAATATCGGTGTTACAAAAATGGCGAGCAATAATGGAGCCACCCAGCCGGACAGTTTTGATCCAGATTCCTGCTCCGGCGAAGAAAATTCAGACGTTCATGGATCTGTTTGTCTGCAAGTGGATGCATCAGAGAGCTTTTGGGCCATCCATGGTAATTCCTTTTTTTTTTTTTTTTTTAAACTGCATATTTCGGTTTGCTCCCGATTCACAACAATTTGAATAATTTTTTTTCATTTGCTTAATTTTCTTTGTATACGTTCTTCATCATCAGAAAAAGGCCCCAAGAACATGATATAAACACCAAAAACACAATTTTCATCGGAGTGTGTCTACAAATTTTTATAATTCTTCTCTTGAAACATTTTGAATCATCCATTTTTAAATAATTCTTTTTACCTGCAATCTAATAAACAAATCACAAGAAGCGCTTTCCCCGTTTTTTTATTTTTTATTTTTTTAAATAAAGTCAACTTCAATAATAATCCCAGAATATACTGCATTTTTAGCAATTCACCTTAGAAGACACGCTTGGAGGAAAACATGAGGAAAAAAAACGCTTTAGACTCAATGTAACTTTGAGGTTCGCAGCAGCAGGGTGTAGGAAACCACTTGCCGCCATCCTGCTGACCCCGCCTTGTGCAGCATGTCAACCACGCTGAAGCCCCACAACCCTGCTAAAAGGGAGTGGCAGCAAGCAGATTTTTTCACCAAATGTCTCTTTCTGAAGGGTGGACGGAAAAGGTGGCAGGTGCTGCCCTGTTGTCTCTTCACATTAGTAATGCGATGGCACGGTTGTGGACAAAGGAAGAAAGAAGCTGCAAAGGTGAAAAAGGCATGGTTGGTATGGACTAAAAGAGTGGCACGCTTCTAAATACGTTAAATCAGTTGTCTTAGACTTTCTTTTCCATCTTAGTTGAAAGGAGAAAATATGAGGGAATGGTCACTAACAGAGCTCTAGGATTCATGGCGCTGACATAAGTGAAGCCGTCAAATGGCTGGACACGCTCATCTGGACGCACATCCCACAACATTTCTGCCGTGAAATTGCTTTGCAATGATTGTGAATTAAAACTGCATTTAATGATCTTATTTGTTCTTTCAGTTATTTTTTTTAATTAATCCATTGGTCACAGTTATTTGGACAATGATGACTTTAGTTGGTGCTTAACTAATAGAGAAAAAAACATTTTTCAATATTGACAGTGACGATTACCATTCGCTTCAACCCAAGTGTGAATAGATCTGTGGCGTTGGGCTGTTCTGGTTACATTCAGTGGACTGATGCATTACAACATACACAAGCAAAGTGCCAAAACAAAATAAAAAGATGGTTTTATCTGAGACTGAGCACAAACTTCAAATGGCATCCCGATCCATTGGAGGACCTCAAGGACAGATATTGGGCCTCACTATCACACATCTGTGGGGCCTTGTGATAAGCTTTCTCATTGAGAAAGTGTGCCCAAACTTTTGGTCTGTACTGTACTCAACAACCGTTACCCTTGACAACATCATATCATTTAGTGTGGTTAGTGGTTAGCGCTCTCACCTCACAACGAGAAGGTTCCGGTTTTATTATCAGCAGGGACCTTTGTATGTGAAGTTTCCATGTTTTCCGCAAGCATGTATGCATTTCCAACTTTTTCCCCACAGTCCATAAACATGCTCCATAGATGATTGATACACATAAATTGTCCAGAGTTGTGAGTGTGTGTGGTTGTGGCCTTGCAATGGACTAACAACCAGTCTAGGTTGTACCCTGCCTTCGCTCAACAGTGGTTGGGATAGACTCCAGCAACCAGATGGTCCCAAAGGAAATAAAGCAGCTTTGAAAAATGTCCACAAGAATATTAGACTGAATTATAAGTCTCCAATCTACCAACCTTGGAATTTTGGGGTTTTCTATTTGTACACCATGATAGCAGACTGCTCCATTAAAAATATCTGATGGTAAGAAAATATTAATGCTGCTGCAAATATAAGCCCCTTATTGCTCATTTAATCATACTGTTTAGATTAGTCAAAAGTATTAATAATAATGTTACTGGATCTGCAAAATCCACTTAAGAACCAAGAAACCCTCCTGTGGAAAGAGCCACAGCACTCCCTCCATCGTACTGTAATAACGGCTTAGGAAACATGGCAGACATCCAAGTTTGATACGCCACAACCCAAATGACCCACAGCCATGTCAGACCCAGAAACCACAGGAGGTTTAAAGACCGTTCACACACAGATGAAGGGCATTGGGACACTAAAATGCACAATATCGCACATACGGTTCCTATCATTGAAGGGGTTCTGTATGTGTGAATTTTTCATCTGAAATCCAAGAAGATAAAAAAAAAAAAACTTCAAAATCCTCACTAGACTAATTAGACGCCTAGAGCCTAAACTCACACTGCATTCACAAACAGAATGGCTTCACACCACAAACATCTGGCACATCAATTAAAGAAAAAGGCCTGTAGAGTGGGTGTACAGGCCCACTGGTGTGTCCTTTGGCAGACTAGTGACTTGATGAGATGAAAGAAAACGCTGTCTGTCTACCGCTTCCTTCAAATGAATCCATGTGTGTGACAGTTACTTATGCATCACAGAGCCAAAATCAAACGGGACAAAACCATCAAAACCCCAAAAAACCACCACTCCACTTGACATTTCTAGCATGTGAAGCCTGTAAATACCAAATAAAGAAAAAACTCTTTTTTAACTTTGGTGAAGAGAATGTCCCAGCTGTTCTGTGAATTATTTTTTCTTTGCAAAGATTTAGAACTTCTAAATGTAATGGAAGGACAACTGATCAGACAAAAGAATGTCCAGAAGTTGGTATTAATGTCAGAAAATCTGCTTCAGTTTACTTCAAACCAGGGCTACTATACCTGACTCTGAATCCTAAATGATGTATACTTGTGCAGAACCGTTCTACCTTCATTTAAGGAACAGCTGTGAGCACCTGTATGGGTGTTGATGCGTATCATTGCTGCAAGTCTTTGGGTCGTCTGGACCTAAGGAGGGTAGAGAGAATGGAAGTGCAGGTGTGTGTCTTGCTGTTCCCTTGAATCGCCATTAAAAAAAGAAAGTTATATTGCCGTGCGTGTGTTAAGTGTGTTGTGAAACACACTTCTGATGTACCGGTTGTGCAGTCTTATGCCTACTGTATTACTAGTCATTGGTAAACTATTAGTCTCAACTACACAAGTAGCATGAACTAATGTGAACAGCAGTGAAGGGCACCTCGCACAGTCAAAAGGAATGGGTAGAACATCTGTACGACACAGCTGCGTCTTGCCTACTTTGCCTTTACTTTACCCTTGAGTGTTGTATAGGTGTTTTGTAGGACCTGTCCCTAGCAGTATTCCCGCAGAAAAAAATGTGCATGAACATTTTCACTCTACATGGTCACAGAGCCGTCTACAACCTTGCTATTTTGTGTGGGCCACCAGCCAATTTTTTGCCCAAAGACAGCCCATATCTAGCTATGAGGGCAATTTCAACAAAGTGCTTGACTGTGGCAGAGCTTCTATACAAGGCACTAACCAGACCACAAGGAGCAATGCGGGGTTCAGCGTCTTACCCAAAGACGCCCCAAGACAGGCAAGCGAAGTGGGAACCAAACCTGTCATCTTCAAATCAACAGACAACTGCTTGACCTCTGCTCTCAGTCGTCCAAAACCTACATTACGTGTTATGCTATGAGTATTCGACGAATCAGACGTGGACGGCTGGTACTACGACCACACACACACTGGTCTCTAAGGACATTATCTTACACCACAACTAATTTACAGAAGGTGAATGCCTCACTTTGACTTTAAGAGCAAGCACAGTTACTTTCTCCTCTGGGAATTTGGTTTCGCCTCCCACATTCGGAACAAAAATAAACACAGCCTATGGTGACAGCAGCGC
Organism: Oryzias sinensis; assembly: GCA_037389245.1. NCBI lineage: Eukaryota > Metazoa > Chordata > Actinopteri > Beloniformes > Adrianichthyidae > Oryzias > Oryzias sinensis. The sequence goes on along the minus strand of CM074501.1, from coordinate 16,471,373 downwards.
TTTAATTGTAATGTTGTGCATTGTAAAGCAGCCACTGTCTGTAAGTCCTTCTGTATTTGAGAATCAGAACCTGAGTTGACCCTTTCTTCCCTGCATGCTGTTGCAGAGAGTCGCATTATACGCGCCCGTCCTGACAGCCGTTTTGCCGTCCTGCAGACAATTCTTATTGAAAGCAGCTCCTGATTCAGGGTTATTTGTTTTTCCTCAGGCTCTGCATTCTTTCTCACTGCTGCAGCAGTTTCCACACAAGCAGCCAACACATCCGCAGATGTCAATTGAGATAAATTAAAGATAACGATGGCCGAGCAATTTACAGTAAAGGACTCATTAATGAAAAGCTCAAGTTTCTGCTATCGCGCTTTACTTTCAGACAAGCTTTGCTCATCGTGTGGCTTCTTCATTTATGAAAGTCACACAAAACATTTCTTCTGCTGCTGGGGGAGCCTGCTTTAAGTTAAATAAACCTTTCAAAACAGCACAATTACACCATTTATGAGGAAGAAAAAGGTCATTCAATTTTCAGGCAGTAGATTAGCTCCAGCCTCTAAAATAAAAGAGTAGAAACTTTGTTACTGATCTACTAGTCATTTTTTAAGTGCCAAAATAAAACTATTTATGGTAAATGAACACAACATTATCCAGGAAAACTCATCGTTGCAGAACAAACAAGAGCCTTTGACTGAAGTTAATGGTAAATGACAGAATAAGACAGAAGGTGAAAATCTCCTTCAATTATTCATGACTTACTTCCACCTCAATGTTCAAAATGATAGCTTTTACTCCCGCTCCAGGAGACCTGTTTACAGTAATTACCGCCTTAATATCTCATATTTTTTCTTGTAGAATCAGATTTCTTAACGCGGTGGAAGACTAAAATGATTGCGGCAACTCTTCAAGCTGTCAAAGGTCAAAGTGACGAGCCAGATAAAGCTCTGAAAGCCCAAGGTGACTACAAGAAGCTTCAGTACACTTCAGAGTCCTGCTGCAGATGGCCTGACAGTTGATGGTGTTTACCACCCAAAAAAAAAGTGACGTCATGGGTTTGGATGGAGATTAGTGAGGCTGACTCATTCTCACCTACTCCAAATTGTGCTTCAAAGCATCTTTGAAATTGACGAAACACATTCAGCAAAGCTGCTTGGGACACCAGAGCAGATGGATAAAACCAGAGTTGAGAAATGAACCAGACGGCAGACATGGTCAGCAAGTCATTTCTGGCTAATAAAATGGTAGTTTAAGAGGATAAAATTAGACATAAATAACCAATTTCAAATTCAGAGATGGAAACAAATACATTTACTATTAAATATAAATATTAACAGCAAAATGAGTTCTACTTTTAGAGCCTTTTTTTTAACTAATTTTGCTGTCTTATACTTCTCCTGACACAATCTCTCTTCACGCCGTGTTTTTCCCTAAAGCATCAGTTCTTCTTGCTTGTTCAGGAAATCCTGTCACTTTTTTTGACATTTCTGACAGCCCGGCGCGTCTTACAAGAACACAAGACAGAAACGCGTTTAGGATGAAACCTGACGGGAAACTAAAGTAGACCACAGATGGAAAATATGACAAAAACAGAAATCACCAAAAAAAGATATTCTTATGCCAACAATAAACTACACAATCTGTAAAGCTAGTCGATAGAATAGTAAGTGGTCCTTCTTTTATTAATGACATTGTATGACTTAAATAAGCTGCCCAAGTCAAGAACTCCTTGAACTTACCGCCTGCAGGTTTCATTATTCCCTCCTTCAACTCTTGATCATACAGCGCTTTCTTTATCTTAAAACACTCAACGTGGACTTCCAGAGAGAAAAGGAGGAAACTCCGTCACCGTGGGATCATCAGAAATGATGGAGAGTCGCTTGACATGAGCGACTTTGACGCAGATTACACATTACGCACACACAGTGATGCACAGAGATGTAGCGAGGCTGATCAACCCTTCAGCTTGTCTACATTCTATACATCATGAGTCAGACAGAGCCCCTCATTAAAAGGAACTAAACACAACTGCTTCATTAAAAGAGGTCACTTCCACTTGACTGAGCACATCACTTGCATTGTAACCCCGCTCTGGCTGCAAAGACAAAACAGTGCGCACATAAACATACATGCATACTGTCTGCCAATAGCATTAACAGGGTCTGTGTGTCCTGCTTTGAGGCAAGTGGACATCAGAAGCGGCGTGCGATGGTATTTTGGTATTTTGCCACTGCGTTTATTGTCTGCAGCAGGGCCTCCTTTAGCCGGTGTGTGGCACCAGAACTAGAATTTGTGGCCGGCCTTTTGGCTTCAGTTTCCGATGTTGCTCTTTCAGAGACTCTTCCTGCCTTTGGTTTTGTGCCGACGTGACATTAAAAAGTGGTTCAACCACATCACGGCATGGCCGGTCTGTTTCAAAGTTTAATTTAAACAGAGGAACACAAGGGAAACGTCCATACAGAAAGCTGACTCGACTTTAAGTCAGCGGGTGCAAATCGGCATGGTGTGCGCTTGGGAAAATGTGGCAGATGGGTTCAGTTGGCCAACATCTTGTATAGCCTGCAGGGTTAAAGCATGAACTCTTAATTTTCCACCACTTATAAACCCAAACAAACAAGCTCCTCCCTTAAATTGAATTTAAAAGAAAAACCTGACCAGTTTCCAAATACTATCAAGTGATCCATCCATAATTTGTTCGTTACAACTGAAGACTTGATGTTTTTGCTGGGAAAAAAATTGTTAAAGATAGATAAAATGCAAAAGTGTTAGTATTTCCTTAAATACTACCCAAAACTTTCAATCAGAATACTTTTGCTGGATTTCACGACCTTGTGCGTCACCATGGCAACCCACTGAACCTTTTTAATAACAATGCCTGACAGCAGTGGACGAGTGTGAAAACACACTCGGGTCTTCTAACTACTCCTGAACAGGTGAGGTAACCAAAGAGATTCACGGAACAACAACAACAACAAAAACAAAAAAACAATTTCCCAGAGAAATGATTATTTGCATATTTCAAATCCTCAACACAGGTTTGAGCTAGAAACTCAATTTCACCAACCCTCAGTAGATACATTCTTCTATCCATATTTGATCAAATGAAACAAGAGTTGTTCTAAACTCTCACTGCACCAAATCCCAAAGAAAACCGAGTTATATTTTTAGTATCAGTAGGTTTTCTAAAAGCTAAGTGCTTCACCTGGGACTAAACTGTTTACTTGAAGCTCTTGGTGGTTTGCACACACGTCAGTGAGCAGAGCTTTGTTCTCCTAACATCCAGCAATTCACATTCTTACCTTTGGGAGAAATAATGAGTCAAAGACCTCCTTTTATGATTAAAGGCTTGTCAGATGAAGAACTGTGCATGACCTGGGTGTGTGAAGCCAAGCGACTGATTGTTCCAATTACCAAGCATGTGTTCAAAGAGGAACTAATGTGCTGCAGGACGGACGATGCCACCGTACATATGGAAACCCCAAAGAGGGAGGAAGCAGGAAGTAGTGTTGCTGTTGTGCCACATGTCTGCAACAATGACCGTTTTCAGACAGCTTCCTTTTCCAGACCAAGCCCCTCCCTGACCTGTCTTTACAACAGCTCCGTCCACCACAGAGTTGGGATCTACTGCACCACCAGCAATAAACACCGGTTCTGCCCAGCTTGAGATGTTGTCCGTGTGAGAACGCAAGGTTGAAACATGTGGGTTTGCCTGTCACCACTCTGGCTGCAGGAACCTCTCAGGCAGGATCATCTGGTCCCATTTTAGCCCAAATTCAAGATAATCTTCATAAGAAATTATGTTAGTTGTGTTAAAAGTGAACATTAGAGCCCATTTGATTTAAATAAAACATCAACATCTTGAACTGAACTTCTGTGTCAAAAGGAAAGTTCAGGCATTGAGCTTTGTTGTGTGGCCTCCAATTACAACTTAACACAAACTAATGTTACAAGATACATTAACTATTTGCCCAATAAATGTTAAATGGCATGATTTAAGGCCCAACGTGCTTTACAGTCAGTCCCATTCACACACACACACACATTGACGGCTGTTGAAGCTGCTCATCCACCCAAACCAATACGGAGTTCAGTGTCATGCCCAAGGACACTTTGACATATGGGCGGGTAAGGCATAAACTGAACCTTTGATCCTCCAATCAGAGTTTAACCGCTCTACGTTCAGTCTCTGTCTACTAGGATGTGGAGAGAATCAATCATCGTCTTATTTAGTTTCAGATTAGTGTAAATCTCTTTTTTAATCAAACATGCTTTGAATCGCCTACAGACTTTGGAAAAACTCAGCTCCAATAACTAATAAAGAATCACAGAACAGCTCACAAATTACCAGTTTTACGGTTCCCTTACTGGCTGGCTGGCTACCAATGTCAGCTCTAAAGTTTTAGCCCCCTCACTGTCAAGATCTCTAATGCATTACTGACCTCCTATTGGTCAATCGCCTACTGTCCATCCCTTATGATACACTCATACCAGCTTCACCAACGCTTGTACAAGCGAACACTTTTCGTGAAAAGTCTACTTAAATGCAAGTGTATATGTGCGTTTTTGGGCTCCAACATTCAAAATGATTTTATGCCCATTTTTGGGCTCTATGTACAAAACAAAAAGTTAAACCAGCTGAACTTTGACCAATCAGGGACTCAGATTTGGTAGTGATGTATGGGCAGTGTCATTTTAAATTCAAGAAGTGCCAATCATTTAAAATTGATCATGAAGGAACAATTAATAATTGTGTTTTGTGCACAGCCAAAATGATATGATACCAAGTCTTTTATGTATCGGAATAGAACTGTGAAAGAAAAACACAAGAAGGTGTTCCCTTACTGTCCGTCCCTTTTTGCCCCATTAAACCGGTCAAAATAAACTTGTGATGTAGTGGAAAACATTTTTTCAAAAATTCAAAGTCTTAAAACAGTTGTTGACAAATAAGTTAATATTTAATCCAATTTTTTAAATTGATTTTTTTGTAAATGATCCATCAACTGGCCTCAATATTTATTTATTTTTTTTCAGAGTGCCGACACAAGTCAGCAAAGAAGTGTGTATACAAGCATGCCACACTATATAAACGATGGTGAATTTGACTAATTTACCTGAAGAAGGCTTTCAGTCAGGGTGGCTTTTGTGTGTGTTCCTGTCCTCTTTCAGCCCCGGCCCAGATAATTCTCTTAAAGCGAGTGTAATGCAGCAGGTTTCCTGAGCCATCAGCTTTCTCCTCTCCCTCATTTCTTCTTTCATTCATTCTCATTCATTTGATGCGCTTCCTCCTAATCTTCACAGAGCTGTCGACCCCACAGAGACTCAAGCAGCCAGCCATGGTTTGGCATTCACACAGCTTGTTTCACCGAGCTTGAGTGTTTTTTTTTTTGCGTCTGATGCTCTTGAATTTGCACATATCCATGTTTTAGCCGTGAAATTTGGTGCTTAACATCAGAATTTCCACCTGCTGAGGAGGACACAAACATCAAATGCAATGAAGTGCCGAAGCGCAAGTCTGCAAGAGAAGGAAGGAACGCGGCGAAAGCAGTGATGTGAACTCGGTGATTCATCGATAAAATGTTGATGAGTCAGTAGCTTAAAGGGCAGTGCCACTTATATTTAAAGCAAAATGTCTCCAACCCTCCGGGACCTGCCAGGCTTATCTGAAGTAGTTTAACAAGTTCTTGTTTAAATGCTTCTGCTTCACATTAGAAGGTAAAAATAATTCAGAGCCATGGTGCTCAGGGTGAGGAGGTATTTCCCTGTGTGCCGTGGAAATGTAACACGTCTAAAAAACTAATATGACCTTTCAGATCGTTCATTCGACTGAGAAATCCTCGTCCTCACTCTTCTTTCTTTCCATTCATTTTATTTAAATGTTTGCATTCGTTTTAGACGATGAGGAGCCTGCTTGTTGCAGCTGATGCGCCACATGTGCACCTATATTCCTCTGTGATCTCAAAGCATAGCGTAAAGATGTTCAGGAAGCAGACGTTTTTTTCGGCTCTCCAACTGAAGCTCAGAACCTCTGATTGTTTCATTTTTGCATCCATGACTGCACATCCCCTCACCTTGGTCTTTCTGCTCTGATTTCAGTAAACCCCTGAAACGAGGAGCTCTTCAGATCTACAGAAATCTCTGATCGCGATCAGATCTTTGTTTTCATTCTAAGATCCTGGACATCATTTCTATGAAGGTTTGAGAATTTAAACAAGAGAGAAATGGGTGAAACTGTTTATGTCTGTCTGAGAAAAGAGTATTTAGGCAGTGAGGAGTTTTTCTGCCATAAACGTCTGTAATCAGACTCCGTGGATTTCAACGATCACGTGTTATTTTTAGAACAAAACTCCAGCAATTAACGAGGGAACTCTGTACTGGTGAAAAGGTATCGCAGATATATGCGTAACTGCAGCAGAAGACATAGAAATTGGCTTTTTCATGATTACTGGATGAGAAACAGACGCGCAGGACACAGCACAAGTGCGCAGAGCTGCAGCCCTCAAAGTCTTTATTAGGATTATGACGGGAAAGGATCCACTATTTATTGTTTTTTTTAATGTGTCGGTATATTTTTCCTAAATTTCTGTCTTTGATAATCATAGAGTGTTATTTGATCATTATTTTATTTCATAAATAATGTAATTTATTAGATTAAAAGGATGATGAATGAATGAAACTTTATTCATACAGCGATCCTTGAAGGTACCAAAGGGCTTCACAAGAAAAAAAGAGATCTAAAATTGGAACAAAAGTTTTAAACTAAAAACTATAGAATATTCTGTTTTAGAATATCATTTTCAATGCAAATGTTTTCATCTACGTTCCATGTTATATCATGTTCACTCCACACATCTGCTGGTGGTCCGGCCCTTCTATCCAATTTTAGAACCCAATGTGGCCCTCGAGTTAAAATAATTACCCACCCCTGTCCTAAAGGCATCACTCTACAAGTAAATAGAAAGCCAAGAATTTACAATAAATTGTTGTACTTAACTCATATGTGGTTGTTATTAACAGAATGCTAATTCGGAAGGTGTACAGCAAAGACGTCTAAAGAGGGAAATGCTGAGAAAGGGAATGCCCAGAGTGTGAGAATGTCTCTTTCCTATTATGGCCACAGGCTTTTGTAAATCCCAACATGCAACGATAAAACACATCATTGCTTAAAGTGCTTTGGAGGCCCAGTCAGCCATGTCTGAGATATTTTGTGTGACACACGGACAGACAAAGGATAAACTCTGCTAGGGCCACGAAAACACAAGGATAGAGTCGGATGACTGGAGAAAAAAAGCTATGTTTTATTCATACATATGCATTGGTACGGGTTCAGGAAAGTGTTTATTCTGTAATAATAGAAAAGAAGAATCGATAGATGTTGCACAAACGAGATGTGGGAAAGAGACAGTGAGTGAGCCTCCAGAGAAGAATTCATGAATGCGTTTCCGTCGCACTCGGGTGAGTTCTGCAGCTGCAGGCTTGTGACGGGACCAACCATTCAATTGTTGTTCCAATCCACCAATCCTCATTGCCTAGAGTCTGAACACGTGTTTCAATTCAATTAATTAATTACGCTCGGAGAGATGTTGTACACCTGCAGCTAGAAGCTGCTCACATTTGTCATTTTTAGCTGAACCCACAAGCTGTCTTCTGCTTCCACATTTGATTAATTTTAGCTCTGAATCTTCATAGATGGAGATTTTTCTACCTAGGTTTTGCTTCGTCAAAACAATTTGTGAGCAGGCAGGGTTAATGTTGTTCAGAAACCCTTCAGGCTTTATCTGTTCATTTCATTTTTTTTATTAAAAATGATTAAATATTTGATTTTAAAGCATCGACACAGATCTGGATTAAATCAATTATGTAACTTGCCGTTTTTTTTATAAAGAAGATGAGCTGTAGCCGAACCGAGTCCGACCATTGCGGCGTTTCCAATGCATTTATGTAATTTTGTGGCGGCAAACAGACTCTCTCTTTTTGGCTCGGTGTTTCTCAGCCTCTCACCCTGCTCTCACTTTTCCAAACACGGACACAGCTGCACTGTGGCTTATTCGCCCATCGCTGCACGCAAACGCCCTCATCATAATTTTTGTTTTGCTCTCTCATTAGGTGATGTACACATGCAACAAATACAGGAGACCATCATTGATCAATCACCCATTAGAGAAGCTACAAGATGCAAATTATTCCCTTTTCCTTCATGGAAAATTTGTGAAGTTAGGCATGGTTATTTCTTGCATTTATTTCACTTGTGCTGAAATCTGGGAGACTCATCTTTCTGCTGTACAAACTGTATTTTACAACTCAGTCAACTAACCTCTACACAGCTTCACGCTTTGTTGACATGTATTAATATTTGTGGTAGCAGGGACTTAAACAGTTCAATACATTTTTAATTTTTCAAAAAATTGAAGAATTGCAGGGAAGGATTTTTAACAAGCATCTATAGAGCTCATAGACTCTTGATAAACTAAAACTTCTGTCTCTCCTCATAGAAGAACACCGCAGCGTAGGAGTTTCCTGGTAAAATGGGATTAGGGCCGTGCCATAATAGTTTTTCTCTCTATATTATATAAAGTGTAATCATATTATGGTGAATAAATAGCAATGCAGTTTTGCTCAGTGATGCATATCACGAAGTAGAGTGGTTTGGTTACAAGACCTTCGGGAAAGTGAAATATTGTATAAAATATGCAGAAAAACGGAAAAGATTTTTAAAAAAAAGTTGGAAAACAAAGATTGAAGCTACAAGAAGAGGAGGAATGTTCTGCAGGTTATGTGAAGACAACGGTGAACAAAGAACTTAAAGTTCTCACAAGCTGAACTCCACACCTCGGAGTCAAAAGTAAATTCATGATTATTATGAATATAGTTTGGTGAGGACCATTAAGCAAAAAAAAAATATGGAAATTTGACTGACTCAAAGACCAGGCTGCACTGTGGTGTAGTGGTTGGTACTCTGAATTCACAGAGAGAAGAACCAAATCCCGGCAATTTCTGTGTTAAGTTTGGATGTTCATGTGTGGGTTTCCTCTGGGAACGTCAGCTTCCTCCAACAGTCCGAAAACATGATTCATAGGTTGATTAGTAACTGCAAATCATCCCAAGGCTCCAACAGACGGGTGACTTGTCCAGGCCTTCGCTCAACAGTAGCTGGGGCAGACTCCAGCAACCCAATGACCCCAAAAAGGATTCAACGAGTTCAAAGGATGAATGAATGTACAGATGGATTCCAGGAAGAGAACACAGTGATGAATCCTTACTTTGAGTGTTGTAACCCTTGTGCTATCTTAGATGACCCCACCCTTACATTGACGTGTTCTCCCTACCATGACAAAGGTGGATAAAGGTGGAAAGATTTCATGTAATCCATGGACACCAGTGAGGTTCACAAATCATTGAAGAAAAAAGGTTCAGCGCACTGTCTAGTGGGTCTAGATGACCCAACTCCCAATGTTAAAGTGCCTAGGATAGCACAAGGGTTAAAGTGGTACTGATGAGCTACTATCAGTAAATAGTTTTATGAAAGATGTGGTAAAACTGAACCCTATATTAGTTTAAAAGATAACAGGGGTTTACACAACGACCTTAAGGCACATTTCTTTTAGAGGATAACATTGAAGAAGTTATAGCTAGTGCATTAAATAAATTTTTTAACCAACGGCTGTGTATGCACAAACACTGAATGCTGATAAAACAAAAGGTCGTGTAATGGAAAAACTCCACTATTTCACTTTTAGATATGTTCCAAAGTAAACATTTAGAAAGAAGGCTGCATGACCCTGACATTTCGAGGTCACAGTGACCAACCTTAGTAGAGTCTGATCAGTTAGATTAAGAGATGGTGGGAAAAATGAAACTCCTCAGTATTGAAGAACGATACATTGAGTTGGAACTGAACCCCACCTCAATCTTTGTTTTTCTCACCCATAACAGCTAATCTCTCTTTACGTTTTATACCAAAACCCTTTTATGATACAACCAGGACTCAACTAAAAACTCTCTGGTTAAACACTCAATGGCCACTGAACCACAGGCCACACAGGAGAAAACTAACCAATTACCAATTTCATTAAGTGTCCTTGAGTGAAGCACTTGCTTGATTGAGCAGGATGGCCTTTTTATTGCATTTTTAAAGACTTGGGAACAAAAGAAAGCAAATAAAGGCCAACAGGCCAAATACAGACCCTAATATTATTAAGATGCATGTACATTAGAAAAACATGCTCTAATTTTCCCTGTAACAAAGCTGAGGTCAAACTTTAATGAAAGTCAGTTTCTAAAAAACATTTCAAGGTCACAAAGAAGCTAATGACTAAAAGGCACCAAAAGTCTGACTCATCTACGGTAATGAATATAATCGATCATGACGACAAAGAATGTTGCCACAGGAACGCATTTGTCTTTGAGTTAACTGACCAGTCAAAAAGGTGCGCTTCTGACTGTGATGGTGAGGGCATGTTGGAGAAGGGCGCATTTACGTGGGGGGGTTGGGGGGCTGCAAAGGAACCAGTTTATTGGCTGACTAGCCGCAATACCATTTATCTCTCCAACACAGCGATCGAACATCCGCCTCATAAATCATAAGAGCTGTCAGCGTTGTCGGAGCTCCTCTGAGCAGACTGCAAACAAATGGAGGGAAAATTAATATGAGAGTCACCCATTGTGTTCCAGTTGAAGCTCTTACCAAAGAGATGAATATTTCATTGTCTCTTGTCGTTGTGCTGCAGCATCACTTCCACTTGAGCAAGAGGTCAGGAAAGACCCGCCAAATGAATGTTGGGGTATGTTCCTTCTAAAAAGGCCAGAGTGGTAGCAGCTATTGGTAGCAGATCCCCCTAATTACTTTAATTTGAAAAATTATTTATCCCTGTGCACATGAACTCCTAAGCCGTGAGGATCTGCGTCTTTAGGTTCAGTAATTCTTAAAAACAGAGACGGATATTATGTTCAAAACAAAACGGATATAGTTCTTAATTCCACATTGTGCTACACGTTCCTGGAATTTTGTCTATTAATTTTTCTTATTGTACTTTATAGATTTAGAGTACACTGTCACTGTCTAACAATGTTTTATTCATGGATGGAGGGAAAACTTGTCTATTTGTAGTCGTACGGTGGATTCCTAATTAATCCTGGGTTTACAGTTTCTTTTTTTTTAGCGACAGCCGATGCATTCTGCTATTCCATCAATGAGCAGGTGGTAGACATTCTAAAAAACATCCAATAAAGATGGATCGTTGGGATGTACATGTTCTGTAGTCACTAGCACAGACCCAGGATCCAAGCATGGATGAAAACCCATTTAAAGACCAATTCAATCCAAGCTTTTTTTAACCAGTAGTAATCAATTCTAGCAACAAAATGTCCCATCATATTTGCATTTTTCTGAATGACTTGGTATAGTAAGAGATGTCCAAAGGGCAGGATCCCACAGACTTTTTAACCACAGGTAAAATATCAATAAATATTGATGAAAAAAGGGTTTTAATGTTACAACTACCAGCTGTCTTAATTGACATGACAGCCCAAGACCAGACCAATATCAAAGTATATGTAGTTTAAATGGTTCAAAAACACTTTAAAGACCCACTCCAGTGCAAAGTGTGTTTTTACAATTCTCTTGTAGCATTTTTTTTATAATGGAGGACATCATGTATAAAATGATTTAAGATTAAAACAATGTTTCTGAGTATTATTCAATTCGCATTGGATCAAGAGCATATGAAAACAGGATGTTTGAAAAAGCTTGTACTTATGATGCAGCTACTACCGTGGGCGGGCTAATGTCCATCTTTTTTTTTGTGCTCCAACTCTAAATCCTCCTCTTGCAGACAAATAGATCCATGTACATTTTCAATTCCTCATCTGAGCTGCCATCTGGCTCTAAACTGTGCGTTTGAATACCTCCGATAGTGCTGGCCGTGTTTTTGCTACACTAGCTTTAGCTTGGTCTCGTAAACAAAGGCATGCTGGGAAATTAGCAAGGCTAACTTCCGCTCCAACAGTCCCGCCCACAAACCAAACGTGAATTTTTAATGAGCTCTGCAGAAGATAGGTCTTAAAAACCACACAACATAGGCTTTTTGGTTTTAGCTAAAAACTGTATACCATAATTAGGAGACCACTGCGAATAATTTTATATACCGTAAAATAAAAAAATAAAGTTGAATTGGGACTATAAAAAGGAAAAAATAGAAAAAAAATAACTAACCAAAATAATTAAGTCCACTTTTTGATCATCACTGAATCAATAATAAAATAATCAAACTCTATCCTTAAAGTTTCCAAATTATCCGCTTTGTATATTCCAACAATTACAAATCCCTTTCCTGTAACTGAGAACTGCAGCATTGAAAGTTCAAATGCCTAAACTAATGAAGAAAAGAAATGTTTTACAAGATATTGTTCCCAAAAGATATTTAGTCTGAATAAATGTACAAGATTAACCATGAAATATCAAGCCCTGTTGAGTTTCCAGCCCTTCTTATTAACATTGACCGACTCTGCTGTCTGTGTTAGAGTTTGACACACTGTCAAAGTAAGTTCACCATTCTTAATCTGCCTAAGGCTGCTTTAATACATGAAAAAAACATAATCAGGATTAATCTGGTCAATCCAGAAAGCGCAGTGGTGAGGCATTATGCCAATTAACTTGAGAGAAATGCGGTTAGTGAACTATGTTGTCTTTAAAAAGCTGGATGTCTTTGCACGTTTAATGTAATTCAACAGAAATAACATTTGGAATTTGTAAGGGATTATCTTCAACAGGCCAAGAGTTAGGCAAAGAACAGTTGGATGAAAGTGATGTAGTCTCCAAACACCTTTGCAGAAACATCTTTCATCTAATTCAACCAATTACATACTATTTGCTCCAAATTCTTTAATAAATTTTAAAAAACATAATTTAAACTTAAGAGGAAATAAAAGCATGCAATGTTGTGGATTATGAATTTGGGCTTGTGAGTTATTGTTGTTCGCAAAATAGAAAATATGAAAGTTGTTTTTTTTTTTTAATTATAAATGATGGTCTGGTTTTAAGCTATCTATTCACATTTAACTTTTGCTGTTTATCTTTTTTTTTGTAAAATTAGGCAAAACCCTTCACACTGCTGCCAAACTTTGTCGTCACAAGGGAATCCAAATCTGGGTATCCTTGTGCTGGTCCCAGGCCTGGGTAAAATACAGTGTTGTATCAGGAAGGGCGTGAAAACCCTGTTTGACTCAGTGGAAGCTGATTTGCTGTGTGGACCTCTGACAGGATATACTAAAAGGTTAACAACATAAAAAAATGTGCAGTAGACTCTCCCATTGTTGTAGTTTTCTGGAACAGTATGTCCTGTAGAGGATAAAAAAATTATCCCTACACATCACCATCTACACTTCAGAAGATCCTAAAGTCATAACTTCAAATTAGTAAAGCAAACCTCAGCCTGCTCTAGTTTTTTTTTTATTTCAATGTATTTTCAAATATTTGCATATTTTAGATACTTGCTCAACTGTTTATTAATTTTGATTATCTGAAAGTTTTCGTTTTTTTCAGCACACGTGCTGTTTTTCTGCATCCCACAAACGCGACAAATACTTTTTCTATGAAATCATGTATATCAGAATAAAAATATACCAACAAGAGTTTTTGGAAAATTGTCACTCCAACGTTTTTTTTTTTTTTTTTTAATTAATTAATGGGATAAAGTTGATCTCATTTCTTTGAAAACATGAACAATACGCCTTCAATTACAGAAGGCAGACAGAGCATGCAGTCTGGTCCACTTGTTCAGCATTTAACGGCCTTCAGTGCATCATCTGTGGTTACATAAAGCTGCTGAGCATCCGGATCTGTGAGCTAAGAAACATTTTGCACCATTTTCCTCAGTTTAAGCAGCAGTAGAATTTGTCCAGGGAAGTACTACTTTATTTATTGTATTTGGGGCATCATCGTGCAGTGCCATGCAATTTTTTTACCACAAAAAAACATTTCCAATTCCTGTTTGTGATATAAAGTGGTGCAGTGCAGAGGTAAAGCAGTCACCCACTGATTGGAGGACCACACATTGCCCGTCTATGTGTCAAAGTGTCCTTGGGGGAGACATTGAACCCTGGTGGTTGAGGTTGGCGCCTTTGTAAGGCAATGGAGCCACCATCAGTGTGTGAATGGGTGAATTTCCCAGTTAGAACCGTTGCAGCACTGACTTTTATCTGGAGTGGGGAACCATGGAACATGAACTGTTTTATGCATTTCATACAGTTTTTAGAATGATTGTTGTGATATGGCACAGCTCAATATAGTGTGTCCTTATCTATAATCAAAACAAAGTTCTATGTAAACAGGTTTCTCCATCTCTTCATCTGATCCAAGCAGAGCAATGAAGACGAGGTCAAATGACAGGAAATGTCTGAGGTTCATTTGAACTGATCTCTACATGCTGGCGTTTGTATTAAAGCAAGGCCTCAAATGATGCACATGCTTCTTTGCGACTGTGCAGAACAGTGAGGCAGCGCCAAATGTCACGAACAGTAAGGAATTTTCCAGGGAGGGCCGTTTTTAATGGGTGAGGGAAGCATGTGTTTGGGCTTGCCTAGCTACACCAATTTCCACTGCAGATGAAACAAAACATGTGCAAACATTAAAAACAAAGGGTTTTCTTTTTTTCAGGATCCACGTTGATTCGAAAACATACTAATAAATCATGTATTCGACAGAAGGAAAATGTGGGGATACAACCTCAAACAACAGACTTTCAAAGCACTGCAGGTGCCGGCATTTCTACAGGCAACAACAAATAACGTCAAGTTTAAAGGAGTTTATAAACTTAGTAACTACATTTAAAAATGCTTTAAGACCTACTGTGATGAAAATTGCGTGTTTTAACATGTTTTTGTGCCATTTTACTGATGAGCCATTTTATTACGCAAATTAAGAACCAAATCGGATTTCTGGGTTTATCTTTATACAAAACATTGTAAATAAAGAGCAGACAAAATAAATGTGATTTGAAAAAGAACATATGTGACGTAGAGTATAGGCTAGGCGGGGCTACACTCTACAATGGTCCCGCCCACAACAGAACTATTGTTCTGCAGAAACTATCTCCTAGAAAATGACAGGGTTTTTTTGGGGCTAAAAACGGTATAATTATAATTAAAAGACTACCGAGAACGCTTTTAAAAAAGCTTAAAAGATGACTAGAGTGGGGCATTATAGCAAAGTTAACCAATTGCTTTTCTAGAGTAACTAACATTAAACATAGAAGTGCCTTATCAGAAATGTAATCAAATTGACCAGGTGGTTTCCTTATAGCACTAAAACTAATCTCCTCCAAAAAGCATGAAGATAAACTGTAAGTAGAATGGTGCAGAAAATTCCCCCTAATTCTTTTTCTTCATTTAAACGTACCCCCCCACAGATCAAAGGCCCAAATCATTAATCCAGCCAACATTTGACAGGAAAGCATGATGAAAAACACAGGCTTTGCTGGCACCTAAAAAGGGGAAGAGGCAGACAAATGTGGTAGGGCATCTCTATGCATAAGTCCGTTTTTAAATCCTCAATTGAAAATTCTTCAGTTAACGAAGATTTTTGAAGTAAAACATCAAGTAAACCCTCCAAATTTGGATGAGTCATACTGAGAAGTAAGTTTCTTCATTTACAAAAGGGCCTTCAATAGCTCTAAAAAAACAAAACAAGTATTGACAGCAACATTCGAGAGGTTTATAAGCTTGAAATCTAAGTAGAGAAAGAGTATTGGTTAAGGAGAGGTACCAATGCAATCCCTCAACAAATGAAATCCCCCAACACTCACAGGACCAAATCAATAAAATGCAATAAGAAGGCCTTCCAATTCAGTCAAGCACAAGCTTGTTAACTTTTCACAGAAAGTTTTAATACAACCTCAAATTGCTGTCTTAACTTCATAGATTTTTTTTTAAAGTTCTCTCCATCAAAACTTGTCATAAGCTGTTTATCAAGAATGTGAGGTATACTGAGGTGTGTTGTTTAATAGGTGTTGCTAGTTCAGCGTTTACCAGAACTCCAAGACTGTATAGGTTCATTTCTACAGAACTGCTCCACATTTCCGGAGAGATAAAGCGGCATTAGCCCAGTTAACCAAAGACATTCAGGTTGGAAACCAAGAGCTCCTGCACTATTTGCAGGTAAAACCCGGATTTTATCCAATAAACGTATGGTAAATGATAAAGAACACATGTCCAGATTGACTTTTTAGTTTAGGCTAAAGTGCATGGTGGAGTAGGGGTTAGGACTTTCGCCTCACAGCATAAAGGCTCTTGATTGAATCCCAGAACACACAACCCTGTATTTTATTCAGGTGTGGGACCGGTACAGGGAAAACTAGACTTGGGCCCCCTTGCGGCTACATAGTTAGGCAGTAGCGTAAAGGCTCTTGCTTAAGGACCCACACTGGATCACACCTCCTGGAAAAATAAACCCGGCTTTCCCATGTGCCAGTCCTACACACAGTTGACTGAGCCATCCAGACACTAATTTGTCCCTAAGTGTGAATGGGAATGTGTGTGATTGCAACTGGACTGGCAACCTGTCCAGGATGTACAGTGGTCCTTTACTATTTTCGCAGTCCATCTTACATCATTCATCTTGCAGTTTTTCAGTCCAATTTTGGCTTTTTTTTTTAAAAGTGCAATGTGTTCTGATTGGCTGCTGACATTGTCAATAATTCGCCTCCATGCCTCGTCTCTTGTAGGTAATACTTTCAGTTTGCCAAATCTCTATAAACCTTCAATGATGATCTGATATTTGTTTTTATTCTACAACACTGGACTTATTTTCTACGAAGTGTGTAGTAGAGGTCTTACAGCCTTAAAATATCTGTAATTCTATTTCATGGATTTCCCCTTTATTTTTAGAGTGTAAATGAGGGAATAATATAGTACCCTGTTTTTAAACAACAATCCCTGGAATGGGCAACACCATGACCCCACAAGGAATTAAGGGGATTCAGAAAATGGATGAATAGCTGGATGGACTTATAAGCTTGCGACAGTAAAAGTTCCTAGCAGACCTCACAGATTCTCTATGCTGATGACTATATGCTGTTAGTTCTGCTAAACCAGTGAACAAAGTAACACAAAACAGTGAGTGAATGAAACAATGCTATTCTTTTGAGGTCTAGGATTTTTTTACATTTCAAAACTTTAACGGGTTTTGACTCGTCACTTGTTTCCGAATTGCTAAACAACTTTTGTATCAACAACTTTTGGTCAACTAAAGTCAAGCTAATAATGTTTTTTAAACAAAGTATCCCTTGATTTGTGAAAAAACAAGTCAGGTTTACTATAAGAATTCTCTAAAAGCTACATCATTCATCTGCTTCATTAGCACCTCACAGTAAAACCATTCATGCGCCACAATGAGGAAGTTACACAACAGAGAACAAAGTAAAGATAATGAAGTCAAGGCAAAGACAAAGTGGCATTAAGCGTGTGCATCAGCTGACCTGACGGTATGACAGTGAAGGCTCCAGTTTCACAAGGTCAAACCAAAGGACGACCACACAGATCGTCACGAGCAGAAGGGCGCAGAGCTCAGGACTAAAAACGAGGGGGGGGGGGGGGGGTGAATCAACAAAAGTGTGTCATCAGCATCCCTGCGGCCAGCTGGGAGCATTAAGTGAGTTGACATGAGCCACTGAGCCTCCCTCTTTCCTCCTTGCTCCTCTCTCCGATTTTTTTTTCCTTTGCGTTTTTCTCCTCCATATGGCAGAGTCCACCTCCTCCCCTCCCCCTGCCCTGCTGCACACTCTATTGAAATGGCCTCTCTCCCACATAAAACCTATGCTTGCCTGCACAGGCATCCTCAATCCCGAAGCCATGTCTCATTTACAGTTAGACTGTGAAGGCTCTTCCAAAGATGTAAGTCCTCCTTTAGCACTTCCTCCACCTTTTGACCAGGAATTGAGCACATAATTGGTGGAGGTGGAGGTGGTGGTGGTGGGGGGAGGGGTGCACAGTTACATCCAATGGATGTCAAGGAGGTAGTTATGCATCTACAACTCATTCCTGTTTCAGAAAGATCAATTCTGAAAATACAATTTTAATAGAATATGCAAAAAAACTGAAGTCTACATAATCCCCGCTGCAGAGGTGAGCCTTCGGTGAACGACATCCTTCTTCCATGAACCTCCAACTCTGCCTGCTGACTCTCTAGAGATCCTACATCCCTCTGCTTTGCGACCTAACGATGTGCATAGCAGCTCTGAGCTAATCACCTCCGTCAAATGGGCTAAGAAGAGTGGCAGCATGGAAACATGGATCTGATGAACAAAGGAGGTCTTCTTCCTAAACAGACGACAGGTCTTCCATCAGGCCAGACATCATCTCATAGGCCCACTCTGATGAAAATGTTTTTTTTCGTGTGTGTGTTTTTAACATGTCCTTGTGGCATTTTTCTCATGATAAACATGTATAAAATAATTTACGATTAAAACTGCATTTGAGTATGTCTTTATTCAAATTCTGGTGAATAGGTGTGGTGAGTAGATGAAAAAAATGCTGTCTTAAATAGTTACTGGGGTTTATTCAGACATACCTTTGGTTTGTCTGAAGATTAATAACCCCTCTTGTTAAAGTAAAATGTAAAGTAAAGTAAAATGTCCAACACAAGAGGCCCCCAGCTCTCATCTGTCTGCCCAGCTGTTGGACAGGACAAGTTTAAAAAAAAAAAAAAAAATTGTTACAGTAGAAATGTAGAAACTGAAATGGGCGGGCCTTAGTCTTACCCCACTCCTCCTCCGCCCCCGACGCACACCCCGGCCCGCTCACGCTAAAGTGTGCGACAAATGATGATCGTTCAACGCCCATGGGCGGTAGTGAAATGCAATTTTCATAAAATAAATCTGATGTTAGCTTTCACATTTTTCCCCAAAAAAGTTGCATTGACAAGAGAAAAGGATTTAATTATTTGGTCACAGCAAAATTTCACAGAAGACCTTGGTGGGCAGCCTGTACGCTTATGTTGGGGCTGTAAGCTAGCGGCAGTGCCTGTAAACGGAGCTCGGGGTGGGGGGCTAGGGGTGCCAACAGTCCTGCCCACAGCTCAAAGATGAATTCCCAATAAACTACTGCCACTCTGCAGAAAATATGACCTAAAATGACAACAAGGTTTTAGATTTTGGCTAAAAACTCCAGAATCATAACTAAAAGACCACTGTGAATGCTTTTAAAATTGATCAAAAGAAAGATACAGTGGGGCTTTAAAACATCTAAATTTATTATTAAAGAAACGAATAACAACTTTGCGGATTTCACATATCGCAGGTTATTTTTAGAACAAAAACCCAGCGATAAATGAGGGATCACTGTATATTCATCACATGTGTTACATTCATAGCTGAATCGACTTGTGCGCTGTCCATGGTGCTGAAGCAAAACATTTAGCCTAACTTTGGATTCTTGGGTGTTTAAAATTAATACAAACGATAGCCAACAGAGAGCTTTCAATTTAAAAAAAAAAATCACAATCCAAAATTAGTTGTCATTATTCTGATTAATTTCTTTGTTATCTGGCTCTTTTGATGAGTTGGCCAGCATCCCTTAAAGCTGTGAGCTGTAAACCGAATGTCTGCCAACCTGCTTCAGAATTCATGACATGAGTAATCATGATGAATTGACACAAACAAATTTGCAGTAAGGCCATCCTCACTTCAGAGTTTTCTGCCTGAGCGCACAACTGATATTACCTCTGGACAAAACATAAAAATATTCCTCACGCCCATAACTCACTGCTTTGACTGATCTGTGGAAACCCAGAGGACAGACTGCTTCTGCAACAGTAACATAACCTTCAAATATGATAAACAGACGGAGCCATGACGAGCAAAACAGAGCAGAAGCAAAACAACTATAACTTTAAAAACATAAATTGTCGGTAGAGTGCACTATCAACTCACCTCCACTTGATTTATTGTTGTGCAAGGCAGACATGCAAACAGGTTTTCTTCTACAAACACTTTGAGTTGAAGGTGTGGACTTAAGTCTAGATTTAAATGAAAGGATGGGGAATAGAATCCCTGAATCCCACTTCATAGCAGAAAACATTTGGAAACATAAGTCATCCAATTCAGATTTGATAAATCCATGCACCACCAGTTTGTGAGCCTTATTGTGAGAATCACACACATGAAAGGTAATGGAAGACAAACATTTGAAGATCTCATGTACTATAATGCAGTGGTCACAGTTTATTGTGGGAGTTGTTTAAAAAAGAAAAACCAGCGATGGACAAATCTAAGCAGTCATTATTTTTGATAATTATTACAGATGTTTAAAGGCTGTAAAAATCCTCACTACACACTTTTCTCAGACATACATGAACCTTCTCACACTATTCTCTAAAGTTTGAATTTAAAAAGTTCAAACCTTCATTGAAAAATAAGCCCATTATATAGAATGAAAACAAAGATCTGATTACGATACAAGATTTATGTAAATTTGGCAAACTGAACCAATTCTGTATAAAGCACAGGGCAGTGTGAAGATTATATTACAATAGTTTATAGTCAATCAGAACGCAGAGCGCAATGTGCTGTTAAACAAGGCATGCAAACTCGCATTAAAAAAAAAAATAAGTAGAATTCGTTACTGATCATCAACAATTCCTTTTAAATAATTAAAAGCTTAGAACAACTTTGAGGCATTTTCACAAACCCACTGTGATAATCTTTTGAGCTATTAGGGTTTCCAGTGGTCTTTTCATTATATTATTATTATTATTATGAAATCAGAAAAGCTGTGTCATTTTTTAGGACATAGCTTCTGTAGAGCCGCAGGAGTCCATTAGAAATACACCTCTGAGTTGAGGGTGGTAACGGTGGCGACATTGACACCCCCTCACCCCCCACCGCCCGTTGCTGAGAGCTCTGTTTATGGGCTCTTTTGCTAGCTTACAGCCTTTCACAACCCCAACCTAATATTACCAATGAGATAAAAATGGTAACTGATATTGAAGCTTACCAGCCATACAGTTTTAAGCGAGATTCCAGCACAGATGAGGAAAAAGATGTACCGTATTTTCCGGACTATAAGTTGCCCTTTTTTTTCGTAGTTTGGCAAGGGGTGCGACTTATACTCCGCAGTGACTTATATTAGAACTAAATTGAAATAAATACATTGTTAACCCTCCTGTTATGTTCATTTGTGAGGAACAGAGATGATGTTCCTGGGTCAATTTGATGTATGAGGTATGTTAAGTGTTAAGAGTATGTTAAGTGACTCAGAGAAACAGCAAACTTTGATTTCATAGATTCAGAAATGCAATAAAAATGACTACATCCTACAAATACAGGATGTATTAGTTGGACAACGATGCTTCATGAAAGGAATAAATAAATAAGTATGAGAAAGAATTACTGTGAAATTATGAGATAAACAGTCTGCTATGATTGTGTCATATGAGGTTGTGGAACTTATTAGTTCTTGGTCTTAGATTTTGTCAAATAAATTTCCCGTCAAAATGCGACTTATAGTTCAGTGCGACTTATCTGTGTTTTTTTTCTACTTTATAATGCATTTTTGGGCTGGTGCGACTTATACTCCGGAGCGACTTATAGTCCGGAAAATACGGTACATGGATCTAATCGTCAACAGTGGATACATCAGAATGGAGTGGACCAGGGAACTAGTGGCCTGCCCATTGTCTTTTTTACGGCACAAATAAGTTTTTATACTAACGGCATGTTTTTGTTTTGTTTGTTGAAATACTCAGACATGCAATTGTGAGCTTATGAATATGAAATTAAATTGCACAAATATCATGCAGTCAACAGTTCTTTTTCAATATCTAAAAGCTTAAAGAAATCTTTCGGGGATATTGTGAACCACTTTTACCTGCTTTGGTCTCCACCATTGTTCTGTGAAGTAGTTCTTTAATTTCTGGCTGTTCTCATTCTGTTCTCAGAATAAA
The DNA here is from genome assembly GCA_037389245.1 of Oryzias sinensis. Classification (NCBI taxonomy): domain Eukaryota; kingdom Metazoa; phylum Chordata; class Actinopteri; order Beloniformes; family Adrianichthyidae; genus Oryzias; species Oryzias sinensis. The sequence continues at coordinate 16,449,457 of CM074501.1, read as the reverse complement.
AATGAATTATTTTAAGTGGCATGCACAGAAGAGCTGCCATCTGCCCCACTAATCCCAAGCAAACCAGCTCTGTTGAGAGGTCCATCCCTTACTTTCACATGGTCTCTCGTGCGCTGCCATTCTTGCTGTGCGTGTGCAAGTGTTGATCTGGGTCAGCAGGCTTTGCTAACTAATGACAATCACCCTTTCAAAAGCATTTTTCAGTGAACGCTGCCCTCAAGTAATGAGGATTACGCAAGCGTTGTTTTGCCTCGTCATAGACATGCAGCATCAACAGCGAAATCTTAAAAAAATCAAACATCAAACATGTTTTTCACATTACATATTTTACTCCTTTTACAGTTCTTTTTTTTACATAAAATGCATCAAAACATGAAAAAAAGTTGAGTAGAAAAACCCTAATGGTTGCATTTCTGTTAAAACTTTATGAATAATTTAGCAAAAAAGGAGAGCAAAACAAAACAAAAAATCACTTGTTCAGCCAATTTCTGCACCTCCCCTTTTCACGTCAGAGTCTTTTAAACCTTTAGAACAGGTGAAGTTATTAAAAATGTAAATGCTTAATGGATTCTGGCTTGTAGATTGAGGTTTTTATTACCTCTGTAAATCAATAAGCACAGAAATGACTCCTTTTCTCCCAACCTGGTAAGTTGATGGTTTAATATTCACTGAATTCCCAGAAGGTAATTTAAGACCAACAGTTCAACAACAAAAAAAAAAGACACAACAGCCTAATCAAATATTGCAGCTCAAGATGTTGATGGAAATTGAAGACGTTTTTGCTCAAAGACAGAAAAAAAGCTGCTAATGAAAAGCTCAGCGCCATGCCAGGAAAATGTGAAAGTGCAAGAGGAGGACTCACACCTGCCCTGCGACAGCAGAGCATCCATATTTAGGCTCATCCTTCATCGCCATGTGGCTTGAGTGGCAGACCATGTCAAGAGGGGGGAAAAAATACTGCTCCAAAGGGAGTCAACTGGATTGGAACTGTGTCGCTTTCACAAAAGGAGAAAAGGATTGTGTAACTTGTTTTTATATCGCATTGAAAGCCCTCATTTTTGTCTTTGTGCTCCTCATGAAGTTCTGCTCAACTGAAACAGCTCTGACTCTAGCAAATCAATGTTATGCACCAAACCTCTGCCTCTCTGTGCTTCAACCAGAGGAGCAGCACTCCAATTTTCGGGTTCTGCAGACACTTACAGTTTTAGCCTGCATGGCTTTTAAAAATCTCTTAAACTCTTTTTTTCCTTGTCCTGCTGCATTGTGAGCTTTCGTACCTCTCAGAAACACGAGTTTTGGTGCTTGGGTAGTACGTTTGGTTTGTGTGGAAGCTCACCTGTACTCAGGTGTGGACCAATTCACCGAATTTTCACTTGCAGATGAACCTTGAGGTGGTTTACTGCAATTTGAATGCAAAACCCAGGTTCACCTACCTCCCAAATTTAAATTCGGATTTTTTTAAAGTTTTTTTACTCCAGCTGTATACTGCTTTAGCCAGTGTAGCCACTAGATCTGAACCGTATGTAACACCATTGAACCAAATTGTGGGGAGCATGAATCGTTACCTCATGTTCACGTGTACGTTGTGCTAAACCTATGAAAGATTTATTATTTTTTGTTTAATTACATTACACCAGATTTTATATAAAACCAACTGCAAGTTTTATCTTCATTGCTACTTTGTACTTTTTTAAATTAAAAAGTTCCTATATTTATTTTATTTTTTGTTGTTTTTTAATAAACAAATTATATTGAACCAAAACAAAACCGTGACCAAACAGTAGGAAAAGTGATCTGTTGCATCCCTACTTGTTCACTACATATCAGGTGTCGCCACAGCGAATCAGCTTTCACTGATCTCTATATTTAGTTTAGCGGAAAATTCTACGATGGGCGCTCTTCCTGACACAACCCTGCATTTTACCCAGACTGGGGACCGGCACAGGGAAACCCAGACCCGGGCCCCCTTGTGGCTACATAGGTAGGCAATAGCGTGAAAGGTTTAAACTGTTACATCCCTAGTATGAACCCAAAAACTTCAATACTAAAGCCAATACATAAACCCCAAATGTTATTTTGGTTCCTGATCATTAGCTTTCTCTATACAGATTTCTAGAAATACTTTAAACAAAATTACATCCAAAATTGTTTTAGAAAGTTTGGTCTTGTTAACACTGCTTAGAGAGACTTGTCGCTTAAACCAACAGAAAAACAAAAACGAAGCTGTTTAGCGGAACATAACTTGAATCAAGTGTGCTGCCTTTACAAGCCCAACGACAATGACAATATGATTCTCTTGGGTAATCAAATTTCAGAATAAAAATGAAAACTATTCATTCAATACCTGTACTTCAAAATTCTGAACCCTTTGAGGGTTGGGGTCACAGGTTAACGGGGTTGTTGGAGCCAACCTGGCTACTGAAGGGCAAAGGCGGAACTCCCTGGACAGTTTCCAGTCTGTTCCAGAGCAACACAGAGGCAAACAACAACACATTCACTCCTAAAGGGCAATTTAGAGCCACCAAATAACCTATGAAGCATGTTTTTAGACTGCGGGAGGAACCCAAAGGGCCCCGACATAACCCACACATGCACGGAGAGAACATGCAAACTCCACACAGAAAATAACCCAGCTGGGATTTGAACATGGACCTTCTTGCTGTGAGGTCAGTGCTAACCCCTACTCCGCCGTGCAGCCCTGCACTTGACAGCATCAGGTCAGGTTCAGATTGACTAAATTCAAAGGGCATTCAGAGCAGGATAGTGATACTGGTTTCACTTTACTTGGGTAAAGAAATGCTGACGAATGTCACACCTTCATTTGAGTGGGTTTTCTTTCAAACTGCACTTTTCAGAGCAGAACATTTACCTGAAAACATCGAGAAGTTAGAGCAGCCACTCTGGTGAGAGGATGCCCAAAGGACAACAACTATGAAAAATAAAAATAAGAACAGCCCAAAGAAGAAAACACTGCAAGTCCTCTGAGCATCACATATTTATCAGAGCCTGCAACCTCCGTCGTTCCACATCTGAGACATTTTACAACCTTACCTTGACTCCAGCTTCTCTGAATTTGCACTATGCGCTTTGTTTCCCACTGGGAATGCACAGCGCTCATGTCTTCTACTTGAATCAATTCCTTCATTCACTGGATTGTCCGTCTGCTTTTACATTTCAGCACCAGACTTTACTTTGCAGGGAAGTGAGAGGTTTTGTTTGTTTGGTTCCCACCAGAGCAACCCCATGCTTCTGCTGAGAAGAGTGGGATTTTGTTCAATTTGTATCTTTTGGGCACTTTTGGAGTCAGAGATAATAGATTAACCCTTCAACAGTGGAGCGTTGGCTTCAGTGTGCACTGATATGCTATACTTTACAGTAGTAAAGCAATCAACATAATTCTGGTTCTGGCGTGGAGAACAGCAACTTAGCGGCACAAAGCAGAAGCTGTTGGAATCACGTCATTTACAAGTACTTTTGTTGCATAAACAGACGAAGAGTTACAGTAAATCACAGGGAGTCACAAGAGACAGCAGTGTTAACAGTCTTCTGACTACCGTAACTCTTCAACCGTTGATGCAATTAGCATAACTCCAGTTGATTCTGACGCAGAGAAAAGCGGCCTTACACTTTCCATTGACTAAGAAATTGTGCAAATTGGATAATTAATTTGCCTAATGGAGACACAACAGTTTAGAGAGAAAAAAAAACTCACGTTTGTCGGGAAAAAAACGTTTTTCCGTTTGGAGGGGGTGGGTTTTTAAGCCGTACCAAAATTGAAACTGCAATGGAAACACTTTTTTCCGAATGAAATGAGCTATATGACCAACAACGGGATACCACGCTGCACAGAGGTCCTACAGCTCATCGAAAGTTGAGCGTGTTCACAGCTCCTCTGTAAAATCACCAACCACCATTTCCCAAAATGGTTTCCTCCGTAGCTCCTCCCACGTGTTAGGAGCTCGCTGCTCCATGGCCTGAATAAGACACCAATGTCTGCTTTGATAGATGATGATGAGCGCTATTGCCGTTGCAGAAATTTGAATGGATCTGCTGTAAATCCAAGTATTGTTCACATCTGTCACCGTGTCTTTGAATGACTTATTGCGTGAGATGGTTTGTGTTTATTTACATAATTATGGAAATGGTGCCATTTTGAAATTTTGGTTTTTTAACATTTCTAGAGTTTCGATCCAGTTGTGCGGATATGTGTAATGGAAACCCAGCTACAGATATGCAACACCTCACAATAGTGAGATCCAATCAATGCAAATCAGCCGAATAAAGCGACTTTGCACCATTATACACTTTACATTACTTATACATTCCTTCGCGGCACAAAGCCCAAATTAAAAGTCACCTTTTCTCCACGTCAGAATCAGCTGATTCATCACTGAAAAAGTCAAAGATTTACAGTATGTCGAAGAGCGTATTATTGTGATGTCATCTCCTGTGTTAATGGGGTTAAAATATTTCCTTACAACTAGGCCGGCACAATAAATCGCAAATGTATCGTTATCGCGACATCAAGCTGTGTAATATGAATATCGTAAAAGACAGCAAAAATCGCAATAAATTGTTACTTTAAAAATGTATTTAGCAAATCCAAAAAATCCCTTTATGCATTTGACCAATCAGATGGAGCACTTTTATGTTAGATGTTCATCTCCTGTGTAGACGAGGGTCGTTTGGAGTATAATTTGAGTTATGTTGACTCGTATTTACCGTAGATTAAACTGCAGTGAAATAGAAATTACATTTTTGGTTGTTTTGCTATTTGTTCATGTATCGCAAATTATATAGTCATCGCAATATTGATCACTAGCATAGCATATCGCAAGTTTTCCTCATATCATGCAGCCCTACTTACAACATCTCCAGATTTTATTCATTTCCTTCTTTGGTTTAGCTAATTGCAAACAATTCCAAGCCTTTCTTTATCCACTCTGTAGTAAAATAAATACATAAATCTCTATCAACTTGGGTAGTTATAAGCAAATTTATAAGCAAACCAGCTTTTTCATTCAATTTAACATCACAATATGATTAAGGGTGTTTTTTGACTTGGTAATTTCTTTAAATATTCATATTTTAAGAATTTTCTTTGGCTTCATTTGGTGGCCTGCTCATCTTTACTTTCTGCCAAACCCTTCAACATCCGTTTCCTTGCCTGTAAGACAGATCTCTGGCCTTCAAAACTGAAAGTTTGATTCTAACCTCAAAATAACTGGCCCCAGCTGTGCTCGAATGTGAGCAAAAATCTGGTTCAGTAAAAACAAAGAAAACATCTTTGACTGTTACTAACACAAAACGACGTTTTTCCAAAAACACTGTTTTTTAATGCAGAGAACAAAGCTAACGTCGACTGTGTTCAAATGGGTCAAAGAGTCACAGAATCAATTTTTGAAATTACCAGCATGAGTTTTATTCGTTCAAAATCAATTTTTCCTCTTCCACTGTTGAGTCAAATCAAAATCTGGGTTGGGAACTGGCAAATGACCTAAAGCTGGGGCATGTAAAGTCAGAGAACAGGCCACTCTGATGAGATGTGCGGGAATTTCTCACATCAGACAACAAACAATACCGTCATTATCCTTGGAAAATGCCGTCTGCATGCTGAACAGATTTCCACCAAGTCGTCTAATTGCTCTCAGACTAGTTTTTAGAATGAAACCCTTTGGAAAATGATTTTAATTGCCTTCTATAAAGCGATGTGGCAGCTTCTTCATGGTTTTTTAAAACATGATACCACTAGCTGTTAATGCAGTAAAGCGTCCTTGTACGTACGGCAAAGCGAAAGTTGTTTTCAAAAACATGAAGCTCTTTTGCAATTTCTTTACAAGCGCGAACACAAATTGCCCCGGGGTAAAGCAAATCCTGACCTGTTTTATAAAAACAAAGGGATCAAATTAAAATGTTCCCATTGAGAGAGCAGAGAACACAAATATGCCCCCATGGATCAGCAGCACCTGCCAGCCCCCCAGTTCCCTGAAATCCACGTCCAGCTTCAGAACGGGAAGAGCGCGAAGGGTACAGAGTTTATCTATCGATCAGCACAGCTGTCACACTGATGGACCGCTCGATACCACAGGCCTCTTTAAAGCAGCCGTTTCCCAATCGCTGTTTAGCCAACCTGTCTCAGCATGACAGACATCAAAACAAAGGCTTCGCTGGGTTTGGTTTTTCTTAGGCAAATGAAATGATTGACTCTTAGAACTGATGAGAGACCATCAACTAGAGGGAGGGAACATGGTGCAAGTCTTACTGGAGTCTTGGAATAATTTAAGACAAACTTTGCTTAGTTCCAAAGCTTCACCATCATAATAGTTACTGGGAAAAAAACATTTTCCCTAATAAACTGTATGTTTTCTTTCTATTTTATCGCAGTCACTTGTGCTTTGACCTCTTCCTGCAGGGTAGAATACGCTGTGTGCATTGGTAATCAACGAGAGATCCAGATGTGTTACTTCTACTTTCATTGTTAGCACTCCTAATTTTCATGAGTGTAAGGAGGGGCATGTGGCTAAACGTGAGCGGGATTTCACCTAGTCATTCCAATGTTCGCAAAACAAGCTTGTGGGCAGAAGATTTTTCCCTCAAAGCGTGTGTTCTATAAAAACAGGGAGAAAGGAGGGCTTATTAAAACAAGAAGAGTTTTCACAGCTAATGCACTGGGCTGCGTTATTGATGGTTTCCTCTAATCCACAGAAGAACACGTGTGATCAAGACACAGCGCATGGTTGGAGGGGAAGGTACGCACACCCAGTGAACTGTTATGATGTCGACCTTTGGGTGGATGTTAGTCGGAGGCATATGCTCCATCGGCGTGCTCAAGACGGCGTTGGAAAAACACAGAGCGACTTTTAGCGAACTTGGCAGGAGACTGTGGCCGTGCCCTGGGGCATTGTGGCTTTGGCTCTGGTCCAGAGGAGATCTAAAAGCTTCTACAAAGACTATGACAGGTACTCTTCTTTCAAAAGTACAAGCATCTGGGTAATATGAAGAACAGGAATGTCCGCTGAGAACGCTTTCCAATCATTTTAGGTGAACTTAATACTGAGAGAAGTGACAGAAAAACCTCAAACAAATCTGGAAAGAAGTCAAGTAAAACTTCCCATCAAAAATAATTGATTGTCTTAGACCTTTTCCATTAGCTAGCTATGGGTACACATTGCACATGTGGTAATGTCACTACTTTACAGTCAACTTCTGGATGGATGAACAAGTTCCCTCTGGGTTAATAAAGTACTCTCCATCTATCCATCTATCTATCCATCGATCTTCTATGTTGTTCTTTAAAGGGATGAGTTAGAAAAAACGTTTTTTTTACTTGAATGTTGTGTTGATTATTACATCATTTTCCAACACTAAAGATCTTACATTGGCCAAGAGGATCCTGTCTTTACATTTTTACCAGAATTTACCAGAATCTTTGAAAATGACTAAAATTGTATTTAAAAACTTGTTCCGAGAACACATAATAGAGAATTCTGCTCTCTTTGTGGCTCAGAAACAGAATTAAACTGGTTAAAACTTGTTCTTCTGTCATTTCGTTGCATATTTTTAGAGCTAATATAAAAATAAAAATGTATAATGGAGTTAATCAAAAACAAACAGTATGTATTTGTTATCAATTATTATTATTCATAATATAAATAGTGATTGTTCATTGAAAGTCGCCCACTGAAAGTTCAACCGGCTTAACGTTTTCACGCTGAATCGCAGCAACGCAGCATTGGGACCAATCGGCGACTCGGCCTTGGTAGTGATGTGTGGGTGCCGTGTGCTTACAAACACGTAAAGTACAGGCCATTGTAAACAGGATCATGAAGGAGACATTAATAATTGCAGTTTGTGTCCGGTGACATCGCTGACTAATCATTGACGGCCCGCATCCATCCATCCATTTATTTTCTGAACGCTCTGAATCCCGTTCAGGGTCACTTGGGCGAAGGCAGGGTTCACCGTGGACAAGTCACCAGTCTGTTAAAGGGCCTAAGACTAATTATTTTGTAATAAAAAGACAACTAGAGATCCAGATTTTAGAATATATCTGAAAATTTGCTTTAAAAAGAAATTAAAAGTTTCACAAAAATACTTTTAACCAACTCTAACAGTACAAGAAGCTTATAAAAAAGGTTTTTGTCATTGACAGTTAAGGTCAAGTATGCAAGTAACATTAGTGAATAGCCATACACCTTTAGTGGTATCAACATTTTTTTCTGCTTCAAAAAAAGAAAAGTGTTAAAACTGCACATTTGCAAATCAGCCATCCATTCGCACAGACCAGTGATGTGGCTGAAACCGAGCCTGCAGCCATGAGCGCCAGCAGAGAGCCTGAGCATTCTGCCCCATAAGCTTCCACCAGCTGGGGTTAGAGAGCGCAAACAAACACTCGGACTTGCTCATAGAACAAAAACATTTAGCTTCACACGATTCTGCCGCTTAATCTTTTTTTTCACATCACTAAAAAAAACATGCAATGGCGAACAGCATGAGAGGAAACGCTCCCTCATCACATCATCCAAGAAACCGTAACAGCAATATTTCCAGCTCAGCAGGATTTGACAAACACGAGCTGTTTAAGGTTCGGTATTTATCTCAGTAACAATCAATATATTTCAAATGTGGAAGTCCTGGGGAGCATTTTTGTCCGTGAAGGCTCAAAGTTCTGGTGTGGAAGCTGACACACAGGACCGTATGGCATCGACTGTCATCCCGCGTTCACGCTCTGATGCTAAACACGTCTGGCATGTGCATTAGTTCTTCTGTTTCAGGAACTGGTGAAAAGAAAGTCACAAAAACGCTGAAGATCACCTGGAGCTGTCTGTGCCCTCATAACAACTCCTCTCTAAAGGTTACCATCTTCCCCAAAATGGAGACTTATCCTCTGTTTTGCTGCAATGTGAGTTGCAGGCTTGGTGGGTGGGGGGCTGGATGAATAATGGCTACAACCTGAAGCTCTCTTGCTCGCTGAATTTGGGGACAGGGGTGATGGAGCAGTGGTGATGCTGCCCCCGTCAGCGCAGAGGAGAATGTCATGCAAAAGCGCAACATCATCCATCCTCGGAGGCTGCATCATGCTTTGGGAAACGTGCTCATCGCTGCCTGCAGGAGGCTGCAACTCTCTGCTTTAAAGATCCACTCAGATGAAAATGAGGTGTTTGGTGTTTTTGACATGTTCTTGTGGCTTTTTTGATGACTGAGGAAATAAATTAAGTAAATTGAATATATATACGAGTATTTCTTAATTCAATTCGCTGTGGGTTGGGTGTGAGAGAGGGTTTGAGGGGCTGTAAGAGTGTAAACAGATGGATGCCGGGAAGTAGGGACAGGCTTGCTTCGCATCAACGGTCCCACCAACAACCCAGAAGCAAATTTCTAATGAACTATTCCCGCTCTGCAGAGAGTTCGAGAAAACACCACGGGTATTTTGATTTTGCCTAAAAACTGTTTAACTGTAATTTAAAGACCACTGGGAACAGTTTGACAATTCATCAAAAGATGATCGATCAAAGTGGGACTTTGTTTAAAGTGGGACTATGGAGAAATGCTTTTTTTTTTTTTAATCTGGATTGTACTTTTTGCCTGGATTCTGAGCCAGATGGTCAGAAACCCACTCCACCCACACCATGGTATTAATGCAGCTTTTGCCTAAACTCTGCATTGTTTTAACTTAAGACAACTCAACGTGGGTGGAATGGGTCGTGCGGCTCCGTGTGAAACCACAAACGGAAACAGGGCGGAGTGCTCGGTTTGTATTGCACAAGTTAGTGAAGTATTCCTGGTGCAGAGGTGTGAGATGAACGAGTAAAGGCTTCGGAGCTCAGAAACAGACCAGGAGAGCCTAAATCCAGACAGTCAGCATGCTTGGATTTGTAAATCATGGGCACAGATAAGCCATCCATATGCACAGATGGAAAATGCTGCTTTGTGATTGGCAAATCCGGCCTGTAGATTTAGGAGCACGTGGATTTCCACCTGAGAGATTAGTGAAGGAGTTCAGCAACATTTATTACAGTCAGGTCTGCAAGTGAAACAAAACTGCTCCTAGCCAAGCTTCTTGTTTATGGTACGAATTTAAGAAATCTTTAACCTGAACAACTGATCAAATGTATATCATTCCATCTGCTAGATCAGGGGTCCCCAACATCCAGGTCCCTTGGTACTGAACAGAAAGAATAACTTAACATTATTTCCACTCTACTATCAGAGGATTTTTTATTTTGGAAAACAACCCGAGTCTCTCCTCCACATCGGTCTCTGACTCACTCTTGATGCATTTCAAGATGCTCTGCTCTGTCACGTGTCTTACCTACATCTGCTACCTTCTTAAAGCAGCTGCTTCGGACGGTAACATAATACACAACTGGTAAAATGAAACGTTCAAGCCAAAGTACCGGTAAGCGTCTTTGGAAAGTTCCTTTGCTCCGAGTAAAAGAGGCAGTGAGGAAACACAAGAAGAGCCTTCAGATTCAGATAAGGCTGCTTTAACAGAAAAAAAGAACTGGAGTCTTTACTCAAAATGTGGATTTTTTGCAATAGTTGCGTCCATTGATCTAATGAAGACGATGCTATGAAAATAGCCGTTTTTATTTTGGTCGCGTCGTTTGATTTTGTTGCATTTATCTGCCGAACATTAAAGGTCATTATGTGAAAATATCAGATGTTAAACCAGTAAATGGTTAAAAATTAAAACTATAAAAAGATTTGGGACCAGTCTTAAGATGATTGAGAGATCGAACATCAATCAGTTCCTCAAGAGCTTCCAGAGAGATTTATGATTGTTGCAGCACAAAAAGCCCGAAGCTCCAACCGCTTTTCTAAAATGTTGCGATAAAAGTTGCAATATTTATCAATGATAATTATCCACTCAAGGCTGTAGAATAATGAAAAGGGTTTAATAGCGAAATCCAAATTCATTCCCTAACCCTCTGGCTCCTCCCTACTGCCCCAATTGTGGGGGCATTTGGAGCTCTAGTGGTGTCCAAACTTGTTTTTTTAAGTGAAGCCGTAACGACTTAGGGCTGGTAAACCCTCCACCGGTAGGGTGATCCATGTCGCACTTGTGACGCAAAGGACATACATGTGGGTGTGCTCTGAAGCACAGAAGTTTACATTTAAATGTACCGGTAAGTATTGACTTTTGGTTTTGCATGACTTTTTAAAGTTTTTAAAATAGATGTCATGTATTTTTCAAGCGCTGGCAGCTACTCTCCAACGTAGATGACCGGCGACTATTGATGACGTCAAAGACAGATTTAAAGACAATATTTTTTTTCATATCTCTCTGCTTGCAAAACTAAAGGTAGGGAGAAGCCGTATAGGGGTAGGGAATGAATTCGGATTCAGTCTTTATCAGGCATGTCGGTATAAAGAGGTACGGATGTTAAGCCAGTTTGATTGGTTTCACTTGTGTTTCAGTTTGAGCCTCTGAACTTGATTGGTGGAAAAGGTTTGATGGTGGAACTTACAGCAACAACAACAACACCATTCAACAACAATTGGCCAAAATTAAAGCACAGCTGCATTGATTGGACAAAGTTACCGGGTTGAGCAAAGCGTGACAAAATGGAATGAATTCAACGGAATTGGTCGGCGACATCGCATAGTCCTATAAGGACTGAAATTCATAAACAGCAAACAATTTTAGTGAGACAATAATACAGTACTTAAGCAAAACTCCTCAGACCATTTTTGTTTTATTACTTTTATACGAAAAAAAACAGGATTAATGGAGGATCTACCAACTTTGATGTGCGTTTGCGAGGCAAAGCTTTTCCTCACGCAGACACTGACAGGGAGGGGCCTTAATTCCTGCTCCAGCCACCAACTCTACAGTGGCACGGCAGAACTTCGCCTCACAGCTTTGTTCAAACCATCATTATATTTGTGCAAAACACCATGGCTAAATTTATCCCCGTGACTCTTTGCTTACTAGTGGTTTCGCCGAACGGTCTGCAATTGAAATTCAAAATAGTAACCACAACTGTCACATAAAGTTATGCTAATATTAATCTTATTTTATCCCACCAAGTTGAAGCCTCTGCAACAGTCTCTTTGAGTCTGACACGGCACACAATTAGCAACAGTGCCCTTAAGCAAATATGAAGCGGTATGATTGAGTTGTACAGTCTGATTTATTGATTGACCTCTCCTTGTATGGGAAGAACAACTAAATCAATTCTGGTTCTAATTTAAGCCAGTTAATGACATGAAATGGAAAACGATAAGGCATTCCAGGCCTCTACAGGCTATTAATAAAATAGGGTTCGGGCATATCAGCCATGTTGGAACAATCAAGACTGGATTATAACAATCTTAAATGGTTTGGAATGAATCCGATTTTGAACAGTTATTTATAAGTTTAGTTTGCTTTGTTTTTCTTGATTCAGTTTAACGCCACAAGCGAAACCTGGGTTGAGAGTTAGAACTTTCTATATAATCGGAAATAAAATGTTTGGATGTTGGGAAAGCTCAGGTCATTTGTTGTTTGCAGAAACATGCAATGGATACAGTAGATTTCTGTGCAGCCATGTGAGAAAAAATTGAGTATTGGTAGAGAAAGAAGGTTATAGCAAAGATGACTCTGGAACTGGAAGTTGGGATACGGATTTGATTTGTGATTTAGGGTGAGTCGTTTTTTCTTTAGGGCCATTGTTATATGCAGGCAGAATTCACCTTTTGGCAAACCCCTTCAGGTACGCCCCCCACAGGCGGTTTGGCAGAGATTTTTCCTGCCACAACCCTGAATTTTATCCGGACTGGGAACCGGCACAGGCGGACCCAGACTACATATGTGGTCACTCAGTAGCACAAACGGTATTGGAGGAAGTTCATCAAAACACTGATTTCTCATGTGCCAGTCCTGCACTTTACCAACTAAGCTAGTTAATTATATGAAAGGAGGTTGATTAGTTGTCTACTGCTCCTCCCAGCCGCAAGGCACAGTCTGACTACTTACCCAAGACAAAGTTTTTAAAGTCTTGACAATGTTCAGTCTCTGTCTTAAATCCACGAGAATTCCTAACCATTCAGAGCATATCTACAGGTTTTAAGTATTTTGTTGAGCAGACAGTGAAACGGAAATGGAAAATGCCCTTTGTCGCCATGTTTGGGTGGGATTTGTCTTGATCGTAATGGCCTCACGTTCTCTGTTTTGCTTTTCAATTTGATCAATGGAATTATTGGTTAAAATCATTACGTTCTCTGTCACATTTTGTTCTCACGGCACAAACGGTTCATAGTTAAACACAGTTATTGAAAAAGTCCCACTCTAACCCTCAGCAAACCAAAATAGCCTTTTTCCACTTCAGAACCTCTCTGGGTTCAAATCTTACGGATAAAAATCCCTCCTACCTGCAGAATTCATTAGTGCTCTCCCCTCCAAACGGTTATTTTTATTTTACGACAGACTTCTTCTAATGAACAGAAGAGCAATGTCAACAATTTTCTGATTACTTCAGCCCAAATAAGGTTGGATCGAGAGAAAGAAAAAGTCAAGTCAGGACATGTGGAGGATGCACACGTTGGTCACATTATGCAGACTTGCACACACCGTAACTGCTTTTTCACATCCTGCCAGGGTTTTCAAAGCATCTCCCAACACAACAGTGCTGCCCTAGATTCCAGCTGAATCGGTGCAAAACAGGAAGGCTGTGGGAAATAAGAAGCATACTTGGGGGAAAAAGACGAAACCCGAGTAGTTTTCAGGGATATGGATGTAATTAGGGCGCAAACAGCACAAGGGTGGATGGCTCTGAAATGTGTAATGAGATTAATGACAATGAGGCTGTGCTCTACCACATGTAAAGGCAAATATAAACCCAGTATCCCATATAGGACTCTTGTAAACACAGCAGTTGAAAAAAACGGTCTCATTTAGAATTGGGTCAGTGGTTTGAATAGCTGTACATGTAAACATGGGCACGGGGCTTGTTGTCCTTCTGATTACTCTATTTTTCTCTCATCCACATCCCATATTTAATCCTTAATTAGAGTAAAAATGCTGGTGGTCTGGATGTTCAACAGAGAGTTTTAAAACCCATTCCAGTGAAAATGGTGGTTTTAAAATGTTCTTGTGGCATGTGGCACATATATATTACGAAAATTAAGATTAAAACTGCAGTTCTGAGTATTTCTCTATTCAAATCATTGTGAATGATTAGCAGATGGAAAAAAAAAAACGTTTCCGCATCCACTTGTAGATCCATGCACGTCTACGTTTTCCTCGTCTGAGCTGGAATCTGTCTTAAAACTGTACGGCTGGAAAGCTCCAATACTGCTCACCCTTTTTGTTGCCCCGCTAATGTTAGGTTGGTGTGTGAGGGGCTGTAAGCTAGCTGGAGAGCATTTAAGCGGATACCTTTCAGCAACAGGAAGAGGAAGGAGGGCAGGTATTCCTCCACGCCAAGTCAGACAAGCTTTGAATGAACTCCTGCTGCTCTGCAGGAACTAAGTCCTAGAAAACGACACGTTCTTTGATTTTGGCTAAAATGGCATAATCTTAATAAAAAGACCAATGGGAACGCTTTGAGAATATAGCAAAGATGATTGGAGTGGGACTTCAATTTTTACAATTTAATGTTGCTGCTCTCTAACTTATTTGAGTTTGGTTTGAACAGGTTTTATAAAAATGACCCTAATCCTCTAGACAAAAGCTGTTACGAGCAAGCGAATACACAGATCAAGGTCTTTAGAAATGTACTTAATGTAATTATAGCTCTAAAATTGCAGAATATTGTTGGATTATAAGCATATAATAAACTGGAATCTGTATTTTTTTAGTAGAGGAAAAAGAGACTTAAGTTCAGTTTACTGAAATAAATGATTTAAAACTGTTTTTTTAGTAAATATAGCAGAAAATTTGAATAAAAAATATAATTATTCAAAAAGGAATGCTACGAAAACCCTGTGATGTCATATGACAGTCTGCAAGCATAGTAATATAGCAACATTCCTGCAAAACATTCACCCAAAAGTGAATTAAAGCCAGTTTGGCAAACACTTTTGTCAGATTAAATTAAAAGGACCATCTTCTTGTCATTTATCAGTGTAGGCAGCTAAAATGTGGAGAACATTTTCAGGATTTGGAGCTCTAGTGGTGTCAGGATTTTATAAACTTTATAGAGTTAGGCGTTGTTTAAAGCGATAAATACCGTCTTTATTTCAAAGTCTTTGGTCAAAGACGACGACAAAATAATACACAATTTATCTGTGCGTTTGAGATTAAAGGATTAATCTTGTATTGCTCTGCATCTGCTCTGATGCAACTTTTCCAAACACCATATCTCACGGGGGCAAAAGCTAAACCATGCTTAACTACTTAAAAAATCTATCCATACTCTGTGTGTTGCTGAAGCACATCTTCTTAGTTCCTCTTTCTGGGAAAAAGTCCTAGCTTTCCTTCAAATGAAGACGAGAGGAAGGTAATGTTCCCGCTCACGTTTATGCCAAACTCGGGGAGGGGGGGAAAGGGAGCCAGCATTTTTTTATTTTTACATCCAACTGGCTGCTGGAGTGTTTTGGCTCAATCTCTATGTTTTAAAGGGGATAATAACCCAAACGGTTTAATTTTAGCTTGACCTGATTACACAATATTCTTTCAAAAATGAAGATCTCTGTCACAGCGAAATTCTAACCATCGTCAGATGCAACTTCTTTAATAGTTTTCCTGGTTTTTTGTTGTTGTATTTGTAAAAACATTTTCACCAAAGTGTGTTCTCGACTGGGACACAGAAGCAAAGTCCTTCCTCAGCAGAATATCTGTGCCCCCATAGTAGTTTATTATTCAAAAGTAATCAAAGAGCTAAAGAAAAAAGGACTAAAATCCCTCATTTTTACAGTTATTCTCCTGATTTTCTTTAGTTGTTGTGCTTTTTAACAAGGTTGTAGTGTGAAGTTGTGCCTCAAAGCCCCTCCTCCAGTGGTCTCCATAAATGTTAACTAGGCAATAAGAAGCACATAATGCCTAAGCATTAATACCCCAGTGAATCGTTCAATCTCAGCACATAAAAGGTCCCTAAAGGACAAGAACATGTTAAGCATCATAACAGATAGTGGTGATGCATTTCAGCTGTTTCTACTTTGTTTTGCTGTATTTTCATGGTTAGATCATTGACAACATATTAGAGCTGGACAGAGTCACTCCTCCTCCCTGGCGTTCCAAACAGGAAGTACCTGCTGACTCGCAAAAATGTCATATACTTCTGAGAAATAAACAGCTATAAGTTATTAAATGAATTAGATTAACAATTTTTGCTGTGCTCCTTTTTTTTTAACGTGATCTTGCCATTCCCTCGTTTTTTTCCAAGATATTTTTTTCTGTACTGCAACTCATTCAAGTAATAAACTGGCCAATCAGACGCCTCAATCAAACATTCAATTGATAGGTTCTCTAGAAGGGGCGTGGACTTCGGAAGCAAAGTTCACACCGCCCTCTGCAATGCGCTTTCAAGACACCACTTCCGATGAAAAGCCTATGTAAACAAGGCGTTCTGGGCTTCCAGGTTCAAACATTTCGCGTTCAGGCGTCGCCACACAAGTAGGTTTTTCGGCTCTACATTTGAATTGCACAGCCATAGAACATGCTTTAAAAAGGTCAAACCAGGTCACACTTTGACCCAACTACTTTCTGCGGCCCCCCATCAAAGCTAGATTGTTGTTGAGAGTTTGTGCGCTCCACTTCTTCCACCCTCTCTTCCCCATCCTCCACCATGTTAGCTGACATTAATCAAAAGTGGAACCACAGTCGGCACATTTGTGGGACTCCGTGGCACTTCACCCACTGCATCTCCAGAACCCAGCAGAACTCAGCAGAACCCAGCAGAAGGGTCTTCAGGTGAGAGTCCCAGCACAGAGCTGTGAGAGTTTGTGGAGCATGCGGAAGCCACAGAGGAATGGTGTGGATGCAGGTGCACAACCTGTCAAAGTGGAGTCAGGTTACCAGTCAGCCATGAACACAGCTGGTGTTCGGCATGAGCAGCTGGTAGAAAATAAAAATAAAATAAAAACACAGTTCACCTTGGATTCTATGGTTTTAGCCAGCAAACGCCTCATCTGTCAGAAGAAGAAGCAGCAGCGAAAGGAACCACGCATGTACGCTTGGAGGACGAAGAAATACTTTCCAGATTTGTTTGAATTGTTGATCATTAAATAACTCAAATGTTTGTCACATGAGGGGGGGTGGCCTGTAGGGATGCTGGGGGCTTCCGTCCCGCCGCTAATTGGGGTAGCGGCAGCTCGACTCAGGAGAACCGTGTGTCCAAGCAGAGCTCGGACTTCCAGCTCACACACCGGCTTTGGGGCCGTGTGAGCTTCTCAAAGCAGAAATGCCGCTCAGTCCTTAGAAACCGTTCAAACAATCACGTGGATTTGTGTTTCCAGTCGTGTCACGACTAAATAAAGGCTGATGTTATTCCCACATGTTTACGTGCAGCCAGGATGCAGATTGCAGCATTTCCCACGTAAATTTTGTGGTCATCGAACAAGGCTAATGTTGTTAGCCTTTTCCTAACCCTTCTTCCAGCTCCGTTCTTCCACAAAAAAAACACTGACCACACGGATTAAAAATAAAATGATGAGCAAACAGGCGCTTCATAATATTCATAACAGTAATAAAAGCCTGTTTAGAACATAAGCTCGTATGTTACCGAGCTGCTGCATAAATGTATGTGACAACTCAGTTTGTTTACAACGGGACTCATTTCCTCTTCCGGTACTTTCAACACTACTGCGCCCAAATGATTTATTCCGACCGAAAGTGAGACCATTGATACTTTAAAGATACTTTGCGCATGTAACCGCGGCTACTGTCCGGAACAAATGTTTTTTCTAGTCTGAATACACCCTTAGACATAGTTTCTGTGGAGCGGCAGAAGCTCACTAGAAATTCCCCTCCGCCTTGTGGGTGGGACTGTAGCTGGGGAGCAAGCCCGCTGCCTCTTCCCGTCACCTATAACTGAGGACTCCTTGTTTACACTCTGTCTGCTAGCTTACAGCCCCTCGCGGCCCAACCTAACCTCAACAGTGCAACAAAAATGGCAATAATGCAGCCATACGGCTCGGAGAAAAGACGCACATGGATCTAGTCGTCTACAAGTGGATGCAGAAGAATGGAGCCGGGGGCCTGTGGCTCATCCTGGGTTTTTTTTTTTACATCACAAATTCGTTTTTTAAACAGCTTTTTTTTCCTCTGCTCCTGATTCCCTACAATTTGAATTAAAAGAAATACTCAGAAATGCCATTTAACTTCAATTTTCTCCATCATCAGAAAAATGCCACAGTATGTTTAAAACTCCATTTTCATTTTGAAGAGAATGGAAAGACACCAGCAGACAAAGTCCTCAAGTGGATGGAGTCAAAGAGACAGATTACACAGCGTTCTTCACCGAGACGTTGCACAAGCCGCCAAAACTCACGAGAGCAGACGCAGAAAATCCAAACACAGTTAGAAACAAGGGGAGTCACTCGTTTAGCTGTTTGAAAGCTGTTGTGCAGTCCTGAAGATAAAAACACAAAATGAGAGCGTCTGTGTCCTCCATGAGGGCGTCAATCGTGATCTTTTTTTCAGAGTGCTGTCCTTCCCTGCAGCCATAGACACTGGGTCGCTCTTTATGTGCCAGCCCCCCACCCCCCCAGTTATTGATCGTCACCCAGTTAATCCACTTACTCGCTCTTCCTTTTTCCACATCGACTCCAAATGCAACACACACATTCATGGGTCTGCTGTTAAAAAAAGTTCTTGTGGTGGATGGGTCCAGGTATTCCTGGGAGCCCCCATGTCCCCCCCCCCCCCCCCACAACAACACCTTTGTGCCACGTGTGCCATGAAGCCCCAGCAATTAGCAATCAGGAGGCGACTACGGCGCAATCGCTCATTCATGAAAGTCATTCTCAGACTAGCCTCTTTGGAAATTGGAAATAGATCTACTTTCTGCCCCCCCCTGCAAAACCACCAGAACATTCAGAGCGCTGCAGCGCATATTTGCAAACCCCCAAAGCGTGCAGAGTGAGCGGATCACCATCCAGCGTGGAATTATACAAGTCGAGTCTTACACAAGCCCTTCCAAACATCAGGAGTATCTTCTCCGCCTCTGTATGAAGCCCGATGAATTTTAATCTCAACTCAGCAGACAGAAAAGGCTGCTGATTGGCCAACACCACAGCTGATTGGTCACCTAAATCAACAACCGGCTGAGGAAACAGGATGCTTGGAGGTTCGCAGGAAAAGTTCCCAAGACAAAGTAGATAACACCGGAGCAGAAACGCGCTGCCGAATACGCTTTCAGACCCAAAATAAGGGAAGGAAATCCCCTTTGTAATTAGAGCGCCGCTATCAGGAGCAGCGTTTATCTCTCCGCAGACAGACCACGGCTTTTCCTTTACCGCTGCTGTCCGTAAAATTGTTCCCACAAAGCTGGAGCCCCTCTCTGGGATGGGTTCATCCTGATCGGACACACAACACGGCGGGAGCTGCCACACAGTCATGTCATCCCATACACACCTTCACATATCCAAACGGCCGTCCCGGGAGTGGAGTTTGACAGCCGTTTGGATCGGGACTCACTAGAGCTGCAGTCTTTCATTTAAAGTCAGCTCACAGGAGCCCAGAATGTAACTGATCTTTCTCGAAATGCTCCAATCGAAGCCTTCAATCTTGTGTTTCAGACACTAGTAGTTAGTGAGAGCTGTCTTTGCAGCCTCTCTGGGTAAATGAGTCGAGCCCCTGTTGCTTTCTACCTCCTCATCAGCTCCAACCCCGAGGACAAGCTTTTTATAGTGCCCTGCATCCCCGTGACGGGCAACAGCATCAGGATTTACACAACGGTGCCCACGGGCTGTGGCAACATGCGGATCGATGCCAAAGGTTGGCAAGTGCACGCGGGACTGAGTGAAGGTGATGGACACCCCCTCTCCCCGTCGCCCAGGGCTCCCAGAACACAGGAGGCTGACTGAGAAGCTGAGCGTGGTCTGCTCCCGCGTGGACAGCTGCAGATCCTCCTCATCCTCCAGCCATTCATCCCATTCAGAGTCAGAACACAAAAGTGCAGTCGGCCCCTTTAAAACGCAGCTTTGCCGAGGTTGCCTGCACGGATTCAGCTGACTGCAGCAGCTGCATTTTGCTAAAACCTCCATTCCTCACTTCAACTCAGCAAATGAGCCTTTTTTTTGCAGTGAACATGCAGTCAGCAGAAAGCTGCTGCTGCTCAGCTGAGAGGCTGTCACTCACTCCAGTGATGCTCCCAGTCCCACATTCGCACTTCAAACAATTAAGATCAAGTTCTGCACAGACTGAGGTGCGCGTGCAGCGTTTTTGGCTTTTCTCTAAAGAAACATTGTCATCCTTAGTTAATAGATGGTGTGTTTGTGGAAACCCCACTTCTCGCTGCGCGTGAACGGCGTGTCCTCTCTCCCACGCTGCGCGTCTCTCTGCGCATCTTCCGCGCATACATGCGCCATATCACTGCGGCAGCTAGCAGCGCTCTCTCATGTCACGGTTCCGCCGTTAATTGAGCGCGTTGCGCACCCCCCCCGCCCCCCTAAATGTACCGGTGGGGGGGGGGTAAACAGCGGGACGCGTTCTTGTCAATGCCACAGTTTTGTGATGTCGCGAGGATTACAAGCCTTTTATTATATAAACACGACCGGAACCCACACAACGCATTAGCGTGTCCCGCAGCCCCAGAATCTGACACCGTGACGACTACTCACGGAGGGCGGCGGAGGGCAGGTCGGGATGTTCCGCGCGCGCGCGCGGGGAGCTGTTCTCGGCCGCCTCAAATCACAGGCGGCGGTCCGTTTTCCATCCGCGTCGTCGCTGCCGGTGAGGAAAGACGAACACAGGCTGAGAGCGGCTGTACGGTCGCATGCACTGCAGTGTCGGCCCCCTTCTTCGGCTACGAAGCTTGTTTTGTTGATGGTGACGGGAGCGCAGTTTTACTGACCCCTAGCGGTGCGGAGGGGTAGCAGCCGGGCTCGCTTCTTCTCTGAGTATGCTTAGTCAGCAACAGAGGGATTTGTCGCCATCTGCTGGACAAATGCGGAACTCATTTAAAGTTAAAAATAAAAATGGTGTTTGTAACATGTTCTTGCAGCATTTTCTTATGATGGAAGACACGTATAAAAAATTAAGATTAAAGCTGTTTTTATGAGTATTTCTTTATTCATATCGTGGAAAATCAGGAACAGACTAAAAAGTGAAAAAGCTTGTAGTTGTAAGCAAACAAACCCTTGTAGACAATTTAAAGTTGAGTTGTAGAGTATCCCAAGTTGGTGGTAGGGTTATGGTATGGGCAGACAGAGGTTATGGATGAAAACCAACACAGATGCGTTTAATTAACGGCATTCTGAATGCACAGAGATATTGTAATGAGATCCTGAGGCCCACTCCAGTTCCTGCCAAAATCCAGCAACGCTGTGTAGTCATTGAAGAGGAGAGACCAACATTCCACAGGCAACAATCAACAGCCTAATCAACTCTATGCAAAGGATATTGTTGCACTGCATGAGGCTTATGGTGGCCACGCCAGATACTGAACAGTTTTCCAATCAAACAAAATGGCATGTTTGGTCTTTTACTGTGGCCAGTTTAAGGCTGTGTCCAAATTCGAGGGCTGTGTTCTTCCTGTGCTGTATTTGAAGACTGCTTACGCCACAGCGCGGCAATAAATGCTGTCTAAATTCAACGACTCCTTCAAATGCAGCCATTGAATACAGCTTTCGGTTTGGTCTGGTGTATCCTTCTGTGCTGTCCATACCTCAAGATGCATTGCGGTCGAACCCGGAGATTTACTGACAACAATGGTGGACTGTGAAGCGGGACCCGAAGTTGGAGATAATTACCCCTTTTTATAATGACACCTCCAAAATTAAAAGTTGGATCAAATAAGCCAGGAAAATTTTGAGCTCCATGCCTGGTTCACTACTCCTAAGTGAGAATTCGGACACAGCTCGAATTTCATACTTTTCCACAAAATGTCCACCAAGCTATAGATCCTGTGGCCATCCCATGATCATTTTTAAAAACATTCTTTACATATTTCCAGAAACATGTGTTTTGGTTTTGTTAGTGGATTTAAAACAATTTTATGAGCCCCATAAAGAGATTCTGGCCCCAGACATTTTTTTGGCTATTTCTCCTGCTGTGATGGTTCTTTCAATTTGTTAAAAATTCATTTTCATCAGATACTAGATTTTTGTTTTTGAGTATGAAATTATGGCTCAAAGGCACAGTATGAAAGAATAATAAATAAATAAAAACCTGGTCCTTGCAGTCCAGGACAGAATAGTTAGTCCAACTATATCCGGGTGGCCAAAGTACAGTAATTAATCAGAATCAGAATCAGAAATACTTTATTGATCCCACACGTGGGAAATTTGTTCGTTACCATAACAACTGACAGGAAAAAAAGAGTAAGAATAATATAAATAAAAATAAAAAAGAACAAGGAAAATGTGGTATAATTTAAAGAGCTATTTACAAAACAGTGCAATTAAGCTATTCTAACGGAAACACGGCAGGTTGTAGTTTGTCGGATGGACTCAATTTTCAAGAAAATATTGAAGCTGTATTCTTAATGTTAAGTGGCAGCTTGATATCAAACTGGCTTGTGGCTTTTGGACCGTTTGCAGCACTGGGTTTATAAATGACATAAAAACAGGCTAACAGGCTGATGCAAGCTTTCTGTGTTCCTGGATGCATCTCTCTCTACCTCACTGCTCATTTGCCAGAGTTTACCACTAATATATGGCATTTAAAGAGTCTGTGGTCACATTTGAAAATGCAGCGGTTACAAAAAACGGAGTGCAAAACAGAGGATGAAGTTCAACAGTTAAGCACCGTCTTTGTTCAGGAGAGGGCATTTGTGTTTGAGCACAAGACCTCGACTCACAAATTAGACAAAGACACAGTTTCGTTGTTTTTCTGTCACATTTCGTCATTAAGTGTTTTCTGTGTGTGTGCATATTTCACATGCATGCTACAAACAATAGGCAGGTTTTTACTGAACATTTGCACCAGTAGATCATTCTGTGCAGGAAAATTTGACCCAAATCTAGCAGAGTAACAAAAACGGAGAAAAGCCACTTTTAGAAACAGCTTTAAAGGCCTACACATTTTTTAAAGATTTCCCCTAAGTTATACTTTAATTCAACAGCGAACAAAGATTTATTTTAGGAGAGAGATCACACATAATTGGAAAATAAATATGAAACAAAAGCACAAAGGATGGTGGCAAACAGTCTGCAGATTTCTGATTCTGGCAGTGACCATGCGCAACAGTCACTTCGATCTAAATGTGGTGAGTTTGGCTATTTTCCTTTGAATTTTAGTCAACTTGAAGCCATAAATGAGAGGATTCATGATGGGAGGTATGAGCAGAAACTCTATGGCTATGAAGTTTTGGAAGATTTGGTCTAAATTTTTGGAGGTAAGTCGCATGTTCATGAGGTCAAAGAGAATGGTCACCACGAAGGTGATAAGGGAGACCAGGTGAGGCACACAAGTCTGCATGAATTTTGCTCGATTTTCAATTGAATTCATGCAAGTTTTAACAAGATACATATAAGACCAAACAATAAATAAACCATGACATAGGTAGATAATTATTGTCATGTTAGCAACTATGTTGTTTGCGGTTGTATCTTCCTGTGGACAAGCAAGCCTGACGATACTCCAGTTCACACAGAAGAGTCTGGAAAGATGAGGGCTGCACAACTTCAGCCTGGAAGTCAGAAAAACATTCAGACCCATGATGCAGAAGGGTGTAAACCAAGAAAAACACACCAACAGAACAACATTCTGCTTAGACATGAGAGAGTGGTACTCCAGCGGGCGGCATATGGCCACGTATCTGTCATACGCCATCACTGAGAGAATGGACAGATCACTGCAAGCAAAGGAGTACATGACCTGAGCCTGAATCAAGCAGCCATAGTAAGAGATCACATGAACAGGTGACAACAAATCCCACAGAAATTTAGGGTAGAAACCTGTGGTCCCATAAAGCCCATTTATGCAAAAAGCACACAGCAGAATGTACATGGGTTCATGGAGGCTCTTATCCAAGATGATGATGATGACGAGAGAGACATTCACCAGAAGAATCAAGCAGTAACAAAGTAGACTGAGAACAAAAAGAGTGGGTCTGTGAACCCTCGTTTCATTCAGACCTGACAGAAAAATCACAGAGAGGTTATTCATCCTTGTTCCTCCAAAGGAAACCTCCTCTGTTGTTGGTCCTTACACTGCTTTTCAGTCTGCTTTAGTATCAGCAACACCTGAGCTTAGACGGTAAGGAGACCAATCAGCTCTTCCAGCTCGTTCTGCACTCTGATTGGATGGAAGCTTCCTGCTCTGTAAAAATCACAGGAGATTTTTCTACACCAAGACCTGGATGAGGCAGACAGACAGACAGACAGACAGACAGACAGACAGACAGACAGACAGGCAGGCAGGCAGGCAGGCAGGCAGGCAGGCAGGCAGGCAGGCAGGCAGGCAGGCAGACAGACAGACAGACAGACAGACAGACCAATATATCATGAAATGACATTCCAAAGTGCAGAAGAAGAACAAATGTACCACAGGAAACATGCATAAATGTTTAAAGAGTTACAGTACAGAAAAAATATCAACACACAAGTTAGAGATCCAGTGTAAAAGGGTTAATGGCGCCATCAGATCCAATACTGTAGGGCTTTGTGTGTGAAGGTCAGATTAGATAACAAGAGTGTGCACCCGTATTTGGTTTTGATCATGTTCTGGTTTGAGTTGTCCCCCTGTCAGTCACACCAGGTAAAGGTTGATGAGTTATTTGGCCTCAGTGTCTTATAGTGTTTCATTTTCAGTTCTTCATTGTCAGGTCATCTGTCTGGCCCCTTTTGTTACTCCTTTACTGTACTGAGAAATAAACAGCTGTTACTCAGTCATTCTGTATCAACTGACCAATCAGATGCCTCAATAAAAGTGGGAGGTGCATGCTTGCCGTCCCTCACGTCCAACATTTTGATCTGCTGGTTCAAAACCTTTGACAGATATTGAGTAGACCGCTTTCAAGTGCGTAGAGATGTAGTCTTCCAACAAGCTCACTCCTGATTGGTGAGAGAGGTTGCCATTGAAACGTTGACTGAAACCAATCATTACTGACATCGTGAAAAAATGGTGATTGAATTGATTTAATTTTCCTGGAGCCGGATGTAAACCATTTCAACCGTCACACTCACTCAGATGGAAGCTTCCTGCTCTGTTAAAAATCACAGTAGATTTTTCTACACCTACACCTGGGTGAGGAAGACAGACAGACATACAGACAGACAGACAGACAGGCAGGCAGACAGGCAGGCAGGCAGGCAGGCAGACAGACCGACCTGGACACAGTTTGCCTCCTATTTACCCTGCTGCCCTTTAATTAGTCTCAAAGACCAAAACTCAAGCAATGCCCCACTCTACAATCCTGCAATAGGCAACCAGAGATTCCAATAGCCAACGCCTTCACATTCACCGTGTTCTTACTCTTGCCTTTGTTAACCTAATGAGAAGCTCCAATTGCAGGAATGCAGGAATGGAGGCCGTCATGCCTCGTACGGCCCCGTTAAAGTTGGACCGTCATAGTACATGTGGCTTCAAGCTAACAGCAACAACGTTGGATGTCACCCAGCAGCTTTTGGTACTTTGTATAAACAAAACATTTAATGTTGTTTTAGCAAAGATTACGGGCAGCAAAGAGGAATACAGCCGCTTTATTGGTGCTTTCTTGTTTTATAAGGACCTTCAGCCAATCAATGGGTTTCAAACGTAGTTCTGCCCTAACTGGTCAGTTCTATTTTTCCCATTTTTCTATGGAC
This sequence comes from Oryzias sinensis, assembly GCA_037389245.1. NCBI lineage: Eukaryota > Metazoa > Chordata > Actinopteri > Beloniformes > Adrianichthyidae > Oryzias > Oryzias sinensis. The sequence continues at coordinate 16,423,618 of CM074501.1, read as the reverse complement.
CCACAGCCAACAGAGGGCCCAAAAATGGTCCAACTTCACGGGTCAATTTTTTCAATGGAAACGCTTAAAATACCAGACAGAAAAGGACTCCACCACTCAGTGGAAATAAGGTACCGGAAACAGTCTTCTCTTCTCGAAATGGTTCACCTCTCATCCAAGAGGCTTCATCCTGAGTGGGGATGAGCGGTGAAACATCCAGAAAGAAGATTTTAAATCCACACTCAACTTCAGGAAGTCACCTGAATTAATGGGAATCTTCCCTGACATGTTAACTCAGTTTGGGCCAATGCACAATTAATTGTAATGAAACCAATTTTTTCAGCAGTATTGAAATAATGACCATATAAGTGACTGTCTCATTGCAGTGTAGGATTTTATTACCAGTCTTAAGTAAGCAGAGGACAACTGTGTTTCTGATTTGTAGGGATCGTTTTCTTGGTTCCAGTCAATCTGTCATTTTATGACTAACCATAACTATTATCAACCAATTTAAAATAATCATGATGTTTTATTAAAATGGTGCCATTAATCAGTTATATTGATAAATAGCTACAACCTGTTCCCATTTACAGGTACATCAGACCAACAATGTTTAAGAACAGATTGCACTATGTAAAATCCACACAAAGGACGTGGATGATGCAAGTGAACTGTAACATATGTCCAGTTGTATTCCTCTGATATTAAGTTGGACATGTACACCTTAATTAGAGCCTAAGGGAAAGCGCCCTCCTGTTAAATGTTTTTGTGGAAATGGTCAACAGTTCATTACCATCGTAATCCCATATGAGCAATTAAACACACTTGTTTACATAGAAGAGCTTTCCTCAAAGCTACACTGCAACTTGGGCCTTTCAGTAAATGGTCAAAGAAAAGAAAATGTTGAAAAATGTGTCAGAAACACAATGGAAGTTGCTACAATTCTTGATTCTGCTAGTTGTAGGTTTTGCTTTAAGAAGCCAGAATAAAGACACACCTTTGTTTTATTTACTTGAATTCACTTTTTTTATGATTGTTCTGAAGGTGTCCCTTCAGAGGTGAAAGATCAAGCAGAAGATCAGAGCTTTGATGTTTTAAACTATGCAAAAGACTTCTTACTGCTTGTCTGAAGAACTGGCACAAATGCAATGAAACCCAGCAGGTGAGCAGCTTGGTTTTTAGGTATTTTGAATATTTAATGGAGGATTTTAGAATACAGGGACCCGTGAAGTTATTCATTATGGTAGCATTAGGGCAGACCAATTACAAGAGTAATGTATCACACTAATTATATTACGTTTTGCTGTAATTAAGTAAAATTTTAGTAATATTTACTAATTTAGTAACTTGTGGATTATTAAATTGGATTTTTCATGATTAATAATATGTATCAATATAATTTTCAGTTGATTGTTTCATTAAAAGTTCCCCACCAGCTGAAATGCAGTGAAAGGGTTAAATAACAGGCCCCGCCTCCTCAGTCACCAACAGCTATGCAGCAGCTGAACCAGGAGGAAATCTGACATGACAGACAGCTTCCAGTGAGTAAACCAAACTTTGCAGTTTTTCCAAGACTTTCTCTTTGTGTTTCTCAAACACTTGTCTGTGCTATAAGATACTGCAGTTCTCTGCGTCTTTTCAAACGTCTGATCAAGTTCCTGCTTGTTCCTTTTCCCTTGAATACAGGGGCTGGGATACCTTTCATGTCAGTTAAGTGTCTGGAAACAATGAAAGTAAGAATGTGTGGCCGGTAACGAAGTTTAAGAAGTTCAGACAAACACTGATTTGGTCAAACTTTGGTCACCAGGCGAAGCAGCTTTGAAGAGGTCAGAGATATCACAGCTGGCAACAGTCCAAAGAGAGCAGGAAAAAAAAGGCTCAATGGCATACCGACTTTTTGAAGGGAAGGAACACGCTTCTGTCTACCAGAAGTACCGATTCAGCCCTCCAGCAGGGCTCACAGACCTTATCATTCAGTACTTGGACAAAAAGGTTTGTCCTGAATGGACTTTTCTTTGCATTTCAGGCTCTTAGTTGAGGTGATGCTTGGCTCCTACTGACGGCATTTGTTTCACACCCACAGAAAGGACCGCCACATGAGCTGGCAGTGGATCTTGGATGTGGGACGGGTCAGAACACCCGACTCCTGGCTCCACACTTCAAAGAAGTCGTCGGCATCGACATCAGCGAGAGTCAACTGGGGGAGGCCAGAGCTGTGCCAGGGTTCTCCAACATCACATACAAGTATGGTCATCATGGGGGGGGGACGGAGGAAAACCCAAACGCAGAAAGCTCTAAGTCAAAAATCATTTCAGAGAATAAACTCTGAACAGAAGTAAAGCAAACGACAGAAACAAAACCATTAAACTGATCAATGAAAAACATGAAACAATATTAAAAGCTGGTGCAAAGGAGACACAATCTAAATTAAACACAAAGGAAACTGACTGGTATTTTCTGCTGAAATAGTTTTTTCTAAGCTGCTGAAATCCGTAAGACCAGAACAACAACATGTACCTGATATTTATGGACAAGCTGCACAGTCAGCGAGCTAAAGGCTTACAAGAGCTGGAACCATGTGCGCATCCAGACATGTTAAGTGCAGTTTATGTTTCTTTTTGACCCAAAAAGCCAACATGCTCTCAGGCTGATCTGGAGGGAAAGTTGGGTGACAGAATTCTGCTGACAAAGGATCATCATTCTCACAGCCCAGCTGTAAAATATTAACTTATATTGTTAAAAGTGTGAAGCATTACTCAAGATTCCATGAATACGCTCCCACGCTGCACATGCACAGACACGAGCAGAGTGGTCAGTGCACATTAGCAGTGTGTGTGTATGTATGTGTGTATAGATAGATAGATAGATATCTATATATAGATATATATCCTCTCTTTGCATTTTAGTTTTAATTATGACACACAATAAGCGGTTTTAAGTATAAAAGGAAAAAGCATTTTGAAATATTGATTTTTAATTTTGAGTCAAAAAATGCAGCTACATTTTGAAAATTAAAAAGCATTTCTGTTAATCCATTTTAAATGTCAAATTAGACATTTCTAATTGAAATATGCTACACATTTACCTGAGAACGTCTTGAAAATGAAATGTCAAATACCATTTTAATTTTAATTAAGTGACAGAATAATCTGTGTTGAGGAAGGAAATGAAAAAGCATTTTGGTGGATTGCTTTTTCATTTTAATTTTGAGTCAAAAAATGCAGCTTCATTTTCAAAATTAAAAAGCATTTCTGTTAATCCATTTTAACTGTCAAATTAGACATTTCTAAATGAAATATGCTATACACAACTACCAGAGAACGTCTTGAAAATGAAATGTCAAATACTAAAATGAAAAAGCATTTCTGGTTTTGACTTTGCTTTTTATTTATGCTACACAATCGCTTCCATACCACCAGACTTTTCAGATATGATCTTTCTGTTGCAGAACTGGAACAGCAGAGAATCTTCCGTTTCCAGACGGTTCCGTTGACCTTTTGGCAGCAGCTTCAGCCGCTCACTGGTTTGATGTGCCGAAGTTCTTGGCGGAGGCAAATCGGGTTCTGAAACCCGGGGGCTGCATGGCTCTGCTGGGCTTTGCTGATAACTGCCCCAAATTTACCTACAAGGACTGTGGGGACAAACTCAACTCCATTTATCAAGAGGTACGTTCACAGCCCTGCATGAGGCTGTAAATATGTCCTGTGGTGTAAAATAGTTCAGAATTACTGAAAAGAATAAATAAACTCTGGAAAAAAAGTATACAGTATTGATGATTAAGAATGTAATTTCATTAGAGAAGAAAGGAGCAAAGTTCTTCAAAAATGTTCTGTGAAACTGATAACTTTTGTATTTTATTCTTTTTAAGATGAGTCGACAAGCTAATGAAGCGTGTGAGAATTGGTTACTGTCAACTTTTGTGCTCCAATGTAGTTAAATCTTAGGGTTGTAATTCAAAGCAATTAAACTTGCAAAATGCAAACACCTCTTATCAGGCTGTTTTTTGGTTTTTTAAAAGACCCTGATTTTTTTAGTCTGCATGATAGTAGATCCAGCCATTAAAATAATTGTGCATTTTGTGAAACAAATTTGTTATGGATCTACCTTAGCATCCTCTTTTTCAGAAATACATGTTAGCCATGAGAAAATCCAAGATTTAAAACAATTGAGAGTATGGCGGCCACCTTTACAATGGCCACCATTTTGGATTTTTTTTGTGGCTAATGTGCTTTTCTGAAAAAGGCCATCCTAAGGTACATCTAAGCCAAATTTAGTGCTTTTACCACAAAATGCACGATTTGTCTGAAATATAAACCTAACCAGGGCTGCTATGATGTTTGTTTGCACCATCAAGTAAATCAGGCTCCACAACATGGTAGCTGTTGAGCTCCACACCTTTGGCACAAAGTATTTGATCGGACAAACAACAAAGATAACTTTTAACCCAAGGATAAATAATTTAGAGAACAAACTTTCGTATAAACGGACTTTCAGGTGAAGGATGTGCTGAGGCCGTACACGACAAGGCCAGTTATCGAGTCTGAGGGCAAGCTGGAGGGTCTCTTCCAGGCAATTCCTTTTCCAGACAAGGAGAGGTGAGAGCATCATGGGTAAATCTGGTGGGGTTTTTCTTTTCTACAATGCAAGGTCATTTTTTTTATTTCTCAAATGATTAGGATTGAGAATTTTCCCCTCAAATTGACCATCTCTGTGGAGGACTTGATTGGCTTCATCAGCAGCTGGTCCATGTTCCAGACTTACCGATCCGAAGACCCCACTGGAGCTGAAAACCTACTGCTCAGCACAGAAAGGAGGTTGGTAAATCCAACTCGCCCACAAACACACCCTAAATTCAGAGCATGCTTGGTCATTTGTTGTTCTGCTCACAGGTTCCTGCAGGAGATGGGCGTCACTTCCCCTGAAGCAGAAGTTGTGCGCGACTGGGAATATTTCTGTGTTCTGGCATCCAAGCCAGTCTAACTCTGTACCATAAAAGTTTATTCCTAAGAGGAGATGAACCTGCAACAAAGAGGAAGAATAAAATAAAACTTTAGAACCACCCTTGAGATGAATGTCAATTTCCTGTATAAGGAAGGAACAATCAATTAACTTTGTTGTTTTTAATGAAAATTATTGGAGCTGTTATGAAATGCTCTGTGGAAAACGTTAATTGATAATAATAATAAATTACAATTTCCCCCAACTGGATATTCATTAAACTGAATTTAATCTGTTTTGTTCCTGTCACTCAACCATTTAATCTTGATGACGAAAGATGAAAAAAAAAACTGTTATTGTTCTGCTTCAGTTTCTTACATTTTGTTCAACCCAAAGATATTCTGACAACAATGGCGGATTGTGAAGCGGCACTCGGAGTTGGAGAAAATTACAACTTTTTATAATTATACCTCCAAGCCAGGAACATTTTGAGCTCTGTGCCTGGTTCAGTTACTCCTCTCAGTTTGGGACTCACGGATGCTAGGCGACAGGACATTTGTGACGGGTGGAATAAAGGCTAGACTCGTCCAAATTCGCAGCTACCCGCTCCACGAAGGACCCAGCCAACGTCGACCGGGAAGGCCACGGCGATTGTAGGACGCAGCCCTCGACTCTAGACACACCCAGTGGCTGATCTGACCGTGTGACAAAAATGGTGGAACATTCAACAAAGACTAGACAAGATTGACACAAAACTTGACACCAAGCAAGTAAACATTAATTATTTTTCGCCCTGGAGACTTGTAGATGGGGTCTTCCCATTTGGGTGACTGCAGTATTTAAAGGCTTTAAAGGCTTGACTGCCCCTTCATCCCCAGCACTGGTGTCATATTGTCATGGGTGTGTCAGCAGACCAAAGCAGTGACTTTTTTTTAATACATCTTTCACTAATACCTTACTTATCTGCAAAACCTCGTTTTTAAACTGAAAATAGTTTTTTTTTTTAATGAACATGTAAAAAAGGAATTGGCACGAAACCTTTTGATCATAAAGTTAAAAGGTTGATTTTTATTCAATATTTTCTTATAGAACCCTCTGAACGAAAAGAGGATTTCAGTGGAGTTCTGGGAAGTTCAATGAAATCTTTGTGGAATTCTTAATGTAGCGGGATGATGAATAACAATTAAAAGTGTTGTCTTTGTTCCCCATTTACTGTCAATACAAATCTCATTCATCTTGTACGATAGAATAATTTTTTAACGTTTCCCGTCTGCTCTGGAGCTTCTCTTAGTTTTAAATGACTCTGTTGGGCTCAGACTCAAACTTACATGATTTTACCAATAATGTCAGACACGTAAAATCCTTTTTTTCAGTGTGAACGTTATAGTAAAATGCTTTCATAAAACAAAACTACAGGTCTTTCCTGTGTGTTGTAAAGTACAAGCTTTTTTAGGGTAAATAAAGAGGCATATTTAAATATTTGTAAATTTATATTTCACTCGAACTGAAAATGGCTGATAAGCATGCAGTTTTGAGCAGTTGCTCTCCTTATCTAAGCATTTGAAACTGAATTAATCCACGATGAGGTCAGACTGAAGATTCTCATGAAAATTCCTGTTTTTTCTGTCAATTCGTGTCCAGTATTTACTTATTAACCAATCACTTTATATATTTTTGCACTACCACTAATAATAATGGTAAATCTTAAATTTGTCACAACATTTTACTGTCACGGTTGCAGTTTTTATGCAAAAAATTTTTTTTGTCTTTTGATTAATACATTTTGAAGGTGTGGCTAATGACATTTGTCAGGAAAATCCTGTGACAGAGAGAAGAAGCAGAATCTGTTGATTTAAAAGATTAGTTTAACTCACTGGTTAAAGCTCAGCAGGGATTTCTTTCCCTTTTTATTTTTTTAAAAATACATTTTTTACCATTACCTGACTTTTCTGCACATCCTGGTTTTAAAAGTAAAAAAAACTTTATATGTTCATGTAAAACAGTCACTTTTGACCATTAAGTTTAGCTTTAAAAAGCTGAATTGACAAAAAGATGACATTTTGTCTAAACTTTTTTATTTGGTTGGGTTAAAGGAGAAGTTGCCCCTTGAGATCTCGTTTTTAAGCGAGCCCTCTATTCCAGTTCCATAGGAGCGCAGATGAATGAAGAAATGATTTAGGAAAAAAATACAATTTGATTTACAGTATCACTTAATAGAGAAGCCTGTCTGTCAAATAACTAATTCTGGTCAATATTCAGACAGCATCAATGTGAAGAATCCAAATGTTTTGATAAGTATTTAGAAACTAAAATCAGATAAAAAAAATTATGTGGAAAAAACTTTCATTCATAGAGAGGTCTAATTAGTTACTCACTTACTTTCCAGTAGGAACAAATGATGGTTTTATGTCTTTACTTTATATTATCAGGTTTTATTTAAGAAAAAAAAGAGAAAAAAAATATTTGAATGATTGAATAAAAGAGTACACTGAGTGGAGTCAATGAAAAAAAACTATTCTCAAAATGACCATTTTCTGCTACTCCCTTTGCTCGTTCTTGATTTCTTTTCTTCTTTCCTTATTTCTTTGATTTTTTTTTCCTGTTTTGTCTGACTCTGAATGTTCAACTTTCCTTCAAATTACACAGTACACAAAATTCAAAATACAAAACAAAATGAAAATATTTCAGACAGAAAATAAATGTTAAAAAAAAAAAATAGCCGGTCTGGCAACGTCTACTCAGGTCCCCCTGAGGCTGAGCAGTAAACCCCAAACAGAAGAAGCTTTGAGGCACATCACATGACTTTTACAAAGAGCCTCTGACTATGAGGCGGTCCGGTATTCTGAGGTCAGGCTGTTTAAAGGTGAAACACTGGTAGATCATTACTTTGCAAAAAAATATCCTTTTTTTAATCTGGTGTTGTCCCTTTAAGAGTCATTATGAAACATAGCGAGACCCCTCTCTGTTCAAGCAGCCTCCTTTTGTGAGCCTGCTATCAGGAATTTGAAGTGTTGGATCTCAGAGAGGAATAGTGGCTCTTCAGTTAATGCAGTTCCACTTTCTAGAACGAACAACGATGACATACCGTCTGTTTGAAGGGAAGGATCATGCAGTTTCCTACTGGAAGTACAGGATCTCTCCGTCGGGTGAACTCCTGCGACAAGTGCTGGGCTTCCTGGAGAAGCATGTGAGTCTGAGGGATGGACTGGAAAACGCTCTCCTTGCAGCTTGTCAGTGAATCCCATGCTTCATCAGAAAGGTCGGCCCTCGGAGCTGGCTGTGGATGTGGGTTGTGGCTCTGGTCAGGGCACTCTGCTGCTGGCCAAACACTTTGCCTCTGTGGTTGGGACAGACGTGAGTCCTGCCCAGTTAGAGCTGGCTGTGGAGCACAATAAAGAGCCTAACGTCACTTACAGGTACGTTTTAGCCCCCAAAAAAATATTAATACTTTTGCCTTTGTTTATACATTTTGTTAGAAGGTTCGATAAAGATGATAATGTTGCTTGGTGCCAACAAAAATGTGTAATTCTCTTCTTTTTTGTGAGATTTTGGAGGACTGGCCTTCAAGAATCACAGGATCTTAAAGTCCCACTCCAGTCGTCTTTTGAAAGCGTTCCCAGTGGTCTTTTAATTATGATTGTCGTTTTTGGCCCAAATAAAAAAACCTGTTGTAATCTAGGACACAGTTTCTGCAGAAATTCATCATAAATTCACCTCTGAGTTGTATGAGGGACCTTTGGCACAGAGCAACCCAGCCCCACTTCCCAATACTGAGAGCTCTTCGTCTACACGTTCTCCTGCTAACCATTGGTGACCTTTACAAATGAAAAAAAAAAAGTTGCTTTTATGTTTGGAAATGTTCTGATCAAAATGTTTTTTTAATAGATGTTTATGAGAAAAATGACCATTTTCCCTGGTGAAACTTTGGAGAAAACTTTCAAAAGAGGGTTTAGGAAGGAGCGGCACCATGTATGCGCCTCACACACCGACTGCCTTTCAGGAAGGCTTAGTTCCTCTCAAAGTTGTCACATCACACTCATCCTGCATGGTAAAGAGACAGGTTTGATGCTGACCTTGTATCCTTTTCAGGCAATGTGTGGCTGAAGAGCTGCCCTTCGCCGACTGCTCAGTGGACCTAGTGACAGCCATGTCTGCCTTCCATTGGTTTGACAGGGCTCGCTTCCTCCAGGAGGCCCACAGGGTCCTGAAGCCCCGCGGCTGCTTGGCTCTGCTTAACTACACAATTGACATGGAGCTCAGCTTCCCCGACTGCAGCCTGCAAGAACTTAACCAAATCTGCAAGGAGGTACCACCAGAGTTCATCACAACCTCTACGCTCTTCTGAACATTTTGTCAAAAACTTAAATGCACAAAAAATCCAGAAATTTTTACTGGATTTACATTCAAGATTTATTGTAATTCTGATAAGGAGGGCAGAGTCACACTGAGCAAAAAGAGAGAGTTAATTGGGAAACTGCAGCCGTTCATAAAGTCGATTGAAGACGAGGCTGGGATAAGCAGGGGTCCAGCTACAAACATCATGCTCTTTCCTGAGGACGTTCCTGAATCCATTAGTAACATTTTGGACATTCCAAATTAGGATTTCCAGAACTTCGGCACAAGAAGAGCATCCAAATTTCCACAGAACACACAGAATTCCCCATTCAGTAATTTAACTGTGTGTTTTGTTCACACTCTCCATCCCAAATGTGTGTTTACATCCTTGTTTCCGCTTAGCAAATGATAAAACAGCTAAAAAAAAAATGCTGAACAGAAACCCTGGTTCCATTTTAACCCCTTAATGCCTGTTCTTGCAAATATGAGACAATATCTATCGTGCCCGCACATATTTTAAGTACATCCAAGGCTAAATGTTGCACGTATTAACCTAACCCTGACCTTAACCATAACCCTTCCTTCAGTCTGTGCGTCCAAGAAAAAAGTTCAACACTGGCCACATGTATTTAGAAAATTAAGTGGTTAAAGGGTTGAAGATACAAATCTATTAGTGCATAGAATTTCTAGAAAAATTAAATAGATTCATGCAAATCATAATTCCTTTATTTTCTGCTAGTTCAGAGCAGAGACAAAAAATCAGCATTAAAATCAGTTAAACATGCATACACTTATGACATAAAACTTGTGTGCTCAGTTGGTCAGAAAAAACTAAATACAAGTATAAAAAGTCGCCATTGCTGCTGACTTAGCCTATATGCTTTAGTCACACGGCTCTGCAAAAAAAGGGGTAAACCTGTATAGGGCGCAGGCACAAAATATCAAGACCGCTCAGTGAACCTGCAGAGTGAAAATGTTCATGCACATTTTTTGCTGCATGCATAGTACCAGGATGTTTATGTCATTCAGGGTGTTCAATTATTTCATTATTAACAGACAGTTTGTGTGCAGTGGAGCATCGATGGTGGAAACAGATGATTTATTCTTTGGTTTTTGACATGTTTAAGTCCAAACAATTGTCTCCGCACCATGAAGAGAATGTGTGCATTTCATGCCACAGCACATCCGTAGTGATTATGTGCATGATGACAGAATCCTAAAGCTTCTTTGCAAAAAGTGTATGTGCTTAATTTATGATGCAATTTCACATTTTACATCAGCTTGATAGAAAGAGATAGTCAGACCTTCAATATGTTTGATCTAAAATGTGTTTGTAGTTACATTAACGTTGAGTTGATTTTTGTCTTCCATTTCTACCGCCATAACTCATACAGGTGACTAGGCAAACAGGTTGAAACTAAGTGCATTAATATTTCTGAGGAAGTTTTTACTATTTCTTTCTTAAGCAGTTTTTTGTTTTTGTTAAATCCCATTAGTTTTATGCCGCTTTGCACCCATACCGCAGCCCCCACCTTGGTCAAAGTTCTATTCAGCTGTATCGAGAGGCCTATGAGTCTATTCCATACCCTGACAAGGAATGGTGAGTCATAGCTTGGTATTCTCCAACGACTTTTACTGTTTTGATCTCATTTTTACCCTGCAATAGAATTATAAAAAGATCTACTCAACAATCAATCAAAACGGTTGTAATAGATGTCATCCATTGCAGGCGAGAGTGCGTGTGGGTCAGAAAGCGCATGCCTCTGTCCGCCTTCATGGGCTTGGTGGAGTCTTTCTCCAGTTATCAGGCCCTGCTGAAAGATGACCCACAAAGGGCGTCCAGCCTCTCCCAGGTCACTTGTCAAAGGTAAACCATCTCAGAGCTAATATGCATTCATTCCTGTCCTGGTTACTGTTGGGGGAGGGCTGGGTACCCCCTAGACAGGTCGCCAGTCTGACCAACCCACCAAAAGTCAATTAAGATGAGGAATGTGCGTTGTCTTATGCAGAGTTTTATCGCATGCCGCTCTCTGCAGGTTGATGTCGTGCATGAACGTGACCTCTGCAGACACCGAGGTGGAAGCAGCTGTCAAATATTTCTACCTGCTGGCTTGCAAACCTGAGGAATCCTAACTTCCATCAACTCCATTTGCTGACAAAGTCTGCAAATACTTACATTATTCTGTGTTTTGGTGCACTGATTCATCTTAACACAATAAGTACTGCGCATAAGTACTGCGCATCCCTACACATATTTGCATTTTTTTGCATTTTGAAAAACTACCAACAGGACCAGGATCTGAAAAGACATAGCCAAAATCAGTGCAAAGGAAGAAGCAGACTGAAGCGGCTGTGATGACATCATTTAAACCAGGCGTGAACATGACAAAGGGTAGAATAGTAACCAAGAGTGAATAGTCTAAAAAAAACAGAAGAAACACGAGAAAGATATGAACGAGATCCTCTCATTGCATTTCATTGGTCCCTCACCACTAACACAACTGTTGCATATGTGTTCATCTTCAGAACCCACTGACTCTCTTTTAGTGTCGTAGGGTTGCTCGAGCCAACACAACTACTGTTGGGCAAAGGTGGGGGTGCATCCAGAAAAAGGTCACAAACTCACATGAGGCCAAATTAGAATCTCCAGTTGACCTAAATGTTTGTTGACTGTGGGAGGAAGCTGGAGTAAAACCTATACGCACGCACAAGTAGAAGATGCAAACTCCACACAGAAAGAACCCAGCCAGGATTCAAACCAGGACCTATTTGCTGTTAGGTAAGGGGGGGCAACCACTGCACCACAGATAAACTTGAGAACAGAAAACTTTGTAAATGAAGATGACAATAGTTTGTGATTATGAGGCAAAAAAGAACTGAGCAGTTCATAAACTTTGCAGAAAAAACCCAAATAAAACAAAACAAAAAAACAGTATAGCGGTGAGTAAATGATTAAAAAAAATGACAAAAAACTGTATATTTCACAATTTTGACATTTTTTTTCAAATATTCTTCTGTTGTTTAAAATCGTTCATGAATAGCACTTATAGGTTTGCAGCCTTATCTACAGTTTAGCAGAACTATAGAACTGTTAGAAATAATAAGAACAAAAGCATTTCTTTTTCAAACATTTGTAAACTATTCTCTTTTTCCACAACAAAATAAAATATGTCTGCAGATGTGTGAAACTCTCGACAGTGAAGGATTTCTGTGTTATTCCACGGGAGGCCACTAGAGAGAGATATTTGATAAATTTGTCACCATAACTCATGCAGAGTAGCTCTGGCGAGGACCATTAAATAATGTCTGATGGCTTTGTCTTTTATAGCTTTAGCCGCTTTTTTTAGTATAAAGATATTTTAAAAAAAGAACATGCTGTTTAAAAAAGATGTTCCCGTCGTTACAATAAAGTTTTCCTAGACCTGCTGTCATGCTTGGTTATTAATAACTTAACTTTTTGAGCATCTTATCACTCATCTATTTTTTTAAATTATAATTAAAAATCAAAATTATTGCCCAGTTTTATAGAGTTGGTAAATTAGTCAAAAGAATCAGCTTGCAGAATTAAAAACGTGCAAAGTTTGTAACACCAAACAGTGCCTCAGCCTCAACCATAAAAAACAATATTGCTGAATTTGGGACAGGTCTAAGACTTGTGTCACATTTCTTGTGTTACATTTCTTTCAAAATGAGCAACATTTTCAGCCAATTTAGACTCAGTGGACCACTTTAAATTTTTTTAATCCAGTAATGTTTTTAAATGCATAAATTAGAGATTGTAATCCCATGCAAAAATCAATGTGAATGTATGAATGAGTGAATAGAACTATCCTTTAACAGGTGGAATAGTGCTAGTGATATTTATGCTACTGCATTACAAACAAAAATTTCGAAATAGCAAATAAAAAAAATTCAAAAATATTTACAGAAACGGGACTAAGGGGTTTAACACAAACAACTTCAAACTAGTTTCTAAATAAGTTAAAATCTTTTTAGCAACAAAACCATGAAGTGGGTCAGGGGGACTCAAATATAGCGGAAATATTTGGACAGGTCCGTAATAAATGCACAATAAGAAATTAAAAAGAAAAAAAACTCAGAAGTGAGCCAGGATACAAACTACTGGCAAAACCCTAACAAAAATAAAAACAGAAGAAATACAATACTTCCAGACATTTATTTTTGGAGAACTGTTTTTGAACATTAATTAGCCATTGAGAGAAATATCACTAGATTATAGGAACTAAGGTGCCTTGAAACAAAAGTTCAAAAAGGTAGCGTGAGGTAAATGTAAAGAGGAGTAGAAAATGTTAAAGAAACAGGAATACTAAAGGAGACCAGGATAGTACAGGTAAACAAAAAGCTGTCAGGGATTTTGGAAGGACCCAAAACACGGGAAACCAGGATTTGTGACAGAAATTAAAACATTTCATAAACTGAAACCTACCATGGTGAAACAAAAATGTGGGAGAACAAAGCAGACGACATGACAAGTATGAATTGAAAACCAGGCACTTGTATAGACTGAGGGTAGTTTACTCAAATGAAGACAGCTGTGGATCATGATTAACCGGAAACAACAAAATACCCTGTCACTGCAGAAAAAAAAAAAATCTCCTGCTGGGTCAAAGGGGGTCAGGTCATTCTGTCGGGAACTGGTGGCGTAGGACCCAAAATGCAGGAGACAGGGCATGGCGGTGGAAAGTTAGCCGTTTATAAATGAACTTGAACAAGCCAAAACCCTTGGAGAACCAAACCAGTAGCAGGACAGATGACCTGACACTGAGGAACTGAAAACCAGACACTCTGCACAGAGGGGAATTAACTAAATGAAGACAGCTGTGGAAGAACAACCTGAACCAGAACCCTTACAAAAAAGTGTATGTTAAAATTAAAAAAAGTAAAAATGAATCCAATATTCTTTGGAAAAAGAATCACCTGGCTTTTGCTTCTTAACAAATGACAGTGTTTTTAGGTCAATATTTTTTGAAACACTTGAATTAAATACATTTAAAAATAAGACATAATAGAAGGTCTTAGAAAACTTTAAAAGGAGTCTTTGTTTCTGTGAAAAACCCTTCAGATCGTCTGTTTTCTTGTGTGTGTGTGTGTGTGTTTTTTAAGAAAAAAGTCCAAAAGTGTCATTATTGGGCTTTCTTTTTGTGTGTTTCTGCTGTTTCATGATCCTTACATTCAGCTTGGTTCTTTCCCCAGCATCAAGCTATTATCCATGAGATCACCGGCTGAATCAATGGCTTTCCATCCTGAGAAATAATGACAAAACACGGCTCGCACTCGGCTACCAGCCATTAGCTCTCATTGAACTGTTGTTTAAATACGTCCCAGTGCCACACTCCATCCGTGTCTGCAGCATCCCCATCATCATGAGGGGGATTTATGTCACATTTTCTTATTTGATTGGTAAGAGAAACAACAACATCAAGGGAGTAAACAATTGAGGAGTCACATCCTACCAGAAGAAACACAATCATTTAACGAGATGCATTTCATTAGTGAAGAATTTGTAGGTTCAAACAATGAAGCTCAGCTGGAATGTTTGAAATGACAGAAGATGCAAGTTTCTGATGCATGTTTAGACCTGGATTTGCACGGTTCAAACGCTGCAGAGTGAGCAGCTTGTTCCGTAAAGCTGCACATTATTTGTCCTGCTCAATCCGAATTAAGCCATATTTGTTTTTAAGTGAAGTCTTTTTTTTTTTTTTAAGAATGTGAAGTGTGTTCTAAAACCAGCGTTTATCAATCAAAGCTCTCTTTCTGCTTCAAGAATTTAAATATTCATTTTGGATTTTTCCCCCAAAAATTTTTCATGAATTCCTTTCTCTTAAATTTACGACTTAAAATCTTGTAATTTTACTTTTTTTAAAATTATTATTTTTTTTTTTGGTGGCCTTAAAGTTCCGTCATATGAAAGCAGCATGAATAATAAAACAAAAAACAAAAAAAACAAAGCAAAGACTTTGTTTGAGAGTGACTTATGTGTTAGTCATGTTCTTGCAGAGAACTTTTCCTTTAAACAAAGGAGACACCAGCCTCATATCTGGGTCACGGGTCCAGCAGCGAGGGCAGAGCCCAAGGTGCAGCACTTTCCCTCTGCACGAAAAGACTGGAGCCACTGGGCTCCTGTCAGCTCTGCAGCAGTCACAGGCTGATAGGAGATGACACCCAGCACGACTTTCATGTGCTTCTGCAGCCGCTGGAGGTGCTCAGAAAGAAGAAATCCATTACTTATAATGTATTTTCGACGTTCTCTTATTTTTAAACATATTGCACCAAAAAAAAACTTTCATCCATCTGAGGCAATTAGAAGACAATATACTGTAGGATGATGTTCGAGAATTGTGTGTTTCTACTCAAACTCAAACATCAGCTGAGAAACGACATCATGTTTAGGTTTGCATATGAACTTTAACTGAGTATTTTTAGAGAAAAAATGATGAGGCATGGGTGTGTATGAGTGGAGTTAGAGTGGAATAATCAAGCAGTGAGAGCGTGCTGGTCTGGAGCTCTGTTGAAAATGTAAAATGTGCCCTTCATTTTCAGCTTCAGCATTGAGGCACATCCACTGCAGCTTTAAATGAGAACGGCTCATGAGTGGTTTGGAGTGGAAGCAGCTGAAAGTCCAAGGACTTCAGGGGAGTTTGCTGAAGTGACAGCAGACTGAAGCGACCCGGTGACAGGCCAAGTTGTTGATCCTTGATGGGAAGCAAAAGTTCCTAAAGCATGCTGATGAGTAAAGACCTGTTCCTTTTACTGATCCACAGTCTTGAAAGAAAGTAAAATAAGATTTAGCTTTCAGTTTAAACCACAGTACACAGGATTTATTTCTGAAATCTCCTGCTATTATTAAAACACGCATCATCCAAATGCAGAATAAATGTCCAGAAGTGGTGATGAAGATGGTGGCACACTGCACTTTAGCATCTAAGGCAGAGGTTAAGTCATTTAGAACTGTTGCACACCCATAACCAGTTCTGAAGCCTGATTGGACAGGAGATAAGATATCAAGACAGTGTAAGTATTGTGTGGGTTAATTATTTGCAACTCTTTCTAAAACCTAAGCACGGCAAGAAAGAATGTCCTTACTCCAACAACTTCACATGGTTGCTGCGTTAAAGAAACAGCTGTGACCTTGGCAGAGATGCATAACTTCAACCGAGGCTGATTAATCACAAACTACAGGTGTCATAAAGCTCAAACACAATGTACTTTGCTGCATAAAAATGTTTTTAAAGACCCGCTCCAAGGAAATTTGAGGGTTTTTTTTTGTTCTTGCTGCTTTTTTTCTGAGGGATGACATATATACATAAAACAGTAGGCTTAAATTTGAATTTTTTTGAGTATTTCTTTATTGAAACTGATGTAAATCAGGAGCTGAAAAAGAATGCAATTTATTTATTTAATTATAAACAGTATAGGACTCCATAAGCATAAACCATCATAATCATAATTAAAAGATCCCTTTTAAATAGATCAAAAGAAGATCAGAGTGGGACTTTAAATGACAAACATTTAACACTGGCACACAGTGTTCACTTGAAGTGCACACAGTTTGTCACATTACATACATTAAATGTTAAAAGTTTAATAATTTTCAAATATCAACAGAGATCCTTCTCAAAAGTGAGAATTGCTTGAAAAAATCCTCCATACAGGGTTCCCAGCCCACTGATGCTGTGGTGGACCTAAAATGCTGCCCTGATGGGATGCCCAATCAAAACGTTCATTTAGGAATTTGAAGAATTGTGGTTCACTTTATCTAAGTTCAAATCTCATTGTTTTTCTAAATCATTTCCAATAATAGTCCTCATTTTTTAATCTGCTCATAGAAATACACCAAGACTTTTGGAATAAGGAAAAAAACCATGTGTCAGTAGTAAAAATACAATAAAATACTTTGAGCAAAAAGCTTCACTTTCCAATCTTGCTTAGCATCATAAATAAACAATTTTCTCTAAAGTTCTACGAAAATCGACTATAGTAAAACTGGTCCTTAAAATGGAGATGAATTCATGTGTGAACTGAATGATATTTTATTTGTGAAAGCCGGAGCTTGAGCTTCAGCTAGACCATGACTGTATCTCAGTGATGAAGGAGAGATGAGGATGAAAGGATGCAGAAATGTTTCATGCCTCAAAATAAGAAACCATTTATTTTACAATATAATAAATTTCATTTTCTCATTTACTGGTTTACTTATAACTGAATGTAACTGAACTTTTATCTTATTATGGCAAATTTTAATTGTTTTTAATTGATGCCTTAGTATTGTTAAATTCTCTCAGCATTATCCTCTTTTTTTTTAGACAGCGACAGAGTATTAAGGCCACAACAAAAAACAAAACAAGTTGTAAAAGATTTTTTTTAGTTAGCAATTTTTTTACTTGCAAAATTACATTTTAATTTACAAATTTACAAATGTATGTTTTTTTTCATAATTTCATGATCATTCATATATACGTATTTTTATGTTGGCCCTTGTCACAAGAACAGGCAGACGGTTGGATCCAAATGCAGCAGGTTTATTAGCTCAGCTAAAAGAGGTAGGCAGGGGTCAATAGCAGGCATGAGATCATCAGAGGAGAGACAGGGTAGTCAAGATACAGGCGAAAATCGGAGCAGGCGGCAGGCAAACAGTCAGGAGACAGAGGATCAGGTCAAAATGTAAAGCTTGATAATGAAGGCAGAGTGACACAAACAATAATTCAGACTTAGCTTCACTCAGTGCAGTGCCTAAATGAAAGAGTCAGTTGTGCGGCATCCAGGAAGTGTGCACTGGGGTTGGTGGGAGTTGTAGTGTGACGAGATATCTGGGGACCAGAGGGGGAGTCAGAGCTCTTACTTCTGACAGCATTAGTACTTAGTTGTATTTGACTGTTTTCAATTTTTAGGTCCTTGTATTTCAACCCTCCCTAAAAAATAAAATAAAAAGACAGTTGCGTGCTTTGTCCTCTTATGACATCCCCAGAAAAGAAAAAGAAAAAAGACAAAGAAAGGCCATGAGTGAACGCAACAAGAACACAACAACCAAGTTGTTGTTACGGAGGATAATCATCACACTGAGTCTGATGGCCAGCACCTGTCTGATCAAATGCAGACAAAATACAACATAATGACTGGCTACCACATTAAGAAAGAAAAAAAAGAGGAGATTTTCATCTGACCAAACAGGTCAGTGAGCAAATCTTTGTTTGTTGTGACAATCCTGACCCCCCCTCAGCCCTCCAGGCTCCACAACAACTGGCTGAATGAATCACAGTTGTGTCCAAAAGCTGCAGGGAATTCTGGGTTTACTGCAAACGGTGATTCAGATGATTCTCAGTTTGAACCCAGATCTACTATCTCTGCTGTTCAGGTTTTTCAAAATAAAGAACTAAAACTTTTATGATGACTGTGTCTTGTAAAAGGAGATTTAAATATGCATATGGATTTTCATTTAATGTAAAATATGCTGTGGTCTGATGTTGATGCAGCTGATTGTCGAAATTTGAAAAACTGAGACGCAAATTACGGATTTTAAAGATTATCCCCCAGAAAACCCAGAGAAAAATAGTATCTATAGGTTTTTAAAGTAATAATGATGTTTTCTTTAATATAAGTTAATATATTAAATTAACTCATAAATAATTCTGACTTCATATGTGAAATCCATTTAAATACAAAAAACAATTGAATGTGAATTTTTAAGCAATGTTTTTCTATCTTTTTCCTTTCATTTCTTTTTTCATTTAATTTCACTTTTTTGTGTGTTTTTTTTTAGTAACAACTGAAGTAAATAACTCCAAACAGAGGCTGGGCATTAACCTCATCTGCTCATGAAAACCAAAAGAAGACCTGCAGTTAACCGTTGAAAAGACACAACGTATCCATGTAATATACATGAACTTTTACAAAGAAAAGTGTTGGAGAAATGTTAGTAATATTTGCCAGAATTAACTGTTGATTAATATTTTTTATTTATATTTTGCAATCAAATACATATAGATACATTATTCAAATTTATTGTCATAAATGCAGTTATTGTGATTAAAAATGTCTAATTGATGCATAAATTAAAAACTTCCAACTATAGTTGAATAAATAAATAAATGATGACGATAATGTTGATACGGAGTCCGTGTCCTGACATGAAAAAACGAAAATATATCTCGTTCCCACATAATAATATCTTATTCCCATAAATTAATATCTTGTTCACACAAAATAACATTCTTTTCCAACAAGATAATATTCCGTTCCCTCGAAAAACTATGTCGTTCACTCAAATTATTAATTCGTGCGAACGGATTAATTTGTCATTCTTGTTTTTCTTTTTCCTTTCTTGAACGAATGTGGGTCACAGAGACACGGAAGTTACCGATGTAAGCAGCTTTTGCGGCCGGACGGAGAGCATATCGTGTTTATGAATGACTTATGACGTGAATAATTATTTCGTTCGCTTAAATTAATTATTTCATTTGCACTAATTAATTATTTAGAGGGAGCGAAATAGTATTTCGAGGGAACGGAATAGTATCTTGTGGGAACGGAACAAGATATTAATCTGTGGGAACGAGATGTATTTTAGTTTTTTAATGTCAGGACACCGACTCCATATGTTCATGAAAAATGGTGACGAGGAAGGTGGATAGATAGATAGTTACAATACAGTTGTAAAAGCTATTTAATTTATCTTTGTTCAAAATAAACGTTTCAACCCCCCCAAAAAAAATTTTTTTTAGCTTGGTCAATAAAGAAGGAATTCTTACAAAAACAACTGACAGGATTTTTTTTTTTGCACGGAAGAAAATGCAAAACATTGATTTAATTAAAATAATGTATGCATTGAAGGATCCAAATAGCATTTTAGGTCAGAATTTTTTCGATTAGTTCATATTTTTGTCAACCAAATTTTAAAAATTCTTCTTTAAGCTTAAACATACATTCTGTTCAATGCAGAACTATTTATCGCTCATCGTTTCCGCACGGACACGAAGAGCGAAACCGGCTTGTGCTTCACTTCCGTTCCCCATGACACAGAAGCCAAGTTCTGACAGCTGATCTTTCGATCAGTTTATTTTTTCTTCTAGACTTCAAATATTTAATGTGAAAATTATTTGGGGTCCGACGTACATGCAACTATCTGGGGGCGGTGCCGAGAGCGCCTGCGCAGAGGAGGGCAGCAGGTTATGGTGTACACGGATCGCTAGCTCTCAGACTTCAGGTAACAAACAACAGTAGGTAGCTAACAGCGGTTAGCTTGAAACCCAACTTTGTTTGTCCTGCTAGTTTATAGTTTAGGGCGAAAAAAGACGAATTCCCGCGTTCATCCTGGCGTGCATGTGGAGCCTGGGAGACAAAACAGGTTTCAGGCTATTTATTGGTCAACAAACCTGTTTTTGGTCAAGTTAACGAGTGGTTTTAGTAAATATAAAAATTTTAACACTTCTATTATGACAAGGCAGTGGGTTTATAGGTGCTTTTGCTTTGACTAGTTTAGTAGATTAAAAATAGCTGCCACATTTTATTCTTTACATTTTATTTTAAGCCAAACATTAGTCAGAGAGTAATAACTTTTTGACACACCATTGATTTAGCAATGTGTTAAATAATTGTATTGGGCAGTAATTTGATGGTTTTAATGAAAGATTTCATATTGTTATACATGTTTTTGATTGTATTTGTTACCGGGGTACAGAAACTGACAGCTGAGGCAGGCAGGGGGTCATGTTGAATTGGTCTCAGTGACACACTTTCTGACAGCTGATGCCTTCAATCTGTGAGCCCCCCCCCCCCCCGTTAAATATGTAAATGTACGACAACAACATGCACAGAATTATGGGAAATCTAGCATTCTGTGGCCCAGCTCTGGGCAGAAAGGCGTTCTATCCGGCTGCTAGTTAGACCTGGATGCTTTCGCATAATTATTTCATGAAAGTAAATGCAGTTTTTCCTTTTGGACTCATTTTATTTTGTAGCACTCGGAGAGTACACACTGACAGAAATTACCATAGCTTTAACTGGGACCAAAAAAAAGAACACTCTCTAGTGCACATTTCTTTTTTTAGAAACAATAAAGTTTTCACAAATGTGTAGGAAAACATTAGATTTTTGCTCATTTACAAATATGCTTTTATTTTGAAAATCATAGTTTCCACCACAGACAACTATTTTAAGATGTTACCATGTTATTATTGTAGTGTAAACGTATTATATATGATACAACCTTTTATTAACTGAAAAGTTATAGCACCCATTAAGCAGCATATAAAAAAAACCCTTTTTTTTTGTATTTCATTTCACTTTGGTGCTTTTTTTTGCTTGAACGTTTATATTACTTTTCAGTCAAGTTCAATGTCTGCTGCATTATCTCACTCCCAATTCAAATGCTTTTAAGTAACATTAACAAGGAACCTGGTGGGATAAAAAAATAACTAAATTCTGCTCTAGAGTTAGTCTCATGTTGGGGAGGATTTCTGTCAAAGAAATTGAAATATTTGTCACTTTTAGGATTATATGCAAAACTTTCCATGTTAGATTGTATCTATACAGCTTTAAATTTTTTAAAATATTAAACGAAAAGAAAAAAAGAAATTAGATATTTGTAAAAAATAAATGAATACATATATTAATCATTTAATCAAACCAAGAAAGAAAATTGTAGTTTTTGCAAAAATGTTTTGAATTGTGTTCAAATTGTAATCATGATTATAGGAATTTCTTTTAAACATATACAGTTTTAGGTTTATACACACAGCAGCTGGTGTGCATAAAAGAGGCTCCCCTTGTTGTTGTTAATGAAAGCATGAGAGCAGCCTTCCTAATTATGTTACAAAGAATAATTAAACTCTAACCTTTAACCTCATCCTACTTATGTCTTTGTAAAACAAGCCATTTGCAAAAAGTGAAATGATAGTTTTTCTTCTAACTTTCTACGAATCCGTATTATGTGTGTTTTATTTTTCGTCTGTGACCGGTAGATATTTAAAGGGGCCGATTGGTAAAGGGCAGAGTTGGTGGAAGAGAGGCACATCATAGCACCGCCATGCTCACCCTGGCCAGGAAATTAAAGAAAGACGATGCAGGAAAGGCGGGCCGTTCATCTGCAACCTCAGACTCCGCCCACAGAGTCTCCATCAGGGACCGCCTCCTTACCAAAGGTACACAGCTCCACAGCGTATTGGTCTGATATTTTATTTGTTTTTTTTAAAAAGAAAAATATGTAAAGCTAACATTTATGCTGCTAACCGGGAAATTTGATGATTTATGAATTATTTTACTTTTTTCCCCTTTTTGTTTTAAACAGAAGTTGCAGACCTTGAAGCCAATCTCCCCAGTAAGTTATATCTTATGTTTACTTAAAGAATGATATAAGCTTCATATCAATTTACAATTGGTTACGATTAGTTTGCTTGCAAGTGAACCCTAGTGTGGTTCTCTACAGTATTAAAACCCACGGTTCAATCAAATACAGAGCTATGTAGATTTTGAATAGAACCCCAAACAGTCCAAAGCAAAAATCTGAAGACTTGATTTAAAAAAAAAAAGGTTGACTTTAGCAAAAAAGACATGGTGAAGGGAGAAGATGGACGCACTAAGCGATTTATGAGTTTATTTTCTTGATTGGTCGGTCGCTCAACTGTCCTGTGAATGATTAAAGAACGTAAAATGAAAATGTAAAAACATCAAGCAGTTGATCAGTTAACAGTTTAGTAGAAAGTTTGGTCTTGTTCATCTAAAATATTTAATATAAAAACAGCACTTTTGTTATGAAATGCTTAGTTAGGCAACCATGGATAACAGCTTTCTGCGTTGTGAAAAAAAACTCCATCAATGTGGGATTATACTTTTTATTGCCACTTTGAAATGTCTGCAAAGCTCCAGAGCTCAGTTTTGCACCATCTGTTCTGCTGAGCTAGTGTTAAGTCTTAATAAAACAAATTCATCTGCTCAACTGATTTGTGTTTTTGGCCACAAAAGAAAACACCCTTTAAAACTGCAGGTTTCTAAAAAAGCAAAAACTCAATATCTTCTTAGGAAAAACAGGATGAACACTAAAAGCCATTTTAATGGTAGTCTGGGAAAGTTGTTTTTAAAAATGGAAAATAGCTTTTAGTGGTTTCTCTTTTTAGAAATTCCCCACAGTGTATCACATTTCTGTTTGTTTAGTTTCTGAATATTAAACCACTCCGTTGTGGTTGGTTTGGTTGAGCTCAGCGTGATTGTTTTTGTGCGCGCTCCGATGAGTTTCCCCCTCTTGCTGCTCAGGACCGTGAAAGACGAGGATGCAACCCAGCACAGTGTCCACAGGAAAGTCACAAAGCTTGTTAGTTTGGGGGATTTTTTTCTACATCAAACTAGGAACAATGGACAACTGTGTTGCTGAAAGAGAAAAATCAAGCCCATAAAACCATCAGTTCTCCAACATAACTGTACAACAGAATCCAATCTTTATAAGTTTAAATCTTATAATCCTTGTTAAGCTCCTTTTTGTGTCGAGGGGATCTGGTTGAGGGTAACGAAAGAATAATTTGCCCCAACTTTAAATGAACAAAAATAACATCTCTATAAAAAGTTTTGAATTTATTTACAAAAAGGTAAATAACAAAAAAGGGGAAGCAAAAGGCCAAAATAACAAAGAAAACCCCCACCTTTCTAAACTCTGAATTCTTACCTGCAAATGAAAGAAAAGGGAAAACGATGACAAAACACTTACTTCCCTAGTCGAACATAAACACGAGAAAAGAGGCAGTTCATCCCTACAGCTTCACTTTAAAATACAGCTAACCACAAACAAAAGACTGCAAAGAACACTGCTAATGCAACACTCGCATGGTCAACAACATTTACATATCAAGTGGAGAAGAGAGCTGAGCTAAAAACGGAGACGGGTTGCAGCAGAGCTCCCTTCTCGAGGGCTGGGGGTCCACACGATGCTGCCTCCATCCGCTCTGGTCCAATTGGAGCCACATCTTTTCAGCACCACACCTGAAAACGATCAGAGACGGACAGACACACAAAGAGGCACGAAAAACACTGATGTCCCCTCTGATATGGAAATAAAGTACAAAGACCTTAACTAAAAAGAAAAAAACTGAACTAAACACAGCCACAGCTGTAACAATCCTCCTAAAATGGAAAGATCCAACTCTTACTTTGAAATGAAAACCAATCAAAATATTAGTTCACAGCTGCACAGTATGTATTTTATATATAAAGCTTATGTGACTTTGCAGATGTCTCCTGTCACTGATTATTTTGAGAGCATAACCCTTGTGATAAACAAGGAGAGACCATGTATTTTTCCTTTTTTTTTTTTAAACTGAAAATTACATAAAATAATCAAAACAGAGCGTACCAAAATATTTTGAAGTTGCCTCCTAAATATCTCCTAACAGTTGGGTCAAAATGTCTGCGGATTTTGCATGCAGTACCTGTCTTTGAGCAGCAGGGGGAATATGATGCCACGGGGACTCCTGTGGGCTAGTGTGGATAGGTGGAGTGACGTCAACCAGCTCTGTTTATTGAGGATACAGTTAAAACGTAACCAATTAGAACGTTTGGTAAACATCAAATTTAATTGTGATATTAGTTATAAATCCCCACATATTTCAATTCTGATGATAAAAAAGGAGAAAATAGTATTAATTTGTTACTTCTCCAATCTAAATTTTACATAAGGGCAGAATAAAAAAAGTGAAATGGTATTAAGATAGAGATGTTTCAATTTTATGAGTACATTAAAAAGATTAACACGAACAAGGGAAGTGACACTGGAACTATTTGTGCTTTTTTGTTTGATAATTAATCCTTTCCTCCAAGAAAATTTTGTTTTGTAAATATTAGTTTTTTAATACATTTTAAGCTATTTTATTTTCTTGTCAGCAAGCTCAATTTTCTACATGTTCCTGCTATGTCTATTACTTATTGTAATTAAATAAGTTTGGAATGATAACATTGGTTATTGCGGCTGATGTCCTATTTGATTCCTTGATGTTGTGTTTTGTACTTTAATATTTGGTTCAATAAAGCTGGGGGGGAAAAACAAACAGGTAGAACGTCTCACAAACTGATGAGTGTCCCTCTTTCTCCACCCTTCATGTGCAGGTACATGCAAAGCCAGTTTTCCAGATGAGAACAAGCTGCATCACTTTCAGCTGTCCGTGTCTCCCGGTAAGACAAAAACATTAAAGGTTAAACTGGTCCTGTTTTTTTTTTTATCCTGATTTCTTGCTTCGAACATTCATACTGGAATGAACAACTGTGTGAATCCGTTAAAAAATGAAAATGCCAACACAGATTTACTCAAACCTCCGAGATCTCTTTTTGTGTTTCTACATTATGACACCACTTATATTAGTTCCAAGGTGCGCGCTGCTTGCTCAGCAGTGTTCCAGCCTAAGTGGGCTACCTGTCGAGCGTTGTGCGACACAGACGCAGCGGTGTGGAGTTACACAAATCTCCGGAGGCTCTCTTGGCTCGTGCTTCCTTTTCCCTACCTGTCATGCAGCAGCTTCCAGAGTCACGCTCTCATTAGCTGTGTGTGTGTGTGTGTGTGTGCGTGTGTGTGGGGAATGTGCGGCTTGTGCAGCGATGCGCCACCACAACATGCAGACGGAGACCGTTTCAAAAGCACAGCTCTTTGTTTCTTTATGTTCTGGTGTGGAAAATTGTCACCCACTTAAAACATGGCAAATAAAACCACAGCTGCATGGTGGGAAGGATGTTTTGGCTGCTGATGCGTGATATCAACACACTTTTCTTAAGTTTATCTGATTATCTGTGGCTGGTAAGGATTTAGGAATGTTGTTCAGAAAAAAAGCTCAAGAACTGATTGTTGTTGATGGCCCCCCCCCCCCCCCACACACACACACAGTGACTGCAGTTCCCAACAGTTCATGCGTAGAACATTACAGTGTTTTAATATAATTTTCCTGAAAATGTGATGACTATTTTCAACCTTAATTTAAAAAAAATGGAAAAACTGTATTTGTTAAACATTTAGCTCATAGCTCCACCATTAAAATTTGACTGACTAAAGAAATGTTGACTTTAGAATCTTAAATACAGATCAAGGAGCTGTTGGTAACTCTATGGTTAACAGTTTTCCAAAGAAGGTGCACCTAAATGTAACCACAAGTACTTTAAAAAATGTTTTTCTTTTCTTTCTGAGCTTGTTGATGCAAATTCTGTTTTTGCTTCTGGTGAACAAGCTTTTTAAAGTTCAGTCACCCACAAGTCACCGCTAAAGACGAGCTTTAGCTGGTATTTTTGATGGAACTGAGCGACTTTATGAGCTAAATCGGAACAAGGAAGTGAAGACTTTAACCACTTCTGATTGGTCAGACTGATGACGTGTTATTAAGCCTCCAAGAATGATTGGTGGAGACAGTTAAAGGGGCGGGACTTTTCCGAAAACGTCTGAAGCTACGGCTAAATCGCGGTACCGTCATTCTTATCAAAATGTCCTTAATAGAATCAAATAAACACAAAGAAAAAAGTATTTTATGATCTTTCATATTCCTAACTACTCAGTGTTTTATCAGGGCCTGTTTGGATGAACAGAGAGGAAAGAGATGGAAAATGATTTTAGATCAGTTAATGAGGGCAATTTACCACGGCACACTTGTTGAAAAACACTGCCCTAACTTACTTTTGCGTGTTGTATAAGGGTTCACTACGACCTGTTGCTTGCAGTAGGTCTGTGGAAAAAAATGTGCATGAACACTGTAGCTCTATGGGATACAGAGCGGTCTACAACCTTGATATTTTGTGTGGGCCACCTGTGTGTCTCGACGGCCAGTATCCACCTGTCAGGGGAGACACAACTAAGACTTTAAGAAGCTAGTAGATATACAGCATCACTTTCCAAGATTTGCTTCCTTTATATCATCGGGTTGAACTTTTTGCCTTCACCGAGTTAAAACCATCTAAAGCCTTCTATCTTGCAGCTGGTCAGAAATGCAAATCTGAAGAAACCTGGCTTTAAATGGTTTATTATCATCCCTGAATATTCATGCAGATCCAAAAGTTGCAACAGAAATGGAAACATTTTCATCTCCTCACCTTTCTAGGTCTTATGTGGTGTTTATATGCTCAACGCAGCTGAAGCTTTTACATTTTTTACAATCAATTATTCCTTAATTCTATGAGTTACAGCCTCATGATTTAGTGATTCCCTATAAAATGTTTTTTTTTTCCTTAAAGAAGCTACTTTAAAGAGATGTTCAGAACTGTAATTTATTACTTATCTAAGTTACAAGACGATTTGAATCATCCCTGCTGCTGCTGCACTGTTTTCACAAATGCGGCTGAGATTTGAATCGATTTTGAGCTCCTGTTGTTTGAAGCGTTTGGTGACAACAGTGATTCATGATACAATTTGTCTGAGCCAGCAGGTAAAGAAAGCATCAATATAATCTCGTGTCGTTGGGCTTTGAGTTCAGGTCACAAGCTGAAAAGCAACGCCGGTCTTTGCAGCGTTTCTGCAAAAACAAAAGCCACCTAAGCTTTATGAGGACTCAGCTTTGTTCTCTTCTTAACAAGTGTTCGTGTCTTTGCCGAGAAAAAAACACGTCTGCCGCTTGTTACGATAGATAATAGGAAGAAAAAGGACTATGCCCACTATTTTCTCCCACAGAGAAACCAGACTATACGCAGTTTGGAGTCAGGCCCCCTTTATTAACATGGAAATCAGAAAAAGTGTCACTCAGAAAAAACACAGTTTCTTATCTCATCAAATGATCTCCAAAAATGTGATGGTGAGCGTGGTAAGTGTATTGTGAAGTATTTGCAATGTAAGTTTCATGCACTTCTAATGCACATGAGGTGCCCTTATGCCACACGCTAGTCAATAGTTTGGGTTTGGCGATTTTTCGCTTGTGGACATCCCATATTTAGCAACAGGGGCAGTTGTGACTAAAGCTTTAATTTCAGCGTAAAGGTCCCCTGTTAAGTCGGAGGTGAATTTTTGATGAACTGCTGCTGCTCGGCAGAAACTATGTCCTAGAAAACAAGAAAAAACTGCATAATCGTAGTAAAAGATTTTACGATAGATCAAAAGATGATTGTAGTGAGACTTTAAAGAGTTTTTATTCACGTTGTAAAATTAGATTGAAATATATTTCCAAATAGACAGATACTTTAAGTCTCCAAAGGAAAATTGTTGAATAGCTCAAAATCAGAAACAAAGATTCAGATAAAAAATAAATACTAGGAATATTTAGTTCTTAATAAAGGGCAGAACATCACTTTACTTGCTGCTCTGGTATGTTAAACAGTGTTGTTTCACTGTTATGTTATCTAGAATAATTAATACCGTAATAATATAATAAACATACAGTGTTTTTGGAGTAGAATCAGTTAGAAGATATTTAGTCTATAATCTGTTATTCCTAATCCCACATTCAGGCATTTAGAACTCAGAAAGAATGATGTTACATGCT
The DNA here is from genome assembly GCA_037389245.1 of Oryzias sinensis. Lineage (NCBI taxonomy): Eukaryota > Metazoa > Chordata > Actinopteri > Beloniformes > Adrianichthyidae > Oryzias > Oryzias sinensis. The sequence goes on along the minus strand of CM074501.1, from coordinate 16,394,924 downwards.
TCACTTTCTTTTCACCTGTTTCCAGAACTCAAACAGCATATAAAAAATAACCACATGTGTGGGCTTAAATGTACAAATGTAAATGTTTGTCCACTACAACACCCACCTCCCCTAAGGAAATAAACTTGTATTCACCTACAGGCAGAATCCTTCGACCATCAAGTGTTTTAAATAGACTGTAAGTATTTAGTTAGTTACTACATATATTCATGAAAATGTATGGATTTGTTTTTTTTTTTACCAGTTATCTTTTTAAGAAGAAACTGTGATCCTGTTTAAACGAGTAAAGTGTCATTCTGAAGTCCATGTTTGATTCGAGAGGTAAAGAATTCATTTACTCTGTGAGAGCACCAGCCTCATTGATATTCATTACTCTGTCTTCCACCCAAACAAAGAGTGTGACTCCAGATTGGCTTTCGCGTTGGACTTTGTTAGCAGCATCTACTGAGAAGAGCACAGATCAGCTATTTGGAAAAAAAGGATTGGTGTCATGTTCTTCTCAGCATAATTGATTGGAGATCGAGTTCTGGAGAAAGAGTTGCCCTGTCTTTTCAGTCGCAAGTTCTCACCCAGCACACACCACCATCAAACGTATCCATTTTTTTAAAAGCAAAATCCGTTTAATGGTATCACACAACTTTACATGGACCCTAAAAAGCATATTTAAAGAGATCTCGTGATCTTTCCTCAGTCTGGTGTTTATTATCGACTTCAGATATAAAAAATGGAGATTGCCTTAAAGTTTTTACATAAATATAGATATTAAAGTAATCTGCGATTTAAATGTAAATCCCACATTCATTTTAGTCCTAATACTGAAATATTAATGCAAAGATTTTTTGTTATTCTAAGTAAAAAATATTTGAAACAATCAATTTTTTTCCTGCCATTCTGTCACTGCTTAGTTGCAAGTTACATCTGACTGTGATCAAACTTTTGATCCGTTTCTATCCATCAGTTACAAAAGGGTTATAATTGCATGGAGCAACTACCGGGTACTTCAAATGAACGATTATGCAGTAAAAAAAAAAATACTATAACCAAATGGAAAATCCTCAAGAAGATATACTTGAGTACAAGTATAGCGGGTTAAGTGTATCGTGAATTATCTACAAGATTAATAGAAGCAACATTCATTTATGGGTGAATAGGTAATGCTGTCATACGCTGCATTTACGCCACACTCTAATTGTTAGTAAGGTGCAGGTACTGGCTATGTACCGACCCCGAATGCGTCTCACCTACTTCACCCTTACTCCCCTTTTGTGTGTTTAAAGTGTGGGTGACATGGTCTATTTTAATAAGCCAAAATATAGTAAATAGTCTCTATTTCATGTTGCGATTGTTTTTAATATTTTTCGAAAAAGAATAAATAGCGAAAAACGCAATATAAACAACGAGAACGGCCGCCGGCTTCACGCATTCCGCCGAATTCTCGCCCCCCTGTTTGTGACGTAACGAAAGGAAGACAAGGCAGACAACATGGCTAGCACCGATAGCGAAGCACAGAGTGATGCTACCGTCTCTATTAGCGATTTATCATCAGATGAACAGAAAGATGAAGAGGAAAGTTGCGGAGATTATCATGATGATGAGTCACTTTTGCAACCGTATCGATTCGAACCCTTTTGCGAAAGTGAGGAGGATATAGTATAGCAGAAAGTAGTAGGTCTAGTGATGCCGATCGATGACGATAGCCAGCATGAAGATTCGGCTAGACTCCAGTAAGTCTAAAAAATGTATAAAATTAAATTACTCCACTTACCCTAAAATATACTCAAAATGTCCCCTTTTGGCCTAATCTAAACAAAGGTAAACACTGGTTTTCAACCCAATTTACAAAATAAATGTCACAAAATAATAAAAGTTTCCCAGATATTACTACTCTTTAGTTAACAAAGTCACTGTATACCATTAACAACTGCAGAAAATTAACAGTTTTACCTGTTTGAACCAGTTTGAAACCTTTTCTCGTGCGCGAGCGCTCACACAAAAACACACAGTTCAGTTTACTCACGGTACCGGCACCTCAAAAGCAAAAGAAAAAAAAACGTTGCAGAACTGTTGCTTCTCTTGCAAAACATTGAGTGCGTTGAAATACTCCAGTTGGATCCAAGGACAACAGAAAACACGACTACTTCGCCTCAATGTGATCCATCGTGATGCACACTAGCCTAGCTTAGCCTGCTTCTCTCCCGACTCCAGCGCCGTCCTCTCCGACCCAGAAAACGGCTCGCTCGCTTCCAGCTCACCCGCCTTTCCTCGACTCAGAAGCCAAGATCCTCCTCCCAACTCTCCGTTCAAAATTCTTCGTTTGTGTCCCGGTTTTTGTCCCTTCGAAAACGCAGACTTCTCTCCTGCAGATCTGGAGGGGAAAATCCTTCGCCGTCCACCTTCTTCTTGATCTTTCCCCTTTTCAGCAGCGTTTCTTGTTTTGGGAATTTTATACACAGATACACTTTCACTAGATGTATTGCTACATCCAGCTGCCACACAACGACTTGGCATGTTGATGATTAACAGATTTAAACACGAGAGAAACGAAGACTACCTGTTTTGTTTACATGCTGTCCTAAGCAACTGCGAAAGGCAACTCCCTCTCGTTACGTCACAGGTCAAATCGGGTTCACTTCCAGCCTGCGCTCTAGCGGCAGATCCAAATCTCTGATTCCTTCGAAAGATGTCTATTTTTCATATGCTTCGGATTTTTTTCGACGCAAACTATTGGTATCAATAGAATCAGCGTTTAAAGGGCTTTTTTATTTGACAAAGTTGTTCAAAGCATGGCATCCACACTTTAAGCTACAACCAGACGCCCGCTGCACATCCATAGAAAAAAAAAAAAAACATTTTCGTGTTGACTACTTGCACACCCTGTACAGGTTTCCCAGTTTTTTGCCTGCAGACAGCCCCTATCTAGCTGTAAGGGCAGTTGTGACTGATACTTTACACGGTTCTGTTCTAAGTGTTGGACAACAACAACAACAGCATCTTTCACTCTTCCAGTCCCATTCCGCATGTTCAGGAAAAAAAAAAAAGGAAAGCCAGTGCATATAGCCTATTTGGACTAACTGTCATAATGACTCAAGTTTTCACTTATAACTTTCTTTGACCACAGTGCAGCTACTACTTCTGCTAAAAACAAAGGGCGAAGGGACTTTGCTGCTTCAAAACCGAAGCACTTGTTGTTTTGATATCAAACTGAACTCCTTTGAGTTGCCAAAAACTCACACCTTTCAAATACCTAGCAGATAATTGCAGTATTGCTGCTGTTCTGAGTCTGAGGTAAAGATTTTTTTACTTTTTGTGTAGAACGTTCCAAGACTCATAAACGGATTCAAGATCAGTTTATTCAGTTTCACAGTTTGGCTGTTTTTTAGCTAAGAGGTTTCTTATTATTCCATCCTTTTAGATCAGTGTTTTTCAACCTTTTTTGAGCCACGGCACACTATAACCTTGACAAAAATCCCGCGGCACACCAGCATCCAAAAAAATAGATAAATAAAAAAAAAAAAAAGTTCATTGTATTGATCTACAGCCCCTCTGCAATCTCACATGCATTTTTGTGATAATTGTGGCAGAAAAATCTGGAAGCTGCAGCTGTTTTTTTCTAAAAGATGTATTAAAAATTAGGTCAAAAGATTCAAAAACTGTTTGTGTGTTCGTTGTTTTAAGACGTTAAAACGTTAAAACGTTAAAACAGTCACTTTACTGCATCATGGGAGATGTAGTGCCGATAATCCCGACCGCGGAAAGACCAGCGTCTTTGAGCTTCATTGTTTTGTTCACTTGTTCCACGGTCTGATACCAGATTCTGTGGAAAGCTACACCGCTAAAGACGAGCTTTAGCTGGTATTTTTCTTAGAACAGAGAGACTTTTTTGCGCTAAATCGAAACAAGGAAGTGAATACTTTAACCACTTCTGATTGGTCAGACTGATGTCATGTGATTAAGCCTTCAAGAATGATTGGTGGAGACAGTTAAAGGGGCGGGACTTTTCCTTACGCAGTTATAGCTGCAGCTAAATCGTGGTACTGTCATTCTTATCAAAGTGTCTTTAATAGAATCATATAAACACAAAGAAAAAATAATTTTATGATATTTCATATTCTTAACTTCTAGGTGTTTTATCAGGGCCTGTTTGGATGAACAAAGAGCTGATTTCCAGGAGATGGTTATTGTTTTTAGATCAGTGAATGAGGGCAATTTCTCACGGCACACTTGACCATCTCCCACGGCACACTAGTGTGCCGCGGGACACTGGTTGAAAAACACTGTTTTAGATCATCTTTATTTTCATAAAACTGTAAATTCTGCCTGTCGGCAGTCTGCCCTGCCTGGTGTCTACTGCTGCCTGATGTTATGGTCCTTTCTAAGACAGAGAGTCACCTCTGCCGTTGCGTGGTTGCTCCTGGGTGGCGGCTCATTAACTGTTTATCCAGAGTGTCTAACTGCTTTAATCAACCGTTCAAATGTTGAAGAGCGTCTATTAACTTAACTGCTTGGACTCTGAGGGAAAGACGGCACAGCAGCTGTGAAGAAGTTTAGTCCTTAGCGCTAAGGCAACTTGGAGGTTGTTTTGTCAGGAAATTTGGATTTTGCTAAAAGAAAAAATGATCAGTTAACTACACCAATCTAATTATTGAACAACTGCTAAAGCCGTCCTATTTTTATAATTTGTGTGGATAAAATGTACATTTTTCAAAGTTTTTTATTTTATTTTTTATTTGTTGCCACAATTCACGCTTACTTTTATCTTGATAGAGACCGATTTAATTAGTTAATAGGTTAATGAGTCCTTTTCAAACTGGACCCAAACCGCTCCCTGTTGCACATCTTGGGTTTCGTCTGGATCTTTTTAGTTGAATAGATTCTGTTCTGTGTCTTTATGAGCTCTTGTGGAATAAGTTAAGTCTGCTCATAAAACTCATCGTTCTCGCTAACTGCTCTCCATAGAGGGGAATCATAAGTGTAGCAATTTATCGAAGCAATTCCCAACATGACTTTACTGTGCTGGAGTAAGCTAGTCATTACCCTGTGATTTACACACAGCAAACTGTTGTGAGCATGCAGATTATCAGAGTTTCTCTGTGATGGTAATGATTTGTCATTTACAGTAAGATGCATTCATTGATCCGTCTCTTGCCAGATTGTTATGGCTCTGCACTCTAAAGCACATTTTGCTTAAGCGCATTTTTTGGACCAAGAGCAGAGGTTTGTGCTAGAAACTCGATACAGATATCCCGGTGGCACAGCGACCAAAATTCCAAATGGAAACCTTTGTGCTTTTAAGCCTGGGCTAGATTTAGATGATAAAGTGGAAAAAGTTGAAACTGTTCTTTAGGAAATGTTGTTTTTGTTAAATAAAGTTTAGATATTTAGTCAGAAGATTTCAATTTTGGTAGACTGTGTCTGTGTGAAAGCTGAGTGTTTTGTGACAGTGAGGATCGACCATGTCTTGAATTTTTTATAACCTCTGACTGCAGTTGGAAAAGCGTTTACTGTCATCTGCCTTTTTCCTGTTAGGTTTTGTCTTTCTTAGCTGGCTGTGCACAGACTTCCACCCTGTAGTTTGGATGCTTTCGCGCATAGCTTTTGTGTTGTTTTCTTTTACAGGTTCATCCTGCTCAGCTCCCCATTGTTTTAAGATTTTTTTTTAATTGTTCTTTAGAATCTATTAAAGGTAAAAGGCTGGGGTGGTGCATCAATATTGGGTCTTTGTGATGTTTTTATGTAAAAATAAGCTGAGCATTGATTTGATGCATATAGAAAGTTGTAGCATTGACGCTATAAGGGCTTTTTCTTGCAGCTATTTTATGTAACTATAATGTAAAAAACCTAAAAAGTTGGTCAGCTTCCCTTTGATAAATGTTTCTGATTTGTGACTTATGCAGAGTAAGGGTTTTTTCAGAAAGTGCAAAGCTGCTGGGTTTTCTAGTGTCAGCAAAGTCTATTAGATGTGCGGACACTCATTAAAGTCCCTATGTCCAATAATACAATTTTTCTATTTTATATACCTGCTGCTTTTTCAGCTCTGTAAGAAACTCTTGATTGTGATCGAGGCATTTCATGCATTTATGTCCACCAACTTTACCTACCGTGGTTGATGTAGCTGGGGTTTTGGAATCTTAAGACTCCATACGAGACATCCTTAGCCTTAACTTAGTCTTTTCTTTGTTCTTTAAGTTTGTAGACACAAACATTCACGGGATGCTTTCAAATACTTCAATAATTAAAGACTCAGTTCCAGCTTATTAAAAATATTCCTGCTTTCACTTTAAGTTTGCTTTACCTGTCTGGTTTTTGAGCATTGAAGCAGTTTTAAACTTATTGAAAATGAAAAGTACAGTTTTAAATCTTTCAAAAACTTTGTGTTCTTTGACTAAAAACCTCTGAAGGGACCATTCACATTTTTAACAATTTAGGGCAAATGTTAAGAATATTTTGAAACTAAGTTAAGGCCTTCAGTCAGCCTCTGAAGATCTTGATAAACTGCTACTAAATATCATTTTAGAAGATCAAAAGGAGGTTCTTCTAGAAACATTGCAACTGTTACTGACAATGACAATGTTCTAGAATAGAAATCTTTTTTGGGTGCTCTAGATCCCCTTGATGGTCCTAGGACCTCTTGTCCCAAAATCACGAGACACAACCACCACATTCCCTTCAGTCTGAACCACCACAACTAGATTTTCAGGAAGCACACATGGTCTTCTGAGCATCAGACACCCTCTCAGCTAGCATCTTGATCTTCTGCCTCTTGGTAAACCAGGCTTTCTGGAGAAGAAAAAAAATTACAGAGGTGGTTAAAGTCAGCTAACAAAAACATTTTTGCCTGAAAGAAACACAACAGTCATACAGGCCTTACCTTGCCCTTGATATAGTCCTGATTTATCCAATCTGGACAGCATCTATGTTATCTGTAGTGGAACAGTGTTCTGATTCTGCTCCATTTAGTTCACATAGAAAACATGGCATCATCAGCATACAGTTGGACCTTTAAAACACCTGTCAAAGACCGTTCATTCTTATGTGCTTATGAATTTTCATTTATACCTGTAACTCAGTTTCCGTTTTATAAGAATATTTATCAGTATTCAACTTGCCTTTGTCATCAAATCATCCCACCACAATGATAGCTATGTTTTCGTAATATACTTGTTTTACATCTTTGCACTCTCAGCTTTATTGATGATGATTTTAATGTTTTTTGTCAAACAGTCTTGTATAAAGTTGCCCGATTGTAGCATTTCCTTGAACTTCCATGCTTGAACAAAAGCTTTTTGCTGAAAATGGTGTTCAAATATGGCCCAAAGGGAAACTAAAATTTTAAATGTTGAAATCTAAGACAACGAGACTGAATCTTCATCCCGTCATTGATGGAACTGATTTTCTTTGGCATTATTTGCCAAGTTGTTGCTTATCCTCTTTCTCCACTTTCGTTTCAGATGAAGGTTACTACCAAAGTGGAAAGTTTCAATTTGAAGTAGATGTCCCTGAAGCCTATAACATGGTGGTGAGTACTCAAACAATCCTGTGTTGCTTATTCCAACATCTCCAGGCATGTCACTTGCTACATAATGGAACTATTTCACAATAAAAAAAAAACATTTTAAAAATGTGTTTATGTGAATTTTGAACCTTTCATCAGAACATGTAAACCCATTAATGTTTATGCTGGCTATTCGACAAAAATCTAGCGCAAGGACAGTCCTAAAAAGAATTTGTTTTTTTTCACTGTAAGTAAGTTGAAAGAATTTTCAGTTGATTCTTAAATAGAGGGAATGAATGAATAAAATCCTGATAAATGATTGTTTAAAAACATTATTTAGGATCATAGATTGTCTGTACACAGCCCCAACTCTCTACATGTTTTCTAATCTTTTGAAACTAGCAAAGTTGTCATGTGAGACACAAAAGTATCAAATCTTTCATGATACAAGTAAACTAATATTGATTTGTTGGGTAATGTAAAATTGTCAAAAGGAAATCAAGACAAAAAATCTTTACCTTTTTAGCTGTTTGGTGAGATGTTCATGGAAGGAGGTTTGCAGTAAAAGCATTAAGGCTGTTAAGAGGAAAAGACCATCATGTTGAAATGAGCGCTGCATCACAACAACCATAAACCAGTGGTTTTTAGTGTTTCATATTTCCTGCATGGATTTCTAACTCAATGAACAGCTGTGCATTGATTTTGAACCCAGAAAATGATGAAGTAGTAAAGTCAAGCAGAAGGAGCACTGGTGCACCAAGGCGATCGATACAAGCTTTTCTTTGCAGCTTTTGTTGTGGTCACATGTTGCTTCAAACCTGCTCCTTTCTTTTCTTAGTTTGTGCTGCAGCTCAGAGATTACTCTTGGTTTGTCCACTTCGCCTCCTCTCCTTCTTCATCACTAAAACCAGCTGCAAACACTCTACTATGGTTTATTTCCCGGGACAAAGAGAAAATGGACTATGTGCTTCAGTAGTACTCCACAGATTGTAAAGTGACATAAATTGTCCACTTCCTCTCATGCATTACTCTCACTGGGGGCGTTGTAAGTCTTCTTTGCTACTTTTCCAGTCTTCTGCCCAGGAAAACAAACCAACCCTGACTACTTTCTACATCAAGCAGCCAAGATTGGTTTATCCTTCATTGACCACAGAATCTGTTTCAGATATTTAATTTCTTTAGCCTGATGTTAAAAATAAACATATATAAGATTCAGTTCAATTCAGTTCTTTTGTTGTTCCTGTTAATAAAGAGAGTTTTATTTCAGAGTATATAACTAAAAAAAAACTGTAGCAGGATTTTATTCAAAAGCTAATAAAAAGTGGATTAACCTATTGGAGTCCACTCCAATATTGTGTGGTTCGGCTTCCACTCTTGGATACGTTTTTCTCTGGTTCTTGTAATAATATTTTTTTTTCTTGAGGTCAAAACTGAGGATAGAAACTAGCCGTGGCTAAATTCTGGCACATTTACATTTGATTTTAAATTTTCATTAATATGCAATGTCCCTTTCTTAACTAAAAGTTTATGTATTGTTTGATATTAGCCACACAACAACAGTAAGCAGTGATTGGTCCGAGTCAGCGTTTCTATGGCAACTACTGTCGGCAATCGGGAGCAAGCTTGTTGGAAGCCCACACCACTTCCACTGAAAACATGCTCAGTAGAAGCTGTCAATCAAACATATTGAACTTTCGATGCAGGACACCACATGTTTTTATTGAGGAATCTCATAGGCCAGTTTAAAACTTGAATATCTCATGATATCAAACAAATGTCATGAAAAAAAATTAGTAAACTTAGGAAACTTCCTTTTTGGAACGTGATGAGGGAGGGATCATTCTGTCCAGTTGTGCTATACTGTCATTGGAGAAGACTTGAGCTCACAGTAGAATAGGAACTTGTAGTTGTTGGGGAGGCTGTGGTGCAGCGGTAGGGCGGTCGACCCATGATCGTAAGATTGCAGGTTCGATTCCCGCCTTGCACGCCCATGAGTCGAAGTGTCCTTGGGCAAGACACTGAACCCCACCATGCCTCTGGTGGTAGGAGGGCGCCTGTGTTTGGCAGCTGAGCGACCACCAGTGTGTGAATGTTTGAGTGAATGTGTGTGTGACTGTAAAGCGCTTTGTCCTTGTAGGAAGAAAGGCGCTATATAAGTATACGCCATTTATAAGTATACGCCAACCAGTCTCACGAGTAAACATAACAACATCACGAGAAAAATAAAATTGTGTTTTATTTTTCTGTTACTCTGATGTCACCATGGGTTCTAATGGGTTAAAATAAATTGTGCCAAAACATGTATTAAAATAAATTAATCAACTGCATAATAAATATAAGTTGACATTTGTGCTGGGCATTCTAACTGTAACATAAAATGACATATTTGATCATTTGTTATCGCATGCTGAGGTAATTTATATAAAAAACAAGCAGACTTCTCAGAACAGTACAGTCCATGATGAAAGTAGTCAGTAATGCTCTTTGTGTTCGAATATGGTTGTAAACTTCACCTTTTGTTCATTAGTTTTAATTCTCTGTCCTTCATGTTTCTCTCTAGCCTCCTAAAGTTAGATGCTTGACCAGAATATGGCATCCTAATATCACAGAGAATGGAGAGATCTGTTTGAGGTACAACTGTCATTTCATCCTTTCCATGTTTGATATTGCTGTGTTTTCATGTTGTTCTTTATCTTTCAGGAAACTTTTGCTGCTTTCACTTCTTCAAAATGTATGATTTTAAATGTGACATGAAAAAAACCCAAACAATCTGCTTGTTCTTCTTCCTGCAGCTTACTTAGGGAGCATTCTATTGATGGCACAGGCTGGGCCCCGACTAGAACGTTAAAGGTACTTTTATTTCTTCTCATGGAATATTCAATTGTTGTTGTTTTTATTGTGTGAGTTATGCAGAGTAAGGTTTTTTATATATTATAATATATTATTATGTTTTATTATAATGTACCTTTCCTAAAAAAACTTTTGTGTCAGTCTGATCAAATGTCTCTTGAATCTCAGATTGTTTGTGATTATGTTTAAGTTCAGGTTTTAGACCAGTTCAATCTTTTTTAGGTCACAAGACTAAATACAGTTTGGCTGTTTTGAGCTTTATGAATCTATTTATTTACACTGAACAACAGCAGGGGGTATTCCAGAAAGCACCTGAACTGTGGCTGAAATCCGCCTGAACTTGCTTACTCTGGGTATGTCGGTTCCAAAAGACCGGATATGAGTTAGCGCAATTATGCTTGACTTGGTAACCCTGGGTTAATGCACGTGCACGTCAAGTACATTAAGGCATCCTGAACGGATCGCCGATTTCCGGAGTCACCATGGAAACAAAAAAAGGCTCTATACTGTAGTGAGACAGATATTTTAATTCAATTCAATTTTTTTTTCAATTCAATTTTGTTTGTACAACCCAAATTCACAACAACAGTCGTCTCAATGGGCTTCGTACCGGTAATTGAAAAAGGGAAACATAAAATCAAAAGGATCATAAATACATAGAGTTCAATAGGAAAATACTAAAATGAACTAAAAAACTGACTAAACTAAACTGGACATCCCTTCCCTTAGACCCTCCTTCGCTGTAAAGAAAAGCTCCTAAAAAAACGGATTCCGGAAAAACGAAGAAACCTCAGGGGTGTCCACATGAAGGAGGGATCCTCCCCCCAGGACAGACAGGCGATTTACCAGAACTCATTGAGAAGAATTAACTTATCTAACTCTACAACTACATATATAAAGTCCAGCAGACGAGCTTCATCCAGCCGTGGTTGGGGGGACAGTCGGGGGCGCAAGTCGAGCTGGAGACATGAACCACAGCCAGGTGTAAGAGCAGGAGCAGAGACGAGGTACACAGTCAGGTACAGAGCAGAGACAAGCCAGGGGCAGAGGGACAATACATGAATCGCACTTCACCAAAGAGAGGCATGGAGAACTTAATGATAAAAAATGATCAAGAATAGAGAAGAGAAGGAGGGTAGAAGTAGATGAGAAAAGAGGACAGAACCCCAGTGCACCATAGTTACCCCAGCTTCAACTCTAGCAGCCTACTAAAAACAAATTATTGTTATTAGTTTAATTTAAACACATTAACTCTCTGAATACTTACTAGTCTAATAATAACCCTGTTCAAAGAGGCTTATGAAGATTATAGAACCATCAAAAAGTAATAGGGCTGCATCAGCAAAAGAAAGAGTTTCTGCGTGGAACGGGCAAAGGAAATATTTAATTCAGTTGGAGTAATATGACATTTAGTTATATATATATACATACATATATATATATATATATATATATATATATATATATTATATAGTAGGAAAAGATCTATCCGCTTTTCAGATCTTCCCATGTGCGTTCAGAAGTCGGGAGAGGAAAACCAGGATTCGACCGGATAAAGATACACAAAGTTTTATTTCACTAGGGCAAAGGTCAACTTCATCCTCCACATGAGAACAGTTTTATAGTTTGTTTCCCATGGATTGGATCTTCAACACAGATGGTTCACATCTGGTCCATGGCATAATTTACTATGTCTCCATGCGCGAGGAAAAGTCTGTATCTGCATTCATAAAGTAGATATACTCATTTTTATAACAATAAAATCAATGAAACAAAATGGATTTTCATCATGAACCAATAAACTATACCTCTGAATCTGTCATTACTCTGCTCCACAGCAGTGTGCTATATAAATTCATCATCCACCACCCTCCCTCTCACTCATGGTGCAGAAAGAATTAAACATAACAGGACAAATAACTCAGCAAAACACAGTAAAACAGCTACAACTAAACACATTTGGTCAAAAAGCCACATTTAAACCCAAATCCGTCCAGTCAGGCAAAGGGAATGATATCCCACAATTCCTTGCGGTGCCGATCTAACAGCAGCACCAAAGTTACACCTACTTAATTGAATTAATTTAAATGAAAGTAAAATAAAATGTCTGATAACTATTTGTTATTTTTAAGCTGACCTAACTAAAAATAATTGATTTATCTTAACTCAAGCAAATAATGAAGTTGGATCAAAGTAAAAAAGTTTTATCTTTCCAACATCCATATGTGGTCTTATCACCTTCTCACGGTGGAAAAAGTATTATCTGAGCTTCTTCATCCACTAAATTATCTTCAAATGGACACGCCATGTTGCCTCACCTCTCTGAAAACAAAGTAACCTTCAACTGAACCTGCTCCAGACAAGGTTATGTCCAGAGCATGAGTTGCTATGGAAACTAACTTGACACACCCTGAAACAAACCTCTGTTTTTGGAACCGAAAGCGGTTGTTGTACACTTCTTTAGCCTCAAACTTACCGTGGGAGCTAGCATAACCTGCTTTCTGGAATACCCCTAAGAACCTATTATGAATGGCAGTAAACCCTTTTAACCAAAACTTTAGATGTTTGCCTGTTCTAATATTTCAAATAAATCCTACTAAAGGAGCACATAAAACATTGTTCTAAAAGACACATTTTCTTTTAGGTCACGTGATTAGTTAAGACGTCATCTAGGCGCACCTGTCACCTGTGTCCGTTTGGTTTGTTGGTTTGATACAGAAAAGGGGCACTGGACCCAGTATTTTTTGTTGACCGCTTCTATACATGATTATGAACTCTGCTTTGATGGATCGTATCACAAGTGTCATCTGAGGCAACAATGAAGTGGAATAAATCACGACACACAAACAAAGTGGATTGGTCATAGTTTTTTGTGGAGCGCGTCGCAAACAGGACCTGCCGCAGCCTCTCTAGTGGCTCATAAGTCCGCAGCCGCTACACCATCAGATAACAAGAAAAATTCAATGTCTCTCTGTTTTTCATTAGAGATGATGATTAAAAATCTGGAATATAGAAATATATTTAAAGGTAAGACAAGATCGGCTAAAAAAGAACTTTATTAATCCCACAGGGGGGAAATTTCTCATCAATTGGCTCATCTTGTTAATTTTACCTTTACAGTCCAGACTGTCATTAATTCAGGAGAGAAAAAAATATATATTTGAGCTCCACACAGTTCTTAATTTATTAAACGTTTTTATTATAACATGAAATCCTATTAGGTTGTTACTCCATTCTGTCTATTCTCTTAAGAAGAGCCTGCAGGGGAAAGCAGTGTAGCACTAAGTATGAGAGAGGATCTTTGTGGGGTTTAGTTGTGCAAAGCTGCCATTCACAAAACAAGGAAGAAGGAAAAATGTAGGGAGCACTCATTGGTGAAACATTTACTCGGAGGATGAATAATTAAAGCTGCCTCGCCCATTTTCCATGGAATTGAAAGTCAACACAGAGGCAGCATGCTGAGGCTCATAGGAATGAGTTAAAAAATACGCAGCAGCTCCGTCGGCTGTTTCACCTTGAAATTTGAGAAAAAAATACACATATACAACTTTGACCTTGTATAGTCTGGATTTATATCTCTCAATCGTCGTTTATGATCTCTTGACTTGACTCTCTTTGTGTAGATGGAAACACTGGCATCCTTTTATCAAAAAGCCACATTAGGCCCCGCCCCCTCTGTACCACCCAGAATAATTCCATTAACATGTGGCCTTAGCCACATGCATCCATGTGGCTAAGGCTACACGTTAATCCACTAGGTACACAGTTGTCTTCAGGCACCTCGACTGTTAATCGTTTATATATAAATATTTTTTATCTAAAATACATTTTCTACTTCAATTTGTACAGTTTGATTGCGACCATATACATGTTTTAATGTTTCGACTGATGAGTTTTTGGTTGTCATCTCTGATAGTCCATTGCATTTAGTTTGCCGTTGCTTCACTCTTGCTTACTCTTCACACTGGATTACCTCCTTGAATTCTATAATCCTTTCCTGCATTTCAGTTAACAGCCTTCCCCTCAGTAAGCCTGTTGGCTCAGGCGGCTGTAACAGAATTTAAAGTCGGCTGTAGTCAGGAGAAACGCGACACTTCTAGAAAAACCCAAGTTTCTTGTGTAAATTGTGGTGTCATTTATGAAGCTCAAATCTGGATTCATGTTTAGAGTAACAACCGGACAGTTATTTTCTCTGAAGGAACCTTGAGGTTTCATAGTTTTGTGGTAGTTTGCCTCTTTCCTGTAGATTCTACCAGCTGTCACTCTGTTTTCCATGAGTTTACCCAAATTGTAGGCGTGGGTTTGGTCGTTTGTGTCCACGGGGAGGGACTGTGCGTTATCAAGGGTCAGGACAACAAAGAAAGAAAAAAAAATCAAATCAGATGACGTCCGTTCGGGTGAAGTGGGAGTGGGAGATGATTGCTCGGTTTTGTCACCAGTGTTCCAAGCATCGGGTGAAAAAAAACTTTAATTGACGAGGTGTTAATGCAGTTCAGTTTTACAACTTTCTGTATTTTTTTTTCATGAAATGCGTTGGATAAGGACAAAGGAAAGCAAATTAGACAAAAATGTTTTTGATTGCTTTTGCTCATCAAACATGTGACCACAATGAAAGCGCTCTTGTGTTGTCAAAGTGCTGTAGTTTCCTAATTTAGGGGTTCTCTAAAAATGAAAAAAATAACCTTTTGTTCTAGATTTTCCTTTTTTATGTGTGTTTAGTTAATGTTTGATTGTTAGTTTTTGACATTAATGTCATTTATTATTCTTGTGCAGCTTGTATGCTTTAATCCATATATAAAAAAACAAAAACGCCCCTCTCACCCTCCGCGGGTGGTTTCTCCTCCAAGCTCGGGTCCTCTACCAGAGGCCTGGGAGCTTGAGGGTTCTGCGCAGTATCTTAGCTGTTCCTAGCTCTGCACTTTCTGGACTGAGAGGTCTGAGGTCTTTCCAGGTATCTGTTGTAGCCACTCCTCCAGCTTGGGGGTTACTGCCCCGAGTGCTCCAATGACCACAGGCACCACTGTCACCTTGACTTTCCATGATTTCTCCAGTTCTTCTCTGAGTCCCTGGTATTTCTCCAGTTTCTCATGTTCCTTCTTCCTGATGTTCCCATCGCTTGGCACTGCCACATCCACCACAACGGCTTTCCTCTGTTCTTCATCCACCATCCTTTTGTATAAGATAAAAATCAATTGAAGACAAGTTATTTTGTAAAAGGAAACCAGTTTTTCATTTTTTAAGTCATGTTTTCCCAATTCTACCATCGATAAGATCAGTGAAGCTTTATTGTTTTTTGACCCATAACGTGAGATTTAAAAAGTAAAAAGTATTTTTGTTGTTGAAGTATTCTTACTGCACTAAAGATTTGTTTGAGTTTTGTTTTTTCTTTCTTTGTAGGATGTGGTCTGGGGATTGAATTCCTTATTTACTGTAAGTATCTTTCTTCTCGTGCACTTAGAGGATTTACCTTGGTCCATTGTCGTCTTCCGCACCATTCACATTCAGAGTTTTCCTGATTACAAACTAAACTGTTTATGAAATCAATAGAAATGATGACGTAAACTGTACCAGGAGGATTGCACCAAGCTATTTATACACACAAACAGGGCGATACGTGCAACGTTCTGAAATGATTTGGTTAGTTTGGATCTAAATTGCTCTGCTGCTGTCACCCTTCAGCGCTTTATTGATGTCCCTTTTATACTGATGCAAAGTCTTTATCCCGAAACATTTAATCCATTTGTTTGGAAGAAGAGACACGATGGGTTGATGTCTCTTGACTAAACACGGCAGCAGGCTTTAGCTCTGGAGGAGACGGGTTTCCTGCAACACGGCTGCATACATACAGCCCATTGAACACACACAGACTCTCATCAGCAAAACTGCTTACAGTTTCCAGGATTCGCTGACAGTTTTGGTTCTATTCCTCTTTTTCCTGCTACAACAGGCCCACTATTTCTGTCTTAGGGAAGTCATCATTCTTGGTATGATGACAACTGTGAATTAATTGGAAAAATGAGGCAAGACAATCACATTACACGTGTTGGGAAGATGCACGCACAGCTGGCTCTGGGTACCTTCTAGTTCATATGTCAAAAACCAAATGGCATGTCATACTTGCAAAGAATAGGGTGTCAAGCGAAGAAAATATAGATTTTTGTTAACGATTAGCTGTTTATTTTAGGTTTATATTCTGTTTAAAAGCTAATTCAGCTCTGCAAAAGGAAACATTTATCACTTCCTCCATTAAATATCGAAGAATTTTCCGTAAAATTCAAATTAGAACATTTTGATAGTGCTCTTTAATCAGGTCGTCATGACAAAGATGAAGGTCGTTTGAGCAAATGCAGAGCGACGTCATAAATTGTTGCCCTCAGTCTGTAAATAAGGTGTCAGGGCAGCCTCTTTGTTTCTGTCGATTACTCTACCGCCACAGTCGTGATGCGTGGAA
This sequence comes from Oryzias sinensis, assembly GCA_037389245.1. Classification (NCBI taxonomy): domain Eukaryota; kingdom Metazoa; phylum Chordata; class Actinopteri; order Beloniformes; family Adrianichthyidae; genus Oryzias; species Oryzias sinensis. Next base: position 16,378,131 of record CM074501.1, on the reverse strand, counting down.
TCTCTAAGGCAACTGGAATTAAAGCATTTAGATGGCAGAGTGAGATTAGAGCCGGTGAGTGCTGTTCAAGTGGCTTGCCTCTCATGTGGCTAGATTTTCAACAGAATGAAAAAAGACTAAAGAGTGTTTATGCATTCTGACATGGTCCTCTAGCAAACTTTTTTTTTTTTGACACATCCTGGTTTCTCCTCTACAGGACCTGTTGAACTTTGATGACCCGCTGAACATCGACGCAGCAGAACATCATCTGAGAGACAAGGTGGGCTGCATGCGGATGATCCTTCCTTCATATTTTATTCCCTTTTTATCATCAGATTTAGAGTTGACACAAAAAGTGTCTCCAGTCTCTGACATGCATACGACTCACTCATGAATTCTCCCCTGAGTGTTTCTTGAGTGCGTGTAGACCTCCTAATCATATTCATATCCTGGCTTCTGTGAATTTCCTGCATACAAAAATCTATTTGGAACAGAGACGCGACCTCCAGAAAATGTAATCTTGCTGCAGATCTCAATGAAATGCTGTAGGATCTTCATTCTTTTATGTGACTCCAAAGCCTTGTTACCAGGAAGCATGAGCTCAGGAAAAGACCGCAAAGGTTTTTTGGAGCACACAGAGATTGTGTTAATACTTTCCAAAGTGATGTTCATTGTAATTTAAAAAAAAAATCTCTTCACAAGGAACCAAACAACACAATTTGGTCATCTCACCAATGGACTGCTAGGCCTTTAATTTGCAAAGTTTGAGTTTTTCTTACGCTATTTTCCTGTTCACTTTTGACTATTAATTATCAATAAAACAAAGTGAAAAACAAGGAGGAAAGCAGTGCCAGTAAATAACACATTTAGAGCTTTTTTTTTTTTTTTAGGAATTAAAAGGTAAGAATATACAAGTTTGACCAATAAAATAAGGTTCATGTTCTAACCTTCAGCAGGTTTGGCCCGCTGATGATCAGAAAAACAAACATTCAGCAGTGGAACTTATCAAACACAGATTCAAACTTTCCCAGAGTTGGATTTTCCAGTCAGTTTTCAAACACGGTCAGACAACACAGGAGGGAAAAAAAACTGTCCTCAGCCTCTTCAGACCTGGCGTCCACATCGGTGGACATCACATTGTGGGTTGTAGTGCCACTGTGGTTAATTCTGATTACCTGGGACCCTGTGACTACATAATAGAAAAGGTATATCAAACAAGAGCCCAGGTCTTGAGAGGGCAATACGAATAGAAAATAGGAAAAAGTAAAGCTGAATGCCAGTTTTCAAACTTTAAATCTGAGAGAAAGTAATAGATGAGCAGAAATATAAGTCACAACATCATGTTAATCTCAACACGCAGCTGCTGTTAAACATGGCGGAGGTGGGCTCATGATGTGGTGAACTGCTGGTTTACCAGCAGAAAAAGGCTCTGATTTAAATTTAGAGAGCAAAGAAATTAGTTTTTCAAGAGAAAATTGAACTCACAAATTTTTTACCAAAATATGTTAGTGATCTGATTATGGTGTGAAACTTTTTTATTTATTTATTTTATTTCAATTTAAGATCATGATTGGGATTATCTGCCAGATAATTATTGAATTATGTGTGCTTGTCCTGCTATCAATCATTCATAAAGGAGGGTTTATTTCTTAAGAATTTAGGAGGTTTGGAATATCAAAAAACTTCCGTGTTTGTTTCCTCTGATATGTGTTTGAATAGTTTGACATCGGTTTAGTTATTCCGTAACAAAACTAAAAAAGAAAAAACAAATAATTTTGTTTTGCATTATTCTAAAGAAATAATGCAAAACAAATAATCTACTTGAATTATTTTCAAAATCATTTTATTATGATTGTGCTGTTTTTAGCCATATTCAATATAGTTTTTACTTCCTCTGATTCACATTGATTTGAAGGAATGAAATGCTCAGAAGTAATCAGAAATACTATTATTCAGACATGCTATTTCAAGCTTCATAAGCTTTATATATGTCCTCCATCATCAGAAAAATACCACAAGAACATGTTGAAAATACCTATTTTCATTGGAGTGGGTTTTTAAATAACTGATATCCAGTTTCAGAGGGGGTGTTAGGTTTACGCACCTGCAGTGTTTCATCCTTCAGTCTTTATCCTCTATAACAGGCATCGTCAAATGGCGGACCGCGGTCCGAGTCCGGACCGAGTGACGAGTCTGCCCGGACCGGATTTGATATTAAAAAAAATATTAATCATTTGTTCATGCGCAGCTAATCTAGTAATTGTGACAGGAGCGTCATCAATAGCCAAGCCAATCAAATCGATTGTTTACCTTTCAGCAACAGCGAGTTTGAGAGAGAGAGATAGAGAGGAGATGAGAGAAAATGGTTTGCTCAAAAATGAGAAAAGGAAATGCTGAAAACCGAACTTTTAAAGATGAATGGACGGACAAATACATGTTTATTCTGCCTGCAGCCAGTTCTAAACCTTTGTGCCTCATATTTTGTGAAAATATAGCGTTAATCAAAGTGGCAACGTTAAGCGTCTATGAGACCAAACACGGGTGGTTTGAGGAAATGTACCCGCAGAAGTCCGTAGTGAGTGAGGGCAAGTAAAATCATCAAATTGAAAGCACAGCATGACAGGTCTACTCGTGTCATCACGCATGCATTTACCGCGCAGCAACGTGCAAATGAGTGTTCGTTAAAGATCGCGTGGATTTTGGCGCAACACAAGAAAGCATTCAGCGATGTGACAGTTGTAAAGGAGTGCTTTAATGCGGCTGCAGAAACTGCTGGCAGGACAGTTACATGCCCATTTCTCTCACTAGGAAAGAAAGATTGAAAGGGAGTAAGGAAAGTTTGAAAGGAGAGATGAAAAAGGGAGCTGCTCAAAGTTCTGCACTTTTTTTATTCAGTAAATTCTGCCCTGTTCTATTTTACTTAAAAAGTTTCCTGTGTTATTTCATTTAAAATGTAGTTCATGTTTTAAAAAGGTGGGAGCTCAAATGTCTTTTTTAATTTTTTTCTTGAAGATTAAAAGCACTTTTATTTTATCCAAAAGATTCTGAATGTTTTACATTACTTGAAATAGGCCCTAAGTTCAGGCTGCTCAAAGCTGTGTTTGCACTTTTTATTTATTTTATTCAGAATAATTTCAGTGTTGTTTACCATTCAGTATTGTTTTCCATTCAAGTGCCATACAAGTTCAGACTTTTCGGTATGTTAAAAGCATATTACTTTGAAAACAGTTGAAATGTAACAATAAATTATATAGAAATGTATGTGCGTTATTGATGTTATTAACATGAGGGTACATTATGTTAAGTGACAACATAAGATCCGGACCTTTGCTGGGAGAAAATTTTAGTAACTGGACCTTTTTGAATTTTAATTGAATACCCCTGCTCTATAAGAAATCATCCGATTTTCCACATGAAAAGAGCCACCAAAGCCAGCATTTGGCAAGTCTTAGCGCTGCTCTCAGTCAGTGCCGTAGCTCAACAGCTGCTCTTTTGGGAGCGTAGAGGCAGTTTTGCCAGCAGGAAGTTTAGATGTGCTCTCCTGATGACTTCACTGAAGGTCAGCAGCAGAGCATCACAGCGGCTTCGCAGGGACTTGCTTCAAACAGCTTTCCGTCTCCCTCGCCATGCTCCGATTCCTTCCCAAGTGGACGTGCTGTTTGTACAGCGATGCAGATAAATAAAGGTTATAGAATTTCAGGTGAAGGGGACATTGGAGTGAATGATTGATGGGAATTAAACGGCCTGAGCAAACCCTGAAGAGATGCTGTCTTAGAAATCCTGACCTGGGAATTTGCTCAGAATTCAGCAAAACCTGGAAGTTTAGCATTTGGAAACCCCGTACTGCTGTCAGGTGTTGCATAAATCAATTTTTCTGCAACTTTTAGTGCCGCTGAACTGTGCCGTTGTGCTTCCCGAGAGTCACAACAACTGAAAACACAAAGTCGTCCGACCGTGATGCTTTCCCACTGAGTCCCAGCTTGCCATAATCAACTTCAGCAGCGAGTGGATGGAAGTGTGGGAGGCTGTGTGTCAGCGCAGCGGTGTGTCTGTGTGCGGGGATGTGTTCTCTCGTGTGTGTTGAGGTTTTTGAAGAGTGGCTGCTCTCTGAATACATTATCTGGTTGAAGTGGCTGAAAGGAAACGTTCTGGCTGCGTCGTGTGGTTTTGTTAGACGTCGAGTTATATTTATTTGTGACTGACACTCTGAGGAGGAAACCGTTTGGTTTCCGAGACTGATGTTTAATTTGAAACTTTAACTTTTAACTCGCACATCCTCCTGTTGGGGAAACAAAGCTGACGCTGGTGCAGACTGAAGCAGGAGCCCATCGAACGCTGAATCACTCCAACTTTATTTATATAGCAGTTTTCTGACGACATCATGGCGCCAAATTGCTTTACAATTCAAAGCGAGATCAAAGGAGAAAATAAAAATTGGGCGAATTAGAGCAAAAATTTAAAAACAACAGCATGAAATTACTAAATGTAATAATGTAATAAAATGAGTAAAAGAAAATAAATTCCAACCAGCTACTGAATATAACAAACCATTCTAAAAAGGTAAGACTATATGGTTGACGTTTAAAAATGTTTAGTTCTGGTATTATGCACAGTTGTCAGACTGGCGACCTGTCCAGGGTGTTTTCCCAACAGTAGCTGGGACAAGCTCCTGCAACCCTGTGACCACTGATAAAGGGATGGATGAATGGATGGATGGATGGATGGATGGATGGATGGATGGATGGATGGATGGATGGATGGATGGACCATGGATGGATGGGTGGATGGATGGATGGATGGGTGGATGGACCATGGATGGATGGATGGATGGATGGATGGATGGATGGATGGATGGATGGATGGATGGACCATGGATGGATGGATGGATGGATGGATGGATGGATGGATGGATGGACCATGGATGGATGGATGGACCATTGATGGATGGATGGATGGACCATGGATGGATGGATGGATGGACCATGGGTGGATGGATGGACCATGGATGGATGGATGGATGGATGGACTATGGATGGATGGATGGATGGACCATGGGTGGATGGATGGATGGATGGATGGATGGATGGATGGATGGATGGATGGATGGATGGACCATGGATGAATGGATGGATGGACCATGGGTGGATGGATGGATGGATGGATCGATCGATCGATTGATCACGACTCCGGAGGAATAGTATTCCGTAGCTGGGGGACTGGCAATGGAAAACGCCCGGTCACCCCAGTGTTTCTGTTGTGGCACATCAAGTAGATACTGGTTGGCAGACCTTAAAACACTAGAATGGCTGCGAACAGTTGAGTCCCTTTGATGCCCGGGACAAAACCAGATCTGTACTTACAAGACGCTCCAAGGACTCACGTTATTAAATAAAGCTCGTTTAGAATGATGTCCGATGTTCAATGACATCTGTCTTCACTACCATTCTATAAATACCCACATGTTCCTGTGGCGTTCTTTGATGGAGGAAGACATAAATAAAGAAAATAAAGCTTACGATGATCTGGGTGGGTCGTAAAAGGTGTGTGTGTTGGTCTGTTTATTCAATAATTTGATTTATTTTTTGAGTGCAGTACTTTGTGTTACAATGCAGGAAAATGCTTTTATAAATAAATAATTAATATAAATAAAGACTGATTTGGTTTGGGAAGACAGTAACACCATAAACTTGAGTATTTCTTTATATGAATCAAGTCAATAGTAATATTTACCAATAATAAATTTAGTGTCTCACATGTTCTAGTCATCTGTAGAAAGAACCACTTTTTTCTCTGGCTTATTCCACCACCTTCCTCAGGTATCTCTAGTGGCTGCGCTTTTTCAGTCAGTAATCGTTCATGAAGCACACACTCGCACACACTCCGTTCCCGGTCTTCTGATTGGTCTTTCTGCCCCACAGCGGGGCTCTTCGTGCTCCTGCAGGCTCCCACTCGAGCACAAAAGGTGGCCTAAGGTCGTTCTGTGAAATCAGAAACTTGAATGAAAATTTTAGTTTTACATTTGGACCTCTGCACCTCACACTCAGCTTTTTTTAATGAGCCCACCCCAAAAACAGGCCCCGTGGAAAAAGATCAACTTTTTTTTACATTTGACAAATGTTCTTTGAATAAGCAGAAAATCTGCCAATGGGAGGAAAAAAAACGGTCCTACAAAAAATTGTTATTTTAATTAAAACAATATTATAGTTTGTAAGGCATCTTCTCAAACGTAGAGATTATTTTGCGATTGAAAAGCCTTTAAAGTCGATTCTAAATTATTTAGACAATTAAGCCTTTTTTTATGGAAGGTAAAAATGATAATTGCTCTTTGGTATTTAACACAATACCTGATTAATTCTGTGTCCAAATGTAGAATATTTGGTGACGGCACCATTTGCTGTGACAGTCAGTGTATTCATGGATCTGGATCGGTCCAGTTTCTTTAAGCTAACTCCTCTCTAACTATTAACTGAGACTCTATGGAGGAGCAAAGTGGACTCTTTCCTTTGAGACCGCAGGCTCTAACTTGTCACAGCGAGAGATGTTGTCCCTAACAGTTTTTTTCTCTCAGTCACGCAACATTGAATTGAATTCAATTCAATTTTATTTGTATATCCCAAATTCACAACAGCAGTCGTCTCGATGGGCTTCGTATCAGTATTTGAAAAAGTAAAACATAAAATCAAAAGGATCATGAATACATAGAATTCAATAGGAAAATACTAAATTGAACTAACAAACTGACTAAACTTAACTGGACATCCCTTCCCTTAGACCCCCCTTTGCGGTAAGGAAAAACTCCTAAAAAAACACATTAACATTAAGTTAAATAATCTCTGAATACTAGCTAGTCTGACAATAAGCCTGTCCAAAGAGGAATGTTTTCAGTCTAACTTTGAATGTAGAAACTTTGTCGGCCTCCCTTCCATGAGCTGGGAGCTTATTCCATAAAACAGGAGCTTGATGACTAAACGCTCTACCTCCAACTTTAATTTTACTAATTCTAAGACCCACAAGCAGTCCTGCATTTTGGGATCAAAGTGTTCTGTTTGGTTGGTAAGGGACTAAGAGGTCTTTAATAGAGGACGGGGCCATTCCATGTAAGCCTGTTTTTCTAAATCATCATTTCTTTCTTTCTCGTATTTTTCCTCATGTTGTCGTTCTGACCCCAGTGACCCCTGGGATTAACCCTCCACCTCTGTCTCTGTGTCATGAGAGCTGTGAAAATGATTATGTGACAACAATCCAACAGAGATAAAAAAAGAAAGGGATGGATGGATGAGCAGGAAGAACGGGATTAAATATAAACAGACCGAAACAAGGATGAAACCATTCAGAATTTAAAAACTGCAATAAATACTGAAATAAAAAACAAAAGACAGAAATGTAGGGTTTTTTTTTAGATCCCCTTCATTTCTGAATCATACATTTAAGACACCAATCTTTCTGCTGATTCTAAATAGCAGCAGAGACGAGATCAAACGAGTGAACGGAGCACAAATCAGTGAACAACATCAGGACCACTTTGATGGAAGAACTTAAGTGGTGATAAAAAAAAAAACTGTAAAATGTGGAGCATTAAACTCCAGCCGAACTTTGGTTCTTCATCTACCCTGTAGAAAAAAAATCTCAGGGGAGACACAGGAAACCAAAAGCTTCCGACTTTTCCTTTGGCTTACTGACAAAGGTTTTAGCAGCGATAGCAGTGAGTGTTTTCATTGTTCTGATAAGAATGGTAAAAAAAAAAGTAGTGTTGGCCTAAAGTTTGATTATTTTTTAGAAAAACCAGAAGCTTTTACCAACAAAAAATATTTTCTCAAATGAACAACTTGTCCCTGAGCAAAATCAGTAACTGTCTGTTTGTATTCGTTTTTAAAAAAGACATTTTGGCAGACGCAGAGAGCAGTAGGATTTCCTCTTCTGAAGTCCTGACTACAACTGAAGGAAAGAGCAGAGGTCACACTGACAGCTCAGGCGGGTCGGATGTAAGCTGGAGGTGTGTGTCAATGAAGCCTCACAGCCCATTTGATAGAACTGATGGTTGGTGGGAGGAAAAACATCTACAACAGTGAGGATAAAAGAGAGGAGTTCAGAGGAGGAGATTGAAGGAGAGATGAATCTGGAGTCAGTGGGGCTTTTTAATTATTATTTGGGAATCTTGTTGATGATAAAAGACAGGTGAAAAAAACCTCTGCTGCTCCAGATGAGACTGATTTAGTAGCACAGATGTCTTTGTTCTTGTATTATGTTTGACCGGAGCTTTCAATCCTATTTATTATTATTTTTTTAATTGATATTTCATAGTTTGAGGTCATTTATTTGAAAAGTGGCCAAAAGGAATTAAGGATGAGGAGAAAACTTTAATGTCAGGCTTATCCCTACTTATCCTTATTTCTTAATTTAAACTTTAATCACAACATGTGGATAGAAGATGTTGATGATATGCACATTTTGTTTCTAGGGGTGAGTTGTAGTGAACACTTATGCTGTCACAATTCCCACCTTAATTCCTAACTACTAAAAAAAACTATATAGTGCGGCACTATGCACTGCCCTGGATTTTAAAAGCAATTCGGACACCATGCTCACTATTTTTATTTGTTTATTTTTATTTTAAAAGTGTGAATATGACATCATCGATTTCACGAAGTTAATTGATTTGCGACAATCTTTTATGAATCGACAGTTGACAGTGATTGGTCCGAGTCGCTCTGAGTCATAGCCAAGTCATCGTATCTATGGCAACTACTGTCAGCAAACAGGGGTGGGCTTATTGCAAGCCCCAACCCCCCCCTACCTATTGAACGTGAGGGATTGTAAAATAAGAAGGAAAAGGCATTCACGGACGGCGTGGATGAAGTCTGCTGCCATTGGCTACCCAAAATCTGTCAGACGTTTGACATCAGACACACATGCTTTTACTGATTGGTCAGTGGATAGCTTGCGATAAGGAATAATATAAAAAGAAAGAAAAATTAGGATTATAAAGAAGGTGTTGAGAAGAAAATATGAGAACAAGAATGGTCATTCTGGCAGATAGAATGACTGAGTAATAACTGTCTATTTTTGGCTTCTTGGAACCAGCAGGGGCTTCCTATTTGGAACATGAGAGGAGAGGGGTTGAGCTGTTCATTGTGTTTACAGTCTACGGTTTACACTAAAAGGACTTGAACTCAGCCTGAACCCCATCCACTCGGCTGCAGCGCTTCAAGGCTTTTAAGAACGTATTGAGATGTTTCTGCTTTTGTCTGTCAGCTGTTGACCCCACTTTCCTTCTCTCTTCACACCCCGCTCCCGTCCACTCAGGAGGATTTTCGGAATAAGGTTCAAGAATACATCAAGCACTACGCCAGATGATGGCCGCCTCGGCCGCCGACACCATCCTGCAACAACCAAACTGCTCCACTTTTGCCTCCGCCGATCTGGCAAACTCCTCCACACGCGTGAATCAGCAGCAGGCCGGGTCGACCTCTCGCTCCTGATGCCACGGCTCCGCCTGCGACCGCTTCCGTTCACCCCCTTCACCAGACTTCAGTGCAGGATTGAATAATAGATAATAAAACAATGCTTCAGAGGACGGACTTGCAAGCGAAAATATGCTTTAATCATTCTTTCAGTTGTCTGTCACCGCGGTGACGGGTGTGCCGGGACGAGCCACGCCCATCGAGGACAGCAGGCCCGACCGTGAGACCAGACTTCAACTCAAATGCAAGGAATAAAAGACAAACGTCTGTTGCTAACAGCTCTCTGCTCCAGTGCCTGCAGTGTTTGTGTCGCCTGACAAAGAATGCATGATGGTTCACATACTTGTTGAAAACCAGAAGATTAAAAAAAAAAAGTGTCAAATGAAGTCGTTCAAGTCGGCCAGATGTATCTCCACAAACGAAGCATCTGCGACCCCTTTAGACAGCATGTGAATGAGCACACCGTCCCCTTTGGTTCTCCTGCTCCTTACCTGTGCACACACACTCGCTGAGCCATGCAGACCCTCTGTATGTTTTTTTTAAGATGACTGTGACATAAAGTACTGCCAACAGACCATCTGCTACATGTCCTCTCTCTTTAGCTTTTACGTTGCCCCCTAAATGTACACAAAACAACGTCTCGTTTATCTGTTGTCAGCAACCTTTGACGGATTCAATGCAGGGGGAAAAAATGTGAAAATCCAAGACAACATTTAACTTACCACCTTCCCAAGTGGGCCTTTATATGTCAGCTGCTTATGATTAATGATGCGAGGCACTGCAGCCGCTGCATGTGACATAAGGTAGGCTGTGTGTTTGCCACGGCAGAAGAAGAAATCAGAAGACTGTCGAAAACATTTATTTATTTAAAACAATCCAATTGCAGAAAAACTCTAAATTGACAGGTTTGACTTTATTTGCTGGCGGTTTTATTTGTGTTCTTCCCTCTGGTCTTTTTTCAAAGACCCACTTCAATGAAAAGGCTGTTTTTAACATATTCTTGTGGCATTTTTCTGTTGACTGAGATATTAAGAAAATTAAGCGCATAAATGCATGTCTGAGTATTTGTTTATTCAAATTGGGAATCAGGAGCAGACAAAAAAAAAGCCATTTGACAAAGATTGTCTTTATTACATAGAAAACACAACAGGCAGGCTCCCTGCTCTGAACTCTGAGCAACAGGGAAGGGAAAGGGGGGCGGGGGGTTGCTTTATGCTAACGGTCCCTCCCACAACTCAGCGGTGAATTTCTAATGAACTCCTGCTGCTCGGCAGGAACTGTGTCCTAAAAACCGACAGGGATTTCTAATTTTATGCTAAAAAATGATCATCATAAAGGACCACTGAAAACACTTTGGCAGTGGATCAAAAGATGAATGGAGTGGGTCTTTAAAGACAATTTCTATATCATTTGGTGTGACACTGCAAAGAACATCAAGTCCTATTTTGTAAGTCCAAAACAAGTCTGAAGTCTCAAAGCTTAGAATTCAAATGATCATTTTATTGTCGTCAAACTACTTTAGAATGGCTTAAGGGAACACACAAGAAGGCGGTTAATATTTTAATTTTAAACCTGACCGTAAGGATCAGAAAAAAAAAAAAAAGAGTATAAACAAATGAATATTGTACACAAGCCCCAGAACTCACGTCTCAAATCAAATCTCAACTTGTTGAGGTCGAGTCCCAAGTCTCCACATGTGAGACGTTAATCTGTCACAATGTTGTAAAAAGATTTGAAATAAGGTAACAAAACTTTTTTATCTCTTAAATTAAGCTCAAATTTGACTGACAAGCAATTACAAATAATAATTTGGATATGAGCATCAATTAAAACTGAATAACTTTTAAAAAAATGAAAAGACAGAAGAAAGTACAACGTTCGCTTCTTTAATAAAAAAATGATTCATTTTTTGAATAATTTATGTTATTTTATTTAAGTTTTAGATCTTCTTGTTTTAGCAGCTCTATTCCATTTTTATAAAAAAGAAACATATTTCATGTGTTAGCTTAAGCACAATCAGATTTCTTTTGCTTCGTATTGCACACGTGCACATCATCCAAGCTGACCAAGTGATGAATGACGGAAGCTCCTCGTCTGGTCACATGAATGGCAGCTGAAAAGTCAACAGATTTGTTTCAGTTTGAAAACCCTCTAAATGCTTTAGCTCTTCTTGTGCCTCTGCCTTTTAGCAGATGCATGCCCACATTGCTGGGGAGGATTTCAACCGTCAGCCCGTCGCTGCGTGTGACAGTGCAGAGGTCTGTCAGTCCCACACAGGCGTGTTGAGTTGCCCCGCGGCCATGGCGCCCTGTATTATCCCAGGTCTACAGTGACAGCTGACAAGAGGGTAATGAGATGGGTGAGCACTATACCAGTCATACTCTTCTACTCCTCTGAGTTTTCCTCTCCCCAGCACGCCCACGTTGCTTGTTGAGGCTGAATATAATCCAAAACGAGCTCTTTCCCACAATCCTCAATTATCTCAAAGCGCAGGTTTCCTCTTCTATGAGAAAACCTCCATGACGAGGTGAAAAAGAAAAAATATATATATAAATATATATGTATATAATGAGAAGGGCTGAAAAAGTGGGTCTCTATAGAAGTGCTGGGGACAGCACACCTGCCAGCCGCATTAAGGGAGAGATTAATCGGCCTCGGCGGTGGGCCATTCATCATAGAACGTGGCTGCAGCCCAAACTTTTTGCAACTCAGGAGGCGGTTTGGATTGGTGGAAGGTCAAGAAAAGAAACCTTTTTTTTCAAAAATTAAAGGTTCCTTTTCAAAGCGAGAAATCTAATCAAACTTTATTCATAAAAAACGCTTGTCATGCCTTGCACAACTTAAAGAGCTTTAACATTTAAAACAAAAAAAACGCACGATATTACGATAAAAAATCCAACCGTTAATACATACAACCCATGACCCCACACACAATGACCCCACACTTTTAAAAGAAATTTAAGGCTTGGCTCTGCTGTGAGGAAACAGTATTTGGGAATCTCTTCATACCAGGAGCCAGCTTGGCCATAGGAACCTTGCCACAGTGGCCACCCAGACCAGGACAGCAACGGGGTCCGATTCACAGCCGTGAGGCTGCAGTGTTAAATTCCAGCTGCCCCAGCAAGGGCAACAACCGCAGCAACAAGCACAGACCAGCCCTGGTAGAAAAGATCCCCACAAGAAACACTGGAACTTGTGCTGCACTAAGTATTTTCATATTAAGTGTTTTCAGATCTTATTTTTTGAGAGGATGCAGTACCCCCACCGTTGTTTCCTACACTGATTGAAAATAAGTTAAATTTAGGTGGAGAAGCCTTAGTGAGAAAAGCTGGTGCATCAGTGCCAAGCAGGTTTCTGTTAAAAACAGGTTGAATCCTGGTCTAAAATCAGATCATTAATGAAAAAAGGCTTGTTTAAAAGTGATCTGACATTTAGAAGAGCCATCTTCATTGTTGTGGCTATAATCTGGTCTGAGCATGTCATATGTTTTTGGGTGGAGACACCTTACATACGAGGTACATATATGTGGACAGAAATGAGGGTTTGATTTGAGGAGTGTGGTGTTTGCTGGTCCGACTGTTTGACTCATCTGTCAGGACGACAAGCTGCTGCTTTTTCATCAGATGACTCATCTCAAGTCGGGGCAGTGAAATGGAAACGCTGGAGCGAATTTATTGCTCCAGTCTATTTTTGTTGGTTTTTATCTGCAGATGGACCTCTGGAAGACGAACTTCAGCGCTGAGTGTGGGTGTACGTTCATTTGGTGGTGGTGCGGGGGGGGCAAAAGAGGAAAAGCTCTTTATTAAATGAAAAAAAAAAGTATTTAACCCGCAGGAACAGAGATATGACTCTCTTAGTGAGCAACGATGGATTCAGACGACAGACACATTCAGCATCATTATTTTTTGATGTCAATAACATGAAACTATGGATCCATCCTGCCTTCTATCAACGGTTCAGGTGGTGGTGTAACGGTGTGGTGGGTATTACTTGGCACACTTTAGGTCCCCCTTGGTTCTAACACCACAGCCTATCTGAGCATTGTTACTGACCATGTCCATTCCTTTCTGACCACGGTGTACCATCGTCTACTTCCAGCAGGACAAGGCGCCATGTCATAAAGCTGGAATCATCTCAGACTGGTTTCTAAGTTCACTGGACTCAAATGGCCTCCACAGCGATCAGATCTGAACCCAATAGAGCCCCTTTGGGATGTGATAGAATGGGAGATTGGCATCATGGATGTGCAGCAACTGCGTGATGCTATCATGTCAATATGGACCAAACTCTAAGGAATGTTTCCAGTACCTTGCTGAATATAATCCACCAAAATTAAGGCAGTTCCAAAGACAAAAGGAGAGTTGAAGAACATTACGTATCACAAGTTGAACAAAATCATTTTGACAGATTTTTTTTTCTTCACTCTGTACCCCAGAAAGTCAATTGGAAGGGTCAGTAAGGGCACAAACAAAACTGGATCTGCTTCGTGTTCTCCAAGCCAAACTATAAATGTAAATGTAACATTTAAATGAACACACCCTTGCTGTTAATGTCAGCGCCCTCTACTTACTTCTTTACAGACAGTAAAGACTCAAAAAGGATGCAAACTGCCTCCTCCTGCATCTGCATGTTGAATAAATGAATCATTGAGAGCTCATTGTTCACAGCGGCTGCATGAACTCATAAACCCATGGTCATCATATCATCGCCTTAACTTGGTTTTTCCTACGAAGAAGCTCTAACTGACTTTGAGAGCCGCTCGGTTCCACACAGAAGCAGGAATGCTCCGAATAATCAGACCGCTTCTCCCGCTGGACATGTTTAAAGAACCTCTTTTATTCACGACCATAAAACTGAGGCAGTCCAGTAACGTTTTTTTTTTTTTTTTTTTTTTACTCTTTTACAAGTTTATAACTTTTATGATGAAACTACTGAAAAACTGAGTTGACTGAGTTTGATGGTGAAGTTAAAGGATTTTGGGCTTCCGTGTTTTGGCTTCTGATTTTTAGATGAATGTGAATTCCAGAATGAAGCCCATTAGAACTTTGTATGGGTACTTAGCACCTAGCAGCTATGCTCCATCACCTGAACCCCCCACAGATCAAATGTGTTGAGGATTTTGGCAACAAAAGAAATGCTAAAAAATAAATGATTGCGAACCAAAAAAAATTAAATATTCCTATGCAACCCTCTATCCTTTCAGAGCAAAACATTCAAATTTACCAGCATTTCTAAAGAGAAAGCCAGTTGAGACAGCTATGTTGTAATATAGGGCTATATAAATTAAAATAGGATTGAATTTTGGTCCAATTTTTTGATTAACTATCACCAACACAAGCTGAACAGCTACTTCTTTAAGTTAGTTTTTGGTTAATAACTGAATGCTGGGATCACAGTTATAACTTTTTTTTTTTAGATAAACCTGAGTTTTTCTATGCTACAGTGAAGCAACATCCTAAAAAATACTTCAAGGTTGAAAAAAAAAAATCAGGAAACAAAAAAAACCCCAATAATTTCTTTGTGAATTTGGCTGGAATAAATCTTGCAGATTAAGTATCACTTTTATTCTGAAGATAAGCTTTGGACCTCAGTCTGCAGACATTAAATTGTAAAGTAATAGGACTCTTGTTTAAAAATATATATTTTTTATATATATATATACATTTTCTGTCTTGCAGGAAAAATAATCTTATCAAGAAAGTTTTTCAATAGTAAAAATAATCTAAGTCTGAGAACTAAATTTTTTTCTTAAAATAGGAATTCCTGGAAAGACCATTTTTCTTACCCCATTGGCTAATTTATTTTTGTGTATTTATAGTACATTTTTTTCAAATCTCAAGAACTTTTTTCATATGCTAGTGGTTTTTCTTTTCGAGCATCAATAATTCAACAATAATTTAGGCTGGCTTCCTTCTGAAACATTACTAAGATGTAACTGTGGGATGCTTGTGACTGCTTTCTGTGCACTTTGATTGCACTTTTTATATATTTTCTGATTGTTTCTCAAACAATTTTTCTCATTTGAAATGAAAATGTTCTCCTACAGTGATGAAAGACCCCTAAAATAATCTATTTCCTTGGTGCTCTGCTGAGATCACATGACTTTACATGGAAAAGACACAGGACTTCTCTCTTTAGATGAAAATACTGTGTCAAAGTTCATTCCATGTCAATTCCGCTTGATGACATTCAGAAAGCCACTCTTTGTACTGCTCTGGTATGTTTACTTATGGCAACAGACTTGAGAAAAAGTTCTCTCTGACCTACCTCAACAAATTGATGTTTTAATGGGTTTGCACCCTTTACAGTCCCATTTGTGGCGCCTCCCAGCAAGATCGCCATTTTGTGATTTATCAGAAGGCGGGAAGACGCTGACAAGATGCTGGCTGCTGCTGTGGAACAGAGGATTTTTGCATATGTCAAGGGCAGGGCTCTTCTCTTGGACTGGACTGCTTCACCTGCACGCTGAGGGGAGGACAACTGTAATGAGATCCGCTGTCAGCGCTGTCAAAGGAGCGGCTTTAAGTCCGCCATATGAAGGAAGATCACTCCAGAGACCAAATGTCTTTGAAACAAAGATGTGGGCTTTCAGAAAGGTTGAGACGGTAGAGACTGCTGTAAAAAATTTCATTTTTTTTTTCTATTAAGGGCTAGCGTGTTAAGAAAATAGTGAAGACTTGTAAAATATTCTACAGTGTCTGCTCTGGTGACCCTTTAAAACATCGTCTTATCATGTTTGAGGTTTGGTATCCCTGTCCTACGGTGGCCCTGAAGTGCAAACTGCATCAATAAATTACTACAAAAAAACATCGTAAAAACAATTATAAAAGCATAACAGATAATATAAAAACATCACATTTAAGAAATTAAAACAGGATTCTAGAAACGAAAATGTAAAAATCAAAAGTAATTTCTAGAAAGTAAAATGAAATGTATTAAAAATAAAAAATAAAATAAGAAACTGTATAACTTTAACCGGAAGTTATTTTGACACTTTCTTTTCTGACAGATGTTATTTCTTTGCTTCTGGCTACTAAAGTTTAAAAACTGGGTTGAATCTGTTTTGTATATATGTTTAATAGGTGGACATTCTTTTGCAGCTAGCAGCAGGTTTATACATTTGAGTGTAAGGTGTGACAGGCTCTGCTCCTATTGTACTTTACATTTGAACCTTACTACAATGATTAACAACCAGTAAATTTGTTGCTTATGCTGCTTCATGGTCTTATCTCCTTCCCCTCCTAGAAGGTCACTCCTCCTACCCTCTATCGCCTCTCTTCTTCCCCTCTTTCCTTTTCCGTCCGGTCCAACTCCAAAGATTTTCAGACATGATTGAAATGAATAAAGTTTGGCTCAATTACAAAAGGGGTTTATCCAGACATACCTTTGGTTTGTCTGAAGATTAATAACCCCTCTTGTTAAAGTAAAATATGTCCATCACAAGATGCTCTCAGCTCATCTGTCTGCCCAGCTGCTGGAGGTGACAAGCTAAAAAAAAAAAAAAACTGCTGAATCAACTCTTCACCACAGTTTGGGCAAAACATCCTTCCTCTTTCCCTCTTCTTCCAAATCAAAAAAGCTTCACTGTCTAAGGATGACTCCATTTGTAGAAAATGCCTTTCACTTGAATCCTGCAGAAACGTCTTTAAAGCTACAGACACAGTAGATGTTTGAGGCGCGCTCAAGAACGCTAAACGCTGAACACGAGTTATGGTGCTCACACTGGACAAGCAGGGAGGGGCTTCTTCTTCTACTGTTTTCTAGCGCATGTCCACCACCCACTGCTGGAAGAAGCTTGGTGCGAAATGTCAAAGCCGCCAAACCTCTTCGCTCCAGGCTTTTCTTTCACCGCCTACCCGATCTTCATAATAGCATTTTAAGCGGTTGGCACTTGGTGAAATAAAAATGGACGCCTTCCTCATCGTTATCTAATTTGAGTCCTCTGACACAAAGTTCCACTGGTGTAACTTTCAACGGGCATACAGTGGCCGTGTGTTTTGTACGTAGAGCCCAAAAAGGTTGTAAAAACATGCGGATGGCGACGCGTGAACGCGAGAGTTTCATACGCGGGAAGTCTGAAATGTGCATGCACATGTTTACAGTGACTTTTCACTGGAAGTGGCCGCTTGAACATGCGTTGCCAAGGGCGCTCTGACGGTAGCTTCAGATCAGTATACGATTTAACAGCTGTTTTTCTGCTTTGGCCTTTTTTTTTTTTTTGACGCTTCAAATCTTTCTCTGATGTTTGAGTGGTTTTATAGATTTGGCAGGTTTGTCAGCATTCATACCTGAACCAAGGATAGAGTGGAACTTATTTATTTTAGTGAGCCAGACTGTTTGAAAGCTTTTCATTTGGTTAAAAATCCCCATTTCTTTGTGTTCTAGATACAAAGGTTTCGTTGATCTGAATGAGAAACAGACGAATCGCTTACTGACCGCTCGTCCCACGTGACTATATGGTGGCGCTGCCATCAGAGCCTGGGAAAAGTAGGAAGAAACAGAAGGGATTTGTGTACAAT
The DNA here is from genome assembly GCA_037389245.1 of Oryzias sinensis. Lineage (NCBI taxonomy): Eukaryota > Metazoa > Chordata > Actinopteri > Beloniformes > Adrianichthyidae > Oryzias > Oryzias sinensis. Next base: position 16,360,172 of record CM074501.1, on the reverse strand, counting down.
AGAGTAAAACCGAGAGAAGCAGATTTGTTCGCATGCTTCCTCTTGTATCTGCAGATCTGTCTGCCTCGGTGCAGATCTCTCTAAAGCAGTAGGGGAAGGATGGAAGGAGTCCTGAAAAATGTGTCACTGCATGCAGCGAATTATTAGCCAGAAATTGTATTGAAAGAATCTCCAAAACTGACGGGAGGTAGATAGAGATTTCCCACAGAGAAGCTTTCTGGCAGAGGAGTCTGGGACTAGCTTCCAGACTGACAGACAATTAAATGCCTTCAGGCTGCACATCATTTTTATGCCAGACGTGTCTGATCTGATGCGGTTTCTCTCCCCAGCAGCGCCGTGTGGGCTGCAGACTCCGGTTCTTCACACAACGTAAGAGCTGGAAAACTGACAAGGCTGGGAGGTTTTTTTTGTTTTTGTTTTGTTTATCGGAGTCCAAAGGGCTTGTTGGAGAAGTTGCTTGTTTGTCCATGAATATTCATGTGTGTTGGAAGAAGTCACACTGTTCGTGTGCAGCTCGCAGTGAGAGTCTGAGGGCAAGTGCTCTCTTTTTTGCTTTTGTTCCGCTTCAAAAAGCTGCCCACATTCTGCTCCCAGCTGTGGGAGGCATTTCATTGTTGCTGTGAGATTAACTTGGCGGACTGCAAAAACTGTCATGCTTAGTCATGCTAACTCAAACAGAAACAATGAACACATCACAGGCCGCAACAACAGCCTCCACCTTCTCGGCTCTGCTGCCTCACAGTCCAGATCAACCTGCGTTTGGAGTTTTTTTCCACATTGCTGTGGAGAAATCGTTGCCGGGTCAGCTCTTCACGCTTTGCTTGACTGCAACTGCACCCCACTTTACCAAAAGAAAAACAAATCCACCCCTCCCATGTAAAGACATCAAACGTTATAAATCTGCATTTTCTTCAAATGAACACTGATCCCAAAAAAGTCTACTCCTTAATGCTGCTGCTGATACACAAACCCACTCTGATGAAAAAATCATGTTTTTGATGTTTTTAACATGATGTTGTGCCATTTTCATCATGTGGGACATATATAAAGAAAATTAAGCCTAAAACTGGAATGGCTGAGCATTTATTTATTTAAATCTTTTCAGAATCAGAAGCAGATGAAAAAATTTGCTGAAAACACTTATTTGTGATGAAAACACACTGTGGGCTAATGGCTCCCTGCTCAGCCTCCAGCAACACAGAGGGGAAGGGGTGCTGCTCTCAGCTTAATGTCTGTCTAGCAATTCTAAGGACAATTTATAATAAACACTGCTGCTCTGCAGGAATTATGTCCTCAAAAACAACACTGATTCTTTTGATTTTGGCTAAAAAAAACCAACAACAACTGGAAACGCTCTTACGGAAAGATGTGTATAAGAGACAGGTGCTTGTCTTTCTAAGATGTGTATAAGAGACAATATATATATATATATATATATATATATATGTATATATGTATATATGTATATGTAAACATAATTCAATAAAAATCTTTTTTTTCTGTGCTCCATGTATATTTGTTATACAAATGAGAAACATTTTATTCTTGTTCTTTTACTACCAAGATCATAAACAAATCTCTTAAACTGTGAAGATCGCAGCAGACAGGATTCCTCATAAAATTGTCAAAACTTTCGGAAACACTTTATATTAAGATTCCTTAACAAGCTTTGTTAATGCATTAACAAGCATTATTTATCCTTATTAGCTATGATGCTAGCGTCATCCAACACCGGTCCCAATGTTTTTTTTTTATTTTCTTTATTTGTCTAAATTAAATTATTATATTTCTTTTACAGAAAGATTTTAGTATGTTTAGTCTGTTTTAATGTTATAAAGTTATTTTTTACAAGCTTTATGCTTTGTGGTTGTTTGTGGTAAAAACCGTCCTCACTTTAGTTGAGGAGCTGCAAAACAATTAATAAAATGTTAACAAAGTTAATTAATACATTTGTTAAACTTATAAGCAGTTTAGTAATACAGATTGTAAAGAAAATGGTCTGACTTCAGATGTTATTGAATCTTATTAACACTTTTAGGTATTTGCAAGACTTTTATAATGCTAATAAATATTTTACTAGCATCTTACCCATTAATAAAGCCTATTAATTAGTTAAGTTAGTTAATAAAATGTATAAGCTTATTAACACTTAGGCTTGTGTGAGGCATCTATAATGCTAATAAATGTCTTACTAGAACCCCAAACAATAATAATACTTCTTAATTTGTTAACAAAGGTTGTTAATAAATCTTATTAAGCTTATTAAAACTGACAAATTAGTTAGTCATCTATAATGCCAATAAACGTATCATTAGCATCTTAAACATCCTAATAATAATGCTTGTAAATGTGTTAACTAAGTAATTTAATAAACCTTTTTAGACTTATTGTACTAATAAATGTCTTACTAGAACCCTAAAAATTCATTTATAATGCTTTTTAATGTGTTAATAAAGATTGTTAAGGAATCTTAACATAAAGTGTTACCGAGTACAAAACTTTCTATATCAAGCAACTGTTGATAAATAAAAACAGTTGAAAGATTGTTGTGGCATCATAAAAATGATTTTCTGTGCTGCACATCCACTCCGTCAGGATTCTGCTGGTGTCCCTCTGAAAGGAGAATGGAGACTTGAGTCCTGAATTTATCTTAGTGAGACCATTTGTTCCGTAAATCAACTTTACTCTGTGAACAGATTGCTTTATGAATCCGTAAGGAGGGCTTTCGGCCCCAGAATTGCAGAAACATCAAAACAAATCTGACCCAGAAGAGTAGAGTGACAATTCTTTGTGTCTTTCTCCGTTTGCTTTAATCTAATCTCTCACTCCTCTAGGTGATCGATGGACTCAGAGCTACGGCTGATTTGGAAGTAATTTTTATCTATTTTTCTTAACTCTTCTGCTATCTTGTGGGGTCCAGATGACCCCACCCATACATTGACATGTTATCCCTACCATCACAAAGGTGGATAAAGGTGGAGAGGATTTAATGTAATCCATAGACACCAGTGAAGATCACAAATCATTGTGGGGTCCAGATGACCCCATGCGCTTGTTGACCCCAGAAGATAGCACAAGGGTTAAAAAGTGCTCTGAGTTACTTTGGCTTCTTTCTCTGCTCTCTGACCTCTCTCATAAGGAAGGTATTTCTGTCTGCAGAGCTGGAACAGACTGAAATCTCAGGAGGCCATCAGTTCCAGAAATACTCCAAACGAGTCCGACTGGAGAGCAGAGAGGTTACCAGAGTAAAAGCTAGAACCACCTTTTTTTTTCTATGGGGACGATTATTTTGCATTTTCTTTATTCATGAATGCTAAAAAAGAAGGACAGTCCATGTTTGTTTATTTGGGTTAAATGCAAAACACCACCTCTTTTTGGGTTCATTCCTACAATAAGTGGTAACAGTCAGTGGTAAATAACTATTACAATTATTTTTAATTATTAACAACAACAGTTATTATTATTATTAATAAATGAATAAATAAATGAATTTAAACACATATGCATTAAACCAAAGCTGTTAATTTGTTGGTTTTTGTCTTTTAAATCTCAGTCCTTTTAAATGTCAGTGGATGCAAAACAAAGGCAGCCAGATAAGCTGGAAAAAAGGTGTTTTGCATGAAATATTTCTAAATTCAAATCGATGTGAATCAAGAGCAGATGAAATAAATGCCCTATGAAAAAGAGCAGATGTGATTTAGAAAATACGCTGGGGGAGCCACAAGCTCCCTGTTCCGAGCTCTCAGCAACGATAAGGAGAAAGGGGGCGGGGTTGCTCCATGCCAACAGTCCCGCCCACAACTCAGAACCAAATTTCTGATAAACTACTGTCACTCTGCAGAAATTATGACCTAGAAGTGTGTCGATTTAGGCTAAAATGGCATTAAAAGACTACTGTGAAGACTTTTGAAATACATCAAAAGATGATCAGAGTTGGACTTTAAAGATATTCCAGTAAAAATGTAGTGTTTGGTTTTAAAAAATCTAATTTCTTTCATGGACAGATTTGATTTATTTCTATTTTCTGGAGCTACAACAACATTTGCTGAGATGCTGCTGGAGACTCCAGAGGGAGATCATGAAGAAGACAGAAATATCCCAGAACCACAGGGGAGAAAAGAGGAGCTGCACTCAGAAAATGACATGTGCGAACGTGTCAGCCAAAGACATCTGAGAATGACATTAACTTGTCTGTTATCATCAGAGGGGACAGGAGGCGGGGCGCCGGCCCCCGCCATAAGTCATTCCAGTTGCCTTTCCGTTCCTTCTTCCTCTTGTTTTGGCCCTGATGAATTGTTGCCGCAGGAAGCCATCAAATTGCACTTTATTCCACACAAAGATGTGTGCATGGCGTGGTGGAGGAGGCTCATTATAAACAGCTTTAAATACAGTCATGGGGGGGGGGGCAGGAACAGAGTGAACACCTTTCCTGTACAAACTGTTATTTTGAAAGGAAGTCAGAGTGTTTGCACCTTGTTTCATATCTGGAATGGTAAGAGGCAGAATAAATGTAACTTTAAGTATAGCTTTTATATAAATTACAGAAAAAACTCTTTATTGTAATAAAAGTTTAAAAGACTTTGAGTATTCTGAGAAAACAAACTCCAAAAAAATGAAATCAGAAAAAGTCAGATATTAGTTAGAAGTAAAAAAAAAGCAAGGAAATAATAGAGAAAAACATCTGGTTTTGGTTCAATTGTGTCTAAAATCAGACTGCAGAGAAGAGGAAATAATCTTTCCAATATAGTCCATCATGAAGTGTCAGTGAGACCCAGATGCTGAAAATCTGATTCTTCTTTTGTGAGGAAAACAACTCTGCTCCACAAACAACATGTAATGAATTCTGTCCTGAAATGAAACCCTTTGACCACACTAACCCGACATTTACGGAGAAGCTTTTGCTTTTTTTACGGCGCTCTGAGTAATTAGACAATAGGTGCAGAGCGCCCGGCGGCAGCAGTCATGCTCTTTTCCCTGGCTGTCACAGTGATCCTGCGGCTCAGCCTTCAAGATGTCTTTAGGCTTCCTAAATGATTCATGACGGACAGTCGGCTCCTCACTCGGGTCATTGAGAGTCAGCAGAGAAGGTCGACTCCGACAGTCTCTCATCCATTCACACTTCTGTGTCTTTTACAGGCGCCATTTTAGGAACATCTTGCATAGTTGCTTAATATGAAATTGTGAAGCGGCATTGAAATGACCAGGGGCTGTTAATTAATTCAATTAATTGAACACAGTTCAATCATTTTATTATTTATAGCAGTGTTTTTCTGCTTTTTTTAAAAAATCTATTGTGTATGAGTCCTTGTGTGATGAGTAAGTGGGGCAATGAACTGTCGTGCAGTTTTGCCTGAGATCAATTAAAAATCAATCAATTAATCAAAACGTATTCTATAGATTTAATTGTGTTTTAATAATGCAAACTGCTTCTCTCAATGTTCTCAAAAACTCTTCTTATGTGTTTCTGGTCACTAATCAGTCATGAAGCTGAATCTGGATCGTCAAAACAAGTGCACTATGGGATATGAAGTCAACATTCTTTTTATTTTTTTTAAACCTCAGTAACAATCTTGTAACCTGAAATTAAATTTGAAATATTAGAACATTACCAACTGATGGATTTGTACTGCTAGTTTGGAGCATTCTTATTTCATCATCACTGCATGAAACCTTTGGGTCAAACAAGATGTAAAGATTTCTTACTGACCCTCTGCCGCCACACCGTTATTCCAGATGTGTCGCCTGAACATTCCTGTAAATCTGAAGTTTTTGAAAGACTGAAAGAACCTCATTGATTTGTTGTTATCTTCTTGATTAATATATATAAAAAGGAAGCAACCGATAACTTCCAGATTGAAGCCCATTTAAATAAGTAATGGAACCAGGTCAGTTTGCCGATATCGACTTTGTCTGGCATCACATTTCATTAAAGTGCGCATAAACTATTTGATATTTTTAAAACTTTGGTTTGAGACATTCAAGAAATTTTAGCAGGTTTGAAAGTTGTTCTGTTTGGTCTTTGCTCAAAATCAAAAAGTCAAATTTCACAGTATGGCTAAATTTTAAGGATGTTATTTTCAAGTTTAATAAATGTTTCACCGGCATTCATTGTTGTTGTTTTGGAATCAAAAATCTAGATTCAGGTTTTCAAGTTATAAGTGCTAGATTGAGTTTTTTGTGGATGTAACCCTTGTGTTATCCTAGGCACTTTAACATTGGAAGTTGGGTCATCTAGACCCACTAGACAGTGCGCTGAACCTTTTTTCTTCAATGATTTGTGATCTTCACTGGTGTCCATGGATTACATGAAATCTTTCCACCTTTATCCACCTCTGTCATGGTAGGGAGAACACGTCAATGCAAGGGTGGGGTCATCTAAGATAGCACAAGGGTTAAGATGGGACAACTTGTACCAAGAGAGTGCTCTCAATTTGCTCTACAATGAATTGCTTCCATTTGGTACAGTAGTCTTTGTGTTACTGCAACCAAAATGAACTACAATTAGGTAAATAAAAACCCCAAAATTCAAACTATACTCAAAAATTGCAAAAATGACTTATTATACAGCAGTTTAACATTGAATTTTAAGTCATTTTATCTACCAGTAAGTTAGTTTTTTACCTTATTTTTCTCTTGTGTGTAACTCCTTGTTTCTAGATTTCGGGTGAATTTTAACCCGACCATTGATCCGATCACGATATTCTGCCCATGTAACCGCGGCTATTATTTCAAACACTCACCAATGGGTCCACAAGCCTCGTCCATTTTTTTCACAGCCGCAACATTTGTAAAATATGAAAGCTGCACATTAATACAGCAGTACTGTGCGCTAAGTTTTGTAAAAATAAATCCAAATTAATGAAAGAAAGCCGCTTTTTCAGACAAGAACCTGTAGTTTTGAAGCTTTACTTGAACACATTATCCAGACATTTTATTCAACTTTTCAGTCGCTCCGCTTGAAAGTCCAACATTTCACAACGAACATCTTCAGAGGCCTATTGGCACAACATACAGCGTGTGGGTGCATTTCAAGTGTGGTTTGCTGCCAGGCAGGTTGCAGGTCAATCAATCTAAAAAGGCAAAAGAGGGTTATTAAAAAAAATAACATAAATGGGACACCACCACAGCAAGGGCATCCTACATCGTTAGAGACTGACGTTGTTTTACACACTGCTTGTGCAATTCTCTGCCGGTTGGTCAATCTGCTGCTTTTTGACTTTTTTGTAGCTGAAATGTTCTTTTGTTTTGTTTTTTTGTGGTTTCAACCTGGGACCTGATCCATCTTCATTACATAAAAGTGGACTGAATAACTTAAAACAAAGAAAAACAAGCACATGGAATCAAACTGTACATCTATATTTTCAGCATGTGTATAAATCAAAGGTATTGTTTTTTCATCCTTTTGGGCTTCCTGCTGTACAACTTTATAAAGTAAACCCTTTATTTTGCAAACAATCTGTCCCAAATTCAAACTTTTTTCCTTTTACATTAGTCATCAGGTTTAGATCAACTCAGGATGTGTTTCAGTCTCAGTCAGCTCCTCCAGGTTCATAAATAGTAAATAATTCCTCCCTAGACTTACTCCACAGATGCTAGCGCTCAGAATAAAAGATCCTTTGGTCAATTAAAATGATGTAACTTTGAACAAAAAGCTGCGCTTGTGTCTCCAGTGCTGGGGCGGTTCCCCTACACAATGCCCTCGCTGCGCTTGCTCCTCCACACCACCAGGGCCGTCATGAGCAGGGTTACCAGGATGGGTACGACGATGAAGGGGCCCAGGATGCGGTTTGGAGGGTCTTTGAGAAGCCGCCCAGACAGCGAGCAGTTGTGGAAGTAGTATCTGTGCACTTGGATGAAGAACTCGTCCACCATGCGGTTGGGCCAGTAGCAGTTCATTCCCTGCGCCACAATGTACGTGCAGTTGGTAAGGTCACTGTAGAGTCTGCATGTTGAAGACAAAATGCAAAAAAACAGATGGAAGGGGCTGAACACAACTGCATAATCTACATAAAAAACACTTCGAATTTATATAAAAACATGCAAAAAAGTCTTGTGTAAAACTCCACTCAAAGCATTCTGCTTTTATTTATCTATTTATTTTGCATGTTTACTGTCCAATTGAAGCTGAAAATTTGCTTTTGGTTTAATTTGTATATACATAAATACTTTATGATCCAAAGAAGTACATTTACATAAAACCATAAGAGAAAAAATCTTTTGCCTGGAATGTTCAGAATATAAGAGTGAGATGTTTCTGTTTCATGTTAAAACATTCTTTAAAAGTTACTAACGGCCTAAACCTGTTGAAATCAAAACAAACTAATTATTTTTTTTGTTTGCAATTGTTTTGTCAAATAAAATTGAAATAATGGTTTCAGTTTAATTGTAACATACATAAACAGCACTTTTTGATCCAATGGTTTAATACATAAAAAAATCATAAACAAATGTAATTTTTTTGACTTCACTTTCAAAATAAGAGATATTTTCAATTGATTTTAATTTTCTATTTTGTTGTTGAAGTTAGGTTTAGAAGTTAACGTAGTCCCACTCTGATCATCTTTTCTTCTGTTGTAAAAAGCGTTGCTTGTGGTCTTTTATTTATGATATTTTCAGCCAAAATTAAAAAAAACCTATGTCATTTTGCAGAACGCCAATTGTTCAGTAACCCTTGTGCTATCCTAGGCACTTTAATATTGGGAGTTGGGTCATCTAGACCCACTAGACAGTGCTCTGAACCTTTTTTCTTCAATGATTTGTGATCTTCACTGGTGTCCATGGATTACATGAAATCTTTCCACCTTTATCCACCTTTGTCATGGTAGGGAGAACACGTCAATGTAAGGGTGGGGTCATCTTAGGAGTTTTTCCTTACCGCGAAGGGGGGTCTAAGGGCAGGGATGCCAGTTTAGCTTAGTCAGTTTGTTAGTACAATTTAGTATTTCCTATTGAACTCTATGTATTCATAATCCTTTTGAGTTTATGTTTCACTTTTTCAATTACCGATACGAAGCCCATCGAGACGACTGTTGTTGTGAATTTGGGCTGTACAAATAAAATTGAATTGAATTGAATCTGAAATAGCACAAGGGTTACATGTGTTTTTTTTTCCTTTCAACTTAACCTGTCCAGCAGCTGAGCTGCTTTTATCATTATTTCTAAATTGTTTAATATGAACTCCAACTTTGTATGCAAACAGTTTCACAGTTAAACACAAGAGTAGTTTGAAAAGTAGATTTAAAGTTCTGTGCGGTTCTTAAACTGAGATTTTGAATTTAGTCTTGTCATTTGGTCTCCAAATAAATATGTCTTTCCATCCTTAAAGAGCATTCTGGTAGAAGTTCACAATGCTTTTCTGTAAGTTCTGTATGTTCACTCTGGTTCTTATGCTTTTTGGGTTAAAGGTGGATAACTGCATAAAAATAAACAATAGTTTTACGGAAAAGTGGGTCTTTTTCATACTTGTTTCCTGTGTTTTTAACTATAGACAAATATCTGGCCTCAATATTTAAATGCTGCCTCAGCATGTGAAGAAATCTGAAGTCGTTGCTTTAAACATCTGTGTGTTGCTGGAAATTTCCTTAATGAGACCTCTGAGACTAAACGGAGAGACTGAAGCTGCAGACCAACAAACCAGCTCTTTCCGTTTCTGCATACGTGCGAGTACGGCAAACCATGAGGGCCCTGCGGGACAATCCCCACTAGATGTAACCCTGCCTGTGACTCATGTCATGTTACAAGTAATCCATTGCCACATCGCATCTGTTTAGTGAAATATATCTGCTTGGGCAGTGGCTTTTGATCTGTAGATCCCACAGTCTAATAAAAGACTTATGATCCGGCTCCACAGCACCAGGTCTTTCTTTGTGGAAGGTTTCAAGCTTTAAACAGCTTAGGGCTGTTTGGCACCAGAACAACAAGACTTTAGAGTGCAGGCTCACCCCGTCTGAGTGTGTACCTCTGCTGCTTCTGTGAAGGTTTGCAAATCATTTGTTTAGGAAAGAAGATCCCGGGTCCTGCTGCCAGTTGAATGAACGCTGAGCTTCTGGGTGTGTGTGTGTGTGTGTGGGGGGTCAGAGTAAGAGATTGTAGGAAGGCAGCTGGGTCGAGGTTGAGATACTGTGCAAGAGACTCGCGGCTGGTTACTGGTTCACACCATGTTGGAGGCTAGAATCCAATTCAACCCGACAGCACACAGCTTCCACTCTTGTTGGTCTGTGTTTAATGTTTGCATGCAGTTCATCGAGCTGTTACACTCATAGCAGACAAGGCTCCTCATCAGGGAGCAAATGTATCACTCAGGCTGACCTTAAAACACAAATTCACTGATGAATTTGCTTTTTTTCTTTGTCCTTAGTGAACTTCTAACCTTTCAAACGCCATTTTAGGGCTGCATCATATCTTATTTTATAACAAAGTGCATCACACAAGCATAACTTTTACATTTCAGAAATGTTTGGACGCAAAGTGAGGTCGCACAAAAGCAGTAAAAAACATAAATGTGAATTTTAAATTACACAATTCAGTGAACATTCCATCACTAAAGAACAGATGTTTCTGTTACTCATATCTCCGCATTATCCCTTGTGCTATCCCAGGCACTTTAACATTGAGAGCTGGGTCATCTAGACCCACTAGACAGTGCTCTGAACCTTTTTTCTTCAATGATTTGTGAACCTCACTGGTGTCCATGGATTACATGAAATCTTTCCACCTTTATCCACCTTTGTCATGGTGAGGAGAACACGTCAATGCAAGGGTGGGGTCATCTAAGATAACACAAGGGTTAAAGTCTTGTAACTAACCACCAAATATGGGCGTGGTTAATGTTTTCACACCCCTCTCCAAGAAAGTTGGTTATGCTATTGTTGTGTGTACCTGTCTCTGTGCATAAGTTTGTTTCCGTGGGTGAGATAAGTCTTTATGTATGAATATACTTAGAACCTGTAAATAGTTGTGTGCAAACTATTTGTTGGTGTGGGTATGTGAGAACTAAGTCATGCAATATACTTATGACACTACTATGACTCTTTTGGCTTCTTTTTTTCCCATCTGGTCCAACAAGAAATTCAATCCAAACATAATTTTTATAAATAAAGTTTAGCCTCAAATAAAACAAAATGGGTTTATACAAATAAACACTTTGTTTGTCTTAAGATTCATAACCCCCTATTGTAACGGTAAAATCTGTCTAACATGAGAGGCCTTCAGCTCTGATCTGCTTGCTCAGCAAAAAAAAAAAAAAAAGTCCTGTAACTAAATCAACCCTCTGAAGCCCCTTTTGGGATGTAAAGATGCTCGTCAGCAGAGTTGTTCCCCACATCCCCTGACAAAGCAAAGGACGGAGGACATAAGATGTCATTTGATTCGACAAAATCGCAGCATCTGACAGCCTGACTTGAGATCGATATCCACTTTCTGTACAATTAGGGGAGGTGAGCTCTGAGGATGACCGCAGGAACTTATAGCAAAAGCTATGCTCCTCATTCTATTACACAAGAATACAGCTCACAACATCAATCCACATGTGTGGCAGAAAGACTTTGGGACCAAACTCAACGGGCACCTGACTGACTAAATCCTGCTTCCAAGGTTTCACAGGTTCGCCAACACGTAGACAGCCCCGATCCTTAACAGCAGCTGTGACTAAGACTGAAAGGCTTAAAGACAGACTGAGAAAAAAAATGTTGTTTTTCAAGAAATGAGTTGAAAAATGACATGACAACACATGGATGTACTAATTAAGAAAAGAAAAAAAAGGCCGGAGCACAGGACCGGAGCATGTTCCAGGTGGGATGGCCTCTTTACTGAAGAGTACGACGTAAATAAGTAAAGTCTGGACCATGAATAAATAAAAGTAACACAAAGAAAAGCTCTGCTGACTGAAGAAGTCATGTTGTGAGTGACACACACAGGTCTGACTGCTAGCAGAGAAAACCTTCTTTTCTGCACCGCATTACATTTTGCATACAGAGCGTTTGCTGTATTTTCTACAATTTCTTAACTGGAGAAACAGACGTGCCATGAAAGCCACGCTGATACTGGAAAAGACTCACACCTTACCTTTGCTACATGCAACACTGGAAGAAAAGAAAACCCTCATCTTCAACTTCTACCGATTATTTCTGTGTCAAAAACTCTAGGAGTCGGAGGGGGAAGCAAGGAGGTCAGATTCACACCTTAACCCCACCAAAAAGAGCCTGAGAAACGTCGGCGTTAATCCTCAGAAACCGCATGGATGAGCTGCAACAATGAGCCATGACTGTCAGAGCCACGAACTGTAAAAAAAAATATGAACTTAAAAAGCTAAAGCAGGAAAGGGGTCTTAGAAAAAATAATGAACCCTAACATGCAGCAGTCCTGGCCTGCAAGCACCAGAGTGTTTTTGCAATTCTCTCTTATGCTGCGTTCAAACTAAACGCAATTTGCGTGTCTATTGCGTGTCTGCAGTGTTTTCGTGTCTCTGTGTCCCACACAAGTCAGAGGACGGAAAAAAATATGAAAATAAGGATAAAATTAGAGACCTTTTTATTATTGTCTTAAGAAATAAATAAAAAAAATATCATAAAGTTCAGGAGGAAAACAATGGAATCAATCCTCCATGATGGAATTGGACTCCACCCGCTGATTGAGTCACTGACCTTGTCACATACCCAAAGCTGAGTCCCTGATTGGTTGACGCATCGTGTCGTCCTTGCCAAAGATTTTTTAATTCTGCCATGATGCCAAAAAAATTAATAAAAAAATCATGCCACAACGCTAAAGTCACCCTTCTTGTAGGAATTTAAACTCTTCTTAAGGATTTTGGCCTTAAGCGCCTCCTTAAGCGCCTCCTAACTCCTTGCGCCTCACTGGGAAGCCACAAGTTTCCAGATTTTGAATGGTGTTTTACCACGGCGATCTCGCCAAACTGGTGTATTTTTTTTTTGCTCGCACATTTATTTATCCCTGGCTCAATCTGAAGGAAACACTATGACATATGACATAAACAAATTGGAAATGTGGGCGTGGTTAACACAACAAACCTCTGTTGGCAAGGAAATCCAAAAGTTTACTTCTGGCAATTCTTCAATGAAATTAAGACGTGCAACGTTGACCAGGGTAATAGGGGCAAAGGGGGAGAATGAGGGGGCATAGAAGCCGCTCAGCCAGTGATAGCGTGTCAGGGGGGGCGACTAGGACAGGCGAATTCATTTTTGTTGATTTCAGACAAAGTTTTGGCATTCAGATGACATCTTGTTCCAAATTCTTCTTCTAGTTTGATTTTGACCCCACTAGTCTTCTTCACCTGACTTATATTAGTAAAATCTTAGAAAAACGAATTCTTCAGATTAGTTTCTATACTGCAGACATTTATTTGAATTAAGTGTAAAACATTTTGAGGTAATTTTTCAGAAGTTATTGGAATTCTCCTTGAAGCACACTCCAGGCTTCTTCCACCCCTCTGTTCATTTCTTCAAATATATGAACAGAAATGTTCATAAAAGTAAGAAGTAAGTCCATATATACTGGCTTTAGAATGTAATAGTTTTGGATGCAGGGATCATGCAGAGATCATGTAGGGGCAGGTGTGACGACAGCTGGAATGGTGTCAAGCTCCTTTCCAGCCTGGATCAGGACCAGACAAATGGGAAAAATAGCTGGATGGATGTGGAAACTGTCCTGACAGTTTTCTGAGCTGTCATACAAAAAACACATCTTCATTACTGGCATCCAGTATTGAGGGTTTCTGGGAGATACCCCCCCCCCTCCAGAAAAAGAGAAGAAAGAAACAGATCCCTCCATCTGAAACCAAAGGAAATAAAAAGAAGAAGCAGGCTGAGCTGTCACCAGCGAGCACATCAAATGAACTGTTCTCTTTATTTGTACTTTGTTGTTCAGCTAACTCCCAGCACCCCCCTTATCATACCCCCCCCCCCCCCCACACACACACATGGCCTGTGTGACTCATTTTCTGTCTGAGTGCTAAAATACTTTGTGAAGTTTGAAGGTTGGATTGCTATCTTATATCTTTTTGGGTTGATTTTGGCACACAAAGGCTTGTGTCTGTGTGTGTGTGTGTGCGCACACACGCATACACACAAAAAAACGCACACAGTTGTTGTCACAGTTTCCTTATTCTCTGCTCAGATTTTCCTCACTATCCGCTCGCCCTCTGTGCCGGCATCACATCAGTGTTATGATGTGAACAGATGGAGTTTGAGCTGATCTTTAGTTTTCAAATGGGTGTATGTCGGTGTGTGTGTGTGTGCGTGTGTGCGGTGCACAGTCGCTCTGCTAGCTCTAAGATGTAACTTTGCCCCTGTCGCTTTGTTCCAATGAAGGGGTTCAGTTTTACACACAGTTGGTTAATCATTTATTCATTTAAATTATTCATGCAGAACTGCAACAGTTGAAGAACTACTGCAGCATTCTCACTAAACCTGATGTGAGCAGCGACTTCAATGCTTCTCCAAAAATTTGTTAATAACTGTGACGCTCATGCGATCAGAGACTCTCCCGTTATATAAAGCAGGAGCTGCGTCTCAATGACTCTCTTTGACCCAGTTTGAACGTATTTAGGAAAGAATTCAAGACTATAAAATTACTCTGTTCTATAGAAATAAATGGGAACACCTCAACAACTTAGTATTACTCACACTTTGAATGTCGGCTGCATTTGGCCCACAGACCGGAGTTCGGATGCGCCAGAGGTATAGGATAGGTTCCCTTTATTTTTTAAGTTGTGTATTTTTCCCCATCAAGCCTCTCAAAATGATCAAATAAAAACACAAACATCTCAATCTTCAAATAATCCCTGCATTGTGTTGGAAATAACGAATATTTTGGGACAATTACAAGATAATTTTTTCCTACGAGACAAAGCATCCAAACTGCTCCCGTTTCTATCACGACTCAGCGCTTCCATCATTGTGGGCTAATCAAGGCCCGTCTGAGACAAATTTGAAGATCCTTGTCCTAATTCCATCAAAGATGCGTTGCAGCTTCGGGCGTTCAGACATCCAGGCGGTGCTGGATGTTATTCTCTCATTAGAGCAGAGAAAACACACAGACATCCGTTTATAATCACCAAGACATCAGCCGTTTAATCCCACAGCTCTGCAGAGAGGAAAGCTTAGCTAACTTTCAACACTATTTAGCTCACTGGATTCATCTGGTCTGGCTTTGAAAGCAAACTGTGGGAAAACGTGAAGCAACGCTGAAGATCACCCTCCAAGATTCCACAGGCAAAGACGCTTTTGCACAGCAAAGAAAGGTATTTTTAACTACAGGAAAACAAAAATATGAAACGATGTATGAGTTCAAAGTAGACAATTAGTCTTCAGACTATTTACTCTGCTGAATTCTTTGCATGAATCACTCTGTCTGGAGGACTTGCATCCAATGCATGGATCAGTGTCAAACACAGCATGCGCTTCTAGTCCAGAAACGTAATTATGCATCAGGTGAACCCAACATTTCCAACAACCCCTTTGAAGAAACCACAGTTATCCAGTCATTAAATCCTGAAACTCACTAAGGAGATTGAGGAAGCCAGACTCTGGTTCATTTCTGACACCAGAAATTCAGCAGGGGGTTCCTAATTACAGACACATGATTTAAAAATAAATATCAATACAAATCCACACCACAGCATCCCAGCTGTTTAGATCTGGACTAAAAAATTAAGCTAAAGAAAATCAGGAAAAAAACCAAACAAACATATTTTAGGGTTAAAAATATTTGATAAAAGATTGACCACAGGTTATATAAAGAATGATTTTACTGTCAGCAGGCTGACTAATGTCTCATAGACTTGCAAAACGGAGACGAGTGTACACTTTATTTGTCTTTGTTCATTCAGATAGATATCTTTGCATCTTATAAGGCAATACCCAGAGTGGATCAGCATTAAATTCCTATGTGAACCAGATTGTGCATCAAATTGGTCTCAATTTAATGCACATGAGTACAAGGCATTAGAGAAAATAACAGTGTTTGCACTACATAAAGTCTCATGAAAATACATTCTTTTAGTCTTAGAAAATGGATAACAATTTCAAATCACAGTACTGCACTATTAGTTTCCAAAACACTTATTAGTTTGAAGTAACTGGGCTAAAATATTTATTATGAGTTAAAAATAAACAAAATAACAGTTGATTTCTATGTGGAAAATGCTGCTATATGCTATGTCAGCAGAACTGCCTTAAATATAAATAATACACAAGTGTAAATATAAAGTACACGCCAAACAATTAAACAAGTTTTTTATTGGTCTCATTTGAAGAGGTTCGTGTAGCTTTACAAAACATAAAAGTTTTGACATTTAGAAAAATAAAGGTTTTCTTACATGAAGCAATTCTGAAACTGCAAGGAAATAAAACATCAAACATGTCGGTGAAGGTTCTTGACTATCCAGGTGAGGTCTTAAAGCTAAGTCCAGGTACCATGAGTCGACTTCCAGACAAATGAATAGGATAATAGCTGTAATCTTAGCTTCAGACCCACGTGGATTTGGTTCCATGAAGTACAAAAGTTTGAATTAGGGGTACTCAAATGACCACTTTAGAGACAGATGTCAAAAAACAAAACAACAACCGGACCCCAGCAATGAGTTTGCCCACAAAAATCTAAACTATTTAAAACAAATAAAAAAAAAACAGGGTTGCTGGAGCCTATCCCAGCCACAGTAGGGTGAAGCCATGGTAAATCCTGGATGCTTTAAAAGATGTTATTGGCTCTTTGATAAATATTTATGAGCAGCATACCTAGACTTCAAAGCTGATTTTCAATGCCGTTATTAAAAAAAACTGTTTAAAATGTCAGAAATTGTCAGGTAATCTCTTAAAAACTACAGATATTTCTGCCTGTTATGTCCAAGCGGAGCTAATGACAAAAGGAGTGGTCCTCTGTGGTGTTTGGCCTTTTTTTAGTCTCAGGTAAGTAACCTTACCGGGAGAAATTACAGTTGCACAGTTCAGGATGGGTTATAATTCAAATATTACATTTATTCACAGTGTGTGCATGTAAATGATTAAAGATAACCGAATACTAAAAAGTATTCATCTTACTTACTAAAAACCACAACTTTCTTCTTTAATGAGTTCACAAGGACCCACGGTTAAAACGTGTTGAACTCAGCTGGGACGCTCCATCAAAGCGTCCTCGCCACACATTTCCTCGGGTTCCTGACGCGCTTCCACGGATTTACGGGAGTAAACAGACGAGCGTTTCTGATCAGCTGTCGTGATCTCCAGCGCGGTCCTCAGGCATGCTCATGCAGCTGAGCGGAGGCAACCGATATCAAAACCCCCTTTGAATCCGTTCGTGAGATGCACATCAGCCCGCTGAGACTTTTCTTCCAGTAGTTTCTCTCTATTCAGTATGACAAATTCTATTTACAGGCCCAGCAGTCCTTCTCTTTCAAGGTCTGTCAATCCTAAAAAGGACACGTAAAACCTTTTATATGAGCATAAATATGCAAATCTGGAATAAATCGAAGTGCTGAGAGCATGAAAGGAAATAGGATTTGGGCATTCAAGAAAATTATAGAAGTATATAAAGAAGATATTTTGTAAAGAAAAGCTTTTATAGTTTCTTTCACTTTGAACTCATGTGACAAAACATCTCTTTTTCACCCACAGTTTTAACGTCATGTGCTCGACACTTTAAACTATTTTTAACACTATTTCAGAGATTCGCACAGCGAACTACTTGGTGCAATTCCAAACGGATTTGCTAAATCTAAGAACACTACATGCAGATCTCAGTTTTCCATCAGTGCTGACTGAGAAAATATAAATTGATGTAAATCAATAAGCTCAATCTTTCCCACATTGTCAGCTAACCTTTGAGCTGCTTTGTTGAATGCATGCATTCTTACCTTCAACATTTATAAGGGAGGAGGGTCTAATAATTGTCTTAAAATGGCAATGGCAGAAACGTTTTTCTTTTTTTATTTAGGATTCCTTTTCCAGGACTTAAGATGTAGTCACATGCAGCCATACGGGGGTTGACCCACACAGGTTTTCTGGGTTGGGCTGTGGAGGATTGTGGAGATGAGCAGCTGCATTGTAAGAGGAGCACAGGTTCTCTTGAGGCTTATTGAAAATGGAACGTACCATTATTGTGTGTGTGTGGTAAGTGTATCAAAAGTATTCGTTGCACGCACCTATGACCTTCAGGTGATGCTGTCGTATGGTGCATCTATTAGGGCTAGAAACCTGTAAAAGGGTTCAATTACATTATACAATGACAATAAAAGCACATCGAATCTAATCTAAAAGGCCCGCACTTGTTATGTCACAGGAACAAGCAGACGGCTGGATCCAAATGCAGCAGGTTTATTAGCTCAGCTAAAGGTCCACAAAGCAGGAAAGTTCATCAAACCACTACGCAGTCACAAAAATGGCCAGAATTTGCTCAGAAAAACCAAATAGGATATTTTATAACACCACAAATCAAGGAAAAACTAATTAAAACTCAGCAACTGTGCTGGAGAATTTGCATGGCTAAGGATTCTAATCAGACATATTTTTTTGGGGAATGTGAGAAAATAAAGCTTTTCTGGGACACCATCCACTTTGCTTTATGTGAAACATTCAGGTATAAGATACCCCGAACCTGTCTTGTGATGTATCTGGGTTACTTAAAGGGAACTGTACATAAAGTGGACCAAAATCTAGTAAAAGCTCTTCTTGGGGCAGCAAAGAAAGCCATAACTAAGAACTGGCAGAAGCCTGAAGCTCCAACATGTAAGCAATGGATGTATATTGTGGAAGAAATCCAAACAATGGAGAGACTTATATACAAACTAAGAATGAAGGAAGAACAATTTCTGAAGGACTGGGAAAAATGGTATACAGTAAACCCTTGTTTTTCGCGGGGGTTACGTTCCAAAAAGAACCCGTGATAGGCAAAATCCGTGAAGTAGAAACCTCTATTTTTTTAACAAGTATTATACAATTAAATACTCTATTATACATTGAAAAGAAAGAACAAACCATTTTACAGGCTCAAGCATTTGTGTCACAAATAAAAGCACTTTAGAAACGTTTTTCCAACAAATAACTTCTGTACTGTTCTATCAAATAATAATTTTAATCATCGAAGTGAACAGAAGGCTTCAAATCGCGGAGATTAGCCCCGCCCACCGCGAACCGAGAGTAATTGGATTAAACGGGAGAAAATGTAAAATGATTCTAAAAAAAATACAAGGTACAGTGGGACAAATAGTGACTCAGGTGTATTTCACTGCTCCTCAGACTGATCCGCTGCATCCTGACTCCGCTCTGCAGGGTTTTCTTCTTTTGATGCCGCGGTGCAGCTGTGTTTGTTCGGGAGAAGAACAGTGATTGGCAGTTGTTGTCGCTCTTTTTTCTATGGGGTTTAGAGAAACTCGAAATTGCAAGATGATTTGCACGTACGTGATGTTAATTTGGCAAGCTGTTTTACGTACGTGTACATATTAAACTGCAACGTTATTGACGCACAGGTAGAGAAGAAGTGGAGTGACTTTTTAGCCAATCAGAATGCAGAACACAATGCACGATGCAAATCCGTGAAGTAGCGAAACCGTGAAAAGTAAACCGTTTTATAGCGAGGTATCACTTTATGTACAAAACAAGAAAAGGTTATGAAATATAGTGAACTTTGTGTTCAGTATCCTGGAAAGGAAAAAATTTAAACCTGACAAACTCTACGTACCTTCTTATATTGCTTTTTTCTTTCGTTTTATTTTTGTTTAATATATACTGTTTCAATGCTTCTAACTTTTTTTATGTTCTTAAAAAAAAAAAAAGAAGAAGTCCACAAAGCTAAATCAGGGTCAGGCAGTTTCAAGAAGAAGGCAAGTTCATCAGAGGAGAGACGGGGTAATCAGGATCCAGGCGAGAGTCGGGCAGGCAGAAGGCAAACAGTTAGGAGACAGAGGATCAGGTCCAAATATAAAGCTCGATAATGAAAGCAGAGTGGCACAAACAATAATTTGCACTGAGCTTTACTCAGTGCAGTGCAGTACTTAACTATGCTGTGGTTGAGGAATGAATGAGAGTCAGGTGTGCGGCATCCAGGAAGTGTGTGCCGGGGGTTGCAGTATGGCTAGAACTCTGGGGGCGGCTCCCGTCGGTGACCAGAGGAGAAGACAGAGTTCTGACATATTACCTGAACAGCACTCCCGGGCCTCTTGAGCAGTTTGCAGGGTTTGGTGGGGGGTTGAGAAAAGAAAAATCTGTATGACACTCCTGCGTCCCACCTACTTTAACCTGACGTACCTTTCCATGATGCATAGGTGTTCAATACAACCTGTCGCTCGCAGCATGCCCATAAAAAATGTGCATGAACATTTTGGCTCACACAGTGGTCTACAAGCTGTATATTTTGTGCGGGCCATCTGCATTCCCCCTAAAAGGGGCACATTGCGGACAGCCCATATTTACCCATAGGGGGCAGTAGGGACTAAACTATTAGGTACAGTCTGCACACTAAAAACTCTATAAATGACCCAAGTTGGGTTGGTTTTTAACTCAACTACAAAGTTAAAAAGGGACTATTCTTTTCTGATTTTCTTTTATGGAAAAAACAAACATTCATTTGGTCCAAATGAAACCACAATAACCCCAAAATAAATTAGTGTTGCTTTAAACAGTAACCCAAATATTCCAACATGACAAACCCCCAAATTGGGTTTAATAAATAACCCAAGTGTTTAAAGAGTGTGTTCTCCATTTTACCCTGTGGATGATTTTGACCTGAAGCGTCTACCTTCTCCACCAATTCCATGGTTGGTTCAACATTCCAATCAGATGCAACCACTGGTAGAGGGAGCTTCCCCAAGCTCGTGATCTACATGCATCTCACCTAAGTGAGTCTCCAGATGATGGATGTCTGCAGCTGCTTCCGTGAAGATTGAGTGCAGGACGGTTGATCATTCAGCATCAGAACAGATCCAACAGGATATGTCAGAAATGTCAGTGGAATGAGATGCAGAACCGTCCATAAGAGACGGAATGACATAGAAAGACAAGTAACTGACATGAAGATGTGTCCTCAGCTGCCGTTTCTTTTCTTTTCTCTTCTATTACTAGCAGATCAGTATTAATGATGTCCCTTTTTTTGTTTACATGATTTGGAGACAAAACTGGGCTGATGGGTTGAAATGAGAACCCAGAGGGCCTGAAATTTCAAAGTGGGACTACATTTGCATCCTTTTCTCCAACTCTAATTCTGTGTGTTTCTATCCGCCTTCCATCTGTGGTGAAACAAGATGTCGCATTTTTCCTCTGCTGCCTTACACTGCTAACCAAAGCCAGCCACTCAAATGACAGTACAAGTACTCAGAGGTTAGAAGAAAAATGTTGTCATCCAAATATTTATTAGTGTCTGAACTGGTCATATAAGTACATGAGCAGTTATAATCCTAATGTTTAGGATTTATCATCTAAACCTTCTTCAGTTCCTTTTGGCTTATTTATAAAGCTTGGATTTACAACTGGGGTTAAATATAAGATAAATAAATAAATAAATAAATAAATAAATAAATAAAACAATCAAATTTGTCCGAATCTACGGTACAGACATTGACAACGATCATGCCTAATATTTTGTCAGTTAGTTTTCAATAGAAAATAGACGTAAACACTTTTATTCTTGAGAAAACAGGAAAAAATATATTTTCTTTGGAAATTATGACAGGTTACTAATCTTTTTAAGTGACAACGGATGACTTCTAAGTTATGTCTGACTGACAAACTTTTGTAACAAAAGTGATCAATACTAAATTGATCACGATCATTTGGCTTTTTGGCCCACATCTCTGATGAACTGTTGTGATTTTCTACTTTAAATGAGGAAACATGTCATCCAGAGTTCACGATTACTCTTAAGAAAACAGTTGGGTTTCTTTTTCCCCTATGTCCCCCTTTTTTTTAATCTTTTTCCGTTTTTTGCTGGCCATTCTCGTTCTCTGGATTAATCAATTTAAATCCAAATAATCCACAATAATTATCCAATTCAACCCAGACTAAGGCAGACCTGAAAAAACAATAATTCAATGTAACCGAGCAAAACAGAATATTCTCTTTTTGGAAGGTTCCCTCTAAAATTCAGAATTTAATAACAAAAAAATGCAATGAGTGAGATTACTAAAACCTTCTTTGTTTTAGGTTTTGCAGAAAAAGGTTAAAAAATCTTAGCAGGTTTAACAAACTGGAGTGTTTGTTTATGTTGTAGATTTGAACACAACAGCCTCAGTCTGTAAGAAGTTCTACATTAGCTAATAAAATCTTTGCACGTCTGCTGTAAAGGTTTTTTTCTAGCTCTTCAGTTGTGTAGAGCTGCAGCACCACTTCAAAAGCAAAGCAATATTTATTTACTCATCTGGAAGCCCAGCGGCCGCCATTTATAAATCAATTAGCATGCAGTCATGGGATAATCTGCGACCTTGTAAATGTTAGCCCTGTTTGATATGTTACACAGCACCGTGGCCGCACTACAGATGAATTCAGCTGTTGACAAGATTCACGGCCTTCATCCGATTGAAGGCAAAGCGGACAAATGATGTTTTTACACAGAAGCTGCAGCGAAAATACTGACAAGCTGCTCTTTAGATGAGCATGTTTCATCCTTCATGCAGTTCCCTAATGCCA
Organism: Oryzias sinensis; assembly: GCA_037389245.1. Lineage (NCBI taxonomy): Eukaryota > Metazoa > Chordata > Actinopteri > Beloniformes > Adrianichthyidae > Oryzias > Oryzias sinensis. The sequence goes on along the minus strand of CM074501.1, from coordinate 16,337,544 downwards.
CAGTAAGGTGTACTGGCCCCTTACTGACCACATCAGAATGCTTCACCCACAGAGTGTGCAAGCCTATGCAAGGATGTTCACAGAAACAACGCTCTGATTGTCTAATTTCCTCATTTCTAGCAGTCGCACACAAGCAGCTCACTTATCAAGTGAACAGCACTAACGGGCTCCCTGCGCAGTGTGCAGGATTGTACAACATCCTAGTATCTCACTCTGTCACCTCGATAGAAAAACTGTACATAAACATTTTAAGCAGTCTATCACTTTGATATTTCATGTGGGCCCCCTGTGTGCCCCGTACAGGTTTGCCCATTTTCTATCCTAAATAGAAAGGATACGCAGACGGACCGCATCCACTCGTAAGGGCAGCTGTGACTACGGCATAAGACCAGTCATCTTTAAAAAAATAAAAAAATAAAAAGAAGGGAAACTATTTGCCATAGAAATTCATTCTTGTAGATTTTTTTAAATGTAAAAAACCATTGCAAACAAACAGAACATTTTTTTCTGCTTAAGCTGCACCTTCATAATCATAGAAAGCAGAGGAACGTAATGAATGGGAACTACTGAATGAGGAGGAGCCTCCACTCTGCCTGCTTAACCAGCACTTATAGCCATTAGGGCTCACACTACTGGGACCTAGATGAGACTAAGAGAGCAGATGCTTTGTCATCAGGGGGCACTTACCTTTGCAAATGTTCAATGATATAAACTCTGCGTACTTCTCCAGGGCTTAAAGGCCCCATTTTTCATGCCTGCCTACAGACTTAACATTTGATCTAACTAGTCTCTGATTCTACCATTAAAGCTGAGACCTTTTTCTTTATTGATTCTCAGCGACGACTCACACCCGGACGTCCGCAGACCTTCAGCTTCATGCAGCAAATGATGGCGGTTCAGCTGCTGGACGACGCAGACGAGCAGAAGTGAGCGACCGGAAACAAAACATTCAAACTAAAAACTGCTTCATGGCTCCTCAATTCAGATAAAATTGCAAAAATTAGGATTTCAAATTTGTCATCTTTGTTTAGAAAATAACAAATTTTTTGAATGAATTGTGAAACTGCATTTTTTAGATTTATAAAGTCCCATATGATATTTATCATACTAAATATGTTATTTGAAAGTCGCTTTCATTGCGACTTTCATATTTAAGTACAAAAGATGAGCAGGGAGCAGAACACCCAGAAGCTATTATCCTACCTCAGTATTTAAAAAAGAAAAGAATCTGTCAGTTTCTCAGACCTGCATATCACATCAAAGACTGCATTTTTTTAGAGGTTTTATTTTTCTGACAGTGTGCAGCCCATAAATTCAGTTTCTTGCTAAAAACCAACAATTTCCATTAAAGAGTTTCCCCAGACAAAAGCGGCGTCTCATCTTATTGTACTATGACCCCAAAACAACTACAGTCTGCTGAACAAAACTGATGTCTAATCCACCTCCTGACGTTTTCAAGACGTTAGGGTCAATACACCGATGCAAACATGAACTATGAGATGTTTTGTCACAAAAACCCCTTTATGAAAGTGCCGATATTGAATTATATTGCTGTGTTGCCTGAGACTTAAAAACATGACAACTTGAGTTTTTGTCCATGTACCCTGCCCACACAGATTTCTTCAGATTGATCTGAAAAAACTGATAAGTTAATTCATGATTTTTCCTAATGTAACATAATTTTACACATTTTTAACTTTTGATACTTGATCACATTTTGCTATGAAAATTTCGGAAACAGTGTTATGTCTATTTTACTGATATAGTATTATTTTTTAATCATATCAATGACTTTTATAAGTAACACAATCTGCATATATTTTGGATACTTCATTGCCATGTTGATTTCTAAAAGTTATTTTTTACATAATAATTTAAGTTATTCATCTTTGTCATGTGCTTTATTGATATTTCAGGATTCTTAATTCTGTCCGATAAAAGCTAGGAACCGGATGATGATAAATCATAAAATAAAATGGTTACGGTAGAACAGGGGTGGGATTATAGAAGTTCGCTTCCTTCCACTCCCCTTCAAGAAATATCTATTAATATGTCTAATTATCCTAAGTTTGATTAGTTATTTTATGAATGTATACCTGATGATTGTATTGTTTTTGTGTATTATTCCTATTTGATTGCTTGAAATAAACCATTTCAAATCAAATCAATTCAAAATCTATAAATATGTTTTCATGGATTTTTTTCATAATAAGTTGACCACATTCTGCTCTTTTTAGTTCTACAGTCTGTAAGTAAAATAATAAATGATGTAATAAATCCACAAGAGTACCCAGAAATTATCCTTTTTCTGTAGAACGGAGAAAAAATAATGACATTTTCCCAAATTGGACAAAAATTTGAGAATGTGTAAAAAACAAAAACCGCTTTGAAAAATTGCATTACTTTTAATGTGGAGAAAAAAAAGTCTCCATATGACTACATAAATGTGATAAAGTCAATTTTTGTGCTAAATTTCACACTGAAAAATTGAAACAGACAGAAAAAGAGCTGAAAAGCCTGAAGTTCCCTGTGTCGATGAAACGAGGCAGCACAGAGTGTGCCGGACGGGGCGGAGGATTGGTTTTGTGATGGATGTTCCTCTGCTTGAGTGGCAGCGGAGCTTCACTCGTACTCTCAACTCGCTGCCGACGTCTAAGATGCAAATCTGGACGGCTCGCAGAGTCTCTCATTTTCATGGCCAGTCATACTTGTGGCAGTCACAGAAACTGGCTTTAAAGCTCAGTAAAACCTTTTTTTTAATTAATAACAGCAACCTTTGTAAAACTGTCTGCTATGAAAAATAGTCTCTCAATGAATAAATATAAAACACGGCAATAGCTGCCATTAGGACATTTGCTTGCATCTTGTATGCCATCATTTACATTGCAAACAACAAAGCTCTGGGATTTTCTGCCTGAATGTCTCACAGCAGCTTGATGATCAACTCTCACTGAGGGAGACAGACTCCTGCTTTGATTGAGCGAATCAGTCTGGATGTTTCCGTTTCCTCCATTTGTCCCAAAACACTAAACTTGCAGCTTTAATGATGAAATAATGAGTCTGCAATCGATTTTTCAGTTTAGACTGTAACTCATAAAAGAGCAAATCTTTACTTCATGAACGTAACTTCTTTAATTATTGCTTTTAACCGACAGTTTTGTTGAATGGATTTAAAGGAAGCAGCCCTCAAACTAAAAGACAATGAGGCATAGAAGTCAGCTTGTTAGTAGTAAAACAGCTTAAATGTTCTGACTTAACGGGAAAAGGTATGAGGTAAGAGGTAAGAAGCTGAAGCAGAGGAGACTAACACGCTTTATGCAGTCCAGCTCCACTGAGAAGCAGGAGGGCATCCTGCAATTGTTCTTCAGAGACACTCAAATGTCATCTGATGTGAATTAGAGACGTGTCAGGAGGCAGTTTGCCGTATATGTGACCTTTATTACTCAGCAAATCCATTTTTGACATTTCACTTCTTTATTTTGGGCTTTTTTATTTTTGCTTTTTGAGCTCCAAAATGAAAAGTCACATTTTTACCCAACAAACGTTCCAGCTTTTCCTTTACTTCTCTCCACTATATTAAAAATTCCTATAATATTTAAAGCTCATATCAGCCTTGTAACAGTGAACTCTCTTCCTCCTGAAAGAGTTACTGCACTGCAAAAACACAAAATATCACCAAGTATTTTTTGACTAGTTTCTAGTCGAAATATATTTTTACACGTAATACAAAGATAACTTATCAGTAATTTTTCAATTAAGCGTGAGGATTTGTTGAGATATTTAAATATCTTTGAGCCCTTCTTCTAAGTTGCATCTCTGATAATTGCATCATAATTTTTCTTATAATTTGGAATATTATCGGAAAATTTGTATCTTTATTTGAACTGGTCTAGAAATAAGGATAGTTGGACTGTTGCAGCGCTTGAAATAGGATGGGGGGGGGGGGGTATGAGCTTATTTATATAAATATGCCTTACTTTTCTCAGTGCACGCTGATTTTGAGAAAATACTTTTAATTATCAGAGCAACATATCTAAATATGAGTGTTTAATTAATTTCAAGATCAAATTTTATCTTAAAAAACCAGGACATCTCAACTTATTTTAAGAAATCTTATTAAGACAACTTCTGCTAGTTCTATTGGCAGATTTTTTTCAACTTAAAACTAGGGGGAAAAAAATCTTATATTCTATTTTAATCTATCTCGAGGAGGACGGGTACTAATGTCTAACAGTGTTGCATGGGTTTCTGAGTTTCACAACTATTCTAAATATAAATTATGTCCCTAACATACAGGGATTTCTTCAGATGTTTGACTTTTTGATAATTTATGTACTTTTATTTGGACAGTAAGAATAATTAGCTTAAAAACGTTCAAAATAAAAGCAAAAGGTTATAACTGTTGAATCTCTGCCCAGATTAACTTTTGGAACTTTGTCGAAAAGTGGAATTTTAGGACTTTTACAAACTTTAGGATTATTTTTTGGTAGGGGTGTGTTGCAACACACCTGATTAACCTGCAGACTGTGTAATGCATGATTTCCCCTTAACATTATTATACATCAACAATGATCCTCCTACCACCAAAGATCCATGATGTTAAGTTATTTCATAGACTTCTCTTGAACTTTGTTCCACTTTTCTGCAGTTTGACGCTCATATTTGTTTTTTGGTTTTACATAAACCTACTTGTTTTGCATTAATTTATTTGTTTATGTGTCTCCTTTCACTTTCTCAATTAGTTTCTATGAACATCAGCAGCTCTGCTTTGACTTTTGGATTTTCCTGATTTGGTTATGTCGTTTTCTGTTCGTGACAAGTTCCGTGCTCTCCCAGCTTCTGCAGGATTTCAACTGATTCTTCTCACATCTCCCAATATGTTTTATTTTTCTCACATCCGCCTGTGTTCACATCCTGCTCTCTCATTTGTTTGCTCTTTCAGTGACCCAGAACAACAAAGATTCACCAAACTTTACTTTAGAACTGGACCTGCAACAGTTTGCTCTCATTTCACCCTGAATAAAACCTTAATCTGTATTTTTTTAGGTGATAATTTATAATAGATAGGTGAGTAACTGTATCGATCAATGCAATGAAAGACAGCAGTTAGTCTTTTCATTAAATGCATGAGGCGGAAAACTGTCAGCACCTAATACAGGTGAATATGATGTGGGCTATACTTGAAATAATATTTGGAATAGCAAATGTGTGCAAACTGATCAGTTAGTCTCTCCTGAGGTTAAAATTGGATTTATAAGGAGTGCTGTTTTGTATCAGTATGAAATGTCGATGATTAATTATTTAAAAAGAAGGTTTGGTTTTGAAGAAATGAAAATCTAGATTTTTCTTTCAGACAAAACAATGAAGGCGAGTGAGCTGATTTATAAAGGTTTGTTGAATCTGTTTTTATTAAGTGCATTAAGTGTTATTAAGGTTTCTACATGTTCATTTTGCTTCAAGGGTTAGAAAAACTTAAAAAAAAGGGTTCTGTCATTCAGAGGAACTGAGCTTTGGTTTTGATGTTGTTGATGTTTGAGATTCAACAGCTCTGCAAGTCACAGAAACAACAATCGGTACTTTTCATGAGAGCAGAGACAATGAAACCAGAACATCCAAGTCAAAGGTCAGATCTGTTGGAGACCTGCCTAATTGGTTTCTCCCTCCAAAGTGGCGGAGAGCGGCGTGGAGTTTACAAGACTTCAAAAGTACAACGGCTGAGGCGGCACAATTCAATCATCGCACATTTGAGGCCAGTTTGAATTGGGGCCGACTTTAATTTTTGCAGTTCGCCGTGATGTAATGTTTACGTAACTATTTAATTGTTCCAGTTGATTCTGAATGACTTCCAAATTGCTGAAAGAACTTGAAAAGTGGATGCAATCAATGACCAATTCACTCAATTTAGCTGTGAAACAACAAACACTTACTATAAAATAAAGATTTCCTGATTTTGTTTATTCTGATCCTGTTAGTCTGATTGGAGTTACTCACTCAACTGTGTCCTCCCAGCTACACCACTGCCTCTGATCCAGCATCTGCATATCCAACTTGAACTTGGCCAGGCAGAACTCCTCGATGGCAAACTCGTAGTGGGACCCACAACCCTGAACAGACACGCACTGAGACACTGCTGGGAAAAGACACAAATAAGGAAGAAGAATAATCAGGTTTGAAAAGGTTTTAAAAAAAATAAACCAAGTTGTTGAATTGGTTTTTATTAAATGAATAAAGGTTTGTACATGTTTGTTACTTCAAGGGTTAGAAAACAGTAAAGAAAAAAGGTTTCTGGCCATTGTGGATCCTCCAAGTTCAGGCTACAGGAGTAAAACAAAAACCTTTCGAAAACACCCAGGTTTTGTTGGGACAGGACTCTTAAAATGCATCTTTATTGCTTAAGTTATCATGGAAGAAAGCCCAACTCCATCACTGCTGCAGCTCATGCGTTCCTTCCTGAGTAATTATCTGTGAAGGATGACCACTGCTTGATTAAAGTCGGTTTTTCTTCATCTTCTTGATTTTCTCCTCCTCACCGCTGCGCCCACAAAAGCCTTCCTCTGCACTGAACAAGAGCCAAGAACAACCAGCCTCACGCTGGACACTTTAATGAAGTTGGTCAAATTTTGTTTTTTTATTGGATAGTAAGTGTAACAATCACAGTAATTGCCCTAAATTATTATGCAATTAAAGACTAACCCTTTAGAATAACAACATCATGGCCAAATAAATAAACCGTAACCACTTTTTAAGTTTGGCCAACTCAAAGATGGTCTGTTTTCATACAGAAAAATCATATGTAACTGGTGAGCTATAATTATCCAGGACTTTAAAAATACAACATGCATGCCGGAAAATAGCCAAACCGCAGTAAAGTAACTCAGAAACAGATCATTTCTTTAGCAGCCTGCTCACCAGTACTTCAGATGTCAGAAAGAAAACTCCTGCATCATCATCGCTCTTCTTCACGGCAGAAGAACGATGATGATAAAGCCTTTTCTTTTTACTTTTGTTTGTTCTCTTAGACTTCCACTCTGGTGGTTTAATCTTTTATATGTTGTATGAAGTTTGTCCTACAAACAAGAGGTATATATTTACACCTTTTGCTCTTTTAGCTCTGGAAAACTAAGCTGGTTTGCACCTTAAAAAATACTAAATTTTTCGTATTCCTAAAGGAAATTGATAATAAAGATGCACAATGATTTATTTTTAGTTAGTGCTCCACAGTTTTGTGAATTATTCATTGTAAATTTTTTTCTACAGTGACTTCAGTCAAAGAGACAAATCTATAACCCAGTCGGGATGTCTTTCAAGCAAACCAACGTGTTTCCTCGTCAGCGGAGCGCATTGGATGAGCAAAGCCTCCGGGGATTCTCTGGAGACGAACACCCCCGGAAACCACACAGACCGAAAGCTCAGGTTCCAGTTTCTGAACAGAAATGTTAAACAGACGAGTCACTCGCCTGAACAAAATCCAACTGTACAGCCACCACTAACTGCAGACAGACAGGACAGCCAGTCTCCATCTTTCTCTGTGTTTTAAAGCCACTGACAGTCCCTGAGTTTGTGACTTACAGTTTTTATCTCTGATTCTTAAGCTTTATTACAAACAGACCATATTCCAGCTCCAGTTGATGGATGCACATGAGCACCTCTACCAAAAACGTCCCTCATTTTAGTCCAATACTTGGACTAAATTGGATTGGAACTTGATGACATAAAAAGTTATCTGAAGTCCATGAAAATGACCTTGAGGACTTAAGCTACTCAAGAATTAAAATTTCTGCTTTAGTAATCCTTCTCCTTTACTCTTTAGAGCAGCTGTGCCCAAATCCAGACCTCAAGGGCTGGCCTCCTGCTAGCTTTTCAGAAACTCTGCCTTATCTGCTGTTGATTACCTGAATCAGATGTGTTTAGCCAATAAGAAGCTTCAATGGCAGGATAAATGGAAACCATGTGGGACACTGGTCCTCCAGGCCTGAATTTGAGCACACTGCTTCAGAGAATCGATTTATGCGGATCTTATTCAGTCTAGTTAACCACAACCAGAACTGAGATAATGATGCAACCGTGATGGTAAATGACTTATTTATAATAAAATGGTCCTGAAGAAGGAAAATAAAAATCCATGATCCAATCCAACCCATGATTTTTGGGTTATCTGGGCCCGTGGAGAGTTGCAGAGAGGAGCGGACGCATTTTAAGGGGACTGCAGGTGTGTCTTAAGGGACGTAATGGAAGTGGAACGTACCGTTGTCCAGGTGTGTCTTAAGGGACGTCATGGAAGTGGAACGTACCGTTGTCCAGGTGTGTCTTAAGGGACGTCATGAAAATGGAATGTACCATTTTCATGCATTGTCATGCATCGTAAACCGTTTGTTAGGATAACGTAACTTGCACGCACTTATAACATACGAGTGATGCTGTTCCACCCATAAGAGCAGCTGTGGCTAAGACTTAAATTTTTAGTGAAAAGGGTTAAAAAGTTCCAAATGTTAAACAGAGAGCCAATAAAGTACTCAAACACATTTGAAATGAAATGGTTTATTTCAAGCAATCAAATAGGAGTAATACACAAAAGCAATATAATCATCAGTTATACATTCATACAGTAACTAATCAAACTTAGGATAATTAGACATAATTAATAAAAATTGCTTGAAAGGGAGTGGAAAGAAGCGAACTTATATAATCCCACCCCGTTATACTATAACCATTTTATTTCATGATTTATCAATATCCGGTTCCTAGGTTTTATCAGACAGAATTAAGAATCATAAGGTATCAATAAAGCATGTGCCAAAGATGAAATTACTTAAGTACTACGTCAAAAATAACTTTAGAAATCAACATGGCAAATGCAGCATCTGAAATATATGCAAATTATGTTACTTTTAAAAGTCATTCATATGCTTTAAAACATAATACTATATCAGTAAAATAGACGCAACACTGTTTCAGGAGTTTTCATAGCAAAATTTCATCAAGTATCAAGAGTTAAAAACATGTGCAAAGTTATGCTACATTAGGAAAGATTTTTGAATCATTTTATCAATTTTAGGAGCTAGTGAAGTAATATCATCAAAAGTCAATCAATTTAACAATTTTCAATAAGTGATTAATCATTTGTTTTACTTTTTTAAATATATATATATATTTTTTTTATATAATAAGGTAATGCTGTAAGGGAAAAAATAAAAAGGGTCCATAATCTGTCGATTGTCCAAGGTTGGTATTTCTTCTTTTACTGATAACAGCTGATCTCCTGGGTTCAAAACAGTTAATAGTTTTCTTCGATGTTATGTCTGCAGACATTAGATTCAGGTCCATATCCTTCTTCAGCTGATATCAGCTGCGGTGAAAGTTGAGGTCAAGTTGTCTGCAGGTCAGAACTCTCTGCTGTTATTCAGGTGACGTCAGACTTATGGAGAAAGTGAAGATTCCAGGTGTCATATTTCTTGAAATTATTTGGCTCTTTGATTTATTACTCCACGTTGATTCAGACGACCGTGATCAAACACTTCTCAAAGTCCTTCATGGTGTTCATGACCATAACCTTGGTGCGGTCCTCTGGACCGAGTGGTTTGACGTAGATCCTGCAGCCTTTAACCCAAGTGTTCTCAATCTGCTTACGCTTCCTGAGAAGCCGTGCATGTTTTGAGATTCCAGCATTCCTCCTGGTCAGATGGTCGTTCAGATAAACAGCCGAACCCTTCAGGTTTTTCCTTTGATTCATCAGAGCTAGCTTGTGTTTGTGATTCACAAACCTGATGAGGATCGCTGGTTTATCCGTCTCCTTTCTCCTGGCGAGCAGGTGGCAGGTCTCGATGGTATTGAGATCCAGGGAAATCCCTTTAGATGTGAGAAATGAATGTATTTGCTGCTCCAAAGACACAGCACCGATCTCCGTATTAGCACTGCTAGCTACGCTAGCGCTAGCATTAGCAGTGCTAGCTCCAGCTGAATTCAGCTTCGCTCGAGGCTTGATTGGCACTCCAGTGAGAATGACATTATTCATTCTTACTTGCTGTTCCACATCGTCCAGTCTTTTCTCCAGAATCTCGACCCGGTTTTCTCCCTGCTCGTTTTGAGCCCGAAATCTTCGGAACTCTTCCATCATCTCCCAGAGTGGCGTTAGTTTAGCCGACACTTGATCCATAAAACTTTTCAGCGTTTCTTGAATAATGTCAAGAGATTTTTTGAGCTCTTCATATTCCTGGGGTTTTTTCGGGGGCATGGTCAGCTCTCTTTTTGGAGAAAATCAACTTCTTAAGTAATTTTGAAGATAGTATCCGCAGAGAGCCGCGACCACGCGTCTTGCCTTAACCCCGGAAGCGGAAAAAACTATTATCGAGTTATTATAATTTATAAATTGGACATTTCTTATTGTAAAGTGAGCTAAATATTTCAAAAAAATATATATATATTTATAAGCGATGTCCACATCTTTCTCTCTGTACACAGAGTTCCCGTTTTGTCTGGATTAGTCATTATTAAGAGAACTAATTTCGTTTCTTAACCATTTATAGACTGGTTCTACCATTATTTTCTTTGTCTTCACACTGATGTCAAATAGTGTAAAAACTAAATGATCAGTTATGTCACACGTCATTAGTCCACTCATATGAGTGTATTCTATGTTATTTGTAAATATGTTATCAATAAGAGTAGCACTTTGAGTAGTGAGTCTGCTGCATATTGTTATGATTGGATATAAACTCACAGCATACATTCTGGTGATAAAGTCATCGGTTGCTTTTTGTTTGCTGGGGTTTATCAGATCGATATGGAAATCTCCACAGATGTATAATATTTTCTTATTTAGAGAGGTAAACATCTTTTCCTTGCAGTCACTGAACACTGTTTTCACATATATTACGACTCCTCCACCTTTTTTGTTTACTCTGTTCACAGAGTTAAATTCAAAGTTGGCGTCTTGCATGCTCCTGATAAAAACAGCCTTGGACTGCTCAGGGGAGCCAAAGAGTTTGTCATAAATGTTAGTCAGGTTCCTTGAATTTTTCAAATAATGTTCCCCATCTGGCGATGTCAGTGTTCCTTTTAGTGAGGTTGTCTTTCATAAAAACGTTGGTTCCCTTCAGATTTCTACCTTGCTTCAATAAATTTGCTTTGTGTTTCCGATTGACAAACTTTAAGAGGATTGCTGGTTTATCGGTCTCTCTTCTCCTGGGGAGCAGATCTCAACTTTGTTTGTGTCCAGGCAAATTCCTTTGGACTTTAGGACCTCCTCCACCTGTTTCTCCAGAGAGCTTGTCTCCTGGTCGTCAGATTCCTCACTGTTCCCGGCGGTCACTATGTGCGTATATGACCGGGGGTTTGTTTTCAATCCGGTGATAATCGCGTCGTTACATCTGGAGTTCTGCTCTGGGTCATCCAGGTCATCCTGTTGAAACACTGCTCCTGCAGAGCCCGGACCTGCTTCACCTCTTCAAGTGCGTCCAAAATTAGTCCATGAACAATCTTCATAGCTTTGATCTCCTCCAGCACAAAATCAAGCATCTTCCTTTTAATGTGTAAGGATCGGTGACGGACATTCTTAGGCTGCGGGGGTGAGGATTGCTCTCCATTTTCACGGATTGAGGGGAATACTGTATGTCTATAGATGCGGTTAGAAAAGATAAAATTGTTATATTTTGTTAAACTGCCTCTAAGAACTTGTACAATTGCGTATCTTGGTACGCAGTTGTAATACTGGTAAGCATTCAACTACTAAGCATTGCAATACTGCCATGCATTCATATTTTCCACATTAGCTGTTGAAACTGTGTTGATATCTTACTTTTTCTGAGGATTTATCACAAGTTTCCTTCTAGTTTAACTCCGTTTTATGGCTGAAACACCAATTATTCAAACATGTGGATTGCTGCCTGTGTGTGGAGGAAAGCAGAGGAAAGATCTTAACTTATCATTTTTAACAAAAACAGAGGTTCTGTGTCTGTATAATAAACATTTCTGGTTCTTAGATTTATGGGAACTCTAAACTGGAATGGAAAAACTTTCCTTTAAAAGAGGAAATTATTCATATAAATATATATGGTCACAAAAAGTTAACTTTTTTTATTGACTCAGCAAGTTCTGCTGCTTAAACAGATCTGTCAAATCAATTCTAAGGTCCGGACACAGCAGTGAAGCAGTGGGTGAGGAACCTGGAAGAAAGGTCACCATTGACTGAAAAGTCCACCATTTCCTTGGGCAACCAGATATTGATCTGGAACTGCAGCCACATCCAAGGCCACCTTTCAGTCTAAGAAGACTGAGTGCACATCTGCATCGAACACCCCTGGCTTCTCCTCCTTCCTCATAGAAAAGCACAGACTAGAATACACACATCCTATTGAACTCATGCTTACAGAGGCTGAAAACTCATTTTGATTTCCACAAAACCCATGATCTCCTTAATCTGCTCTTATTAGGCATTTTCCTTTTGGTTTATTTTTCATGACAGGCTCTAGCAGAGCACGCAGAGTAAAATATATTACATCTATTGGCAATCCATCACAGCACCTCAAGAGGGGGAAAGAATAGACAAGCAAACATGCAGGATGACATTTACTTCTGTCAATTTAGAATCACCAATAAACTCAGCATCCATGTCTGGATTGTAGAGGAAGTGAAGCAGTGAGGTTGGTAGAACTGTGGGAAGGCCCTGGTTCAAATCCCTGCTGGGTTCTTCCTGCATGGAGTTTACATGTACACCAGTGTTTTTCAACCAGTGTGCCGCGGCACACTAGTGTGCCGTGGGAGATGGTCAAGTGTGCCGTGGAAAATTGCCCTCACTAACTGATCTAAAAACATTAACCATCTCCAGGAAATCAGCTCTTTGTTCATCCAAACAGGTCCAAAATTAAACTTTAAAATGTTGGAAGTTGTTTTTCATCATCACGTTACATCGGGAGCTGGCAAAAATCAGGAATAGTACAAAAATAAAATAAAATTGAAAAAGAAAATCCAATTATTGTTGCTTTAACAAGTCTGAGTAAATCCAGTTGCGCCAAGATTAACGAGTTACAGCGGGGAAACAAACCAAAAGTTTCCCTTAAAATTTTACTCTAATCTTGTATAATTGCTTTTCCATTCAACCTCCATTCAAATAATTACTGGGATTGTAATCGCCCATCTGTGCTTCATGAACAGCAACCTCTGTGCAAAACACAGTAGCTCGAAATCACATGATGAACCCCCACGGCAGGAACATTTTCTGCTTCTTGTGGGGCTTATTCTTTCTGCCAGCCTGAGTTTTGTGCACACAAAGCAGTTAAAGTGCAGATTCATGGGTCTCGCTGCGTTTTCAGTCCTCTGCAAGTGTCTGGAGCCAGCTGAAGCTGACCAAGGTGAGCGCTCTGAAAACAGGTGAAACCTATTTGACGCTAAATTCCATCTTTTAGTTAGAAATGTGTGATGTCATAAAAAACGCAGCCAAAACCTTCCTGAAGGAATAGACAAAAACAGGGTAACTGGTACTAAATGTGATGGATAGTTTATAATACATGGGCAATATTTGGTGTAGCCCCACTGAACCCCCAGCCTGAGCTCAACTGATGTCCAGACTTAGAGAGGAGCTCACATTTGGTTCCATCAATTGTGTCCGTTACGTACAAAGTATGTAAATCAGCCCCGACCAAGACACTACCACCTTTGTGTTTGACAGCTGGTTTCATACATTTCAATTAGTCACTCCAGGAAGCCAAGATCCCGTTGACTTATATAGCTAAAAAAACAGCTATTAATTATTCTTTCTCAGGATAAATGAACTCAGCTTTCCAAAGAATGAAGGTTTGCACAATCTGGGGTTTTCTTAGTTTGACAATTACAGGTAGAGATAGGTTAAATGAATATGAGCTCCTGCATTTCATGTTCCTGCCTTGAGTTAAACAGCATAAACGTGTGACATTGCCTGTCACCACAGCCTGTGACGCCTTTTCAGCGTTTCGGGCATCAGTTTTAATCCAGCGACACTAATTAGATTCCAGATCTGTTAGCTAATGAACCGGCGTCACGCCCTTGTCCAGCCCTTCCCCTCAACTCCACTTTCCAGCATTAATTCACCGTTGTCACTCCATCTAGGCATTCAAACGCCCACTTTCCTTGACTTTTCAGACTGTTTTTTTTTTTTTAAAGTCATGAATCATCTCAATTCATGGAGTAGCACAAAAGAGAAAACAAGTGATCTGCTTCTCTTCCCACTTATCTGACAGCCCAATTTATATTCTTTGAAGCAACAAAGATTTCATGCATATTTTATAAAAACCCACACATTGCAGTTCTTTTTGTACCAAACTTGGGTACATTTGATGCTCTGGAAAGTTTTGACGCCTTTTACGCGCACAAATGCAGAGAGCGGGAAAAGGTTTGGAGTCATGAGCCATCCTAAATACATACATCCTAAATATTCTATGATTTTGCACCTTTTAGTTTAAGAAATGTTGAATAGAAAAAAAAAGGGTTGCAGCATGCAAGAAAATCCGTTGCTATTCAGCAATGTCTAAATTTACTTAAAAAACAACCATAATGCTATACAAAAGGACTTTTACATTATATTAAGTGCATCTGTCATTGTGTTAGTGATCCTGCCTCTATAGTAACATTACAGAAGCCATCTTAGCACCTGGGTTAATATGCACATTCGTTATCACTCACTGCGTGGGTCAAACTACCTTTCCTCACATTTATCAGCTTTATGATCTTCTGCCTCCAACAAAACATTTCCCCTCTTAACTAATGAGAGCTCCTTTTATGAGCAAGTAAAGGGACTCCTCATTCTTCTGAGTCTAGGTTAGGTTTTTCAGCCTCTGCATACTTCAGTCAGGAAAGCTTTAGTTACACACATCCTAACGAGGGGTTGACCTGCACGGGTGCTGCAGGTTTTTGGGTTATCTGGACCCTTGGAGGGTCTCAAGTTGAGCGCAGACGTTTCTTGCAATTTTCTTGAGGCTCGTACGGCCACCTTAAATTAAGCGTGGTGCGTGTGGTAAGCTTATTGTGAAGTATTTGCAAGGCTAATGGAGGTTGTGCTCAATCATGATGTTTGGGTGATGCTGTTGTATGGAGGTCCTTAAGCCACACTCTAGGGTTAAGGACTGGCTCCCTACTGATGTGATGTGCCCGTAGGATGTTCACGCAATCTGTATTCTAATTTTCTATTGTTTTTAGCAGTCATGCTAGACGCAACGTGCACACATCACATGAAGAGTGCTAACGGGCTGCTTGTGCAGGCCTCAGGTTTTGGGAGGGTTGAAAAGAATAAAAAAATCTGTATGACACGCCAGTGTTTCACCTACTTCAACCTTACTTATCCTAAGAGAGAGAAAAAAAACAGGTCTTTTAATATTGGAACTACAGTGATGCAAGCAGTCAGCACCTTTGCCCCAAAAAGCTGCACTGCCATCCATATCCAAAGCATGAAGTCAAAGCAGCTGCTAGCTAAAATGAAAAAATAAAACAAGCTTCCACAGAATTTTAACGCGCTTTGGAAAGTGAGCCACCACTCTGAGGTTAAGGCTTTAAAAGGAATTTATTAAGGTAATAATAATTCTAAGCTTGTAATACTTTTAACCTTAAATCTAAACAGAACAGCAAAATCATTAAACTATAGGATGACAGAAAATATAAAGTCTGCAAGTTTGCAATTTTTGATTTATGAATAATTTTCAAGGGAAAAAAATGTTTATTTTTGTGCAACCGACCAACAGGCAGAATATTTTGAAAAGGAGTTTTACATTTCTAGTTTATATTCACAGAACATTTAACGCCCAGTTCTAGTGGCTCTGAAGAGCTACTAGACCTTCATCTTTCCAATAAAAAAATATATAAAATGAAAAATCTGTAAAAGCACCAAATTTGACATTTTAGAAACACTTAGAAATCAACAAAGCATATGAACAGGTTCAACAGAAGCAAGAACAGCAGGAAAGCAGGGATGATATAGTGACCGAGTTGACGACAGAACAGACGGCAGCTGTGGTAATGAACAGATCAGGTGTGTGGTTAACCGGCAGCAGGGAAGAGCAGAAAATCTATATGGAGAATGAAATAAACAAGCATTTCAGACTGAGCAGCTAAATATAGTTATAAAATTAACCTATAAAAAAAAAATAACAACAGCAGAAATAGCCATTACTAACTAGAAACCAACAAAACACAAATAACAAAAGCAATTTTGACCTAAATTTCTGTGTTTTTTTTCTTAGAATTGACACTAATTTGTTTCGAATCTTTCTTTATCAACAGGACATAACTTTATAAGCCTTACATTTTAAAATGAAATGCCATAAATGCTGTTTTAACGCAAGGAATAAAGAAGGAAATCTGTAGAAATATATAAATATATATTGTTCAAGGTAAGGGCAGACAGGATCCAGACCATTCACCTACTGCTGCTAGAGTGACTCAAGCGTGGGAGGTATGACAGCGAGGAATGCGACAGCCAAGAAATAGAGCAGGAAGAAAAACTAGATAATAAACAAAAATATGAACCGAATTCAAAATTCTGGCTTTTTTTTTAAGGAAAATCATTTAAGAGAAAAGAAGACAAAAACAAAGGAGGACATTTTGCTTTTAAAACAGCAGCTCAGCAGCCAAACAAAAAGTCAACTTTTGCCGAAAAAAGAAGACTTTGTCTAAAAATAAGTTCAAAGTAAACAGTGTTCCTTGTTATCTGTCTATATTTTAAACATGTGTCCTTTTATCTTAACAAATTGTAAGAGCTAACACAGAGCAAATCCCTTGTCATGAAAATAATGCACCGCTCATAAAAAATTTTTTTATCACAACCTAAATTCCCCTTCAGTTGATGTCCTATTTCTGAACCTCAGTAGTTTTAGACTTATGACCCTAATTGGTTGCTTTATCTTCAACACCTACAAAACTGCAGACAAACTCCCAGTGAAAGAATCAAAAGAATAAAAATAAAGATAAACGTAAAAGTGCAGCACATTTCCCTTTCACTCCCTCTTTTTGAAGAAAACTCAGAGGCTTATTAAAGACTGCTTCTGTGATTTGGAAATCAGCGCACAAGTTGTATTCTATGGTATAAACACAATCCAATATGGCTGTCTTGGTAAGAGCTGTGATAAAACTGGCTGCCTCCAGGTGCCCTAGTTCAGAGGATCCTCTTAAAAGCCTTTTTTGGGTGAATTTTAAAGACCTTCCGGGCTGTGTGGGTTCGGGGATTTGCCTTTCACCCATGACACAGAATCTCATTTCCACAGAAATGGATTCCAGTAAACGCTTCGGAGCTAAGAGAATGCTGGGGTGCCCCAGATTTCCTCTCCGTTTTCATAACGCCGACTATAACTGATGAATCATCAAGGTTATTTGATTTACATAGGCTGGGAACAAAACTGTGAGATCACATTAAAAACACATTAGGTTATGAAGTTATGACATGATTCATTGGGGCGAAAGGTAAGGCTTTTTGTTTAGTTTAATTCCGTCTAATGCGTTAGTGACATGCACCTGTACAGGTGCTGTGGGTTTTTGGTTGGTCCGGGCCCAGAGAGGGTCATAGATAGGAGCGGCCTCCTCTTAAAGGGGCAGCAGGTGTGTTTTGTAGTTTCCTTGAGGCTTGTACGACCACCTTAAGGGACGTAATTAAAGTGAGATGTACGATTGTGCTTTTGGTGATTGCATCATAACGTTTTTCAAAGGACAATGGAAGTTTTACACACACTTTTGATAAATGGGTCATGCTGTTGTACAGTCTCCTAGTGCTGTACTCTACTTTAGTGAGGTGTGCGCAATGGCTCCTTACTGACAGCGCACAAGTGCTTTAAGCACAGGGTGTGCAGGTGATCCATAAGTGCCTGTAGGATTTTTCATCTGCAGACAGCCAGTATTCACCCATAAGAGCAGTTGTGACTAAAACCTAAACAGATATGCAGGAGTTGGATCTGAAGTCATGTTTTTGTTCATTAGTTTTTGGGTGTATTCAGACTGGACACATTTGGTTCACTTAAAGTGAAACAGAGTTTGTTTCCCTCAGACAGTCCGGAAACAATTTTGAATCTGAATACACCCAAGCCAACCCTGGTTCGAGAACCACTCTTGGACCCATCTTTCAAGATGGTCTTGGTTAGTTTCCAACAGGACTGAGCTTCATATCGCTCAGAGTTTCCTCAGCTTGAATACGCTCCGTGCTCAGAGCGGAGCATCTGGTCCAATGTAGCCGAGGATTACAGGATGTAAACAGAGTAACGGCGCGACAGTGAGATACAGCAACTCATTGGAATGTGGTCAGATTAATGCAGGCTCATTAAAACAACATTTAACATGACACACATTGCTTTTAACACGTTTTTTCCGACAATCTATATGTCATAAATACTTATCAGCGTACCTTATTAGCCATCATCTCCTCAGTAACTGCCTTGCAGCATGCCTCCACCATACCAAAGTAAAAAGTGTTCTACCTGACGTTGATACAGACGTTCAAAATTGGTCAGCCTAATATAAAGTTTATTCCAACAAGGACTGCAAAGCGTAGGACTTCCATTATTCTTTCTCTCGTTACTTTACTCCGCCCTCTTAATCCTGATCAATTACTGACAAATCTTGAGTCACATGGTTTTGTTTACAAGCTTTGGTTCGAATCAGAAATATCCGGTTGATGGCAGGCTGAATGCAGACCAAATGCAAGGTTCATGATTCGATCTGAACCAAACTTTAGCACCAACAGACTTTTGGTGGAATCCAGACTATTGTTGTGCAGACATCCTTTTATTTTTCCTCTTCTTCCGAAAACACACAAAGATTAACAACAGGTATTTGGCTTTTGGACTATTGAGTGTAAAAGAGAACGAGACAAATTCTGCAAGATGTGTTTCAAATATCTCTTTATTTTTATGCCCTCCAAAGCTTTATTATGGGTTTGAGTTTTGTTTCTTCCTTTCCCACCCCTTTATGCCCTCCTGGGGTTCCCCCAATGGTGTGGTGCAATGCTCACACATAACCGGGGTTAAAAAATAAAAAAAAACATTTAAAGGTTCTGCAGTGTTCCAGCCAGTCTCTGGACCTCAATCCAAAAAAAAAAATCCCCAGAGGATCTATGATGGGAGTTAAAAGTTTGTGTTGTCCAACAACAGAACCAAAGCATCATAGCTCTTGATGAGATCTGAATGAAAAAATGGACCAAAAAAGCATCTAAACTTGGTGAAAGTCTACATGAAACCTTTGACTTCTGTCATCAACAACCAGGGTTACATTGGGAAGTATTAAGATGAAAATTGTTATTGAAATACTTATTAGCTGTATCTGCAATGCTCACATATATTCTTTAAAAATCAAATAATGTAAATTTTTTCTGGTATCTTTTTTACATTTTGTCTCTTTCAGTTGAAGTTCATCTTCCCATAGTAAAAAAAAAACAACTACGCTCTAAGTTTATTTTATAAAGTATACTTAAGGATAGCAAGTCTACTATAGACCATGTAAGTGTAGTGTAGGAATGTATACTAACTGAATACTACACAAAGTTGGAGCATTTTAAGTTTACAATATATAAATTGTATACATGCTGTTCTACTGCATTATTTCAGGTTTGAAATTTTTTCAAATATTTGTAAAACATTTATAAAGTGTAAAGGAACACTTGATTTTGATATCATATTTTTAAATAATGTCTTTATCAATATTTTTCCAAATTTCCTCAAAAAATCTATTTTGACTTCTATTAGAAACAAAAAGCCTGTTTTTTGGTTCAATTATTTAGCTTCATTTCTCATCATGCAGGCTATTTTTTGAGAAGTTTTTATAGCTAAAATTGATATAAAGGAATTTTATATGAATTTTTATATTATTTTGGGGGAGATTTACTGAAATTCCAATCTCATCTTTCTTTGTAAAATGCTTAATTTTGATTGCATTGGTTTAACATTTCTCTATAGACCAATTTAAAACGATATCTAAACACTTGTGATCATAAATCCCTGATTGACATTGAAAGATGTTTTATTTTTCACAAGTATTGTGTCTTTCAGTGGTCATTTCTGTAGGAACTGTAACGTCATGGTGACCAGAGCCTTTTCCAGCTTATTTGACTGTTTTGTTTCTTGTAAACATTAGTCCATAGCATTTTTCAATTTGAACTGATACAGTAGTCTGGCCCATTTAAGAAGTAAACTTCTTATATTCTGCCTCACTCTCTTAATAATCTAAGAATATTTTTAGTACACTTAAAGACACTACTTTTTGCTAAGGGTTGGGTGAACGTGACAGACTTCAATCATGCTTTTTTTAAGTGAAACAACTTGCAGAATCTGTGCCTGACATATACTATTCTTTCTCCACTGAATGAACTTAACACAGTTACTTGCGTTTATTGTGGAGGTTACATTCCATAAATAACCCACGATAGGTGAAGTTTGCCAGCTGTATTTCCTTATATGTCTAGATACATGTATATGACTTATTGGAAAGTCCTGCAAATTGCATGCTTGCTGTTCTGCAGAGATAATTTTCCTAACTGATTACATCAATTGTTAGATCTTCAATCCTATTATATTTTGAATTTTCTATCATTTTTCCACAAAAGTTGCGTCGCATTATCATGGCAACAGCTACTGCGCCTGCAGCGACCTCGTCTGCTTTTACTCTTTCCTCTCTGAGAGGATGTAACAAAAGTTTATTTCAAAGAAGCAAAGTCTAAATAGTTCAATTACTCCGTGGCGTTACCTCCTCGTGTCTCATTGTCTCCTTCTAAAGCTGCGTTCACACCGAACACAGTTGGCGTGTCAAATTCGCATTGGTCGCCTCTCATTCGACGCATTCTCTGCTAAACGCCCGTTTCCAAAAATGCGTTCCAAAGCTTGACGCCCCAGACGCGGGTGGGAGGAGCTACCGCCAAATGTTATGTTCCATTCTGATGCAAATATTACCGCAAAGTATTCTTTGATGCTGTAAATTAGAGCTATCTGGACCTGATGATTTTTGCTTGTTTGATTGTGTTTGTTTTCCTAATTGTTCAAAAAAATCCCCCTTGCTGGTTCAAAAGTAAAGGCCGAACAACTGTTCGAAAAACAGTTCCACTTTTTTAGATGTATTTTGATCTTTTACTCTTCCACAATGTCACAAATTTAAATTAAAATATCCTTAAAATAAGGCAATTATCACAGCAATTATAGGGTTAAAAAATTGCAATTAAACTTGACCTGTAATTAATGATCTATTTAAACTATCATTTTTCTTTGAATAACAGTCACACTGGTCTCTACTGGCTATATATTATTCCAATCTTATGTCCAAAAGCAGCAAAAAATCATAAAAATCAACGTTAGCTTAACAAATTACCGCTGTTTTTGTCCAATTAAGTCCAAGTGTTTCCTCTTTGCTATAATCCACTCCAGTCCACCTTTTTCCATTGAGGTCAAACCATCATAACTGCATAATAATAAGAGCTTGTGTGAGGTACCAACAGATGACACGGAAGGGGTTTCAGTGTAATTCTTTGTACTGAGTAAGTAAAGGGTGACTGTGAAGAAGAAAACTCCCCAGAAAGGAAGAATAGAAGGAAAGCTCTGACAGAACTCGCCCACCCTCCTTTGTGTGGGCAACCACACAGTTCGGATTTGAATTATTTTTAACTGACATTGACTGTGAAGAGATAAAAGCACTTTGAAAAGGAGAAATGCTAATAGGCTGAAAAGCTCAGGTCTAAAACGTATAACACTGGTGCTGCCAGTTTTTTGAAAGTCAAGATTCCTGCGAGTCGACAAACGAGAAAAGAGCTGGCACAGTTAGTGAGGAAATGTTGATAAGTCTGGTAATTAAAATGAAATCCCATGTTTTCAGTGGGCTGCCAAGAAAAATGTCAAATCACAGATGAATTTAGTCAGTTACCCAGTGGGGCTCAACATCACAGGAGCCAGTGAAACACAAAGCTAAGCTTCACTAATTGGTTGAATCATCTCCTGCCGGTAAAGGGTTTTTCAATTTCCATTGCAGACAATTAAAGCTCTGCAGTAAGTGCTTTCATTTGGACGTTTCACTAAAGGTCACCCTAAAAACATTCAGCCTCTGCTGTATTTGGCTCTTCAGAATCGGATGCCACAGATTGGGGTTTACTTTAAAAGTAAATGAAGAAAAATTTAAGAAGCTCCACACTGGGAGGCAAAATTTACCACCGGTTCAATGCAACTATGTTTAAAGACCCACTCCAATAAAAAAGGGGGTTTTCTGTGTTTTTAAAATGTTCTTGTGGCATTTTTTCCCACGATGAATGATGAATATTTATAAAATTATATTTCCAAGTATTAATTCAAATTGTTGTTAATCAAGAGCAAATGAAAAAATGAAATTATATAAAGAGCTATAGAGAGGGAAAAGAGGGGCGGGGTTGCTCCACACCAGTCCCACCCAAAACATTTCTACTGATCTTCTGCTGCTCTGCAGGATGTGTCCCGGAAAAAGACATAGGTTTTTATTTATTTAGCCAAAAACAGCATAATAGTTTACAAATATACACCTTGTGTGTCAGAAGATCCACAAGCCCCTGTTGTAACAGTAAAATATGTCCAACACAAGACGCCTTCAGCTCCTATCTGTCCGCTCAGCTGTTGGACGGGACAAGTTAAAAAAAAACAAACGTAAATGGTCAAAGAGTCTTGGTATTTGATAAAGCAGCTCTGGTAACACCGGAGATGTCACCGTCAACACAACACAAGCTCTTTGACATACTAATTCTCCTTAATTTATTGCAAAACTGCTGTTTAAAGGTAGTCTGTACTAAAATGTATATTCTTTTTTTGTTATAGGAAGCATATTTTAATGTGTGTTTTCTTTAGTAGAGGTTTTCCACGTTTCTTGAACTGCTCTCCTCTCTTTAGCTGCTTCATTTCAGTGGTCATCCTTTTTTATCCTCTTTCAGATCATATCTGTGTCTTTGTTTTCGTAAATTCCTTCCTAAGGCTCCCACCTGTTGTAATGTTGGGCTTTTTTCCCCTGATGTTTGCCGTTGGTTATCCATCAAATAAAGGGTACTTTTTGGTGGGACTCCAGCCTTCCAATCCTTCCTCATGTCAAAGTTTACTAAACTTTTACGAGTATCTTCTTAACTGGAATGAATCTATTTCTGAGCTATCAAACCCCATCAAATGCACGGCGTACAGCCATCAACGTTTAATAACTCTCAATGCATGGCTTCTCTCATCGCAGCATGATCTGTGAAATTACTGTAAATTGGATTTTTATCTCAGAGATTTGACTCTGGGGATTGTTATCTATCCCATTTAAAACCACTTTGATTGCATTTATAATTGATTTGGTATTACAATCAGAGGAGACTGCTGCAGACTAATTGGTTTTTATCTCATTCAAGGGGTATAACCTCTCTAGAACAACAGGACTGTACATCCAAGAGATTTCTTTGAAGCACAGAACACAAGCCAGGCTGTAAGCATCCAAGCATTACAATGGATTGTCTTTAGTGTCCCGTGACGATTCACTTTCTATGTGTGTTAAACAAGAACTGAGGAGTCATTTCAAAGTTTAACACGTGGTGGGAAAAAGACACAATGGTAAAAGCACCAACAACCCAACAACAACAGCCCAGAATATTCTTTCACTCAGACACTTGATCAGGTGAGGCGGTTTTGTTGGGCTTTCCATTCGTGGAGGTAGTTCTGAGTGCTTTACATAGATGCAAAAACTCTACAGCATATAGGAAAATCTATCTATCCATTTTTCAAACCTGCTTAATCCCTCTTGAGGTCATGGGGTTATCCTATCTACTTTCGGGTAAAGGAGGGGTACACATTGACACACAACCACACACTCACTTTAACATCTGAGGACAATCCAGTTAACATGTGAAGCATGTTTTTGGACCGTAGGATGAGGCCGAAGTGCCCAAAGTAAACATGACGAGAACATGCCTATTCCATACAGAAAGAAACCAGAAGGGATTTGAACCAGGGCCTTCTCATTGTGAGGCAAGAGCGCTAACCACTACACTGCCATGCAGCATTTTGAACAAAGAGAGCAGAAAAAAATAACACTTTATAGGTTTGAAATCAGGATGTACCTGATATGTCTGGGTCAGAACATTACTTTAACAGAGTCATTCATTTTCTTCCGTTTGTCCCTTTTAGGGTCACGGGGCTGCTGGAGCCTATCCAAGCCACTTGTGGGCAAAGGCAGAGGACACCCTGGACAGGTCGCCATTCTGTTGCAGGGTCACACATATCACACATCCATGCACACTCACATTCACACCTATGGAAAATTTGGAGTGACCAATTAACCTATGAAGCATGTTTTTGGACGGTGGGAGGAAACCGGAGTACCCGGAGAAAACCCACGCATGCACGGGGAGAACATGCAAAAGTAATTCGTTATATTACTCAGTACTTGATCCAAAAAGTAATCCTAAGAATTGGAAACTGAATTACTTTAAAGTAAACAGTAAGTAGTCCCCAGGAAAAGTTACTATTTACATTCCTGTAAAAGGTTCCTGTAGATCCAGATTAAGGTTTTTCTGATCAGTTTTCACGAGTAGAGTAACAGAAGTGTACTTCTATACTTGTAAACTCGCATAGCAAAGACAAGGGCATCCTTTACCAGCCTCGAGAACATATGGATTTCACATCTTATTACCACCAAGATTCGCATGTTCAACTTGAAAGTCAAGTCTGTCCTACTGAACCGAGCTGAAACATGGAGAACACCTAAAACCACCATCAAGAGAATACAGACGTTCATCAATTCATGTCTGAGAAGAATCTTTAAGATCCATCGGCTTGAAGCTATCAGCAACACAAAACTGTGGGAAAGCATGCACACACAACGCACTTCCTGGAAGCAACCATCCTCCGCTGGTCACTCACAAAAGGAACAAATATTCAATCAGTTTTTAGTACATTATCCTTTTTTTTTTTTTTGGTTAGGATCGCCTTTTTCAATGTTTCAAAACGTTTTGATACTTGGTGCTGCGCGTTGTCACGGTAACATGACAACTCGCTGAGCCGGCACCAACATCGACTGCAGCGGCAAAGGAAAGCGATATATATGCTGGTCATCACGATGGGTAAATAAAGCATCAGATCACAGAGAAAGTTCACCTCTTATCGCTTGTTTTTGTCCAGATGATGGAGCTAAAGTTTGATTAAAGTAGTTTAAAATATCCAGCGCAGTGATACAGAGCATTCAAGATATATTTGGCCGGAACTTCCCTTTTAGGTGTGCATCATCACTGTGGATTATCACTATTCACCACCCAGCAGCCAATCAGAATTGAGCATTGCCCTATCCCTCAGAAGACGTATTACTATAAGTAAAAGTAACGACTGTAAAGTGTTGCATAGCAGTGCAAAGCAGCTTTTTCCTTCTTCAGAATCAGTTTGAGTAACGAAAATGGAGTCAACTGTTAAAGAGTTACAGTATTCAAAGAACGTCAGACAGCAGCCCAAAAGTCTGATGTTATAGGGTTACGGTGAAATGATCACTGAATCCACTCTGATCCGGTTAGCAAGATGCAATTTAACCTCAAATGACTTTAGACCCGTTTTTAGAGGAGGGGAGCAGATGTTTGGTCGACCCAAGGAGGATTGACAGCACTTCTACAGGGACAGCTCTGAGCTCCATGCTGCTTGAAAACTTCACGTTTTAGAAATGTTTTCTACACATTTATATGATAAGTTGTTATTATATTTGAGGCTGGAGAAGGTGCTGCCCTCATTTTTCCGTCTGTCTCCCATCTTTTACTACTTGTGCCGTCTTGAGTCTATATTTCCTTGTTGTACTGGGCTGCACACCAAACCAGGTGGTTACATATGGAAAGAAGATAAGCTTATTAATTTTAGTTCAGCTGCAACAACAGCTGAGCCTGCGGATCAAAACCATCCATAAACTGCCAGCGTATCAACAGCAGGAAGCCCACTGATGAGGGAATGTAATGAGATATGAACAGATGCCGCACATTCAGGGGGATGCTCCAAGCAGAAGGAGTCGAGACAAACATCCAAATCTGAAAAATACCAGGGTTTTGTTTAACAGCACTACAGATTATATGCTGCGCTTGTTCTGTGAAAGGCAGCAGAGTATACCCTGACGCTCTCATGTACTGCTAATTTGGAGAAAACCTATTACCGCGGTGTGCACTCACAGCAAACAGTTTGGCATTAATTTGAACCGAGTGTGCTTGACAGGCACAGATGTCAGGAGGTCTGTTAGATTACCCAGAAAGCCACGGCGTCTTCCGTCAGATGGGCTGTGTGTCATGGCGTATTGAAATTAAAAAAAACACAGCTTCAAATTCAATTAAGCCCTGTGTTTGAATGATTTATTTCAACAAGTTTTTTATCCCTTATAAAAATCCAACAAGCTGTCAGCAGCACATCAACAATAAAATTAAAGGTAAACGACGTTTTCTTCTGCAATTTTCTGCTTTGAATCAATGTCAAGTCTTTTCTACCTTTACTGAGTCACTGTCTTACTCATACCTAGCCCTCATTAGTCTCTTCCACTGCTCCAGCATCCCCCCAACCCTGTGCAGACACAAACACACGGGTCTGTATACATGTTCCCCACACTCCTTAATAAACAGAACAATGACTGAAGCCGACGTGTCTCCTGTCTGGCAGATAACTGGCATTTATTGGACCATGCAAACAGACTCACCTTTGTGAAATTGTACCCTGCATGACATGTGCACAGAACCAAACATTGTGTGTTGTTGCAATTACTGAAAAAAGATGGTGCTTGTGTTTTGTGTGCCTGCCACATCTAATTCTGTCAAGTTGAGCTCAATCCATCACCAGCTAATCATTACAGTGAAGCAGGGCTTTCAGCACAGATAAAGGTCTGCTTGGGCCGGGTCTCTTTGGTAATAGCATGCAATTAATGTGGATAAAAAGGCAACAAGAAACAATACCGTGTAGCATGTTATCTACAAAGCCCAGCAGGGATATGTTTAGAAGGTCACACAGGATCTCAGACATAACTGTCCAAGCAATGTGGAGATTTATCCTTGCAGCAGTTTTCTACATGACAGTTGTTCATTTTTAAAAGTTTATAACAGTGGTCCCCAACCTTTTTCAGGCCACGGTTTAATGTCAGACAATATTTTCACAGACCGGCCTGTCCAAGTATGTGTCTGATTTTGTTTTAGCCTCCAATTTCCTTCAGCTTTAGAGGGTAAAGTTTATCATCATCTGCTTTAAAAATAATCTGCACCTGCATTACCCCATAACTTAACCCATACATTAAACTTAACATAACTGTAAAAATCAGACAACTTCAGCCTCGTCAGAATTTTAAGGTGCGACAGATAAATCAAAAAACAGCAAAGATCACTAAAAAGTGTTCTTAACTAAATGTGAATCCAAAATTTGAACAACTTTATTAGCAGCATCCTTGTAACAATAGACAGCCAGTTTTTGCAGTATTATTATGGTATGTGAGAATAACTGTCACATTAAATCCATGTTAGGAGTGAAGACTCCTTTTTATCTGTTAAATGCAGATTTCTTTTATTTTGAAGTTGAAGGCTCTTCCTTTGTGTCCTCACTGGTTGTTTTCTGCCAAAAGAAACTTTCCAAATCTGTTTGTTTCTTTGCCACATTCTGGGTTTGAATTTAGTGGTTGGTGCAGCGGCTTTATGAAAGTAGCAGAGGGATTTTCGACACTTGACCGAGGAACTCGACATGCGACAAGAATAAGTCGGATGTGGTGAAAAGAATGCAGCGGTTTTCCAAGATAAGGCTTCCTTCAGAATAAATAAAACTGAAATATGTAAGTTGTGTTTTTTTTTTCTCTGTGGCCCAAAACCAACTGTCCAGTGGACCAGCTGCGGGTTGGTAAAGTTTTATAGGATAAGGAAAATTAGATTAATTAGTATGAAGCCAAAGATTTTTCTTATATAAAGCCACCACCCCTCGCCACCCCCCAAGTTGAATCTAAAATTCTGCAGGTCAATGCAGAAACATCTGTGGCAGATGGGCCTGATATGGTGCCAGAAGTGGTGTGGGACCTCCCTGAACTGGTCCTGTTCTAGAGGCTGATCGGATCAGGACCTTAGGAGTTTAGATATGTGTCTCAGCGGTTTTTGCTGAGTTTCTCTGAGACTGAACCGTGTGGATCTGAGGAGGTGTGCGTGTGTGTGTGTGTGTGTGTGTATGAGGGGGGGGGGGGTCATCAAGAGATGATGTTACCATGGAAGCACTGCAGCAATGTTTAGGTGGTTGATGTTAAAGCAACCTCTGCTGGAGTGGACCCAGCGCTTCCCTGCAGAGCACTGCGCTGCATTAGGCTCAGTCACACTCCTCCTGCATAATTCTCACTGGAGTCTCACACTTGAACTAACTGCACTGGGTTATAGGAAAATAATTATGTAGCCAATAAAAGAAATGGGGCGTCTCTGCGGCTGAATACCTGTTATTGTTACCGTAAAAGTTGTTAAAACGAGAATGATGCATTTAATTAACAAGCATTTTTGAATACTTTTTATAGCCTGATAGGAGTTGTGAGGATTAAAGAAAAGAAAACTTAAGCTGGAGAGGCTGTGACTATCGGTAAAGGTTACATAAGAATAAATGCTCTGATACCTTGAGTTGGGTTTCTCGTGAGATATAGTGTATTGGCGTGCACAAAGTCCTCGTGTGTGGGCGCACATGCTACCCTCCACTGAGAAGCTGTCATAAAAACAGACAAAAGGGGAAACAAGCAGGGCAAGTGAGTGTTTGTACCAGCTACAACAACAAAGCGGAGTCAGATAACAGTTTATGAGTGCGATTACGCAACACACAGGGCTGACTTCAGGGAGGAAAGAGGACACACGGGCCATGAAAACACACCGACGGGCTGTGATGAGCGGCCGCACGCACGCAGGAGGTTAAACCGCACACAGAGCGAGTGTCAGAGGTTTGATTAGGCGAGAGCTGGTGAAACCAGCGAGGTGGAGAAATGCTGCAGCAGTGCCAGGAAAACTTTGGAAGGGAAAGAAGAAATAGGCTAGCTTCTTGCTCTGCGGTCAACTAGTATGCAAATGCTGGGAAATTTGTTTTTATTTGTTACTCACAAAAATGCTGCAAACCTAAACTAAAGCATTCCATTTAGAGCAGCATTTATTCAGAATATACAGCATTTTTAATTCAAGGACCATGAAGAAAATGGTGGTATAGAAATTTCTTCTCAATAAATCCATGTTTCACAGATGCTGACATTTTTGGGAATGCTTGGATCAGAGAGACTGTCATCACATGAGGATCAATGGAGATGAAGCATCCACAAAGGAACTAAAACTTCAAACTCTTAGTCATATTTAAAATACATGGTTTAGATTACAAGAAAATAAAATACCTTTATTGATAATGAATTCTCACACTGATGGTAACTGAAGCAGTACTGCAATTCTACGTCATACTCGGGTCTGTGATACACGTTTAAATCCGTGTCAAAGCCACGTCTTATGTAAAGGACATGGCGCATGTTGCACTGATAAAAATCGGTCTTTACGAAAAAATTTCCCAGATGTATAACGAACCAGGTTAAAGCCACAGAAAAAGGACAAATAAATCGCACAAATAAGGCGTAAATCAATGTAATACATGAACCGTGTGGGATTATTTCACAGTTTTTATGAAATTCATTAGCTATTCCTGTGTCAATTACGTACTTTTAACGGGACGTGCGCTGTATACATGATAAAAAAATTATACATCATGGCACATGTGTGAAAAGTCCGTTAGACATACGTGGAAAGATCGTGGAAGACCACAAATTTGCGTACGCATCTTGCAAAAAACACGCACAATTGCCTACGTTTTACGTAATGACAGCATATAAACTATGTAAAATACGAATAAACTAGGCAAAACATTTTTAAAAAGTTTAAAACTGAATTCACATAAAGACCCGTCGGAAATCTGCGCACATCGACGAATGACGGACGCAAGAGATACTTATGTGAATTACATAAATCATGCATGAATCATGAAAGACCGAAATTTTATAATTGGAAAATGTGCAAAATTTATATAGTGGCTACGTGACATGGCCTTAAGGACACACTTGAACACACCTTTAGCATAAGGTTTCACGCTGGACTGTTGCTTCCTGATACACTGATACTAGTACATGGACTCACAGTTGGAAGAGTCTTGGTGCGAAATATGTCAAAGGAGTGAAAATCTTGCTCCAGTCTTTTTCTTCCACAGCTTTATTCCGGTAAATGAAAGACTCGGTGTCATAGAATTTCAGGCGGGCACAAACCGCTCTTATTAATTCCTCCTCCGTGATCAATTTTCAAATGGTTGGCACTTCCATTAATTCAAACTGACGCCATCCATACATCACTACCACATCCGAGTCCCTGATTGGTCAAAGTTCAACTGGTTTATCTTTAATTGTGTGTTCAATGGCCGCACATTGGGTATGTGAAGCCTAATAACAGACTTCAAAACATTGTGTAGTGATGACTGAATGCAAGAGTTATGAACGCGAAGTGGACATTGATGTGCAATGACATCGATTTTTCATTGGAAGTGGTTGCTTGAATGAGTGTTGCAGAACCCCGGGAGAACGCTGCAAAACCTACAACCCTGTTCAGGTTCATTGGTCTTGATAAACCAGA
Organism: Oryzias sinensis; assembly: GCA_037389245.1. Classification (NCBI taxonomy): domain Eukaryota; kingdom Metazoa; phylum Chordata; class Actinopteri; order Beloniformes; family Adrianichthyidae; genus Oryzias; species Oryzias sinensis. The sequence continues at coordinate 16,306,970 of CM074501.1, read as the reverse complement.
CTGTGCAGAGTTCTAATCAGTTCTTGACACCAGCAGATTCAGTTTTGTCGGAAGATTCATACCTGCACGTTATTATTCAACCCTCTGAAGAACCATTTGTGATGTGGAAACGTCAATTCAAAATAGAAAAACAAACACAGCAAAGGGCTGAGGTGGTCATACACAGGCCCGTTTGCAGGAGGCACATTCTGGTCTGTTTACATCCTTTGGGGTGGTGAGCTATGCTGTCAGCCACATGATCTAAAAAGCAGAATAATGTTTTGATTGGAAGAAAAATAACTTATGGACACCTCCAATGTCCTGTAGCATTTTTCATCACAAGCCTACCTGCAGATCTGAAACTCCTACGATGATTCTGGGATTTGTTTTTATTAAGTTGTCCCAATTTGATGGTTTATTTCAGCTTCCACCATGGCCATACTTTTCCCACACCAACACCTTAGTGTGGTCTACAGTTTTATCCCACTGTTGACTTGAAAATGACGTGATCTTTGTGGGAGAAATAACTCCAATGATTGACTAAGTCTTGCGTTGTAAAACAAACAAAATATAATAATGCGAGGGTCTTACACAATGTAGGTGGGAGGATATGGTTTGTGTAAGTTAGATGACTTTCTATTCCTGTGACTTTACTCAGATAGCTGGAAAAATGTCACTAGGATAAATGTTGGACCACACATTTTCAGCTGAAAAAAAGCTTAAAATGACGGACGCGAAAGGACTCATGCTGTCATGCTAGCAATAACACCTCAATGTAAGGATCGGGTCATCTGGACCCCATAGGATAGCACAAGGGTTAATATTACACTATACCTGTGACACCAAACACTAGACCGGTACACTGAAAGAATATTTATTTTGGTAATAATGTTGTAAGATTGACCTTTTGACCTCTCCATAATGGTTTTCTGCATCCAGCTGCAGATGCACTACTGCAGCTCAAATTACACTTCAGATAAACCAATTAGAATCAGAACACCCATTTGTAACAGGGTTCAAGCACATGGACGACTGATCCCCACAGGACATCCTAAGGCAGTCGGCAACCGGCGGCTCCGGAGCAGCATGCGGCTCTTTCCTCCCTGTGCTGCGGCTCTTTGTGGTTTGGAAATTAACTATCATGTTCTAAGATTGCCGTGATGCCTTTAACACTGTCAGGTAGTGCGAGCAGGCAAGAGGAAGAGAGCAGCGTGAACACGCGGAGGGGGCGTGTCTGCAGCTGTGAACGCAGACCAGCGTCTGTTATGGGATGGAAAGTTTTTCTGGAAAGACAGTCAGTGGCGATCTTGTAGGGGACACACGAACGCCCAAAAAAGAAGCCTATTTGTCCCCCCTAGACTGAAACCACCCATTTCCGCGTAAGATTAATTAAATTTGCGTTAGGGTGCCCCTACTATCCTGTCACCTTGCTGCTAATATAATATATAGATGATATGAATAGATATATGTTGTCTGTGTAGAATACGCTGGAGGGGGGGTAGCACGCAAGGGAAAAAATGAACAGGTAGAGAGGCGGGGGCGGGGCTTAGACTCACCGCTTAGGATTCCAGACCCGCAACAAACTAAAAGCTGCTAGTGGTCATCCATAAAGTGAGTATAATTTATTGGGTTTACTGGATTTAAAGAAAAAATATTAGAAAAGAGTCTGCATCAAAGTGAATTTGTTTCCCTCATGTCACTCATCTTAACTCTGGGTGTTTGACAGACGGAAAAGTCTATTCAAGGTTGTGGAAAATGGACAAAAGATCAAAGAAAACATCACGCTCCTAGAGAATTAAAATAAATGATAAAATAAATATCCTGAAAGTATTTTGAATAAATACAAGTGTTGCCAAATGAACTATCGCGATATATCGGCAAAAACATTTTTTCTAACACATCTGGTGTTGCGGCTCACTGTGCTTTCATCTATGTGGGAAACTGATCCAAATGGCTCCTTGAGAGGTATAGGTCGCCGACCCCTGTCCAAAGGGGTGTAGTTACCCTCTTGAGAGAACAAAAATGAGAATTTTGTATCACTCTGGGCCACTGTGGCTGTTCCTTGAGATCTAGTGTGCTGATGGTTAACTCATTCTCTGTATAACCTAAATTTTTGTATTTGAAACTTTATTAAATATTGTTAATCTTTGTCATTTATTTATTTTGTTGAGCTCAATGTTCATCCTGAATAAAGACTTCCTGAACTTTATTTTAAAAAATGCTGATGTAAAAGTTCTAGAATCAAACTTTTAGAAGTCCAGTCAAAGCATGCATAATGACCCTTGAAAACGAGCATTCTCCCTCCACTCCTGTTCCATCCAGAGTGGGATTTGATGGTTCTGCTGCAGATGAACAACAGCTTTGACAAAGTTTGTAAACCAAATCACCTGCATCACACAAGAACAGACACCGATCACACCTGGTGTGATAATGGGACGCACTGATACAATTTCAAAGACGCAGCAGGTGAGGGAATTGAACTATCAGAGGGAGAATGGCAATGAGACGATGGTTGACAGGAGACTTTTTACCCCAGTCTCACTGTGGAACCCTATTAAGAAGAGTCCACCACCACTCCTCGCTGTTGTCTACATTTGCATTTTAGATGGGCTTCATCTGTATCTTACATAATAGATGAAGTAATGCATTGAAAAGCAACTGTAACACTATGCTGCCCTCAAATCGGTGACTCAGTCTATGCATCTGCATTTGAAAGTAGAATTGACCTTGTGATTTGACTTATTTTCAGCCCTTTTTGTCTCTGATTAAGCTATACCCGTTAAATCGTTTTCATCCATTCCAACTTCCCCCGCCCACTTTAAAACGTTCATCAGATGCTCAGATTACACACCCCCTGGACCAACAATGTCAGACTAAATGAATGCTTGTTAATTTTTCAGGGGTTTATGGTTGACCGGCACTGACTGGAAGATAAAACTGTACCAAGGGTGAGATGAATAAGGGAGGGAGCTGCTCAGCAACTCCAGAGAAGCTTTTCCTCCCAGAGGAACTGTCCGTTTGAGAGGGTCTTCTTCATATGCCCGTCAGCATTACAGTCAAATATATCTCACATCCCAAGAAAGTGATCATTTTAATAGCTGAATCAGCACTGGTTTTCTCTTTTTAGCTGCCTTTGGCTGGTACAGATGATGCGGCATTAGCTCACTTTCTTTATGGTTATGTTCTCAAAAATCTCATGGATCCAACCAGCCACAAAATTTGATTTTTTTTTTTTACTTTAAAATAACCATAAATATCAAGAGACAGAAATGTACTTTTGTTCCTACAGATCGGAATAACCAACTGCCTGCCCGACAATGGCCTGATTGGAGTATTTTGGCCTCCCTGCTGACTATGTGGGGGGAGAGCAGGAGTTGTCGCTTGCATTCCATTGCTGGCCCCTCACCAAATGCTGAGCAGAAAACAAACAAACAGAGCTGGAGTGTTTGTGTGTTTATGCAGATACACACGTTTACATTTTTTGTCAAGTAACTGTTAAAGGGTTTGCTCCATAATGTGAGAGAACAATTCTGTGTGTATTTTCTTGTTTATGTTACTTCACCAGGACCTTGTCTTTGATCAGTATACATTGCAATCAGTATACATGTAACAGATTTTTCTTCTTTTCAACCTGGCCACTGCAGATGCAGCCTTTTAAGGCTGTTCCTATGATAAGTGCGGGCTCCTATCGAGCAGACAGAAATAAGGAAATTAGACAATTGGAGTTTGTGTGGACATCCTATGCATGCAGAGTTTGTGCGCAGTCAGCAATGAGCCAGTGCTTGCACCTTACTGATTAAGGACGCCATGCGACAGCATGACAAGTACGTCATAAGTTTGCGCAATTTACATTTTCCTTACTAATACGTTATAATACACATGCACGACAATGGTACCTTCTACTTTCATGGTGTCCTTTAAGGTGGCTGCACAAGCTTTTAAGGCCCACTCCAATGAAAATCGTGTTTTTTGGTGTTCTTGTACCATTTTTCTCAGGACTTATATATTGTCCAGTCAATTTCTTTTTAAATCCACCAAAATCTACAATTACAGAGCCCCATCATTTACATTTAGTATCATTAAAAAGCCCTAAAAGTCCCCTATAGATACTAACAAATAGTTAATTCAGTACCATGCTGTGCTTGCAGGCTATTTAGATTTAGAAATGGCATCTACAGAGGACAACTGTGCATTGCTGGTCGTCAGGAGGATAAAGAAAATTACGCTTAAAATTGCGTTTTTTATTTTTATTTATTCAAGTCACTGTGAATCAGAAGGAGACCCAAAATGCTGTTTGAAATAGCTTGTGTTTGCTACATCCAAAATACAATAGGTGAGCCACAAGCTCCATGCTCTGCTCCATTCCCATGCATCCACTTGCAGACAAATAGATCCATGAACATCTTTGTTTTCCGTGCCTGAGCTGACATCTGGATCTAAACTGCACGGCTGGATAGCTCAATTTTTGTTGCACTGCTAATGTCAGGCTGGGGTTGTGAGGGACTGTAAGCCAGCGGGAGAGAGTGTAAGCATAGGGATGATGGGAAATGAAGGAAGTCTCACTCTGTGCTAACGGCCCCGTCCACAACTCAAAGGGACATTTCTAATGAACTCCTGCCACTCTGCAGAAACTATGTCCTAGAAAACGACGCAGATGTTTTGATTTAGCCTAAAAACAGCATATTCATAATTAAAAGAAAACTGGGATCGCTTTGAAAATGAATGAAAAGATGATCAGAGTGGGACTTTAAGGGAACTGCAATCACTGCTCCTCTTTGCAACCCTGCATAGGCCCAGACAACCCAAAAACACACACTACCCGTACATGCACTCGTAACCCCAGAATGGATGCATGTAAGTAAGGCTATAGCAGATGCAACTATTACTAAAAAACTCTAGTGTGACAGACTGAACAAAAAAAGTAAATGGAAACACAGAAAAAAGATAAAACCTAAGAAAAGGAAAAGACCTTACTAATGGAAAAATCCACAGACCATAACCAAGTGTAATTTTGAGAAACCAAATGGAACATGAACATCAAGCAGAGTTAAAGTCATTCTGGCAAATTATTATGGAGAGGAAGAAAAGCAAAATGAGTGCTTTTGTTAATCTCCTAATTTCCATTAGAGGAAAACACTCAAGAGGATGTTTAGTCAGCCACAGAAGGCCTCAGAGGGTGACGAGGCGCCTCCCGAGGTCAAATTTATTTCTGAAGCTGGGTGGTCACAGACAGATGAGCTGTAAAATCAGGTGATCAGTGTGGAGCAGGGGGCTATTTGTCCACATTTATCAACCGCTATAGGGTGGAGATGAACTTCTTCCCACATTATCAGAGAATACAATGACTCTTATTGAAAATTCAGCTAAGATCCGCTCTGGCAAAAACAGAGATGAAATTTAAACCCAGTGGTCTTTTACTTCTTACTGCACAGATCCACAAAAAACAATGACATCCAGGTATGAACTGCATTTGCAGATTTTGTTATCTCTTATGCCTCATTCTTAAGACATGATAAAGAAAATGTACCTAAAGATGAATAAAAATAGAAGCGTATGTGTAAAAAAACAATGCCTCTGTTAAAGATTCTCTGTACAAACAGAAAACATTTATAATATAAAAGTATCACCATCTAAAAAGCATTATAAAATATTTTTTGCAGCTGTGATTTAGTCTTTACATAAGGAGTTACAGTTTTTTTTTAAACATTCTTGAATGAAAAGAGACTTGCATGCATAAAAGCCCTGCATGGAGGCATTAAAAAAAACTGGTGGACTGCATATAATATTTGAAAAACCAGATTTCTCTTTAGGATAAAATAAATGTTATAAGTTCAAGTTTCTGACATCACTTTGACCTGTGAGGATATGAGATCCCACTATCACACATCGCGCTAAAATGCCAGATCTATTATTTAAAGTGTATTTAGCAGAAGGAAGAATGAGAGCGGAAGTGTCTTTCAGCAGAATAAAAGCCCATCCAATCTTACTGCTTATATAGAATCAGTACATGAAAATCAACTTTCTTATCTTTTAGCAGATATGTATTGTACAAACCATCCATTGAGGGTGCAACGATTACCTTTACTAACGATTTGGCTCAAATCTTTTTTTAGTTCAATATATGATTACAAACCAACAACAACAAACTGAAAATTCTGAAAAACCTTTTTTCTATGTGCTAAAAACCAACAATAAAATAAAACATTTCAGTTGGATGAATCCCCTTTGGGGTCAAAAGACCAACCCAACTACTGTTGGGCGATGTCAGGGCACACACTGAACAGGTCGCCAGTCCGTTGCCGGGCACTTTACAGTACATACCGTTAAAATGCAACATATATATGCTGTTTGGTGTACTTCCCAGGATAATATACCTTTAGACTTATAAGGAAATCCATGTTCATGCATGAAACGTGTCTCTAGGTGTACTCTAGAGTTTTCAGTGTGAAAGGTACCCTAGTTCTCAGTCAATAAGCCCTGATTCACTTTTTTTGGGATAACAGGTCAACAGAAATCTTCACACAGAGGAAAAATCTTCTGATAATATTTGTTTTTTTTATATATATAATATCGTCGTCAACATTTTTTCAATTGTATAAATATGTTTTCCTTAAAGTTATTTTTTATAGAAACACCTAGTCCTCCAGCTACCTCAAACTTCAAGAAAATAATGGTAAAGTTTCATTTTCATTTTTTCTGCAAACTGGAACAAAAAAATAATATCAGAAAGTAGTACAATATACATCTTTAGTTTGGATTCAGGTTGAGTGCAGTAGAAGAGTTTTATTTCCAACCAGTGTGCTACGATAAACTGGTTTGCTCTGATCCTCAAGTGTGCTGTGGGAAAATATTCCGTCTCACCTAATTGGTCTGAAAAATATTTGCAATCGCCAGAATCTCATCCAAACAGGCCCAGGTTTCACACTGTGCAATTAGAAATATGAAAAATCCCTACAGACTTTTTATTTGTGTTTATTTATTTTAATATTGAAGACACTTTGATAAGAATGACTGTATTTAAATAATACAGATTTCTCTCTTCCTACTAGTCTATGAAGGCATGTTCCAAATGTGATAAGAGGCTCATTCAACTGATACAGTAAGTAAAGAAAGAGAAAATCAACATGGCATGATTTCTAAATCAAAGGCCTGATCTGAACCAAAAAAAGGCACAAAAGAGAATTAAAACAGTTTCATTACTTCATTTTATTTACCCACTAAAGTTTCTGCTGAATAAATGATCGACTACTGTAATACCTTTTTTTTTGCGCTGGGATCTGTTCTGTTCTTGCAATTTTACAGATTCAAAAACTCTTTACAGATGGAGCTTTACCTTTCCATTCAGCATGTACTAAAATAAAGCCATAGCAACAGTCTGCAGATAAGAATTTGTAGAACAGAACCCACAGTGGCAGGACCACATTTTAATCATGAGTGGATTGATGATTTTACAACTCAGCTCTCTGAAAACTTGCTACACTTTACAAGATTTTGACTTTGTTTTTTTTTTATATTATGATTATTTCTATTTAGCAGAATCCAAATGTTTCAACTGCTAATATCAATTGTTTCCACAGTCTGACAAAAATCTTTCTTTTTTGTCATGCAACATAAACCATAAACTACGGTGGCCTTGAAATGCCAATCACACCAAACAGCAAAGTAACTAATAAATCAACATTAAATTTTAGAAACCAAAAGACATTTCCAAAATAAATGAATAAAAATATAACTTTTTGGAAAATTTTCTTTTTTTTCTTTTTCTTTTATACAGAGCTAGAAAAAGACAGGCACTATGGGACATCGCTGATCAGATGATGGCATTTGTCAACCATTTGAACACAAAGTTATTAGGCATGAAGTCATACTGGATATGCTCCATAAAACTTAGGGTGTATTCAGACTGGGAAAATTCTTTGTTTCTAATCAAGTCCGCTTAATTTGTTCAAAACGGACCAAAGCTTGCAGACAAAACCACCTGACAGTAGGTCTCGTCAGTCATTGGCCAGGAGCTACAACAACAACAAGAGAAAGACAGACATAATGCGCTTTACAATTCTTATCGGGGCAGTTAACTTTTCAAAAATTTATATTTCGATTACCAGTTTTGAATGGCAGGAACAACACGTTGTACTTGTTACTTTGGTACGGCGGAGGCACACTGGCACACGTGTCTGCTTTAACTCAGAGGATGCTAGCAACTGCAGTGATGAGGAGACGTCGGGTATGAAGGTACGCTGATAAGTGTTTATGACATATAGATAGTTGGGAAAATAGTGAGAAGCAATGTGTGTCACGTTAAAAAATTGCTTTGATGAGGCTGCATTCATCCGACCACATTTCAATGAGTTGCTGTGTCTCATCGTTGTGGTTTTTTGGCATTTTTAGAGAATTAGGTTAAGGAACTGCAAGGTAGCTCTTAGGATGCCAAGACACAGAAAAGCATGGAAGAAGTGTTTTCAGCAGTGTTTAAATAAACGTTCTAACAAGTAAACAGTTAGAACTTTTTTTCTGTTTGATGATACGACAATCATTGCTTCATATTTGTCTAATCAGCGTTGTCTCATAGTACCAACCTTACGTTTTTAACGTATTGTTTACTTTGATCTTCTGAAACGTTTCAGTTTTATTCTATTTTATTATTTGTTTTGATTTCCGAATATAATGATTTTCTGTATTTTGCTTTTTTCATTGTCATTGCGGTCTTTAATATGACTTTACATTGAGTGATTTGATGGTATGATTTGGACTTCAGGGCCACCATACTAAACAGTCATTTGAGGCAGTAAATACAAAATTTGATGTTGTCAAACTGCTGTAGGTCATCTGAGCAACAGCTCTGAGAAGGACAACCTGGGTGTTTGGTTGACGTAAAAAGACGGTTGTCCTCCAGGACACCAAGTGGTGAAAATGTAATTAAAAAGAGCTCATCCTCATCTGAGGCTGTGTCACTCTTTAACTCCCTTTAACTCCTCGTTTCTTGATACTGTTGGACTAAGGCAAAAATTTTGCAAAAAGAATTGATTTTGATATAATTAAAAAGATAAACAAGTCTGTTAACATAGCCCTATATATAGAGGAACTTTAACTGTGTAAGCAAAAAAAGAGGTAGGACACTTTCCATTTGTGCTGATGGATTTGTAAAATATTTAGACCAATTTTGAATTATTTTCTCTTATACGTCTATGAGGAAACCGAGTCAAACAATCCCGCCAGCAGAGGAAAGGTTTAAATACCGTATATGTTTGTAAAAATGCAAGTATTCAAACATCGCTCCACGGTTACTGTTCTCCATTTTTCTCTCCTCCTTTCCCCCCTTATTTGCCTTTTATCTAATTAGCCAAAGACCAGTGGGCGGATCAGTTGCAGCGGATGCAAACAGACACACACTGAACACATGCCGTGCGCAGCGGACACAGTTATATATCAGCTCTATAAAAACTTTCACCATCCAGCTCCACCCCCCTCATTTATCTCCTTCCGTCCTCTTAGAAGAATTCAGGCCGTCGTTGGCCCCTTTTTGCACCCCCACCAATTTATGAAGCGTCATACAAGCGTCCCCCTGAGTGCTTTATAACAGAATTATGTTCTCTATCACAACAGAACAGACGCAGCCAAAGCCCACTTCTTTACAACAAATCTGTAAACCCACACTGCTCGGAAAGTCAAGAGCTTAACTTTGCTCCGGGTGAAAAAAGAAAAAGGTTTGATCGCTTTGAATGAGCTAAAGAGAAAAAGTAATGACTTTGGGAAAAGAGGAAAAACCATCAATACTGTAGAGGATATTATACAAAAATACACTTTAACTGGAACAGATTAGCCTAAACCGCCACTGAATCAGCACCTTCTAACCTTCATATCCATTTAGCTTCAGTGCAGGATGTGCTTCAGTCACATGACTGTCAAAGCGAAAGCTTAAATTTTCAAGCAAACTAAGCAAACCTCAGAAAATAGAACAGGTTGATCGATTTCCCTTCAGATTGGGTGATGTGAGTTTGAATGAGTTTTGGAGTTTGATGTTGAACCTGTGTGACAAACTGAAACATCGTGGGGATTTTAAATGTACAAAATCCCAATATGTCATACGATTCATTTCTGTGTGTGCAATTAATTAATTAATCAATTGTGATCTGTAATTGATTCATCTAATTAATGTATTTACAATCCAACCTAACGGTGGCAGTGAAAAGTGAAGTTTTTCAATGACTTCCAACTTTTTCAATATCGAACAATTAAGACAAAAAGACAATACAAAAAAAAAACTAAGAACATAACATCAGGTCCACAGCATTAAAATCAATTTTAAAAAGTATTGAGAGAAGTTGTGAGGGTTTCTAAAAGTCTTAGGCCGAATCCCAAGTCTTCCTCTACCCCTCTAGCTTCTTCCTATCCCTCCAATTGTTGGCTCATTTAGAGGTGTTGGGGTGTCCAAAATTGTTTTATGAAGGGGAAACCCTGCAAGGGTGTTCTACGTTGTGCTTTGCTGCGGAGGACACACGCATTTCATTACACAGGCGTGCCATGAAGCTTTACATGTAGATGTTAATAATGACTTTTTGTGTTTGCACGACTTTTTAAAGCTATAAAACTGACGTGGTTATTCATTTTCCGAGTGTTAACAGCCACGGAAGACTGGCAACTATTGATGACGTCATCGAGAGGGAATGACATCCGAATTAGAAGACACAATTTTTCTACAACTCTCTGTTAGGAGGCTTTAAATTTCAGGGTCGGAGGAAGCTGTCGGGGAAGAATTCAGATTCAGCCGTAGATTCTGCTTTTCTTGTTCACATGCTTGATCTGCATCACATCAATCCCTCAGCTGGAAGCAGAACCCTTGCATTTGCATTTGTATAAAGTTTTCAATATATGATAAGCATCAGATCATTTAGAATTTCTTGTTCTTTCCCTTTTAATCTGATCAGCTGAAGCGCATGGATCAACCAGTCAAAAGGAAAAGTTCTCCTTTACATCCTCTTTTCGTACACTTTCAAACACAAAACCTTTCCACCTTCTCTAAAGGTGGATTGTGCCCAAGGCTACATATTTCAGTGGATCCTTTTACACCAAATGCATCAATCTAATCGGCTTTTCCTGAGACAAAAGAGTGAAAGGTGTAAAGAAGGGGTGTCAAACATACGGCCTGCCAGATGGTTCAATCCGGCCCAGTCATGAAGAGTAAAAATTATAAGAATGTTTAAAAAAACAAGCACGTTTCTAGTCCATTCCTGTGGCGAGTTATAATTTTTTAAAGAAATAACAGAAATGCGCAATTCCGCCACTAGGGGGAGCAAAGGCTAAGCAAAACAGGTGAAAATGCATATCTTTGCACCTGCCAAAAGTGAAACCGAACGGCTCTGTGTCTGAATAAAATGTAGTTTGGTTCCTCGCAACCCCCACTGCTGTTACATTGTCATAAGAATGATCAGTAGTGACCCCCTTATGACCAAGATGTTGTCAAAAAGAAAAAAAGGTTGAAGTGAAGTGCTGAGCTTTCCAGGAAAAATGGACAAAGTTTTATTTGTTTACGGAATTGAATGCAAAACCTGCGTCCTTGTTATGTCATCAACAGGTCGGAGTGTTTAAAGAATATAATATTCAGCACCACTATGAGACAATGAGAAAAGTTTCACCATTTGCAGTTAAGAACAGAGAGGATTTACCAACTAAAACCTGGCCTGAAAAAAAAAAGTCTGCATTTACTGCAGCGTGACATCAGTGATGGAGCAGTGACAGACACCTGATTGCAGACAAGTTGGAGCAAACATCCAAACCATTTTCAGATGCTAAACCTATTGAAAAATGCTGAAGGCTGCAGAAGTCTTGTTCCCTAAAAAGCAGTCTGTCAAGGATTATGATTGCAGATACAACATCTCTGAAGAGACTTGGGCGCCATATTAAGGAATCCAGTCATTGTCAGTGTCAAATGTAAAATATTCAGTCTGAATAAAATCAAATAAAAGTGAAATGCTTATTTTTACATCCATTGGCCTCTGTGAATGAGTATGAATGTGTAATAAGTGATTAGGCTACTATGTTGGCTGAGGCATTTTTTCCAACTGAGTAAAAAAAACAGAAAAAAATGTTTTTTACTTTTATCTTACTGGTCCGGCCCACTTGGGATCAGACGCCTTGAATGCGGCCCCCGCACCAAAATGAGTTTGACACCCCTGGTGTAAAGGATTCCACTGAATAAAGGTTTATTACAATTAAACACAGCACTCAAACAGACTCCATCCTTAAAAAAAGAACTAAGAGTAAAAACAATCTCCAACACATAAAAGTGCAAGTATAAAACACAAGTATTCATAACTATACTCAGCTCAACTTTTAGACTTTTGTTTCTCAATGTAGCACCATTTATAGATTACTGTAATAGCCAAAGTCATTGTCATGGCAGATCAGTAGCAATTTGGTTTTGAAAATAGAAAAGAAGTCTCGAGCAAACTTGTGTTTTTGGAGGATATCTCTCCAGCACAGACTGGAATAAATCGTGGATGAGGCTGCTCTGACGTCAGCAGCTGATTTGAAGCCTCAGAGTGTGACATCTTGTCATCACTATCTTCTTCTGTAGCCAGAAGTGACAATATTTAGACCAGAATGTTTCCCACTAAATGATGTGTGTGCATAAAACTCATGGAACCCATAGTTACAGTGAGAAGGATGTGTTTACTGTATACTCATTCATCCTATTGGGTGACTTTATTAGCACACCATCACTTAAAAAGCTTCAACAGATAAAATACAAAATAAAAACGACTCTCCTATCTTTTATAAATATATTCTAACAGCAAAAAAGCTAATTTAGGTCAGTAGCATTAAAAAAGCGTAATAAAAATATATTTTTTCAATATAATATCCTGAGGTGATTGATTTGAAAGTGGACATTTTTAATTTTGTATTTGATAACACAACACAGTCAGTAGGTAAGTGGAGCAAAATTGATTATTAGATGCATCAGTTAAGATCCATAAATGATTCTGAATTGCTTTGTGCATTTAAAATAACTGAATATCGAAAAATTAATGTAATTTAACATAAATGTATGAAGCGGAACTTCTTTTACTCTTTCACTCTGACCTTTTTGAAGAGCACTCAAACACAGCTGACGCTGCAGGCTGCGTGTCATTACCCAATCTGTAACGGCTACCTGATTGGTCACCCGCATGCGTAAAGAATACATCAACTTTGTGAAAATTAAGCAATTTTATTTAGATTTTCTCTGGAAATTCTTTTTTGTCTTTTGTACATTTGTTGTTCCAAGATTGTAAAACTTATAATGACTTGTTAAATAATTAAAATTCAAAATTAAATTAATATCCCGGGAACAATTTCCAACAGTTTTGCCTCCTTTATGACTTTCTGAGTCGTTTAAACAGCAGATACTTTAGTGTTCACACTGTTTTTTCTTAACAACGGCGAGCTTCCCAGAACTGAATTTCCGTTAATAACGTGTCTGTGTTAACAGAGTTAATGAAATGCCAAAAAGTGGCTCAGTATCCTTGTGTACTGGTAAGTAAACGGCTGTCAAATGAAGAAAAAATGTTTTGTCCACCTGTAGTGTTGATGGTACAATCCTAAATTTTAACATTTCTCTTTATCTTTTGTTTTTTGTCAATATTAAAATAAACTTTTTTCAGTATTATAAACATTTTTAGGGGTTGCTATTGTTATAAATAGCTGCAGATATACTCTGACTGTAAAATCCTTTCGTGCTTTTGCAATCTTGTAGTCATCGGGTAGCGACCTCGCATAATCCAACAGACCCTAACTACGCTTCATGCTAATGTTTAGAAGCATTTCGCCTTTTCAGTGTCGCCAATCAAAGGGTTTGCCGTGTGTACGTTGTGTTGTACCAAGATAAAAAGTTTTTAGGGCACACAACAAACGTGTAAAATCGTACCGCACTCTTCTGTCTGGAGGAGGAGCAGAGAAACCATCCAATGCTCCTGCAAGGAGTTAAAAAGAAATCCTATTAAAGCTGATCTTTTAATAAAAATTAACATTATTATGTTCTTAAAGGTTGTTGAGTTCAGAGAAAAAGAATTTCTTTGTCTTTTGTAGATTCAGCGAAAGATGATGATCATACAAAACATTTTTTAAGTCAGTTTTTATGTTCTTAATAAAAGTTACAACGAAATTAATCTTGTCTTTACTTAAGAATGTAAAAATAAGTAACATTGGTCTATTTGTATTGTATAAGATAAAACCTTTTTTTAAATGCATAGATTCAGGACGCATTGATAAATGTGTCATAATTGAATTGTTGCCTCTTGAATTGTGATTAAATCATGAGGTGCCTAAACATTCCCACTGCTGACATTATCTTTCAAAAATAAATTTTTCAAAAGGGAATCTGTCATTTAAGTCATTCTTATTCGAACGATTTACAAGGGTGCAACATAGAGCCATAACAATTGATCAACTTAATCGATTTATATTCCTACAATCTAACCAGATCGATCTGATTGAGGAAAGATGTTCTGGATCTATTTTAGGTCAGTGAATCGAAACGTTCAAAATGAAACACTGTCGACTAGGAATTGCACTAGCAACCACAAATTATGATACAAATCGAGTCATGGTTTAGAATGAATCGTTACAAATCATGCAATGTGTTTACCTTTCATATTCTTCATTTTGGAAACAAATCCTTCAGATTTTGCTTCACTTCTATGAGTAAAAGCTGCCATAATGTTTCCAAATGAGTGTATGTAGTATACCTGTCGTTTTGACATGTGCAGTAAGCGGTCGATACAAAGTCCTGCTAACCTGTTACAGAGGAAGCCTACCGGTATGTACTGTCTGACTTGATGAATCTTTTATGAAGCTGGATTATTGAGATAATCCATCTGAACACAGTTTATTTAAAAGTTGTTTTTCTTTCTCTTTGTGATATATTTGCTTCATGCAGGTGAGAGATTGATTATGAGGAGATGCAATAAACATTATCGCAGAATCCACTCTAGGATTCCATCTTAAGTTTACAAACACCGTGTCCCCAGTTTTAATTTCCGACAGTTATTATGCTTTTGCCATCATTTTTCCCAGATGTTTTCCTGTGAGCCATGCTACCAACTGTTCCCTTATTTGTCATTTCCCTGCCCTCTACTCTGTTTCAGAGTAGATAAATATGAAAATATGTGGAATGAATACAGATAGAATTCAAATCTGTTAGAGAGGCAGTCATCCCAGAGAAAAGGAGAGTAAAGCTACACCCCCAAAAAATTGTCTGAAACGGAGAACTGATTACTTACAAAACTGAGAATTTTCTATTCACCTGATTAAAAGTGGATCCTCTCATGTCTTGCCTTGTTTGAGCCTACTTCTCTTTGACCAATATTTTTATTTTGGGTAAAGGGGATCACAATACAGCATGGGCATGCCTATACAAGCATCAAACAGAACAAGAAACACTTTGTTACAGCGGTCCCTAGTTTATTGTGGGAGTTACGCTCTAAAAATAGCCTGCGACAGGAAAAATCTGCAAAGTAAAACTCTTCACTATACACTTAATACTCTTTTCTCAGAAATACATAAACATTTGACTCTCTCCCATTTAAACTCTGAAAGCTCAAACCTTCAAAGAAGGAAAAGTCCAGTTTTATAGGATAAAAACAAAGCTGTGCTCGCGATCAAGCTTTATATAGTTTTGGTAAGAACGCATTCTCTGCTGAAGACACAGCGTGGAAGACATTGACTGACAATACTCTTCAGCCAATAAGGAAACAGAACACTATCTGCTGTAAAAACAAAAACATACGAGGCAAAACAGCAAATCCCCAAAAGGGGAACCACGATTTAGCAAGGCTACAATGTCTTGATGCAGACTTTTTCAGGAGACACTAAGCCATCTTGAAATCTGGATTTAAGAAGCAGTTTGTTCAGCAAATCCAGCGTCTTTTTATTCACTAAGCTAGCTTTAGTGCAGTGAAAAAAATAAAAGCTTATGGGTGAAGGTATTTTATTGAGAGAAAATAATAAACTGCATCCACTGCAGTTTTGTACAAGTGTGGTTGGTAAATGGAAAAACAACTCTGCTGTCTTTCACAACCAAAAGTGCTCACTGAATATCTTGATAAGTAGATAAAAAAGAGGTGGTATTCTTATTCCCACATAGCACCTAAAAGGATACAAGCATTTTTATTTTATATTAGGTGTAAAAAGCAGCACATTAGAAAAGACTGGCCTTTATCTGCATTTGTTTCAGGATGCAATGAAAAACACCACATTAAAATGACTTTAAACACTTTAGAAAGTGCAGTTTATGTGAATCCCAGAAAAATTGTGTAGAAGCATCCTGATGCTGCTGATGACTCACACCTGTCTCAGTCAATCCAGCACACCTACACTAACGGAGCTTAGTTACAGGAAACAAAGGGAAAGAAACAGAATAAACTTCATCTGAGCTCCCCTGTTGGGGGGGCCACCGAGAATGTGCGGGCCATGCGATTCACCGTTATTGTGCAACCGTGTGCTCGTTTCCTTGACCCAATCAAATACCTCGTAGGCCAAAGCAAAGAAACAAGAAGGTGAAAGTGAGCAGAGGTTGTTTTGTTGATCGCCATGAAGCCCCATGTTTAGTCTTGGTCACAGCTGCCTTTATGGGTGGATACGGGTGGTAATGAAAAATGGGTAGCACACTTCCACAGGTGGCCCAAACGAAATATCCAAGGTCTTAGACCGTTTGGAGAGTTCGTAGGGTGAAAATGTTCAAGCATATTCTTTTATATTTTCTTTTTATAGATGCTGCAAGCCTCTCCATGACAACCGCAATCACAAAAGTCCGAAAGAGGTCCGCGGAATGCGGAAAATACTGCTACGTAGTCCTCAGAACGTCTACGTTTGATAGTTTCAGCATTGTATAGTGTAAATGCAGAAATCAGATACGGGTCACTTTTAAAAGATGATGTAAGCGGGTCGTCAAAAAAATCGGATATAGTCAGAAAATCGGATATGAGCATCAAGACCTGCAGTGTAAGGCCGCATTTACACTGCAGGTCTGTCATGGAGGCAAGGCGGCGACGGAAGGAGGCATTGCCTTGGGCGCTCCAGAGGGGATGCACGGGGGAGTAAAAGGGAGGGCTGCTCTTATGTGCTCTCTCTGAGTTTTGAATGAGGAAGTGTTTGCAGACGTGCTGTCCGAACAGTTTGATTCAAGTGTTGAACCTTTCCTGCGTGATGACTTCTCTTTTCTGACCGTAGTCAGAAACACACGGGAGATTTCCTCGGGGTTCTCTTTTCCGTTCTGAACCCTCAGCCTCCAGAGTGGGCTAAGAAAGACTCCAAAACTTTTAGGCGAGACACCTTATTTTTAATTTACGGTTCTCCGACACTCCCCCGCTCACACACCCCCTCTCTCCTTACACACACACACACACGCAAGCACGCGCGCGCGCGCTCACACACACACACACAGTCCCCATCATACACGCCCTCAAAAGAAATAAACGGCTACTAGCCTGTTCCAGAGCAACGGTGTCCCGCTTCATTAGTTACCGTTTGCGTCCGGACCGGACATAACAGCGGTTTCCAACTACGGTCTGAAGCCTGAGGCTGAAAGGTAACACGCTGACAGCAAAATCAGCGCACAAACAGCACCTTAATAAGTCATGTGATCTCAGTTGGTGGTGTCCTGAATTGACGTCACTGAGGTACGACTCGCATTTACTGGGGAATATCCGATTTGTCTGCTGACATGGCACACGCAAATGCACGTATCCGATGTGTTTCCGATTTATTTCCACATATGAGAGAGGCCTGTATCCGATCTAAGAAAAACGGAATCCATGCGCTTTTGTCCTGCTTACACGTTCACCGATCATATCCGATCTGTGCCACGTGAGAGGAAAAAATCGGAATTGGGTCACTTGAACCATGCAGTGTAAAGGCAGCCTAAATGCGTCCTTTGACATCTCGCACTATACCTCATCCAACTGTGGGTGGCAGACATGTGCTACTAAACAGAAAAACAAAAGAAGAAAAAGCCTCTCCTACTTGTCCAGTGCTGGTCTGGTGTGAAGACCACAGGCTTAATGCGCGTTAATGACACTGCGTATAGTGCATTCTTGAATGCGCAACACATGCCCGGTGTGAATTTAGCTTCAAGGTACCAAACGACAGCATAGCCTGTACGTCACAAGTGGGCACAACTTCCATTAGCCTTATGAATACTTCGCAATACACTTATCACACACACGATAATGGTACGTTCCATTTTCATGACGTCGCATGAGGTGGCCGTACGACCCTCAAGGGAACTGCAAGATACCTGTGCTCTCCTTGAAAAGTAACAACTCATATCTACGACCCCCCACCGACCCAGACAACCCAAAAACCTGCAGAACCCGTACTGTTCAACCCTCAGTACAGGGACACGGGAGAAAGACTTTTACGATTAGAAGACGGGATTCATGTTACAGTTCATCTACAGTTTAAATGTTTCAAGAAGGCATCTGATTTAAAAAAAAAAAAAAAGAAGAAGAAGAAGAAGAAAACGCTCTAGCCACTACTATTGTAAATATCTATGTTTGGAATTAGACAGCCCCAATACAAGCAAACATTTTTACAGACAAAAAAGTTCCTTTGCACATTGATGGACGCTTGTCTAGGTGGAAACAAAGAGGCAGAGTGTCCCTTTCAACCTTCAAACGGAATTGAAAAAAGTTAACTTAATCAGCCATCTTTTGTTTGAAACTCCGGCACAGACATTTAATACGCCAAAGGAAATCTGAGCAAACACATTGGCAAACTTTTTCTCACATACTTTTACTACAATTCCGGTTTATAAATCTGCATCTTACAAATACTTCACTAAAAAATGCACTTACTTCCTATTTGCCAGATTCAGAATGAGAAAAACTACTTGAGTTTGCATTCAGAGCTTTGGCTTCTTCGTGCGTTGCATGTGTCTCGTCTTCAGGAGCCGGACTGTAAAAATGACCTCCTCTGGAGAAGGCTTGAAGCTGTGCCGTTATTCATCTCTTGACCTTCTCTCTTATCAGAGACTGATAAGAGCGACTGGACCAATAAGAGTAAACTATTTTGAATTCTGACTGCCAGGATGGGGCATCTTGAGGATTGTTTATTACTTTAAAGGCGTTGTTTACAGTTTTCTCTTAAAGTTTCCAGCTGTCACAGCACCGTAAATTGGAGAATAAATCTTTGATATAAAGAAGAAAAATAAAAGTAACAACTGTACACGCCCTTAAGGAATTCTCAACTTTGACCATAACTCTGTATTATTTCATTGTTCTTTTTTTCTTGTAGAGATTCTTTTATTTTTGCTCCTTGTTGGTAACCATTTATCTCTTCTGATTTTAATGGAGAGCTTCAGCAGAACACTAAAAACAGCTGGAAGGTAGAACTAAAAGAGCGGCCACCGCTCTCGCTGCTCCCTATGTCTGTGCCGTCTCCTCTCCACCGCAGATGGAGGGCTCTTCTTTCCCCTCTACCTCCTCTTCCTCCTCTTCCTCCTCTCCCTCCTCTTCCTCCTCTTTCTCCTTTCCCTCCTCTTCCTCCTCTCCCTCCTCTCTGTCCACCCGGTTCTGCTGGAGCTTTACTGACATGAACTCAGCTGTATTCATCTGAACCACGTTTAATTGAACTTGTTTACTTTTCTGAAAACCACGCTGATTTCAGACGGTGAAAGGTATAAGCGGAACAATACTGCAGATTTGCAAAACTAAACAACAACAACACCATTGACAAACACATGAGTGCATCCAGAAAAAATATCAAACACCTTTTTATTCCAACCCAACATAATGAGTGTAGGTTAATCAAAAAAAAACTGAGTAAAATGTTTTTTAACAACAAAAGTGAATATGAATTTAAAGGTGTTCGTCTAACCTGATTCCATCTACATTTTAAAGCAAATCCTATTGTAATAATGACATGTTGCGTGGCAGCCGCGGTGTAGAGGCAGAGTGGTCGACCTCTTAGAAGATCGCAGGCTTAGTTTCCACTCTGCGTCAACATGTTGTTGAAGTGCCCTTGAGCAAGACAGTGAACCCCATATTGCTCCTGTTGGTTTGGCTTCTGGGTACCAGCATTTGGCAGTAAAGTCAATCGGGTGAAAGTACTTAGGGCCTTCTAAGAAGTATAACTACACGCCAGTTACCATATTAGATGCTACTTTATGATGTGTCTTAGTTCTTATTGAACAAAAAGACTCAGAAATATTCCTAAAAACTGATGCCTCCTCTATTTTTATTTAAAATTACTCTGTTGGATTATTTTAAAAAAAAATCTGGATTTAATTTTTAAAAATTACAGGTTTTCTTGTTTTATGAAGACAAAGCCAAGCAGAAAAACTAAGATTCATTTGGATTGTTTTCATTGAAACACATCAGCAACCGAGTTGCAGTAAATTTATACTATCTGTAAAAAAAAAGTAAGTCAAAACAGGAAATTATTGTCTTTTATTTTGGAAAGCAACAATATGCACATTTTTACTTCAGTAAAACCAAATTTTAAAAAGTTTTTTCTTAGGATCAGCCGTTTTTCTTCCTTCATCTCCTCACATTTGAAGCATTTTTCATAAGAACAAACACCAACTCAGCTAAAATCACTGATTTCATTACAACCTTGCAAAGAAATAACAGGCACAGTGAAGGGAGAGTCCAGGATTTCCGCCCACATGCCAAAGTGATTAATATACAGCAAATATAACAGAATGTGAAAGACAAGGAAACATTAGCTGTTCTTTTTGTTTTAATATGTTTTTTTAATAATAAAATAAATTATTTGAATAAGTAAAAAGCAAATAAGGAAACTATAAGTTCCATACAGTCCGTTTTTTCTGCCTGATGAGTAACTCTGGATGCAGCTCTGCTTTTAACAAGAATTCTTACTATCCATTAAAGCAGAGTGCTCCATCTGATCCCATAATGAATGTCAGATTATTTTATCCGATTGTAAATAATTAAAGCAGCAATCAAACTGTTCAATGTCACCTCTGTCTGTGAAGAAGAAACTTTAGGATCACTTCCACAGCAAAGAGGAAAACGACACGTTCATTTCTCTTTTGTCTGGAAAAGCTCACATTTCACGCAGAGCGCAGACTCACCCACTATCAAACACAGCAGTGTATGTTTCAGCAGAGCCGTGCCCATCCTGTACAACGATCCCGCTGAAGTTTAGTGAGGGAGGTGGGTCAGCGTGGAGCTCAGAATATCAGATCCACAGATCCATGAGAGCGGCAGAGCGCGGCGCGGCGCGGAGCCTCCACGATCAGCTGCGCAAAGCGCTCCGGGATGGAAGCGTCCTCTTTTTTGTTAATTCGCTCGTGCTTCGTTCTCCCCCGAGTCTTCCTCCTGCCCCGTCACCCCTCGCATTTCCCCCCAACGTAATACATGCTGAGCTGTAATTGTCTCTCTTTACTAAGGAACCTGCGGGCTTTCAGTCTGAAAAGTTGTGCGCTCCAGGACGCGCCGGTTTGGAACCAATGGAGCAGAGATTGCGAGACACGCAGGGAGGGGGGTCGTCATAGAGAGGCAGTGACGAGGAGGCGGTGCAGCGGCAGAACTGTTTACTGTAGTTCTCCACAGGTTAATTGATGCAATGCTGAGTTAAAGTCCCGTGGGAAAAAAGAGCCTCAGATTCCCGTGCACACTGGAAGTAAAACATCAAATACACCACCTTTTCCACTTACTCACTGTTCAGAATAATTTGTTGCTTCAGTTAAGCCTTTCTTAAATTTCAGCACATTTTTAGGAATATTTTTCTAAATGAAAATAAACCCTTCATAGTTATGCACCTTATTAAGTTCAAATTTCTACTTAACCCAGATCCCTGCAGAGGATGATGTGAAATGTTAGTTCATCATAAAGATGGAAAAATCAACTGTTCAACGTTTTCAGACGGTGCCATCTAGTGTTCACATACGTCATTGCTTTGCCATTGCTCATATCAGATGAACTGGGAGCTCACCACCCCAGCCCCCCAGCTCTAAGGGGGAGCAGCTCCAGAAGGTCCAATCTCCCCTCGATGGATGAGTTTCAGAGCTGAGCAGTAGAGTGTCAAAACCCTCTGTCCAACTAGATCTAGCTGGTATACCTCTTAACCTCCCGCACAAAATCAGGCTACTTCGCTCCCAGAGGTGACAAAATCCAAGTTCCATGACCAGAGGTTGGTTATGGAACCCCTAGTCTTGCTTCAGTGGTACCAATCTGAGTAACATAATTAAATCCTGATGTTGCCGACTCATATGGGGGTTCTGAACCACTCAAGAGGTAGGACTTGTCTGCCATAACATAGATCCTACTAGGGGCATTCATTTCCGCCAGCTTAGATACTTGAATTATTTAAGCTCTTAAACCCCCTCTACCATGTGACAGTGATGGTTCTGGGAGATGTTAAAGGAAAATGTTTTTTTTAATTGAACTATTTGAAATGATTGATGTTTTTCTTGTATTTTGTAAAGACTTAGGTTGGGGCTTGCTTTACTTTCCCTGGTGTCCTTCTTGCAGCATTTAGACACTCAAGCCTTTTGTGTTTGTTGGTGTTCCTGACCTAGATGTAAAGGAAAGTACAACCTAACAAAATCTGATATCCAAAGCATTTTCTTCATGCCCTGCTCTGGTGGTGCTCTGCTGCACCTTTTAGGACACAAAAAGTAGTCTGGAGCAGCAGATATGAACATGGAAGTTGCTCAGGACATCTATAAAAGCTGGAAGATAGTACCGAGATGTGCTGTTGGTAAACCGAGTACTTCTGGTGACTGACAGATGAGGTTAAATAGGAAACTATAATGTTTGTAGATGATTCTGTGATCTAGTGAAAGCAGGACAGACTGGAAGGTTTTATTCTACACATTTAAGATTTATTAGAGAAATATTTCAAATAATTTTGAATGCAAAGCAATTCTTCTCACAGCAGTATAGTTGGCTGACATGTCACAAGCAGCAAAGGTCATTGCCTCTGAAAAGAAAGCGAGCAGATTTGGTGTCTCAGAGTAGGATCAGGTAGAACAACCACAGCAGAACACAAAGAATCCCAAACCCGGTGTGCCAGTCCAATGTGACATCAAAAGGATCCAGCAGCCGCTTCTCAACACCATGTGGCCGCTTCAAGTCCTGCTGGACATCAAGCAGGCCACCAGCTCCCTGCGTTGCCTCAAAGAGTAACAGAAGGGGTTTGCCTCGATCACCTGGTGGTGGCCCCTCTTGCTCCTTAAACCTGAAGTGACCACGGTGACAGCAGGTCAGCAGGAGACACAGCCTCAAAACTAAGGCTAAAGTCTTAGAAATTAAACCTTTCCTCACAACAAAGTCCACAATGCATTACTTGTTTTCTTCATCAACAGATAACCTGTTCTTAAAGTCCCACTCCAATCGTCTTTGGATCCAGAGCAGCAGGAGTTCATCAGAAATCTGCCTCTGTTTTGTGGGCAGGATGGTTGGCGCCGAGCAACCTTGACCACACTTATCATCCATCTGTTTACATGCTAGATTATAGCCCTTTACCTAATGTTACCGTTGTAACAAAAACGGCGAGCCATATCTGAGCTTTCCAGCTGTACAGTTTTGAGCCAGATGTCAGTTCGGACAGGAAAAACAAAGTGGATCTAGTCGTCAACAAGTGGATGCATCAGAATGGAGCTGAGCAGGGAACTTGTGACCCATCCAGAGTATTTTCTGTCTCAAATATAATCTATTTGTCATCTGCTTCTGATTTACAACAAATTTGAATAAAGAAATACTCAAAAATACAATTTTAAGCTGATTTTTTTTAACACGCGTCCTTCATTATTTAAAAACAAAAAAGCAACAAGAACATGTAAAAATAAAAAAAAGAAAATCACAATTTTCTTTGGAGTGAGTCTTTAAGGTTACAGGTGAAACAGTTGGTTCACTTGATCACTGTAAGGTCATCTTAATATAACTTTGTAGTTCTAGAAAATAACCTCTGATGAAAACTTCTGATAGATATCTTTTTAAGCATGGATGTTTCCGAGGAGTTGCGTAAAAACAGAGGTGTACCCAGCAGACTTTCTACGGATCTTTTTTTTTTTTAATTGATACTAAATCCTTAAGTGATAGATCAAAAGATTATCTGTGAGTTATGATTTGATAATCTCACTGAAGGAATTATTCACAATAGATTATTAAATGACCAGGACATGACACCAAAGTCAGTCAGATTTCTTTGTGTAAACACAAACATGCAAAGAACACGAACAAACAATTTAAGTGAAATTTCTCTAAAACTAAGTATAAATGATGAAATGTCAGGGAACTGGTTTCTTAAAAGTTTCATTTAGTTTATACATTTTTAGGAACATCTTGTTCACACATAGAGCCCACAGACAGGCGGTAATGACTCTACCTTGTGGCTGAGACGGGTGGGAACAAAAATTATTTATTTGTTAAAGTTCTAAGGGGAGTTTGAGAGTTTTTAGGGCCAGTTGTAGACTGGCTTATTTTCTAAATTATTTAATTTTTCTGACGTTGGAACATTCAAACTTTTTTCCTTCTTTAACATTTCTTGTCCTCTTTTTTTTTTAGCATTTTCTTCCCATCTCAAACCTTAAAACAATGTAACTACACATTGCAAATCTGATTCTTTTTTCTTCTTTTTACTAATCAGTTCACAGTTCTTGTTTTTCAGTGTAAACAGGTGTAAACTGATACCTGTGGGACAAATAAAGTAAACAAATTCTGTTGTAGCTCGTCCTTTAGACTCCTCTGATTGATAACTTTTATTTTCTAAGCCAGGGGTCAGCAACCTTCAACACTTAAAGAGCCACTGAGGTGAAATTCTCACCGACCACAACTCAGGGAGCCGAAAAGTCCTACTTTACTACGAAGCTGCACTCCTGGATGGATTGTCGGAACATTACAGCTAGAAATACATTTTTAGTAAAAAGGTGTGATTTTACCTTTGTTTTTTTTAGAGATTTAAACATTTTTATACTTACTTGAACATGATAATATACAACACTTCAATGCTATTTTTGCACTAAAAAGGTCAGAAGATAAAACCAATATTTAACACGGTTTGTAGTCTGATTTTTAAACGGTTTGTTATTTTTGTGTACAGGTTTTTGGTAATTATATCCTCTCAGTCACATTTACTAGAGTACCTTGTGAGAAAGTATAAAAATTATGTTTCTTCAAATTAAAAAAACATAATTTTTCTTCAACCAAAGAGTCACAATAGAGAGGTAAATGAGCCGCATGTGACTCCAGAGCTTCAACTTACAGACCCCTGATAAGCATTACTTTCCAGCTGCTTTTTAAGCTTGCATTTATTATGGAAACGTGCAGCAGAGAAAGACCTATGGATCTGTAACGCAGGAGTGAATCTGCTCAAAGCACATGATCATGCAGCTGTATGAAAAGCCTTGAAGTGAGTCGTGTGATTAATAATTGTGTGCATCTTCTGCGTTAGCAGGGAAATGGTTGTAAGCTACCCACCATGTGAGCATGGGGTCTTGGTGTCCCATCACCTCCACCTCTAGCATCACTGGAGAGCCCTCTACCATAGCGGTTTGAGACAAAGGTCTGGTGAAGCAAGGGGAGCCAGGAGGATGGGGAGGCCCCTTGATCTGAGGCGTAAGTCTGATCTCCTCGCGGACGGCGATAGGAAGGCAAATGTCAGGGTCTTGGTGAGGAGTTAGTGGATGAGGTGGAGCAGGAAGTGAGACATGCGGGTTAACCTGCTGGGACAAAGCCTGGGTTTGAGCCTCGGGCTGAGGTGGAGCAGTGGGCTTGACAGAACCGCTGTGATTCATGCTGGGACCATGCACACAGGGCTGAGTGTGGCAGGTGCTCTTGGACTCATTGAGGGAACAGACTGTCTGGAGGCTCTGCTCCATACTGAGTGTTTTACTGCTGTTGACACACTCTGCCTCTGGAGAACTGTGGACAAGGCCCATCTGGGTTTCTCTGATGCTGTGGTTCAAGGATTTGTTTAACTTGCAAATCTCTTCAATACTTGGCTGGCCCTTGACAGAGTGCTTGATGACAGTGGTAGCTGTGGTGCTACTCTTGGTTCTGGGAGTGCAGTCTGTGGACACTTCATTTTGTAAAGGTAGAACCTTCTGAACCAACCTGCTTCTAGAACCAGTATAAGACTGAGGTAG
This sequence comes from Oryzias sinensis, assembly GCA_037389245.1. Lineage (NCBI taxonomy): Eukaryota > Metazoa > Chordata > Actinopteri > Beloniformes > Adrianichthyidae > Oryzias > Oryzias sinensis. The sequence continues at coordinate 16,280,902 of CM074501.1, read as the reverse complement.
ATGGATTTGTAAAGCGGCTTTACTTGACTGGGGTACGGCTGTGGAAGGATTCCAGTCCTGTGGACAGGAGGTCAGCTTTTCATGAGCTGAACTTGTAGAGTTTTGATTTCTTTTTGTTTCTTTTGGGCGAGGGCTTTCAAGGGTCAAATTGTTTCTGCGGAGTTGTACATTGTCGTGACAATCCAAAACGCTCTGCTGCACAGCAGAACTGGTTCTGGTGGGATCTGCATCTTCAACTGTAGATTCTCTTGAGTTTTGGGTGTACTTCCAGTCTTGACGGGGAGTTATTTCTCGTTCATTGAAAAACTGTGTGAAATTGGTATTTTTGCAGGTTACTGTTTTGCTTTGAGGACATGTACAGTTAGAATTGTTTAGCCCAGCATCTTCTGGATGGATCCTACCTTTATGCAGATCTGAGTCTGGATCATTCAGAGGCTGAAGACAGGCCAGATTCAGATTTAGAGCCTCTGAAGTGTGGGTATTTTTGGTTTCTCTTGTTGGTGGTGCACTCCTCACGTCAGGGACATTACTGTCTGAGGAATAATCAACTGTGTTCAATCTGCAAACTGGGCTAGATCCAGGTTTAACTAAGTCTAGGCCTGGTTTAGGACTGCCAATAGATTTTTCTCTACTCATTGAGAATATGTCAGAACTGATTTCACTGGTAGTCAAGGTGGTGCAAAGAGTGCTGGTGAAGAGCCTCGAAGCAGGAAGTGTTAACGGACTCCGGGCAAATGAACTAGACTCTGATTTAAACCTGTGATGAAGCAGAAAGAAGTTACTTTTCTGTTTATGGTGAACTTATCATCTGAAAGCAACAAACTAGAGTGGATGGGGATGACAATCACCTGCTTGTGCTGCTGTGAAGACTGACAGAGGGAGAAGAACAACCTTCTGTCGGGTTGGAGTGTCTTTGTTGAGGGACAGAACCGGTTTCGGCTCCAGCTGGGCTTTGTTCTGACTGGCCCTGGCAGCTGACCCGACTGACCCGAAGACTGTGGGAGCTGATGCACAAAGCCTCCTCAACATCTGACTGAAACATGGTGGACTCAGGAGTCTCCGCCAGCGGGGGCAGAGAAATGTCATCAGGTGAAGCACAGTCATATTCATCATTTGAAAAACAATCCTCTGTAATTGCATCTTTTTGGAGTTCCACCTCTGCTGATGAATCCTGGGTAAAAGATGAATAAAGAGTATTAGTCTGAAAAAGCTCTGCTTGTATTTAGCAACTAAAAAAATTAAACTTTATTAAAGTGGGTGTAGATTGACTTTGGTAAATTCCCTTTTTTTGGACTCTAAAAAAACATAGTTGAGGCCTTAAATCATAATTCAAGCTGCTGTTGTTTTGGCCTGTGAATATCTTTTGACAAACTGTGGCTGCGTCCGAATTCCTTCACTGCAAAACACCAGTATGCATCAATGGTCACTAGATTGGCAAATACAGACTGCAATTCATTGTGTTTGAAGGATTTTTGTGAGAAAATGTGTAGTTAACTCAACTCAACTCAACTTTATTTATAAAGCACTTTAAACAGACTGAGAAGGCTCTGTCACTTCTCAGTTTTCTCCTGGTCTTCGAGACGACAAGCTGTCGTCTCGAAGACCAGGAGAAGTTAAGGAGTAGGGAAGGAATTTGGACATACACTGCAAGTAACTTACATTTTCTTGGACATTTGTTTTCAGGTGTTCAGAAAACATTTCCATCTATCAAGTTCTAAAGTCTGACTTTGCTGCCAAAAAAAAAAAAGCTTTATAGGCTTTGGTTTTTGCTTTTTTATTATTCATGATACTGCTGGGGAAGGTGACTTTTCTGTTTATTTGATTAAAACTCAAGTGTTTATTTGTTTTGTTGCAGGTGGGTAAACTCAACAGAGCGTCACTTTACAGTTCTGCTTTTTCCTCGCCTTAAGGCCATTTTAGAAACACTGTTTTTGCGGCTGGGTAGCTCGGTTGGTAAGGTAAAAGGCTACCATGCAGGAATCCAGGGTTCCATTGAACAATGATACTGGGGGCAATTACCATATCAATGGCGAGTAATTAACATCACCCAGTGAGGGCCCTTGGGCAAGACCCTTAACGCTACTGCCTCCCGGGCGCGGTTCGGCTGCAGCTCACCGCTCCCCAAGGGGATGGGTCAAATGCAGAGAAGAATTTCCCCATTGTGGGATAAATAAAGTATCAATTATTAGTATTGCATTGGGTGGAGCAAACTCCGATCAACGAGCCACTCAAGCCTTCATTTTTTCCCAATCAGAATTTAACTGGTGATGTCATAAATCCAGTGAACATATGTCAATGATCAATAACAATACATAGAAGAAGTATGTACTGAGATGAGGTCACACTAAACCCTCACATGCAGTGGCTGCCCTCTACTGGTGGTTTGCCAAAGTTAGCACATCTTGTGACAAAAAAATAACTAGCTTTTGTGGAAATTACCAACCTGTGCTGGTGTGATGTTTAATCCACAGGAAGTGGCAGCTTTTCCCATTTCATGTGTCTTCTGGGAGGCAGAGGTTGTGAGCTGGGGCTGAGTGGTGACAGCCTGTGGTTGGCTGTGGACTGTGTTGACCCTTTGATTGGTCTTTACAGGAGAGCAGGAGAGGCTGGAACTGTGATTGAAGTACTGAGTGGAGCTGAAGAGAACATTGTTACAAAAGCATTCATTAGTTTTTTCCATGGTTGTGACCAGACTCTGCAGTGTTGTCTTTGGAGAACTGGACGGATGAGACAGATGGTTGGCCTCACCTCACTGAGAAACGACAAGTTAATTATTTACTCAGTGACTGCAAGGAGTCCAGTTCCCATATAATTATCCTTCCACCACCTTTCTTGGCAGCTAAATGAGGGATTTTGTTCTGTGCATCACAATCATTTCAGTGACTTTCTGGATGAACACCATACAATGAAAAGGTCTGAAGATACAGATGCAGAGCAAAGGTAACAGGATTTATATTTTCTGGACATTTCTACCAACCTGCCGTTTCCATCCTGATGGAAAGTCTTTTGGAAAGAAGCTTCCCTCTTGGCTAAAGTCTGCTTTCCCGAGAAGGCCTCTTTCCCAGCATCCTCACCGGTCACTTCAGGAGTGTGGCCTGTCTCTTTCAGCTCAGACTGAATAGACAAAACACATTCAATAGTGTGTTAAAAGATAGAACCTTGACTTCTCTAGAAATGTTATTTGGAAGTCCGAACACAGGATTAGAATCTTCAGAGCTGGGTTTTAAAGGTTGACCCAGAAGATATTTCTCTGCTCATCTGAGTAGATTCCTCTGTACATTCCCCTGTAGTTCATTCAGCTGACGAGGAACTCCAAACAAATACTCAAAGCCCCGGTCACATGCAGGTTTTTGGGTTTTGGGGTTTTCTGGGCCTGTTGAGGGTTGTAGAGAGGAGCAGCTGCATCTTAAGGGGAGCGCAGGTGTGTGTTCCTTTGAAGGAGGCACAGCCACCTCAAGGGATGTCATGAAAATGGAACTTACCATTGTCGTGCATGTAGTAAGTGTATCCTGAAGTATTCATAAGGCCAATAAAAGTTGCACTCACTCATGACAAATGGGTGATGCAGTCGTACTGTGTACTTACGCCACAAGTGCCTTTGTGTAAGTGTAAGTGCCTTTAGGATGTCCGCACAAACTGTACCCTCAGTGTCTATTTGCCTAATTTCTAACACGCAAAGAGCACGCATCGATGACGTGAACATCACTAATGGGCTTCCAGCGCAGCCTACAGGATTTGTGGGGTTTCAAAATTTGAAAGAAATCATACAACACGCCTGCGTCTCACTTGCTTCACCCTTTGCCTGCCCTTGTGTGTTGTACAGATGTTCACTGTCACAGGCTGTCAACCGCAGTATTCCTCCTGTATCCACCCATAGGGGCAGTTCTGACTAAGGCTTTAATTAGCCAGAGTCTGTGGTTTTGCTCCAAACCTGACTTACTTTTAAAAAAAAAAGAAAAAATATGTTTCTGATTTGAATGATTTTACCATTCCGTCATCCTCCTCTGTGCTACGATTATCCCTTTGTTTTCTCTTTTCTGTCATTTGCTCCTCATTTTCTCCTTCTTGTGTTTCCTCTTCATCCATCTGCAAGCAGAAAAAGCAAACACGAGTGCTACGTCTCAGCGTTCCGTGTCTCTGTGTGACAGAAGTCTGTCATTTTTTATTTTTTTTAACACATGAAGAGAAAGTCACATTAAATTTGCTTTGACTCAAACACATAGTTTGGTGCATCACCTTCAACTTGGCCTCCAGTTCCACCAGCTGCCTGCTCAGCCCTCTGATGGAGGCCACAATCTCACAGTGCTTTTTCATTGTTTTCTCCACGTAGCGTTGCCCTTCTTCCACCCCTGGAACAAACAGTTCATGCCATTTAAACCCTGTAAACTGCAAAAAAAGATTACAAAGTTAGATATTAAAGATTTTATTTGATACACAATAAACAAAACAAGCTAAAATACATTATCATAAATTAATATAGAAAAATTAAACCAAGATCCAGTTTGTAACATGAACAGCTTGGAGCAGTCCTTTCAGAATAAAAGCCTCCGATTGTCACACACCATACAGTTTTTCAGCGAGTTCTGTGATCTGGCTGATCCTCTCCTCCTGCTCAGGAACTGTCGGCCACACGAACTTCTCAAGCTGGCAGTGGAGGGTGGAGATGGCTTTGGGGCTGAGACACTCAGTGGAAAACTTCACCACACGAGTTATGGTGGAGTTCGCCTCCTCACACCAGAGCTGATACTGCCGACATAAAAGAACATGTCAAAACAGGAGAAAAATGATTCAAATCCACTTCCCGTCTGATCTGGAGGGTGAAGCCTTTCTTTGTTCCATTAAGGCTACGGATGGAGGAGCTCTCGCACCTCCTGCATGGCTTGGTGCAGCCTGCTGGTCATGTCGAGAGTTTTTTGGTGTTCACACAAGCTACGCTCCAACTCTCCCATTTGTTTTCGGAGCTCGTTGATGGTGTCCTCCAGCTGCTGGGCCATGCCCCCGTCCTTCACCTGCAAGGACATTTGAGCCTCCACCCCATGCACCCGTTTTCTGATAGCCTGAAGGAGCAGAGAGAGCTTGTTATGACAGACTGACATTTCATTGTGCCGTAACTTTCAATTCCACGCTGCAAACCTGCAGCTTCTCTGCGTACACCTCCACCTGCTGCAACTGGTTCCTGACAACCTTCAGGTTCCTGGTTCTGTTGTTTCTTTTCAGGTAGTTAAACCTGGTGTTGCTGAAGCATTTTTTCAGCTCCTTAAAAGAGTCCCAAAGCTGAAACACCAGAAAAACGAGGTTTAAACATCATCTCATCGTGTTATCAGTCAACACCATCAAAGGAACTGTCTGACAAACCTAAAGCATCAATAACCCTCAAAGATCAACAACAACAACCAAACAAAGATTTAAAAATATTTCCAAACTGTGACTTTTCCTCAACGGCTTCCTCACCTGGTTAATGCTGTCCTGCAGCAGGTGTGTCAGCTGATCTCTGTGCAGCTCCTCTTCACGCTTCGCTGCTTCACTCAGCCACGACCCGCACAGGGAGTCCAGGGAGAGGAGCCGAGCCTCCAGCTGCTCCACCCGGAAACGCGTCCAGTCCTGATGAAGCAAGAAAGGAATTCCGATAGGCAAGAAAACAGCGCCACCACATGGCTGTTGGCTGGTTCAAGGAGTAAAAGGCTCTTAATTTTACGACTCATCATTGTCAATTACTCTATAGAAATGATCATATACTATTATATGCATTTTATATAATGTATATTTATACCGTGGTCTGGGTGAGTACTCGAATCTAATTGGCTGTGGGGTGTCCATTAGGTAAGCGTTTATGCCCGACGAGGTACGGATTATCAGAAATTAAAGCTTGAACTGTCCGATGTGAAGCGGAGGATGTTTGGTTCCGCCAAGTCCGTCAATTTCTGATACTTCGAGGGACCTTGTCCCGCTCATGCCATGGAAATAAATACTCAACCAATTTTAGAATTTAATCTAGTTATTTTTTCAGTTTTAAATCGTTTTTTTTTTGTTTTGTTTTTTTACAACAAGCAGACTATTTGACACGTGGTGTGACACATTGTAACGGTTGCAGAGTACCCTCCAAACTCCCACTGCAGCGGCAAAGGAAAGTGGTATGCTGTTACGGTTACCCACAGGCATTCAGGCCAGCACCTTGCACTGAGCTAAAGGACAGTTGGTAAGCAGAACAACAGAAACTCAGAACACAGGTGGAGATCTGATCTTTGGATAAGGGATTTTAGAATTTCCTTTAAATGAACCTCTTTGGTTAAATTGGACCTTTTTTAAATCCATTGATTTCTGATAATGGACCATCGGGGGATTATCCCTTAGAAATGTTTGTTGGTGTTCTATAGGTTCTTGTTTTGTTATTATTTGGATGCTCGAAATAAACCAATTCAATTAAAAAATTACACTGAGCCAAAATACTGTGCGTGTGTGTGCGTGCGTGCGTTTGTGTGTGTGCGTGCGTGTGCGTGTGTGTGTGCACTTATCCGTACAGTACTCTTGACTGCAGCACAGATGTCCCCCCCCAGTGCTGTTGAGGTTTTGAATAGGTTTAGGATCTGCTGTCGTCTCTCTCTGCGCCGGCTGAGCTCAACATCAGAAGATCCAGTTGAAGTTCTCCTGAACTCTGCATGGAGCAGCTCTTCCAGCTGGACAGAAAGACAATGAAACAGAAAATTTGTGTTTCATGTAATCAGTGTAATGATGACAGCACCACTCATCTCCAGTTTAAATCGTTCCATCTACTTTACAAAAACGCAGAATCCCTTTCGAGGTCATGGGGTTGCTGGAGCCTATCCCAGCTACAGTCAGGCAAAGGCGGGGGACACCCTGAACAGGTCACCAATTTCATTACAGGGTAGTTTAAATCATTAGTTGTCTAAAAAACGTTTTTTATCAGAAAAAGAATTTCGCCAAGGATGAAAATTTAGAAAACAAAAAATCCTGATTTTGAATTGATTTTAGACCACTCTTTCACAAAAAGCAGACTATTTGATATGCAATTTTGAACACCCTTCATTCTTCTGCACATTGCTGTTGTTCTTCTCTTCTTTTTTCTTTTTCTTTTTTTTGCACTGAACTGCTGTAGCAATTGAATTTCCCCAACGTGGGATCAATAAAGAATATCTTATCTTATCTTATCTTATCTTATCTTATCTTATCTTATCTTATCTTATCTTATCAGTGCGAAGCATTGTCATGTAATGGGTAGAGAGCCTACACCGGCCTGATCAATTCAAAATCAATACAATCATGACTTGTAAATGAAAACGGTGTTGATTCAGCATTTTGGCATTGATACGTAGCCCAAATGCATACATCTCTTTGATACAATTGTTTTTAAAGAGTTACACCAAGATGACCATCGGGGTTCCCATCATTCTGTTTCTGTTCTTCAGCTATCAGATCCTCTCTTGTGGAGCCAGCTCACTGCTTCAGTTACCGAGGCAAAAATCTGTCTGTCATTTCTTCCTCAAAGATCCACTCCGATGACAATCTTGTTTTTAACATGTTCTCGTGGCATTTTTCTAATGATGGAGAAAATCTATATTTAAAAAATAAACCTTAAAATTAAATTTCTGAGTATTTCTTTGTTTAAATTGCTGTGAATAAGGAGCAGATTAAATAATGCAGTTTTAAAAAGAGCGTATTTGTGATGTAGAAAATACACAAGCTCTCTGCTCTGCTCCATTCAGATTCATCTACTTATAGGCGAATAGATCCATGCACCTCTTTGTTTTCCTCGTCTGAGCTAACCTCTGGCTCAAATGTTGCTTCCCTTTTTTTGTTGAACTGGTAATGTTAAGTTAGAGGTATGAGGGGCCGTGAGCTAGTAACCCAGTTTGTAGCCCAATTATGGGTGACTGGAAGGGGGGTCGGGGTTGATCCATGCTAACACTTCTGTTTCTGATGAACTCCTGTCCCTCTGCAGAAACCATGACCTTGAAAATGACACAGATTTGTGTCTGTGTCTGCTCCTCTCACCTGCTTAGCTGCGATGTGGAATCTGCTCGTCAGCTCCAGGATGGCCTGACTCTGCTGGATCTTGCTCTTCACCGTCTCCTGGAGCTTCACCATCTTTGACACGTCTTCCTCCTCCATCATGTCTCCCTGCAGCTTCTTAAGCCTAGCAAGGATTTGTTTCACTTTTTGCCAGCTCTTCAGCATGTTCTCCACCTCAGCATCTAGCTGCTGTTGTGAAACAAAGCAGAAAAATGTTTGGTGAAATTAAAAATTTCTTTGTCAGCCCTGCCAGAATCTTCTGACGTACACTGAAATGCGGTCTGGCCTGTCTGAAGTGTTCCAGCAGCTTGGAGGTGTTCAGGTCCAAACCCAGATCCATGAAGGTGCAGGAGTCCAGCAGGTCAGAGACACATTTCAGGTCCTGCAGGGTCTGGGGAGGACCCACAGCTGTTAAGCACAAACTCAAGGTTTTAAGGCATGACTACATCAGACCTTGCTCAGTCTCTCCTGGTATTCCCTGCAGAGCCTCGCATCCTCCTCCTGATCCCTCAGCTGTTCCATTTCCAGTTTGCTTTCACCGATTTGCTTCATAGTTTGCTGGACCATCAGCAGCAATGTCCGTGAGTTCAGCTCTGATCCCTGAAAACACATGCTCTCACATTTGACTCTGGGTTTTTTTTATTCATAAGACTGATATAAACTTCATTTAGGCTTTAAGGAACCTCATATGGAAGAGTTTGTTACAAAAAAGAGAAAAAAAAATAAAAATTTGCTTCAATCTTGTTACCACTTTTGTTTATTTGAATCCTGGAGAACCTAAAGACAATTTTCTTCATTTTGGCTAACAAAAATAGTAATAATAAAAATGTAAAACTAGAAAAAATAAATAAAAATTAAAAACTGATTTTTAATAAGCGTCCATTCATTCACTTCTCTTCATTTTCGAAGCGTCCAAATTGTACCAATTGGGTTTTTCTGGGTTAACAAGAAAACGAAGCAAAGAATGTTGTTGTCATGCTTTGACAACTCGAATGTCACATTTTTCTTTGTTATTATTTTAATGCCATCCTATTGTCTTCATCATTTAACATTTTTATCTAAGGCTCTGTCCCTTTTTCTGGTTACCATGGTCGCTGCATGGATGCAGCTGTCTCCCAGTTCCTCAGCTGCGTCCATCTTCTTCTTCATTTCAAGATACAGGGTCTCCATTTCGATTTGACCAGACTCTGCCTCCTCTTCATCTTCCTCCTTCCTCCTCTGGAAGTGCTCCCTGAGCTCCTTCATCTCCACATCCACCTGAGGAACAAGGGCACCCCCTCGATATAGCTCAAATGTAAACATGTTAGGTTCAGGCTTTATTTCACTTCATGGTTTTATCTGCATTGCTTTAACATGACTTCCTCATTACAACACACAACACAGTGCATAAGTTAAGGGAGCTTTATTTTTAGTTAAGTTTGTAGAAAATTCTTCACATACAGTAGATGATGAATTATGCAGGCCTGTTGGTTTGTGGGAATTATGCGGGAGGTTAATCGAGGTTTTCTGACCTGCTGAGCGGTACGGAGGAGGCCGACATACGACTGCAGCAGCTGCACGCTGCAGTCGGTCTTCTTCCTCAGAACCTGCAGCTCCTTCAGAACCCGCCCGACCCGATCTGCATCACCAAGACTCTGTGACTCAGGTAGAGTTTGCTGAACACTGTTGGTTCCAGTGGAGGTTCCCACACATCCTCCCCTCAGCCGCTTGGTCAGGGCCTTCAGAAAGGTCATCTGCCTGCCCACCTCACCGTGGCGGTGGGGGCCGGTTTTGCTGGATTCTTTGTTTGGACCCAGAATCTGTTCCCAGCTCTCAACGTCCTGATCTGCAGACTAGAAACAGAACCAACTGAAAACACACAAAGCTGAGAGTGTGTGAGTGTGTGTGTTTGCCGTTGCAGAAACGCATGTTTGTCAAAGCTGCAAAATTGTATTCACTAAAGTACGAGTAAACGGCACCCAATTAAGAATTACTTAAACAATATTTAGAAAGTAGACTGCTACTGAAGTAAGGAATGACAGTGATATAGTTCACATAAAAACATCAAAAATGTTATTCGATTTTGTTAGATGTCTGGTTTTCTCAGGAAATACTGTTTTAGGATCACACAACATATACAGATGTGTGTGTCTGTGTGCCCATTATATATATATATATATATATATATATATATTTTGTGTGTGTGTGTACCTGAATGTGTGCATACAGCATATATATATATATATATTTTGTGTGTGTGTGTACCTGAATGTGTGCATACAGCTGCATGTGTTTGTGAGCATGTGCAGCTGGATGTTTGCAGGCACCTGCAGGTGTGTGGTGTTTCTAAATGTGTGCATTTAATTGGAAGTGCGTGTGCTTGTGTATGTTTCCCACAGCTGCCAGCTTGTCTACCTGACTGAAGTAAAGCAGCTGCAGGTGTTTGTGTGCATGTGTGGCTGCATGTTTACATGCAGGGGCAGGAGTGTACATGTGCATGTGTAAATGCACTTGCAGGTGTGTGTTTGTCAACCTGAGTTAAAGCAGCTGCGGGTGCGTGTATCTGAATATGTGCGTGCAGCTGCAGTTGTTTGTGCACATGTTTAACTGGAAGTTTGTTTGCATACAGCTGGAGGTGTGCGTATCTGAATTTGTGCATGCAGCTGACAGTTTTTGTTTCTGAATGTGTGAATGCAGCTGCAGGTGTGCATCTGTCTACCTGAATGAGTTAAGGCAGCTACCAGTTTGTGCTCCAGATGGCATGCATGTACCTACCTGAATGAGTTGAAGCAGCAGCGGGTGTTTATATCTTAAAGTGTGCATACTATGGAGTTAATTCATTCTCAATAATCAGAAATGCACATAACCTGTTTCACAAATTCACACGCTCTGATTCACAACTGTAATTTTATGCAAACATGCAATATAAATTTGGAAAGGCACACGTGTTTCACAAATTCACACCCGGTGAACACCTGGTGTTTCATAAAAACACACGTTTGTGTCTGTCAAACAGAGCATGTGCATTTGACAAACAGGTTGTGTGCATTTCTGATAATTGTATAGTATGCACACATAGATGTGTGTGTGTTCCAACATGTGTTTTTGCAGTTGGTACGTGTGCGCCTGGACTTGCAGGCGTGTGCTCCTTAATATGTGCATACGGCTGAATATGGCTGTTTTCTTTACTATTTGCATACTGCTGTTGTGTGTATTTGAACGTCAGCATGCATGCAGCGTGTTTGTACCTGATAAAGCACATACAGCTACAGGTATGTGCATTTTTTCCTGAATGAGTCAAAGCAGCTAAAAGTGTGTGTGTGAGTGCAGGTACCTGCATGTATTGATACAGCTGCAGGTGTTTCTGCGCTTTTGCATGAAGGTGTGTGTATCTAAATTTGTGCATGCAGCTGCAGGGAATGTTTTGAGTCTGAGAGTGTGCATGCACCCGCAGGTGTGCGTTTGTGTACCAGAATGTGTTTTTGCAGTTGAAGGTGTGTCTTCAGAGCGTGTTCAGCCTCAGACAGCCACCATTCAGATTTCCAGCTGTCTGATAACAGCTGCGTCCAGCGGCACACCTGCGACACACAGACAACATTCAGCTCCTCGTTCTCTTAAACCCAGAAGAATTGTAATAGAATTGTTTTCAGAACTTTTCATCAAATGCGTGGTTTGTTTTCAGGTTAAACTTCATCTTTTAATAATTAAACAAATTGGTTCCCTTTTTTTTCTTCATTTTCCTTCACAAAAAAGGCAGCCTTTTGGTTATTTCATCTTCATTTCTGCAGTGCGCCCCCCCTACAGGAAGCCCCCACAGATGTATATGACCTAATTCTACTCAGTTCCTTATCCTCTCAAAAGGGTGAAGACTTCTGATTGAATGAGACGAGTTTGGCTGGATTTTTCATTTTATTTTGAAGGTGAACTTGAGTTTTTACCAGGTCAGCTTTGAGAAAGTGGAGTGGAGGGAGTGAAACACAAATAACGTGTTATTCAGAAAGTTTCAGCCTCTGATCTGAAACCACTTTCATCATTTCTTAAAGCTGCATTCAGAGTTGGCATGAAAGTAGCCCCAGCTTGAATTTTGTTCTGTTTTGTGTAGCAGAGTCAATTTTGGAGAGTTTTTGGAAAACTCTTGTTAGAAAACATTTCCTGCTGAAACTAAGCAGTTTTGATGCTCACATGTTCTGGAGGCTTCATAGAAAGTGTAGTTCTGACCTGGTGGCGGCAGCAGGAGCGCGCCGGTCCTCTTTGAGGGTCACTTCAGGCTCCCTGACATCTCCAGGCTGAGAAAGGATTTTAGGAACAGATCAGAAACAGATTCTGTCAGAACTTGTTTGCTTTTCAAGATCTTCGTCCCTCCGTTTTGAACAGAAAACCGAAAACTGGTTCTGCATGACATCTGTGGAAACGTAAGACCAAACCAGATTCTCACCTGCAAATGAGATCTGTCCTCTGATCTAGACCGTGGATTCTCTTTAAATCCAGATTCAGACTGAACTTGTGATTTGAACCCTGACTCAAGGTTTTTGGTCTCCTTCAGTTTGAGTATCAATTCGTGTCGTCTGGTTTCCTCTGATCCTGATCCAGCACGTTGACTCGCTTCTGATCTAGATTTTGGCTTTGCATCAAATCCAGATGCTGGATTTCCTTCAGTTCTGAATCTGTTCTTCAGATTCTTTCTGACATTTGACTCAGAGTCTTCGGCTCCCACTGATTTGGACTTCACCTCAGGGTCCATTCTGGATCCAGTCTCCAGATCGCTGGTCTCCTCTGTTCTGGTTTGGAGCATTTTCTTCGTTTTGTTCTGTGATCTGGAGCACAGCTTCAGATTTGATTCAGATCCTGAACTGAAGTCGTCTTCTCTAAACTCAGTAAGCAGTCTGTGAACTTTTGGACTGAGAGATCTTGACCCAGCTTGCTGCTTTTCAGTTTCACTTGATCCCCAGTCCGATATCTGATCCGCTGCTTGAAGCTGTGTAGATTCAGGAATCAGGTCTAACCCAAAACCTTGGTCCACATTTGGTCCTAATCCTGAATGAAAATTTGCAGTCTTGTGAGACTTAAATGTGGATGAGAACCCAGCCTGCAGGTTCAGACTTCCTGTCAGCTCTGTATTTATGTTTGGTTTCTGATCTGCCTCGATTTCAAACTGCCGGTCTGACGTGGATCCTGACAGGAACTTTCTGAAGTCCTCACACCTGCTTCTGGGTTCCACAGATTTGCATGGGTCTGGTCCAGATCCTGGATTTGACAGGACTGGAGAAATAGACTCAAACTGAAGGTTCTGGTCCTGCATCTGTAGAACTGTGGGACGGCAGTCCCACTGGGCCAAAAGCCGCTGCTGTTGTGGAAATAAAACAATTTTGAAATTATTTTACATTTTAACCAAAATCCTCTTTAATTTCAAGTTAAAATCAAACAATTATTTGATTTGAAATTTAGTAAGAGATTTTCTTTTATGACAGATTTCAGCTTTAAGAAGAAAAACCTTATATAAAAGTCAGTAGGGTGGAAAGTCACATTTTCTTATTCAGGTGAGACGAGCGTTTATAAACTCCTGACATTTAACCCCACTTATGCTGTATGTTGCTAATTTGCAACACACCATCAAATCCAAAGTAATAAAACCTCACCTTAAAAGGAAAAAATATTGACAAATTTTATTTTATTAAACTGTAAATAAAATGGGTTTAAAGTGCAAAGGAATGCATGTGTCCAATAGTTAACTTTTGGTCCGTTTATTAACCCTAGAGAACCCCAGAACAATTTATTTCTGGGCTCTTAACGTTACTGTGACAAATGTTTCTTTATTCTGGATAGAAGCCATTAAAAGCAGCCATAAAACTAACTAAAAAGAACATTTTATTTTTATTTCTTTTCAAACGTGTTTTTGTCCTCATAGAATAAACGCCATTGTACTAACACAGCTGCAATCGCACTCGCTCCTCACATCAGACTCGATCTTCTGGACCTCCATGCCGTCAGCTGGCTGTCGGAGCTGCAATTTGACCGCCTGGTCTGCCCTCCGCCTGCGATCCTGCAGCTCCTCCACCAGCTCCTCCAGCCTCTGCAAAACCTGCCTGCTGTGTTGGGAACCCTGAGAAATGTTAAAATTATTAATATTTCCACTTCAATGAAGCCACACAATCCAAAAAAACAAAAAGAATGAGTGATGACTAAGAGTTGGGACAAAAAGGAGGATAAACCATCCCACAGAAAAACCCTCTCCAGCCCTCAACTTTGCCAAAATAAAGCCTGGGGTCAATCCAATGAGTTATAAAATGACCATTATCTTCAAACTGCACTGAGCTGCTCAGAAAAAAAACGATTTTTTTTCCATTTTTTTTAACAGCCCATTTACTTTATTTTTATTATTTTTGAATTAATGAGAAAAATTTCACACCTCACCACTCAGCTGATCTGATAGTTGAAAATGTCAGTGAAAATCCAAAAATGAAGAAAAAATTCTGAAGCTGGACACCAAAGCTATGACAGATGCAGATCACTGCAGAAGAAAATCAGTCTGCCCCTCTGTGTATCTGCAACCATCAGATTTAGTTGCCAAAAGAGATGTAATACCTCCTCCTCCTCCTCTTCCTCTTCTTTCAATTTTGTGACCTGCAGTACCCCTCCCTTCCTCTGGAGGGCTTCACTTCTCTGCAGCACTCTGAGCTCCTGCATCAGAATGCTGCAGCTGGTTAAAAGATGAAGGGATTTCTTCAGAAGATCTAAAAAAAAAGCAAAGACATTTTCTTTTTATCTGAACATCAGGTTAACATTTTCTTCCAAGGACAGCAGCATTTGTCCAACTGAAAGACATCAGATTCTTGATTCAGAAGTGATTGTTTAGTAAATGGTGGAGAATTTCTAAGTAGGATATTTATGAGAAATCAATTCTATATCCAAACTTGTCCTGTCAGTGCTGCAGTTAATAGTCAGACTATAAATACCAGAGCGGATCCTGAGGGTCAACATGAACTCTGGTTACCTTTCCTCATGGTGTCATAGGAGAGCTGCCTCGCAGTGGGACCCCCCTCGCCTGGTTTCACCTGCAGACCCTCAAATCTGTCAATGCTGGCAGCAAACTGCAGACGACATGAAGAGCCACACAGAAGCCTTAAGTTTCTTTTTGAAGTTACTTTTATAAGTATTCATTGTGTGTGGACTCATGGGTCACGTGTGTTAACGGAGGGGAGTGGGGAGGGTAAGGTTTTTATTGTAATATTGTGTATGTTTTCGTTTTTAAATGTAAAGCGATTCAAGTTGCACAAGGCATGAAAAGGGAATTTAGATTACAAAATGATAATCACCAGGAAAAAAGAAAAGAAGACATCTTTAGTACCTCTGTGGCTTGACGGTAGAAGTCTGACGCCAGATTCAGGACTTCAAGCCGTCTTTCAAGCATGTGAAGGAGCAGCGACCATCCTTCTGTGATGGACATTTTCATGGCAAACTTCAATCGTTCCTTCTCCTCCCACTTCCTGCTCGTCCTTTGCTCTGTAACTCCTCGACTCCTCCTCTTTGACTGTTCAGCTTTCTTTTCCACCACAGCTAAAACCTCGTTCTCGTGTTTCTGTACAGACATCACCCACATGTTAGGAAAAAGCCAAAATGTACAGAGAAAACTGATCACTGTGACTTGTGCTATTATGACTTTTTCATATTCAGTTAAGTTTAAATGTAGCACGTCTGTCATTTTTTACCCTGTTTAGCCCACATGAACTGGATCATGATGCAGAAAACCAGCCAATTAAAAAAGGAAAAGTATTTTGAACATTGTTGCTCACAATCCAGACAGTTTGAAAATAACTGCAGATATTTGACAGAGGATTTTCTTTTGGTGAAAATTCATTTAAGACAAAATTGCAAGGCGTTTTATTTATTTACGTCTTTATTTAGCATGCCAATTTAACAGTGAGACAAAATTCAGCTCAGATTATCCATCAGGAAAATATATTAACCACAGATTTAGTTTTTACAAAAATATATAATATAAGTAACCCATTTCTTTTGAACACAGAGGAATTATGTTATGTGCTAAAGTTTCTTAATTTAACTTTTTTGTGGGAAAAATATAAGAATATCCTTTTCCTTTACAAATCAACAACTTTGTTTTTTTTTCCAGTCTTCATCCTCAGTAAAACATCTGCAGTCGTTTGAACTTTCTTTTTTTTCTCTCAAATGTCAAAAATAAAAGCTCAAACTTAATACTTGGCTGAAAAGTACAAGACGTTTAAATAAAACTGTCAAAAATACTAGTATTTTATAAATATAACAATAAACACGATTCAATCGCATGTTCAACTTCACCAGCAACGTCCTTGTTATTGGACGAGGGTCAGCCGTTTTTAAATGAAAACCATTGGATGTAAATGATAACTGGATCGAGTGAGTGTGACGTCACCCAACAAAAATGAAGCTCCAACAAATGAAGTCAAGTCAGTCACCATTATTTATGCGACATGGACATCACCATGTTGTAGCCTAACGATGTCAGCAAGCAGTGATTGGTCCGCTTCGGGATGAGTCAACAATTCTAAGGCAACTACTCTGATCAATTAGGAGTGAGCTCGCTGGAGGTCCACAAGCCCTAACCCCTTCAAATAAGGCTCTGGAGAATGTGTCAATCAAATGTTTTGAACCCTTAACATGGCATCACATTCTTTCATTAAGGCGCCTGATTGGCCAGTTTATAACTTGAATAACTTTCACAAATCAGCACGATAACCTTGCTTTCAATTTATGACATCTTATGGCACCAAGTGACTCTTAAATCAGCTTTATTGTGGTCATTACAGGTAACAGAACAGTGATTTTACGCCTCTTGTGTACCTTTAGCTTCTCCAGCAGCTGCTGCTGCTCCTGAATCAACATTTGGTTTTCCTCTGGATTTGATCCAACATCACAAAGTCCTGGCTGGACTTGGACCAGCTGAAGGTGGACCCGAGATCCACTCTAAGAGGGCACACAAATAAGCACCACTGTTGACGTGAAACATCCAAACAAAGGCATTAAAGCCTCGTCAGAAAAATACATCACTTGTGGCCGTTGTAGACTGATTTAAAGGCAAACGGGTGATAGAAAGGGGCCAATATTTTTAAAATAATGTTGAATGCCCCCCAAAAAACACATCTTTTTTAAAGCTCTTGCCTCTGAGGGAGTCTGCAACTTGAGAAGCCCTTCGGGTTAATTTCAAAGTCCCTTCAGAAAAATAAAACACAGCTTTGTTTTTCTGTTAATGCAAGCATGAAATTCATCAGTTATTTTTTTTTCATGAATAATTTCTTAAATTGTGTTACTGACCTCAAATTGATCTTTTGTGGCACACATTGCTAAAGATTGTCAAAATGTTGGATTACTTGATGGATTACTGGAGCATTATGGGTACCATAGCCAGTGATAAGTAGTGTACTTGTAATATGTATATGTTCTTGAGGGACTTTTCTGATAATGGAGGACATACTGTATATAAAGCACATTGAGCTAAAAATTGCCTTTCTGAGTATTTCTTTATTCAAATCGCTGTGAATCAGGAGCAGACAAAAAAAAATGCCGTTTGAAAAAGATCGTATCTTTGATGTGAACAATACGCTGGGCGGTGACACAAGCTCCCTGCTCCGAGCTCTCAGAAATGGATAGGGGAGGAGTTGTTCCACGCCAACGGTCCCGCCTACAACTCAGCGGTAA
Organism: Oryzias sinensis; assembly: GCA_037389245.1. Classification (NCBI taxonomy): domain Eukaryota; kingdom Metazoa; phylum Chordata; class Actinopteri; order Beloniformes; family Adrianichthyidae; genus Oryzias; species Oryzias sinensis. Next base: position 16,263,205 of record CM074501.1, on the reverse strand, counting down.
ATTTCATTTTTTTTTTTTTTTACTTGTCCTGTCCAACAGCTGGGCAGACAGATGAGAGCTGAGGGCCTCTTGTGTTGGACATATTTTACTTTAACAAGAGGGGTTATTAATCTTCAGACAAACCAAAGGTATGTCTGGATAAACCCCTTTTGTAATTGAGGCCAAACTTTATTAATTTCAAACATGTTTGAAGATCTTTGGTGTTGGACCGGACGGAAAAGGAAAGAGGGGAAGAAGAGAGAGGGACGTTAGAGAGAGGGGGGGAAGGAGGGTGATAATAGGAGGGGAAGGGGGATAAGACCATGAAGCAGCATAAAGCAACAAGTTTACTGGTTGTTAATCACCATGGTAAGGCTCAAATGCAGTGCAAAAAGGGCGGAGCCTGTCCACACACACACCCAAGTGTCAAACACACCTGCTAGCTGCAAAAATGTCCATCTGTCGACATGTACACAAAACAGATAGTGTTCACACGCATACTTATGCCTTAAAACCAACTATTATGAATTTCTAATGAACTCCTGTTGCTCTGCTGAAACTATGTCCTAGAAAATTAGACAGGCCTTTTGATTGAGGCTAAAAACAGCATCATCATAATTAAAAGACCACTGGGAACGCTTTGACAGTAGATCAAAAAGTGACCGGGGTGGGACTTTAAGTAGTTCCTAACAATCTGTTAGGAATCTGTTTCACGTGTGGATGATGGAGATGACTTCTATCAATCAGAGTTGCACCTAAATGGCTCTGGTGTTTTTCTGTGGAACAGAAGGATTTTGAATGAAGATGTACTTTTGAGTCCTACAGTTCCCATTCTTTTCTCTGTGCAGCTTTGGTTTTGTTGTCTCAAAAATGTCAACACCATTTTGCTTTTAATGTTCAAATATGAAAAAGCAATTCCAGAGGCCCAGTTCAGACGAACTCAAACTGAAAAAAGATAGACAGGAAAATGCCCCAATAGTCTTTTCTTTAGCAACAGAACATGTAAAGATTTCAAAATAGAAGTCATTTGGAGGATTTGGAGAGTTTTCACACAAGGACCTTCCAGATTATTTTCTACAATGGTTTATTTTGCCTCCCTCTATTTAAACCAGACCTCATGGAAACATCACAGCTGTTCATTTGGAGGCCTGAAATAAACTGCCCTGAAAAAACCACAAAGAAAACCAGCCGGCTTTGTAGTGCCTCATAGCAGTGAAGATGAAGATGGATTTGAAGCTCCTGGTTCAAATTCTTCACAGATAATCAGTTAAAATGTTCCCATCAGCGTCCACAAAAAGCTGCAGAGTCAGATTAGTCAGTTCCAGACCTGGTTATGAGTCCATTCCAAAATTATTTGACTCCAATTTTTTGTTCATTTTTTTACTCAAAAATTCTTTTAATAGATTTGATACGCCTGTCATTTTTTTCATACCTTCAAGACAGAGATGACAATTTGAGACTGACCAGCCTGGACAGCAATGGTGCTCAACGTGGTAAAAGGACAGAGGTTCATACTTTCTTCTGCGGCTTCTCTGTTCGTCTCTTCAGGTTGTCCACTCATCGTGACCTGAGACCAAAGCTGAGGTATTTTACAGAGCGAAGAGAGAAATGTCTCCCGTTTCCTGCTTTGTCCTCTAAAAGCTTGTGCCTCTGTCTTCTCTCAAGTCGTTCATCTTTGCATGAAGATGTTCGTTCACGGCTGCAAAGACGCCGTTTGTCCTAATCTGAGCCAGTTTCATGGAGCAAGTCCTGCACACGGCAGCTGTTCCAGTTCCTGAACAGAGAAACCTGCAAGAATAAAAGCAGAATTATGTGGTTTTGCTGCAGTTAATGTACCGTCCAAACACAGCTTCTGATAGAGCAGGGAGTGGGCGAACATTATGACTTGTGTGCCACAAAGGCATTTCGAATTTGACAGAAGGGCTAGACAGTAAGCAAATACATTGATTGATTTAGTAATCCACCTCATTCGAAAAAGAAATAACATGAAAATTGGACAGAAACATGCTTTCATTTTGATTAAAAACTAATGTGTAAGTTTTAACCAGAACATTTTGGAGTTTTTATATCAACACTGTGACTTTTGTTCTCATTTTAGTGTCAATTGCGTCAATTGGTTGATGTCCCTCAGGTAAAATGCAAATGCTGCGCTCATGTGGTTTTGGAGCAATCAGAAAAATCCCTGTTCAACTCAGAAAACACATAAACGTCAGAAAAACAACAAATCTTCCAACACCAGATGAATACAGAATAGCTTTCTGCGCCTGAACAAAGGTCAATGTTTCTGCAGTGCACCATTTATGGGGAAACACCTGAAACACAGATGAAATAAGGTGAGAATTAGTATTATCAATATAAATTATTCTAGTCTGGCGGGCCAGATTAAACGTTTAACAGACAACAGATGGCCCATAGGCCGTAGTTTTTCCTCCTCTTTGATAGAGCAGGATGTTGACCATCATTGGACAACAGCAGCCGACTGTGAAGGTACCAAGATAAGCAACAGAATGTGACACCCTCAGTGTAGCAACGAACGTTACTGTAGGTCATTGATTCCCACTGCCATCAGACTGCACAACACCTCCGTATGAACAGGTCATCAGTTTCATTTACTTATGCATTTATTTACTCTTTTGTTTGTTTGATTATTTGGTAAATTGTATCATTATTTGTTTTTCTCTTAAGGTGACTTGATGGGATGAATTTCTCCCCTGCGAGGTTAATAAATTCACGCACACTTTGTTTTTGCTTTACTTTTGCTGCTTTAAACTCAGAGTGGGATTTCTTCATCTTTGTTTAATCCAAACCCGCTCCTAAAATTTCAGTCTTTCACAATACATGTGTGATATTCGTATTTCATAAGTGTTTCTTGCGTTGGTCATTCATCAATGTGCACAGATGTCTATACAGGGTTTCAGCCAACAGGTCTTTACGTGAATTTGGTTTTGAGATGTTCAAAAATTTTGGGTTGGTAGAGAATTATCCAGTTTATGCGTATTTTAGGTAGTAAATTCTAACGTAAATCTTGTGCAATCGTGTGTGATTTTTGCAAGATACTAACACAAATTTGTAGCTTTCCACTTTTGACTTTTCATTTTTGATTAATGGTGCATATTGCAGTTGATTAGCTGCAAATTTTAGAGCTACAGCCTGAAAATGTTCACATCAAAGATATTGAAAAGCAGAGGTGATAGAAACCAGTTTGGGGCTTTTTGTCAGATCTTTAGAGAATAAGGGGGTTGAGGTTGAAGTGTAGACAAGGAGGCCGTACAGAGAATGCAAATTATTATAATGGGTGTTATTTTGGAAGCGGTTTAAACTCCATCTGCTGTTGGTGATTCTGCTGCTAGACTACAAACACAACACTCTGCATTCCTGCAGTATCAGGAGATTTCAGCCACAACCTTCTCCAGCAGTCCTTCAGCTGCTTCAGAGACTCCCACAACACGGCCTCATCCATGCGAGCTAATGGGAGTTTGACGAGAACCTTAACTGATGCTTCGAAGAGGAAAGCTCCTGAAGATGAAGTCACAAGATCTCTGGGGATGCTTGAAAATAAAAAAATGCCTCCGTATCTCCATTTCTACCTGCTTCCCACACTCACCTGTCTCCAGAAATTAGCCAAGCCCACTTTTAGACTGAGGCTTTAATAGAAATGTATTTCTAGTTTACTGAGAACATCAGGACTGGGTTAGTCTGAATTCCTCAAAATAAAAAAATAAAAATAAAGCAAGTTCCCAAATTCTTTGACCCCATAGACGTCCCAGGAGATCTGTGAATTTTCAGAATTCCACCCAACCTTCTTAAGATCTACATAAACAGCAGATTATATTAATCTAACCAACCTTTGCTCGCCATTTCTGTTGCACCGCCTATGTTAGGTGTGTGATGGGCTGTGCATTAGTGTAAACAGAAACAGAAAACAGAGAGCTCTAAGTGCCAGCAAGGGGAAAGGGGGCGGGGTTGCTCTGCTCCAATGGTCCTTCCCAAAACATGAGAGGTGAATTTCTAATGAAATACTGCCGCTCTATAGAAATGATGTCCTTAAATTTAGCCTAAAAATGGTATAAACAAAACCAAAAGACCAGTGGGGACACTATTACAATAGATCAAAAGATGATCATAGTGGGACTTTAAAGGATCTTTCTTTTGTTAAAGTGGATTTTCATTTACTTTTCAAAGGAAAATCTTCTGGCACAGTTCCCTCAGGGAGGATTTATCCTTTTAAAAAGTAAAGGAATTTGGATGGGTGTGTTCAAACCCAGAATGGCTTCATCCAGGTAATTAAGATGGTAAACAAGCAGACAGAGGCTGAGATGAAGGTCATATTTCTACACACTGATTAGCTAAATGTTCAGAAATAATGAATAATTTTTAAGTTTGAGTTAAATGTTCCTGCTGGGAATTGACTATAACAGTTATGTAAACCTATAGCTGTTGGCTTGAAATATCAATAATACAGTCCTGCTTTAGGGATGTTACGGCTGAAGCTGTAATTTTGTTTGGTTTATATTTTGGAGACTTTTGAATTGTGCCCCCCCCCCCTTTTTTTCTACATTTTCTGTTGGCGTGGGAGCCTTTCTGTTTTTTTTTTCTGATTTTTCCTCAATTTATTTAGAGCACTAGATTGAGTGATGATCCCCATGGCATCATTCAAATCACGACACCCCCCCAAAGCTGACAGCAACAGAGCTGGCTTATCTTGTTTGTTTCCACAGGACTTTTGGTTATTTTTGTAAATACATCCTGATTACTTTAATTCCTAGGATCTTTGTGGGAGTTAAGACATTTCGTTTGTTCGTCTTACCTTTATGTCACATCCTTTTACAATCTCCTAGAATAAGGAATAAAAAAGGTAAATAAACTTTTCTTTACCACTGTGAATTCTTTTTTTTTTCCACATAATCAAAATAGACCTATATTTATGGCTTCCGAGAAAAATAACTGTTTAGCTTTCAAATGCCAACACTTGCCTTAACATGTCATTATAATGCATATGGAAATATATCTGATTTTCAATGCCTATAGATTGTCCCTTTATTTCATCTCCAAGTGTCCAAAGTTTATCCGATGTGAAGTTTTTCTCTAAATCATCAGTAATTAGATGTTAAAAAAAGTGCACAAAATGACGCATTAATTTCACCACAAAGACATTTCTGTTCATTGTTGTTTTTTTGTTTTTCTCCTGGGTCGGTTTGAGGTCACAGAGGTCAGCTGTGATCTGTGGTCCCAGTTCTGTTTCCTGACTGTAAAACGACAAACACACTTACATACCTGCTTTTTAAGGGTCGCAGGAACAGAAAACAGCCTGACAAGCCTGGTTCTGAAGATCCAAATGTGTCCCAACTCGGTATGGAGAGGAAGAACTAAGAGGAGGAGGAGGAGGTGGTCCGGGGTAAAAATACCTGTTGCTGAGTGACAGAGAGACATGTGGCGTCCATAAACAAACACAGCGCCCCTCCCTCCATCACTCACTGCAACATGATGAAGAGCGCGGAGGAGGAGACAAGCTACTGAGCTCCAGTCAAAGGAAACACGGGCCACACAAAGCCCGCTGGAGCTCAGCTGACAGCCGAGCGTGATGACTGACGCAACACAGACGCACAAACACCAGCACAGCAGACCGACTGCAAGGAGACGACAAAAACAGAACGGCTCGGATTTGACACAAAACTGCCCCCTTAACCCTTGTGCTATCCTAGGCACTTTGACGTTGGGTCATGTAGACCCACTAGACAGTGCGCTGAACTTTTTTCTTCAATGATTTGTGATCTTCACTGGTGTCCATGGATTACATGAAATCCTCTCCTCCTCTGTCATGGTAGGGAGAACACGACAATGGTCATCTTGACCCCATAGGATAGCACAAGGTTTAAAGATCCACTCCATTGGAAATTATGCGTTTTTCTGATGGAGGACATTTACTAAGAACATTAAGCTTAAAATTGTATTTCCGAGTATTTGTTTATTCAAATGGATTTGACTGAGGAGCAGAGAAAACAATGGTGTTTGAAAAAGGGTGGCTGACACCATTACTAAAGGTTATGTTATGTATGGTATACGTGTCCCATACAAAAATATGACATCACCAATTTCCTGAAGTAAAAACTTAATATGAACGTTTTAAAAAGACGAATAATAAACCCACTTTGTTCTGATGATGAAAACTTGGATGATTTATAAAAAAAAAGGATTTAAAATCCTTTAAAAAAAAAGGATTTAAAATACTTTTTTTTTCACATGAAAAATTGTTCAAACGAAATTCATTGTCCATTTTCACCAATCTAGTCAGCATTGATGTACGCTAGTTTATTGCAGAGACTTCTGGGAAATTTCTGGGGGCCTTGATTTTGGAATTGTAGATTCAGACAGCTGTCTTTGCATGTGCAAAGCAGCATCCTCTACCAGAACATGTGTTTTGGTGTGAAACTGACCCACTGACAAAAAAGAAAAACAACAAAAGATGTGGAGGACAAAAGGTATGGAGTGATTTTTGTGCCATGACTCCAAACACAACACTCACCATTATGAACGGAAAACTTTAAAAAAATATCTAAACAATTTTCACTCTTGAAACTGAAAAATATGTTCAATCAAAACAATTTCCCCTCAAGAGAAATCAGTTCGTAGACTGGATCAAGTTTGCGCGCGACTGGAAGAATTTCTGACCAATCAGCTTTAAGCTTCGTGTCCTTGTCTGTGATTGGCTGGCTTTAGTGGCACATTTGTGACGCGGTGCCGTGCTCTGTTTCGAGCGTAGAAGAGAGAATTTCTCTAGAGTGAGAATTGTTTTGTTTGCATACATTGAGTTTCAATGCATTTTTGTATTTCAAATGCAGCATCATTTTTACAGTTTTGCGCTTAAAGTAATGACACAAAAATGACTCCAAAAAACAAAAAACCTACAATTTTACAGAGAAAAAGCCAGTAAGAAGAGAACAGCAACGATAAGAAATCTATAAAAACTTTATTCTTTGGTGAATTTCTTATGGGATCACAGCTAACCTGAACTAAAACTGAAGCAGGCTGTGTCCTTAAAAAACTGAAAAATCTTCAAATAAATAAAGTAAAAAAGGTCGGAGTGAACTTTTGTCCTGAGATTTCATCTGCGGAAACTTTGAGGCAAACTGTTTCAGAATGTGAGTACAGACTCCAAATTCAGATCGGATCCTTTCATGTCCAAAGGCGGGATGTTGTTGCCCATCAACAGGAAACACCTCATCCCATAGAAAGTCTGAAAGTGCATCTACTGTGGGGAGAACTTACTTCCTGTGTCATGGTAAATACGATTAACATTTTCAAGTTCAGTTCCAGGTTTGGCTTTTGTGACTCACGAGTCACGATCAACTCAAGGAAATCCTAAGCTCCTCCTCCCTCAGGCTGCGGTCCAACCTCTGTGTCTCAGACTCCAGGACAGACGGGATTGGAAGACGGGTCACAGCAGACAGCGAATCATTGAGGTCCCGTCTTAGTGAGAGCAGCCATTGGCTGTTTCTGGATGACTGCTGGATAAACTCCGCCTTCTGCTGCTGGTCCATAGCCAAGGAAAGACGAAGCTGACTAACCTGGGGAGGGAGGGGCACAGCGACATCATCAGTTTAGTTGAGTCAACGCCTGGACTGATCTTCTGCACATGCTCACCTGCTCCTCCAGCTCCTTCACTTTGCTGCGCAGACGATCTTCTTCTGTGGCATTAGCGCACACCTGAGCGGACATAAACATACACACATGACAACCAACCACACAAAGACACATCATTTCAGTAAAGCTCACTCTGACACACCTGTTCCAACTGAGATCCTCTGCTGTCTGTCAGCTGCTGGCTGAGCCTCCCACGCTCCAGCTCCACCTGAGGAACACCAGACAAAGTTAACCCTCCTGTTATGTTCGTTTGTGAGGAACAGAGATGATGTTCCTGGGTCAATTTGACCCAATGAAGGTTTTATTAATTAAAAGATGTCTGAAACCCAAAAAATCCTAACAAGCAGTGTGAATATATAATCACTAACTCCATTACTTATCATTCTTTCAAAAACTTAGTGAAATGGTGGTCCTTACCTCCAACAGGTAGTGGTTCAATTATTAGATTATTCAATCGTTTTTCTTAAAAATATACATGTTCAAACTTTTTTCAAATTTTTCACTACTGTATTACTTTTGAAAGACCACCATATAAAATACAATAGTTTTACATAACATTGAAACATAATCTTGAAATTTTGTTTGACACACATGCACTGTGAACCAGAAAAGAACAAAATCACAATACAACAGACAAGCAATAGCAATATGCAGTTTCATGTGTGTCTGTACATATACACAGCACAAGAGTGATCAGTCATCACACTGTGCTTTGTGCAAATTAATTTTGCACATTTCGCACAGGTCATGCTGGTCTTGACCGGGATCCTGGCTCGACTCGCGCCCCCGGCCGTCCCCCCAACTCCATCTGGATGAAGCTCGTCTGCTGGACTTTAAATATGTAGTTGTAGAGTTAGATAAATTAATTCTTCTCTAAGAGTTCTGGTAAATCGCCTGTCCGTCCTGGGGGAGGATCCCTCCTTCATGTGGGCACCCCTGAGGTTTCTTAGTTTTTCCGGAATCCGTTTTATTTTTTTAAGAGTTTTTCCTTACCGCGATTTTATGTTTTACTTTTTCAATTACCGATACGAAGCCCATTGAGACGACTGTTGTGAATTTGGGCTAAACAAATAAAATAAAATAAAACTGAATTGAATTGACCTGGTCACATGAGTCACTGCCATCCTAGTGGGCCCTGGCACTGTCTTTATTATGTTTTCTGCAGACAGGTTTGTCTGATGCACATTTGGGGATGAAGACCAATTTACTGCACCATGCTTTGATATGAATGTCTTGCTTGGAGGAACAGGAATAGAAATTCCCTCATCTGGTTAAAAATCAGAATCATTAGAATCAGAATTTAGCTCAAGATAGTCTTCTTCTGAACATGATCAGTGATGACTTCCAGAGTCTCCTGGACTGTCATCTTTCTGCCTCTGCTGCTTATTTTGTAAAGGTATGCCTGTGTGTTGGAAGGACTCCAATGCAGAGAATCTTTTATGTTTTGCCCCTCCCCTGTTGAGTGTCCACTGAATGTGGGTTGAGTTTTCCCGCGAGAACATAAATGGTTCCTATCAAAAGTCATAACACCTAGGCACCTGTGCATGTGTGGGTGCGTGCGTGCTTGTGTGTCTAGGTGTGTGATTGGGGTGAAATATGTCTCACAGCTGCAAAGAAAGCAATACTACTAATAATAAGACATCCTTGTCCCTCCAGTTTGACTGCCGGGTCAATTTGACCCGAACAGTATCTATGTGATATAAACATGCAGGGTTTGCAAATATGTGAGATGAACCAAATTCATAATATATGTTGATTACACTAAATAAGGCAAGCAGAAGAAGTTTCATGCTGAAAAAATACTTTTAACTATTTTTCCTAGATGTTCAAATTTTAAAACCTGTCAATTTGACCCGCAGCATAACAGGAGGGTTAACTTAAGATCACATTTCTGACAAAAGCATAAAAATATGATCTTTAAAAATGCTTCTTTGTGTGTACCTGTCTCAGGGTGTCTTTCAGAAAGTCTCTGTCTTTCTTCAGTCTGTCTTTTTGCTTTTCTAGATTCAAGTTCTTCTTCTGCAGTCGTGTCCGTTGGAGCTCCAGCTCAGCCACCAGTCTCTGCAGGACCTCCAGTCTGCCCCCTACAGTCTGGAAACCCACATTTCACACACCCGTGACAACCACTTTTTCTCCTCTCTCAAATGACAAATCAATAACCTCTCCTGGGTTAGGCTCCGCCCCCGTGCTCTGCTCCACCTGGGTGGCGACGTTTTTCAGCTGCGCCTCAGTTTGTTCCAGAGCCAATCGGAGCTGATTTCTGTCTTCCTGCAGATCCTGGACCCTGAGAGTCAAACTGTCCACCTGCTCACAGGACAGACTTCATCTGAAACAGTTCCGGTGCTCAAACTCATGAGAGCAGGAAGACCTGGAACCGTACCTGAGCCTCCCTCTGCTGGAGCTGCCTCCTGATCTCCTCCTGCTTCACCTTAAAGTAGACAGACATGAGCAGCTCCTCTATGAGAACACACAGTACCTCTGTGTTAACACGAACCTCCCCTCTTTCCTCTTGGCTGCCTCTGCTCCTCTGCTCCCCCGAATCCTCTCTGTCAGCAATCGTGAAAGTTTTCTGCTCCTCCAACAAGGCTCTGTTCCGGCTAAGCTCCATTCTCGCCTCCTCCAGCTCCCTCAAACTGTCCTGAAGCTTGGACCTCGACTCCTTCAGTAGCTCCCCTTGCGTCTGCATTTCTGTGTACAGAGTGCTTTGCATTGTCCCCTTCTGCCGTTCTACTTCCTTCACTTTGCTCCTCCACCACTCCTCAGCCTCCCTCCTCCTCTCATCTGCCCTATCTAGCTCCTCTGCCATCTCCGTCCTTCTTCTCTCCAGGGCTTTGACCCTGGCTCTCAGCTCCTCCAGCTCCTCTTGCCTCTCTTCCATCTGCAGGTTCTCCTGTCGAACCCTCCCCACCTCCTTCTTCTTCTCCTCCAGTGTGCTCCTCAGCAGTTCTCCTTCTGCATGGCTTTCCTGATTGATACAAGTAGAAGATAACAAGAAAAAAGATCTGGAGTTTGGTACTTCTAGATCAGACTAACAAGTGGGGGATTACAAGTATCTAAATACTCGGATATTCACAATTTGTTTTAGAAAAAACGGGTACAAATATTTGCGACGTCTGATTTTCAAAGTTTATGAATATAGTAGAGTGTATTAAAATAAACTTCAGGCAATGTAACGGTAATTGTTGTTCTAAAATTGCAGAATAATGTTGGATTTTAAATATATAAACCAAATAATTAACTGTTTCTGAAAATAAAAATAAAGTGTCAAAGGTTCTTATTTTCAAAATAAAACTATTAAGTGTTTTTTGTAGATAAAAAAATGAGACTGAAGTTCAGTTTACTGAAATAAGTTCTATAAAAACATGTTTTGTTTTTAATTTAATCAACAATTTTGGTTAAAGAAATTATGATGAATATGAATTTAAGAATATAACCAACATCTTGTGATGAATTATGTGATGTCATGTCCTCCTGACTCCCAGCAATGCAAATTTGTCCCCAGTAGAGGACATTTCTAAACCTGAATATCTCCCAACAACTGCATAATACTGAATAATAATAATACTGAACCCCTTTTGGTATTTATAGAGGACATTTGGTGCTTTTTTAATGGTACCAAAAGTGAAGGGGTGGGACTCTGGGAATTGCCGTTTTTGGTACATTTATATAAAAAGAAAGAAAAAAGACTGGACAACATTGATTTTCTCTGGTAGTCTGAAGGTTAAGATGATCTGCTAGCATGTTCTAAATAAAAAAGTATAAATGATGGCGATTAAATACATATCATTATTAGAGTCTGGGTGTCGTCCTTGACAGTCCATTATACTGTCAGTCTCACATCAACAGCATTACTCGGTCTACCTACTTTCATTTACACAATATTAATCGTCTCCGCCCCTCCCTCACTGTCCAATCCGCTTCCATCTTGGTTCATAGTCTGGTCACTTCTCTCCTTGACTATTGCAATGCACTTCTCTGTGGCCTCTCTGATAAACTTCAATTGGTCCAGAATTTAGCTGCCTCCATCATCAGCAGAACTCCTTCCTTCCATCACATCACTCCCGTTCTCCAGCAGCTGCACTGGTTTCCAGTAGTTTTCAGGATTCAATTAAAACCTCTTCTCTACACGTTCAAAGCCTCCATACCCGAGCTCCTTCTTATCTTTCTGATCTCCTCCATATTAACACTCCCTCTTGCTCTCTCCAGTCTTCTTCTCTTCAGCTCACCGTACTGAGCCGTGCCTTCAGCTCCCCAACTCTGGAACCCCCCCAGACCTCTGGAACATTGAGTCCTTTTCGATTTTTAAATCCAGACTCAAAATCTGTTTAAATGTGCTTTTCCAAATCACAGTTTCTCATCTTCTGTAATCGGATTTTGTTAATTATCTCAACTTATTGTCATTTTGTGATTTTATTGTGTTTTACTTTTGAATCTGTGCAGTGTTCTTGAGTGTTTTAAATAAAATGCATGATTATTATTTTCATAGGACCAGTAAAAAGACATGCATCAACCATTCACACATAATGTACTGAATAGTAGGATCCGTGGTTCGATCTGTGAATTGTGGATCTTGATTCAAACTAGAACGCCACCTAGTTGCCGATCCACATATACTTTGTTTATAAGACAGCAGGAGAAACGGTACCTGCAGGAGAACTTTCAGCAAGTCCATCTCCTTGAGCGCCACCTGCAGGCCCTCTCTCATCTGCTGCTTCTCCACCTCTACTCGCTCCTTGCTGAGACTCAGCTCTGACACCTGAAGGAAAGTTTACAGTTAGTTTCACTCTAAAAAAAACTTCTGCCTCAAAGAAATCCTACAGAAGAGGCTAAAAAGTGATCAAAAACAGAATTGGCAAACTTTCATCAAAGTTGTGATCTTGTGGTTCGTTAAGCCACTAGGGCTGCTGTTTCCAAGTTTACCTGACTCTGAAGGGAGCTCAGACTGTGAGACATCTGCTCCAAGCTGTGCTGCACTCTTCTTAGATCTTCCTGCACCTCCTCCTTCTTCATGCACTCCTCCTTCACCTCTCCTTCAAGCACAGTGACATCCTCTCTCCTCTTCTTCAGCTCTTCCACGGTCTCCAATTTCTCCCTGTGTTCCCTTTGCAGCTCCTCCTTTAGAGCGGCCAACTCTATCTCAGTCTTCTCTCTTGTTTGTTTTTCTGTCTCCTCCCTCTTCTTGGTGCTGCTGAACTCCTCCTCTATTTTCTCTCTTAGCAATCCAACCTCTTCACTCCTCTTTTTCATCTCATCTTGAAGGTCCTTTTTTTCTCTTTGTTCCTTTTCTAGCTCCTCTTTAAGTATGTAGATCTCCTTTCTGCTCCTCTGCAGCTCCTCTTGAGCCTCATCTTTCTGCCTCTGTAGCTCCTGGGTTTCATTTCTGCTCATCATATCGTTAGTTCTCCACTCTTCCTCTTTCTTTAAATGTTTCTGGTGAACCTCCTTTAACACGGCCATTTTCTCCTGTGTCTCCTCATTCTCTTTTTGCTTTTGTTTCACCTCCTCCTGGAGAGACATTATTTCCCTCTTCAATGATTGCAGTTTTTCCTGCACCTCCTCATTCTCTTCTTGCTTTTGTTTCACCTCCTCTTGGAGATAAATCATTTCCCTTTTTAATGATTTTAGCTTTTCCTGCGCCTCCTCACATTCCCTTTGTACATTAAATGCCTCCTCTTTCTTTTCATTGAGCTCCTTGCTTGCAGTGATCCTTTGCCTCTGCACCTCCTCTTGGAGTTCTGTCACTTCTTTTTCCCTTTTCATTAACTGCAGTAAAAGGTCCTCCTTCTCCTCCTCAAGCTCTTTAACTCTGGTCTTCCCTTTTTCCTCCAACAGTAGATACCGATTTCTTTCACTGTCCAATGTTTTTCTATCCATCTTTTTCACCTCCTCAAGTTTTTCCTCCTGACTTCTAAGTAAAACCCTGCACTCATCTATTTCTCTCTCTTTTTCTTTTAGTTTATCCTCCAGACTGCTCCTCTCTTTCCTTACTCTCCACAGCTGCTCCTTCTCTGCTTTGATCTCGTTCTCCATCTCTCTCAAATTGCTACTCAACATCATCTTCTCTTCTTCCATTCTTCTCACAGTTTCTCCCAGCTCCCTCTCTTTGTTTTCACTTTTTACCAGGTTGTCCTTCAATGTTTTTAACTCCTCTCCAGCCTTTCCCAGAGCCTCCCTATCTTTATCTCCAACTGCCTGCATCAGTCTCGCCTCCTTCTCTAACCTGGTGTTCTCTTCCTCCACCTCGACCAGCTTGTTTTCCAGCCTTCTCCTCCTTTCTTTCTCTGTTTTACTCAAAGCCTCCTGCTCTTTCCACTCCTCTTCTTTTTCTTCAAGCATAGCTTTCAGCTGGTTCACCTCCTCATTTCTCCCCTTCAGGATTTCTTTGAGTTTTGCCACCTCCTTCACACTTTGTTCTGCTTGCTCCTGCCAGTCCTTCACCTCCTCCTGCAGTCTGTCATGGGCCTCCTGCCTTTCTGTGCTTCTTCTTTTTGCTCCCAGGTTAACAGCCTGGGACTCCTGCAATTGTTTGATCAAGGAGCAGATCCTGTCTTCTCTTTCTTCTCGTCCTTTTTCCTCCTGCTCCAAAAGTTCCCTGTTTTCTCTAAGCAGCACCTCCAGCTGTTCCTCCCTCGCCTCCTTTTTCTTCAGTTTGTCAGTAGTTTCCTGGAGCTCTCTCTCTGCTTCCGCCTCCCGCTCCTTCACCAACCTCAGCCGCGCCCTCAGCTTCTCCATTTCCTCCTCCCTTTCTCGTACTGCACATATCTGTTTCTCCAGGCTGCGCTCCCTCCTCTGCACCTCCTCCCTCAGCTCCTCACTCTCCTCCTGAGCCACACTTAGTTTTACCTTCATCAGTTCCACCTCTCCAACTTTCTCTTGTAGCCTCTCCAGCACCTCCATTTTTTCATTTTGCAGTTTCTCTATTTGTCGCTTCTCTGACTTTCTGTGCTCCTGGAGGGAAGAGTTTTCTCCCCTTAGTCTGTTTATCTCATTCTGGCTCTCCTCATCATTTGACCTCCATCTCTCCTCTTGCTCCTGTGCTTCTCTCTTCATTTGGTGCACCTCCTTTTCTATTTCTTCCTTCTCTCTTTCTAATTTCTCTATTCTGTCACAGAGAGCTTCAGTCTCCCCATCTCTTTGCACCTCCTCGTCTTTCCTTTTCGCCTCCTCCTCCAGCAGTCTGACCTCAGTACTATTTGCCTCCTCCAGCAGAATCTTCTTTTCCTCTTCCAAGCCAACTATTCTCTCATTTAGGAAGCTGACTTGGGTAGCTCGTTGTGTCACCTCCTCCTTCAGTCTCTCCACCTGTTGTCCCTTTTCTTCCAGCTCCTCTTCCATCCTTTCAGTGCGTGTCTTCAGGGCTTCCAGCTCCCCGTCTCTCAGCCTTAATTCCTCCCTCAGTGTCTCTCGTTCTCTTTGGCACATCTTTTTCTCCTCTTCCTCCTCTGCCTTTCTTTTCCTCAGCTCCAGCACCTCTTCCGTCAGTCTCTGCAGGTCTTCCTGCAGCACCTCCTTCTCGCCCTCACTTCTCTCTCTGCTGGCTGTCTCTCTCTGCAGCTCCCCTCTCAGACACTTGATCTCACCTTCAGACAGACACAAACGCAGCCGTCACTGACACAATACAACATTTGGTCACTCACGAGGAGCATTGGTGCACCTCCCTCATTATCTAGTAGATGAACAGACAGACCCTGTAAGGTGACCTTGGCCTCCTGCAGCGCATGGAGGCGAGTGCTCAGCTGACAGCGGTCCACCTCGACCTGGGAGAGGAGCTGCTGCTGCTGGCTGAGCTGCAGCTGCAGCGACACTGACAGAGGCCTGCAACAAAAACCGTCTGTGTGAGCAGAACCAGAACACAAATGGACTGGACTGTTTTCAGTGCTTGGACAGGTAGAATTCAGCACCTGAGCTCATGCAGCTCCTCCTCCAGCTGCGCCCGCTGTCTATGCTCAATCTGGAGCTCCTCCTGCCGGCTCCTGCTCTCCCTTTGCTGCTCCTCCTGCTGCCAATTCAGAATCCTAACCTCCTGTTTCGCCTGCTGCAACTCCTCCTGCAACTCCTTCAGCTCCTGGCACAGCGAGACGTGATGAGAGCGAAGCTAAAAGGAAAAACACAACAAAGTTTTTAGGAAATCTTCTCTTTTGACAGATGGAAAACATCCAGGGATAAAGGACAAAAGAATATAATGAATTTTCAATTCATTATTACATTATAAAGTCCAAGTTTACACTAAAAATACATTTTTGTAAAGCTACATGGCAAAACTTTCTCCTGTTTCACTTTATTTTTATTAAAGACAGGTGTGTAATGACTCTACAAAGCTCCTCTTTACCTCCTCCAGCTGTTGTTCACCACTTGTTCTCTCCTCCTCCAATAGCTGCAGCTCTCTCTCCTTCCTCTCCAGGTTTTTCTCAGCCTCCACCTGCTGCTCTTTCAGCTGACGGATGACGTCGGCATCCTGATCCCTCTGCAGTCTGAACGGTGGTCACAGTGGGATCATGGATCAATCATCAGAAATTTGTGGACGGCTTAACTCACCTGAGAGGTCTGATGTCTCTCTGCAGACAGGTGAGCTCTGAACTCACAGCTTGCAGCTGCGATTGGCTCTCTGACAGTTTGCCTTCCAGCTTTAAGAACACACGTGAGGCAGACAGACAGTTAATATGGAGCTTCAGATGACTGCTCAGACGCCTCTGAGCCAGGCTTACCTGCAGCAGCTGCTGGTTCAGTGCTCTCTTGTCTGAGGCCAGAGCAGAGTTAAGAGCAGAAATCTTCTTCAAAGCATCTCGACTCTCCTCCAGATCCCGCCTCAGCAGGCTTTCTGAGGATGAGAGGCGGAGTATGCTTCCCCTGCACTGAGGAGGTCACACATGGAGGGCGGGGCCAAAACTGTCATGACAGTAGCAGCCCGATGACACACAGCCATTACTGAATCTAAGAAAATGGTTTACCTGCTGTAGGGCATCCCTAGAGCCTGCTGCCTCTTCCTCTGCTTTCTGCCTGTCCAGCTGTTCTCTCTCCAGCGCCCCCTGCAGGTCAACATTAGAAAGGATTTTCCTTCACTTGAGATACAGAAACAAACTTTGATCAATTTTTGTAAAACTTCTGAGAAGTGTCCATCAAAGCCAGACTGTTTAGTTTAAATATGATGATAGATATTGAAAATCAAATCACAGAAGGAATGTCAAAAAGGAAGGTTGCCTCCACAAGAAGAGATATATATATATAGATATATGTTTTTTGAGAGGTTGACATGAACCCTTGGAGCTTTAGCCCCAATTTTGACATTCTCTCCACTATTCTAACTCTTCAACTATTGAGCATTTAACACAACAATTCCAGTAGATTCTGAAGCAGAGAAAGGAAACTTTGAGCAGATATTCAACACTTTACAGTAGTGGAATGTTCATGTAATCAACATAAACCAACTATTTATGTTGCAAAGAATAGCGCCGTAATTCAACACTTGATATGAAAAGCGGCTTTTCTCCGCATCAGAATCAGCTGATTCTGATACTGTCAGCGTAAACATTTTAAGGGTTACGGTATGTCAAATAGCGTGTTATATATGTTAATAAATGCAGCATTTAGCTGGAGGCTGTGTGGTGGTGTAGAGGTTAGGACCCCTTGCCACACTGAACGGGTCCTTTCTGTGAGGAGTTTGCATGTTCTCCTCATGCATTTGTGGGTTTTCTCCAGGATCTCCAGCTTCCAGCCCCAACCCAAACGCATGCCTTATAGGTTTAATGATGACTGATTATTGCCTCTTCATTGTGAATGTGATTTATGGCCCTGCAAACTGTCTTGGGTGTACACCGCCATCACCCATAAGATAGACACATTTAGCGTATATGAGAACTAGACTGAGTGAGGGATGTCATCCATAGAAAATTCCTCCTCAAACGACGTAAAGTCAATTCAATCGCCGTTTTTAATTTACTTTAAAAATCACTGTTCTACTGATTTGTGTGAAACTTTTTCAAAAATCCTGCGGTTCATAGGGAACAGCAGTTCTGCCAGGTTCTACCTTCAGACTGAGGAGCTCCATCTGGTGCAGATGTTCTCTCTCCGTCAGCTGGACACTCTCTAGGAGCTCTGCCTCCACCCTGAAACAAGGAGGACATGCTGAAGAGAACACACACAAGAGGAATGAGGGTGGGTGGTGCTGCAGAGTACCGTCGATGTGAGTCTGTTTCCAGTTGCAGATTCTTCTCTTCCTCTCTGTCTCTCTCTCTCCTCAGTCTGTGGTTCTCTCTCTTCACCTCCTCCTCTCTTCTTTGCACCTCCTCCAGCTGCAAGCGGAGGGAGCTGGAGACCTTTTTCTCGCTGTGTCAGACACAAACATGTAGCAGTGACTGTGGGACGGGATGTGCTGCAGCCCACTGTGTGTTTGTTCACCTGCTGAGGACGCTCAGTGTGTGCGTGAGCTCCTGCTGTGTGTGTTGTGAGCGTGCCAGAAGCTGCTGGTGGTCGTCCTGAAGCTGCTTCACCTGCAGCTGCAAGCTGGTTCTCACCTCACCGAGACGTCGCAGGTTTAGCTCCGCCCCCTGACGTGAACACAGACAGACGATTGGAGCTCTGTGCGAATCAGAGCTACAGCAGAGGAGGTCAGCGTTTCTGACCTGCAGCTCCTCGCTCCTCCTCAGCAGGACGCTTTCCGCCTGTGAGAGCACAGCCAGCATGGAGGACAAATCCGCCCGCAGGACGTCTTCTGGGGAGGTGCTCGCTGGCCAACTTCTGCTGCTGACGACTCTGGCCTGAAAACAATAACTATGAGTTTTGACGCCCTATGTGGACAAAATGTTCGACTGCAGCAGGACTTCAATGAGTATATGTTCCAGAAAAATCAATTAGTATTTCCATTTATTACTGATTTACATGGGCTGCATGGTGGCGCAGTGGTTAGCACTCTTGCCTCACAGCAAGAAGGCCCTGGTTCACCAAAAACATGCTTCATAGGTTAATTGGTGGACATAAATTGTGTGAATGTGAGAGTGCATGGGTGTTATTGCGGACGCTCTACCCAGCAACAGACTGGGGAACTGTACAGGATTTCCCCTGCTTATACCCAAAAGTAGCCGGGATAAGCTCCAGCAGCTCCGTGACCCCGAATGGATTAGAAAATGGATGGACCTCAGCCAGATCTTCAGTTCTTCTACATGATTGCTCTTGGCTTATGTGTGAAGTAATGAGCACTGTATTGATAAACTGGAGAGAAATCAGCAGCTGCTACCATTATATTATTTATAAATATAGTAGAGTATGGTCAAAAGTCAAAAGTGAGCGGCTGGGTAGCTCGGTTGGTAAGGTGAAAGACTACCATCCAGGGAACCAGGGTTCGATTGAACAATGATAACATTGGTAATGGGGCAATTACCATATCAATGGCGAGCAATTAACATCACCCAGTGGGGGCCCTTGGGCAAGACCCTTAACGCTATTGCCTCCCGGCTGCAACTCACCGCTCCCCAATGGGATCCCCCATTGTGGGATAAATAAAGTATCAATTATTATTATTATTATTAAGTACACATCAGTCAATGTAATTACTGCTCTAAAATTGCAGAAAAATGTTTAATTTAAAGTATTTAAACTGTCTAAACATCTTTTCTGTTTAATGGGTACGGTGACAAAACCATTTCTTTCAAAGTCTTTATTTTTTTGTCTGTTATAATGATTCTAATCTATTGTTCAAATAAAAGGTATTCAGTGTTGAACTATGGCAACAAACAAACATTATCGTAAGAATCTTGGTTTGATCTTTGAATCAAATCATATCACCACCAAAGTAACGATGCACAGCCCTACTTTGTGTTCATCTTTACATCCAAAGCTCCTTTTTTCCGTTGTGTATTGTATGGAAACTCATTTATAAATAAAGTTTTTTGAGATTGATTAGCAAACGGAGCTGAGAGGGGTTAAGATCAAACAGACTCACCAGTCTGATCACAGCCTGACTGACAGACTGGAGCCTCCTTGCAGTTTCTTGATGTCTTTCCACCTCCCTCTCCTTCTCCTCTCTCTCATCCTGCAGTGAGCGAGCAAGCTCCACAGTCCTACCAGAGAGAGAGGGATGGAGAGGAGATGAAGGAGCAAAGTCACCACCTCTACGAGCCTCCCAATAAACGCTCACCTCTGCTGCAAAGCTTCAGTCTTTTCATAGAGCTTAGGCTCAGAACCTTCTCCCTCCTCCTCTTTGAGCTCTAGCTCCCCCATGGAGAAGGATCCCTGAGTGGAGCAGGAGTCTGGAGGAGGAGGAGGGAGGATCAGTGTTGAGGATAGAGGAGGAGAACTGGATGGTGGGGAAGGAAGAGGCAGCAAAGTTGAAGACAAAGGCTTGTGAAGAGCAGCCAGGCTCTGGGTGGAGCAGACAGAGTCACAGCTGGAGAGGAGTGTTGAGGAGAGACGGGAGAACTCGGCCCTGAGCTCCCACAGATCTCTGCGGACAAAAACAGTCGACGTTTAACCCCCACAGCCTGCAGAGGGCGGACGCTCCACCTGGTTAAACATTGGTCGGGACGGAGTTGACCTGTCGGCAGCTGTTTTCACGCTGTGACATTGTCTCCTCAGAGCCACCACGGATCTCCAAACTGACAGCCAGTTGTTCTGCTGCTGACCCACGTGACCCCGCTGATCCTAAACCGAAAGAAAAAAACCCTCTGAATGGGTCGGTGTGAAGAGGTAATGAGGAGGTAATAAAACAAACCGAAGACCTCTTTCTCTCTCTGCCAATCAGTTTCTCTTTGCTCCGCCTTCTCTGTGGATCTGATCCAATCAGCTGTCAGTCTGTGGAGTTCCTCCTTAAGCTCCTGGTTGAACTTCTCAGATTGGCTGAGCTGCTCCCGCAGAAGAGAGTTGGTGTCAGCCAGACTTATGGACCTGCAGGGAAATCAGAGTCGATGATGATCCACATCGTTTGGACCTCGGTTTCTCCACATCTGCAGCTCTCAGACCTGTGCTGCTCCTCCTCCAGCCTGATGAGGGCGCTTTCCAGAGAGTTGCTATGTTCATCCCGGACCCCCTGCCATTCAATAAACCAAAGGGGGTTAGCTGAATTTCTGCAGAAGGACAGAACCACAAACGACCAAACTGACCTCCATGTGGAGCGTCTTCCTCCGTTCATCTTGCAACTGCAGGTCCAAATGCTGGCACTGATCTCTATACTCCAGAACCTGCACACACATCCACCACCCTCTTTACAGAACACAGAGGCCCAGCAGCAAACAGGTTCAGAACTCCTTAATGATGGGAACCGAAGAAGTCAAATATCACAGCCTCCTCTGCTCCACAGCACCTCTTGTGGCCCTACCTTGTTCTGCAGCCGATGAATCAGCAGTGCCTGCCTGGCCTCTCTCTCCCTGCCCTCCCTAAGCTGCTTCTTCCACCTCCTCTGCTCCTCCTCCTCAAGTGACAGGCCAAGTGACGGATGTATGGTCTGACGGAGCTGCAAATGCAAGAAAAGCTTTAAGATTTTCTAACGATCGTGTGATTTCAACCTGCTTCTCCTCACCCTGTCCTGCAGAGCTCTGGTTCTGGACTCCAACTCCTCCCGCTCCGCTCGACTCTCTGCCAGCTCCTCCTGCAGACGGCATACCTCCCGCTCGAGCTCCTCCTTCTGCTGCTGCCAGCCAATCAGCAACCCAGAATCCATGCTGGCTAAGACAGGTGTAACATTAGGAAAAGAATCCAGTAAAGATCCAACATGTTTGCATTGCAACGTAAAAAAAATCCCGCCATTCAAATAGAAACAAGTCAGCTTCAGCAAACAACTAAAAAACAGGTTTGAAATAAATTTGGTCATCAAGTTGGGCGACAGTAAAAACACCAGTAGGTGTAAATTCACCTATAAATTCTGGAAGAACATCCACAAAATCACCACCTATTCCAATTTTAATGAAATTCAACATAAAATAAAAACAATTTTGGTTTTTGTAATTTTAATCAAAAAGTTTGTTTTTATAACTAAGTTTCATGTACATAAGAAAATTGGTTGACAAAAAGCCTGACTTAAAATAGAAATTTAGCGATATTTGAAAGTAATCTCTTCAAAAACCACATAGGCTGAAAAAACCAATGACATCTGTAAATTATAAGGACAAGTTACATAAACTACACTTTTTTTCTTATTTCTTAGTTGTTCTTTCTCTTCCCATCTTGCAAAGTATTAACAATAAATTTGTCTTGAATTTATTTTTTGAAATGTATTGTATGCGTTGTTTTTCTCCAAACATTTAATTAGTTATGTTTTTTAAAAAAAGTTGTTAAAGCACCCCTTTAACGTGACATCCTCTTGTTTTAAAGTTAACTTGATCCTGAAGGTGGAATGTGATTTATGTGACTGCATTGGTGACGTCACATAAAGGGGAGGGGTCACTGATACCATTAGGATTATCGATTACTTCAGAATCAGAAATACTTTATTTTTATTTTTTTTTTATCTTTTTTACTTTATTGATCCCATACTTGTTAAATTTCTTTGTCACCATAGCAACTGACAGCAGAGGGGGAAAAAAGACTAAGAATAATATAAAAAAAAATACTTATAAAGTAAAACGTTAATATATAAGTACGCACCCACGCAAATAATAAAAAAATACTTCCGAAACATTTGTTTACCCCTTTTGACTGTATAAGACAACGATTTACTCTTTTTTTTTAAAAAAAAATAGTTTTAACCAGAATGAAAATATTAATCACAGGACTAATGGCACTTGGTGAAAGTGCTGCCTGTGTGACTCATGAAAAACATCAGTCATGTGCTGCTTGATTGAGTGCAGCCTTCCACTCCCCGTGGACCATAACCCACGGTGTGGGATTATTGGTATAATCCACAGTTGAGATATTACAAGTTCTACAGCTTCAAACGGCTGTTGCTACGCAACAGGGTGTAGGAAACAGGATAACTAAGTTAGCTAGTTTTCACAGTGTGTTGTCGTGGTAACCCTCATGCGTGAACTCATACGCGATTAAACCCACCTGACCAGGTGTTCCAACGTCAGATAAGGCGCTTATCCTCGACACTTATCTGGAGGTCTAGCAGCGCCAAAAGAACCGCTCAGGCACAGAAACCGAACCACTACGGAAGCGTAATTAACACTCGACCCACCACCGAACCGAGGACATTGCTGCACGAGCCGGGCTCAACCAATCAATGTTGCGTCAATAAGTTGGACAAATCAACGGACAAACCGACTTCAAGGCTGGGCGAGCCCGCCTGTTCTTCTGTCACGAGCGTAACTTAAAAGAGAAAAGAAAACGACCAAAAAAAAAATCCAGAGGAAAAAAATAGAAAGCGCTCCGCGCGCTCAAAGCATCGTAACGTTCAAAACGTTATACTTTTTACGATCACGTGACCACTAACTATAGAGCACCCCAGGCTTCACAGCGACACCTGCTGGTGGAAGGACCTAAAAGCTCTGATCACAACGGTAAAAAAAAGCCATTATGCTTAACTAATAAATATTTGTCCTTACATTTTTTTCTGTTTTTTGTTGTTGCAAAAAATACAAAAAATGAAAGTATTTCTATGGTTAATATCGGCATTTATACAAACATTTAAAGTAAAAAATGCTTTTATGAAAATTGTTGAAAATAAAAGTTTAGATGCACTTTATTCACTAATAAGGTATCTTTTTTAAAACACATCACAAAACAAATATTAACTTTTGTAGGACAGTAAAACAAAAAGAACACACAACATTAACAGGTGATTAGCTGATTTCATGACACCTTTCCGATCACATTAGTGTTTTTTAGTTTTCAACATACAGATGTACAACATGTAAACAAAACTAAAAATAAATCTTATTTAAAATAAATCTTTTTACATATTCTACACATAGAGGAAGAATAGTGTGAATTGCTTCATGTTTTACTATGCGATATAATCTTTTTATGACTTGACAGCAGGACACAGTAGATAAATAATTCAAAATACAAAAATATACATGTAAGTAAAAACTACAAAAAACTTAAGCTATTGAAATTTGTAATGTTTAAAGAATATAAAAGACAACACAGTATCAAATAAAAAAAATGAAAATAAAGTTTGAAAAACCCCTTCTATTCAAATCACAGCACATAAAAGCACTAACGGGGTCATCTTGAAAATCCCCTCTTATACAAACAAACATATTTTACACAATAAATAAAACAAGCTATGTTTTGGCTTTTGGTTAGAAGACCTAAAACCACTCAAAACCTTCGTTAAAGACTAATTTTCCAGATATGTTACTTAACAGGACACATCCATTGACAAACTTCAACAAAAGCCAATAGAATAAAAAAAAAGATTAAAAAAAATGTAGCGTTTTTCTTCTGTTGAAACCTGTGAATGTTAAGGTCGAAAGACTTAACATCTCAATGTCTAAGTCAAAAGTGCAAATTTCAGCTAAAGGAGCAACATGACGGTGTTGCAGAGCGACAGCCCCAAAGCATCACTGCTCTAGAGCAGATCTGCATGGAGGAATGGACCAGCAACAGTTTGTGAAGACTAACAGAAGTCGTTTTACTGCCGTCATTGCCAACATGGAGTATAAAACAAAGTATTAAGTTGAGTTTTTGTTATTGACCAAATACTTCTTTTCCCCCATAATTTACCAATAAATTCTTTAAAAATCAAACTATGTGATTTTCTGAATGTTTTTTCTCATTTTGTCTCTCATAGTTAAGGCATACCTGTGATGAAAATTACAGGCCAATTATCTTTTTAACCCTTGTGCTATCCTAGGCACTTTATCATTGGGAGTTGGGTCATCTAGACCCACTAGACAGTGCTCTGAACCTTTTTTCATCAATGATTTGTGATCTTCACTGGTGTCCATGGATTACATGAAATCTTTCCACCTTTATCCACCTTTGTTTTGGTAGGGAACAGGTAGGGAACACGTCAATGTAAGGGTGGGGTCATCTAAGATAGCGCAAGGGTTAAATGGGAGAACTTGCCCAGCTGATGACTGACTAAATACTTTTTTGCCCCACTGTAAGACTGATTTCTAATCAACTCCTGTTGCTGCAGAAATCAGAGAAAATGTGCCGAAAATGGCAACAGCTGACAAGGATCTTTGGTGCATTTTCACCAGCTGGTTGCTGTTATGGTTAACTACCTGGTTCATCTAAGTCAAATAAGTTTCTCTACTCCTTCATAGGAGTCGTTAGCAAAGTGCAAATTGTTGAAATAAAGTTTCTGTTAAAAAAAAGTCCTCGTGGAGGGCTCTGCATGCATTTTTGCATGGAGAGAAGGGTTCTCAGAAGCCCTGTGGATCCAGAAGGCCACAAAAAAAAGTCAGGTTGAGGATGGGGTCAGTATGTCCGGAGTCGGAACACCTTGCTCAGGCGGGACGTGGCGCTGGAGTAGATGAGGAAGGAGCCTTCATCTGTGCGGAAGTGCTCCCAGTCTCTGCAGCCAAACGTGGGGAGACTGTGGACAGGGACAAAGCCCTCGTAACCCTGCCACCTGCAAAAGGCACACGGCAACAGTCACACAGGCTCGGCAGGCACCTGTAGGTGGGAATGAATGCCACACACCTGTAGATGATACTGTTCAGAGAGTAGGAGCTGCCGTCATGAGAGTTTGCCACAACCAAGAACTTCTCGTCTCCAATGATGAAGAACTCCCAGTCCAGAGCACTAGGGACACAAACAACCAGGCAAACAACTATGTGGATTATTAAAGAAAAACATTAAAAATAAAGACAAAAATGCAGACAAAAACAAAAGAAAGATTGATAATCTATCATTATGTACATTTTTATTCTCTCCTCCCCCACTAGGATGGTTCCAGCAACCCAGTGACCCCGACAGGCATTAGCAGGTTCTGAAAATGGATGATGGACCATAAGCACTACAGTTGAAAAAAGACCAGCAGGTGTCAGCATTGACTCAACATGAACATCATGAGGGGGCAGCTGAATATCCACAAACAGACTTTAGGCACAAGAACTAACATTTTTATGAATATGTCCATTTAGCTACACCTGTAATCTAAATTCCTGTCATGGTGATACACAAAAGATAAAAGAAAATAAACATTCAGGGGAGATTGATGTTTGTTTTACTTAGCTTTCTCTAGAAATGTGCCAAATAGCTTCAAAATTCACTTCTTGAGTCTGAATCTGGTCATTAATGTCAGACACAGACCGCGTCTCCCAGTTCAAAGCCTTCTGGACCAGTTTCTAGGGCAGGGGTGTTTTTCTATTTTTTTTTTTTTAAGAAATGCTGCCTTATTTACTGCTGCTTCCTGGATCATGTGTGTTTAGCCAGTAAAGGAACTTCATTGACAGGTTATTTGGAAAACATGTTGGCCTGTGTTCTAGGATCTTAAACAAGTTAACATTTCGTCTGGATGTCAGCAAATTATTTGTCTATTTGGATTTTAAATTGTTTTCTTTAAAGACTTTTCAGGAGTTAAATTAAAATAAAAAAGAAGATGTGCAGTTCCGTCCATCCATCCATTCATTTTCAAAACTCCCTGATTCCCTTTTCTGTGTCATGAGGTTGCTGGAGCCTATCCCAGTCACTGCCAGGTGGATTCACCTGTGTAATTTATTTTTAATCCATTTTTTGCACAAACATGCATTGTTCCTGTCAACATTTGCACAATTTTCACATTCACAGTAAGTTTAACCACAGAACCAGCTGAACAGCTTCCACTGGACCCATGGGGATTGTTTAAGGACAGCACAAAGGTGAGGTAAGTAGGCACTGGTGGGTACCTAACCAAACCGGAGTTTAATCAGCGACCATCCAACTAGACGATTCTGTCACTTAACACTACAATTTGGATACTTTCTTGGGTTAAAATACATTTTACCGGATGAAGATTCTTAATTCTGAAGGCATGTCATCTCAAACTAAGTTTTCTCTGAGAACCAAACATGGTTTTTATGTTTTTTCCACTGTCCATACATATTCATCCAATTCATCCAACTTAGTAAAAACACTGCTGATTATACAGAAAGAACAGTTGCAGTCTACACTCCTCAATTTTTCTTATCCTCAGGACCTGGGGTTCATCATTTTGCACAAAGCGTGTATATTTTCTGTCCCTTCAACCTCTGCTGAAGTTGTGCAGCCTCTACAGTGAGAACGTGCTGTGAACCTCTTTGAGTGAGCACGGAGCTGGAGCTTGGTGGGATCACCTGTGAGTGAGGATCTCCTGGAAGCGGATAAAGGTCTGGGTCAGTGAGTTGAGCTCGTACACTGTGGAGTTGAGACTGTACAAACTCTGGCCCGTGTCTGCAAACTTGTGGCTGTTGGCGACCACGAGGAAGAACCTGCCGTCAATCTGGAACGCCTCCCAGTCTGTGGCTCCCACTGTCTGCAGGAGGAGGAGGAGGAGGAGCAGAACCGAAAGATCAGAGCAAGGAGCTAGAGCTGTAAAAACAGTTCGCTGATGAACTGATCAATGGAAAAATCATTGATGAGAAGACAAAAGGAAACTTGGTAAAATATTACAGAGATTCAGTTGTGGTTTTTTGCGCATTTGAAGTAAGAATCAAAGAACTTTACCTACGGAATCAGGAGTTATCTTCCACAGCATCTTTATAAACTGCATGTAGTCACGATCAAGTATAACCTGTCTGTGGTCCAATGTCACACCGTCACCGTGAGGACTAGTATCTTTAAAGACCGACACCAGTAAAAATAGTGTTTTGGGTGTTTTTAATATGTTCTTGTGGCATTTCTCTGATGATGGAAGACATGTATTAAGAAAATTAACTTCAAAAATTGCATTTCTGAGTATTTATCTATTCAAACGGTTGTGAATCAGGAGCAGACAAAAACGTACTATTTGGAAAAGGGCATGTTTATTAAATGGAAATATGAGTGAGGGGCTGTAAACTAGGAGGACAGCATGTAAAGAGAGAGTAGGAGGGAGAGAAAGGAAATCCCTCCCACGACTCAGAGGCAAATTTCTAATAAACTCCTGACATTCTGCAGAAACTATGTTCTAAAAAACACCTTTTTTTATTTACCGTAGTCTAAAAACAGCATAATTATTATTAACAGACCACTGTGATGATCAGAGATGTTCTTTGGGTTTTTTCTTTTTATGTCTTAAACATATATGCTTATTTTCTCAGATTATGGGAGGTTGAACAGTTTCGTTTTTAGTTCCTGTTGACCAGGTCTTCTACCATGACTGGAGATACAAATGCTGAGTAAAAAGAGGCAAGTGGATGAAAAGGAGGAGAAAATGGGGAGGTTGCAGAGGTGGGTCACCGTTTAAACGCAAAAGTATAAAAAAAACAAACAAACATGGATCTCCTATCACATGAATGGCCCTTACAACACCTAGCATCTTGCTCAGTGGAGGTTGAGATTTGAACCTCTTCTCATTCACTTAGAAAACAAGGATCTTAACCCAGTGAGCCACCAAATCTTCAGCTGTAACTTGGTTAAGTTAAAATCTTTGAAGTTCTACTGAACTCCTCTCCTACATCTCAGGATGTTTTCCATCAAGGTCAAGAGCAGAGGTAAATAGGAGAGGAGGGAATATTTTTGGAGAGTCTGCAGGTGAGCGGACGTGTTGATGCTGCTGTCTGGTGAAATTAAAGGTCCAGGAGTTTCATGAAGAGCTTTAACATGGTTTTGTGGTTTTTTAAAAGCAATAAAGGACTTTCTGCAGCTGGAAACCCCCAGTCACACTCAGTAATTATTCTGCGGGTTTCCTGTGCTTTACTATACATATTTTAATTCATATGAAGCTGATTTTAAGCTTCTGCTTTCATGTAGTCGCAATAAGTTTTAGCAAGTTTGTTAAAGAAAAACTAATGATGTGAGGTCCAGAACAGGGTCTCTAGCCTCTGAAAAAAAGTACAACTTTTCTTTAATTCTTCTTCTTCCAGTGTTATAACAAGTTTACTTTATACTAGCGACTTAAAATGCTCTACATCTGTTGCATTGACTATATCTGAGAACTGGATTGAGTGAGTGCGATGTCACCCATAGAATACGAGTTATTTCCAGCTCTAACCAAACAAAGTCAACTCAGTCACCATTTTTTCCCAATAGTGACGCTGCCATGTCGGAGCCAGACTTCATCTGTAAACAGCGATTGGTTTGAGTCAGTCTGAGTCAACTTTTCTATGGCAACCACACTCACCAATAAGGAGAGAGCTTGTTTAAAGTCCACACCCCTAAGACTTGAAACTGGGCTACAAGAAATCTGTCAAATGTTTCAAATGTCTGATGTGGGGGCCAGTGGGCACCACCTACTTTTATGGTCAGTTATCAACTTGAATAACCTGCACTAAAGAATAAATATTAAAAAAATGAGAATTATCAAGAACATGTTTAAAAAAAGGTGGCAGAGAAATAATAGTTATTTTGACAAATATCAAATTTGTGCGTCATGGGCGTCGAGTTTTAATGTTAAGTCAATGTACAGATGTGATCTGAGGTCCTATGGTGCAATCCTTGCGTCAGGCATGGGGCGTCGGTCCAACAGCAGCTCAATTTTAGCGTCTAGTTTCGGGCCCGTGATGTTTTCAGGGACATGACCAGCGCGTAGAATACAACTCCAATAGGTCGATGCATTCTCAACTTGAACTTCCAGCAATTTTCTTATATCGGCTCCTTTTGGGCAAAGGCAGGGTACACCAAGGACAAGTCGCCAGCCTGTCTATGAAAGCCACTGCAGCATTGGGAGGCAGACTGCTCGGATCTCGTGAGCCTTGAGATATAATAAATGATAAACTGAGGCCTAGAGTCTTACACATCTGAACTACAATGATTGTTCTGACTTACAGTTTGTTGATGGTGCAAAGGTAAATAAATAAAATTCTAATCTACTCCAGATCCACAAAGACAACATGCCACATACCGTGATGTTTTGGAAGTTCTTGAAGTGGCCATCCAACCAGACGTATATAGTGGAGCTAATAGTTGTAGTCCGACCATCAAAGGTATTGGCTACCACCAGAAAGTGGTACGGTCCAACGGTAAAAAACTCCCAATCAAATGCTCCGGTTGTTTGAAGAGTTTGGTTCACCTCAAAGAGCTAGGCAGAGAGAGCAAAGATCAAGCAACTGGACAGGTTGAGAGCTGGATAATTCTTAACCTGAGCTTAACAGAGAAGTTTTCAAGACAAGAAAAAGTAGAAAAACATGGGATCAAAATGACAAGGAGTCAACAGAAGAACTGAAGGATTCATGACAAAAATATTGGAAATATGACTAAAATTACATTAGGACGGTAGAAGATCATGAAAAAAAGAAAGATGGACTCTACCTTTGTGTCAGGGTTCCACCTGTAGATCACACTGTGGATGTTGTAGTTGAAGTCTCTGGCTGAAGACACAAAGAGCCAAATGTTTTTATGATCCACATGATCACAGATTTTGGATCCCCCTTTGAGATTGGTCAGAATACCAGTGTGTCAAAATGGATTCAAAATGAATCTCAGGAGTCTTCAGATCTTACATCAATGCTGCCATAGCAACATCTAGCTGTCATTCCAACCAGATACTGTAAACTCATGATCTGAATTTCATAGCTTTTATTTACTAAACCTGACTGACCAGATTGGAAAGATTTCTCCAACTGTTAAATCCACAGGCATTACTGTCAGAGCAGGAAGGATTTGCAAGCCGACAATGGTGTTAAACACACAGAAACATGGCTAAGGAAAACCTTATTAGACTGTATGACAACTGAATGTTTGGCAGCCACCCAGTGTCCTGTTGCAACACAGCTCAGGGCAAGGAGAAATATCAGCTCATCAATGGAGGGATCTACAAAACAGCAGGAGCATGGCAGAGGTTACCAAGGTGTTTAAAATAACGAGGGGATGTTCGCCTCCTTTTGGTATGATAACAATGCCAAAGCCCATGCTTGACACATCTGGTTTACAGATCATATTTCAGCATTTTATCAAAACCTGTACCGGTCTTCGAATGGACTGAATCTAGTAGCGTCTCTGGCATGAAGGGTCCTTGAGATGATGTCTCACAGCCACTACGTATATTTTGAGCTTATAAACTGGTCCGGGAGAATACTCGATTCTGATTGGCTGCTGGGTGTGCATTAAAAAGTGATATACCACAAGATAACCGCACGGTGAAAAAAGAAGCTCCGGTCATCTAGCTTAAATGTTTTGTATCATTGTGCCGGCTTCTTTAAAACAACCTTTTGCTTCATCATTTGGACAAAAACAAGCGGTAAGAGGTGAATTTTCTCTCTGAACTGATGCCTTATCGGAAAGATCAGCATATATACGTTGCTTTTTAATCGCCGTGTCTTGACTGCAGCGGTGGTGCGGCGCGACGCGGAAATAGTCAGAGCAGAAAAACATAAAAAACGCAATGAGTCTGACTGTCTTGTAGATTTGAATGACGGTGGGACTGTTTTCCTGTAACAGCAAGTTCAAAATGATTTGAGGCCTCAGTTTTTGTCTGGCATCATGAGTTGTTCTTGTAAAACACAAGTGGTGACTCCTTTCAGGCCAATTTTGTCTGTTCAGTAGCGCCTTTTTGGTCCTGTTTGAGGGCTTTTATTGCCTGATTTGAACACTGAAAGATGGTGGACTGCATGACAAGCTGTGAACACATCTTAGATGTGATCACAGTCCACCTGCATTCCTTCCCCTCAGATCTGAAACTATCGCTTCGGATCAGTAAGAGTGTTTTAATCTTCACAGGAAAAACACACCCATCAGTGTGGGATCAGCGCAGGTGTAGATGTGTTTGAAGTGTTCGAGTCGAGCTGCGGCAGGACGACGGTCCAGGACAGACAAGCTCCCTGGTGCATCAAAGTGAGCATAAAACCACAAGTCTGTGCCATCAAAAGCTCTAGTTTAAATGCTCTGAACCAACAAACCCACCACAAAACCAAGAGCAGTTCTGATCCTAACAGCTCTGGAGTAATTAACAGCATCAGGCTGCAGCCTATGCTCATGGTGACTCATGTTTGTTCTCTAAAACACCCGTAAAAATTTTAATGTTTTACCAGCAGATGCCTGTGATTATGGATACCCTCTTCCTTTCAAAATGATGCATTACGATCATCAAAATAAGAGTCTCTACCTCTATGATTGGCCACCACCAGGAAGCTATTGTTGTGGATCTGGAAAGCCTCCCAGTCTTGAGCTCCGTGAGTCTCCAGAGCCTGATAACGGACGAAACGCCGCCGCCTCTTGTTCCACCGATAGATGACGGACAGCTCAGGCTCCACTTCCCTCAAGTCTGCCACCACCAGGAATGTCTGACAGACAGCACAGCAAACCATCTGTTTGAGAACATTTACCCTCATGTGTTTAATCAAGAAAATTTTAAACATCTCCAGGACTGTCTTGGTTCCAGAGCCACAAATTCTCACCTTACCAAAAAGTGCTGCATAAATATTAAAAGACCTTTTTAAAGATAAAAATATATATATAAATCCTGAATGGACTTCTTTTTAAATACTGTTTAAAGTCTGTTGGTTATACAATTTACACTACTAATAGGCTAAGTAAGGGTAAAGTAGGTGAGACACACGCACATAGTACGGATTTCTTCAAGTCTTCCGAATCCTGCGCAGTGTGCAAGGAGCCTGTTAGTGCTGTTCACGTGGGACGGTAAAAACGTGCTCCTTGGATGCGGTCTTGATGGTTTACTTTGGTTTGGAATTTAGGATGGATAAATCCTCATCTCTGCTAAAGAATCTTTCTTTGCATTCTTTGTAAGGAGCCCCCTGGTTTCGGTCTGTTTCTTGGACTGCCAGAGATTTAGGACCAAAACCCCAAAATGGACAAACGGCAAACCTAAAATTATGTTGTTGTTTTTTTGTCAATAGTTATTGATTGGAATGGTGGATGTAAATTTTAAGATTTGAGGAGTAAATCTAGAAAACAATTCTATTTATGTGGATAAGTAATCAGCTCCAAATATTATATGGTACAGCTGTGCGGGCTGAATTTCTAAGGCCCAACACCAGCTTTTTGGAAGAAAGACGGTAATTTTTTAGGAGGGTTTTACTGCATAAATGCGTCACCGACAACTGCAAACAAAACACAAAGTTGATGAGTTGTTTTGAAATCTTTTGACCCCAGTCGTCAGGTAACAAACCAAAGTCAACAGACCCACCAAAAAACCACAGAAAGACGCAAAAATGTCAGCGAGTCAACCTTCACAAAAACTCACAAAGGAACAAGGTGCCACAGACGTCAACAGAGAACAAACACCTGAGAAGGTGTGTGTGTCCAACAAAGTCTGAACTGGACCAAAGGTTTGAGCTTTTTATGGACCCGCTCATCATACATTCTCCAGCGTGTGGGTCAAACCTTTTCCAAAGTCATTTTCTCTCTAAGCTGATGTCATTTTCTGCTCATTTCCAGCCTGGCTCAGTACCTACAGAGCTTTATGGTAACACCTGTGTGTTGCGCCTGAGTAAACAAAAACTACACAATGTGAACACAAGGCTTCAAACCGAAGAGTAGACTCCACCTCAGATATGTTTGTTCCTTCTGCTCTAAGCACCTTTTCAACGTTCATCTGTCCTCAGAGCAGATGGCCTGAAGGGGTCCAATCACATCCAATCACCCCTTACATCTGCAGGTCATCTCAGAGCTTTGTCTCACAGCTTTGTGCTTCTACAGTGAAAACTTTGTTGTGTAAAGTTGGGTAGACATGGGGGACTTTATCTCTAAGTTGATGATTTCAAATCCTTCTATCTTGATTATAAGTCAAGCATTTTATATTAAACATGATGCAACACAAGCAGTAATTACAGATATGAAGAGATTTTGCTATATACAACTCATTCTTGAGATTTGGTTAGTGGTGCTCTGATGTATGAAACTTGTGCTTAAACCTGAATGGCTTTTTTTTCCTTTTGCACAGTCAGTCTACAGTACTTTCTGAGGTTAGAACTCCTGACCGTCACCAAACATCACCGGACTTTCCACTGACAGCTCATCCTCTCATTTTGTGCACTGAGTACTGCTCACCTTGTCATCAATGGTAAAGTGCTTCCAGGCTCTGGCCTCCTGAGTGCTGATGTTTTGGTAAAAGTGGAACGAGCCGTTTTTCCATCTAAAGATACCTGATCCGAGCCTGGAGTCCCTGCAGGAGGAGAAATGAAGGTCACTAATGAGACAGGATCAAAAATGACCATGACACCTGCTGGAGATGATTGCCTGTGCCTTTACACAAAATACTTTGATTACCTTTATGAGTAGTTGGAAAGTACTGTCAAATGATGAGGCAAATGCCAAGTCTCCCCCTTCCATTTCTGGATTTATTGCAAACCAGCTAGTACTCATTGACTCTATATGGCAATTGGACTGAGTGAGTGTGATGTCACCCACAGGAAATGACTAACTGCAGGCTCAAATCAAATGAAGCCAATTCAGTGAACATTCGTTTGTGATCCCCATGTTCTGATTTATTTATACAGGTCAGTGGCTAATTGAGTATTTTTTTAAGTATTCGTACTTATTGGCAGCCGCCATGAACAGGCCTTCAGATGGGATGGAGAAGACCTCGATGCCTAAGGTTTTGGAGCGAGTGTACAGGTCCTGGTAATCCTCCACGTAGTCCAGACGCTCTTTACCTGTCAAGTCAATTCAGGACAAGAAGAAACAGCTTAACCATAAAAACATATTTTAAATGAACGTCAGCGAACAGAATCATATACTTTATGCTTCAGGCATATCATAATGTAAAATAGTCACAGTTGATCTCTTAAACGCTGTTCAGACTCACTCTGCAGCAGCGTTCTCCACATCAGCCCGTCACAGATGAACAGACCCTTGCTTTGGGTGTTGAACCACAGCTGGCCATGTTCTCGTTTTGAACATGGAGGATGGTCTCCCGTCACTCGAGTTTCAGCTTCTGGTGCACAACACCAGAAACATTAGTGAGCATTCAAAACAAGAAACAGATAGAGGTTAAAAAAAATTTAATTCAACAGACGTCAACAGGAGCTAACATTTAAAGTTAATGTTATAAAGGAATTTATTTGTTGATTGAAAAGCTGAGAGAGCAACGTCCATCCATCCGACCAGCCACCCGTCCATCCATCCAACGCATCCGGGACTGGGTTGCAGGGGCAGCAGTCAAAGCAAACCCTGTGGCGTTCCCAGGCCAGTTGTTTCAGCAGCACTAAAACATGCCTGGGACACCTCCCCTGGGAGGTGTCCAGAAGGCATCCAGATCAGATGCCAGAGCCACCTCAGCTGGCTCCTCTACTCCAAGCACTCTCCGGGGGGGAATCGAACTTCTCACCCTATCTCTAAGGGAGTGCCCAGCCAACGGAGGAAGCTTGTTTCAGCCGCTTGTATTTTGGACCTCGTTATTTCTGTCATGACCAAGAGCTCGTGACCATAGGTGAGTGTTGGAACACAGATCGACCGGTAAATAGAGAGCTTTTCTTTCTTCAGCTCTCTCTTCACCACAACGAACAGGTACAGCAACCGCATAACCACGAATCATTTAAGACTGACAATAAAAATTCATTTCTTTAATCAAATTCATGACGTCCCTAGAGGTGGCTGTCTGACCCCCCACGGGTATCAACAATCCAAAAATCTACAGAACTTGTGGGCAGACCCC
Source organism: Oryzias sinensis (assembly GCA_037389245.1). Lineage (NCBI taxonomy): Eukaryota > Metazoa > Chordata > Actinopteri > Beloniformes > Adrianichthyidae > Oryzias > Oryzias sinensis. Next base: position 16,228,053 of record CM074501.1, on the reverse strand, counting down.
ACGAGAGTAAAGGTTTTTTCATCTGGTCGAAGGACAGCATGACATAAAGGGCAGACCAAAACACAAACCCCTGCTACTAATGGTCACCATGACAACCATCCGTCCTGAAACTGCTGGTGTGTAAAGGCCAAAACATCCTAAAGAGGTAACAGTGAGGTCACACACAAACAGAAGCTGCAGAGGCCTGTCAGTCATAAACAAACCACTCTTCATCCTGTCAGTGTGCAGCTCAGGTTACCGAGTCACTGATGCCATCACAGCACAGCGTTTAAACAGGAAACAAGTAAAAATAGAGGTGGAAGTGAGACTCTGTTCCTCGGTTAAAAACCACTGAAGTTCATGAAGAGACTCGTCATCCTCACCGTATGGATAAACCGGTCCCTGGCCGTCCGGCTGGAGAGGTGTGGACTTCAGGACATGTGGAACGGACAGCTCAGCCAGATTGGCTTCAGAGTTGGGGCACAGTCTGGGTCTGGCGTCCGAACCTGGTAGCAGGACCAGCTGCCGCAGCAGACCCTGCAGACAGCTGAACCATGATAAACTAGCCGGACTGTGAGATGCTTCTGATTCAGAGCACAAACTCACAGTAAAGCGGCCTCTCCACTGGCCCCTGCTGCCGATGAAGAACCTTGAACCTTTGGTACTGAGAGCGCTGGGAAACGACTGGATCTGTTTACTGGGAGACAGGAACCCTGTTATTCATTTCCAAATCATGGAGAAACATCTCAAACTAGTCCTGAATTATCTGGATGTTTTGTGTGATTTGAATAGAATGGTTGAATAAGAAGATCAAGTTGATCTGTTTTTTAGTCTAAGCTTCATGAGTGGATTTACCGGAAATGGACGAGTTAAAAGCATCGCTCTTTTATCAGTTACTCACATCTCCAGAGGCGGCCTGCAGTCGATGGTCAGCGTGGCATGCTGTCCGGTGACAGCAAGAACCACAGTGTGCCACCTGTTATCGTCCAAGTTGACGTCCCTAAAGGTCACTCTGCTCCGCCTACCAAGACCTGGAGACATGATCACCAGATGGAGGTGGTTCTCAGAGACACGTAACCCAAGCAGCTGCAAATCTGGGCCCTCCTTCACCATGGAGAAGATGTATTCACTTGTCTGTGAACAGAGAGAACACGATCAGGTTCCACCAGAAAGGACAGGACTGGATCAGGATCTTCTTGAATTTCAGTTCACCTTGTGTTTCAATCTTAAGATCTTCAGGGTGGCAACCAAGGAGAACTCAGCTGGAAAATAGTTACAGTTGGTGAAAATCTGTGAAGCGGGGAAACTCATAGCTGTGGCCATGGTGCCAGTCAGCCTGAACCCTCTGGATCCTCTGGACTGAACCATCTGCAGCTGGAAGGACAGGGCTTCCATTATCTATCTATGGCTCCCCAATCTATTTCCCACCTTTCCTGTGTTTTACCTGTGTAGCCAGGGATTGTCCTGGACTTGCCAGAGCTCTGGATAGCAGATCAAGGGGCAGCAGGTCTGTGAAACAAATCCACTTTGTTTTTAGGATGTCAACACTTGCTTAAATCCAAAAAACACAACAAAAAAACAAACACAGCAGGAACAACTGGCGTGTCTACCCTGAGGCTGGAAGGTTGTGACTTCAAATCCACAATCAAGTTATATCATTTCTATGGTAACTAGATGAGAGGACAGAGTTGTTTGTTATTTTGTTATTTGACCTGTCCATGGTGTACCATGCCTTTGCCCAACACCAGCTGGAATAGGCTCCAGCAACCCCCGTGTTCCCCAAAGGGATTCAGAAGACGGCTGGATGGATCGCCTCTCATGGATCCAACTACCTTCTTTCTTTAGGAGGCATCTTTACCTCTAAAGCTTGAACTCTACCTCAGTGGGAACTCTATTGATGTATTTGCTCCAGTTGCAGTTGTTCCTGATTTTATTTATTTGAGTTAATACTGCAATACATTTTAAAAAGTCTTTGCCTTGTTTCTTTTCATTTTGGTCTCAGTTAGTTAGAGGACTTCTGGTTTGGTCCCTGTTATCTTGATTCATTTCTTTCAAAGCCCTCTGATAAGTCATTTACTGGAATTTGCATCAGTGTGAACAAAGTCAGATTAAAGTTAAGCAACCGTTTTTTTGTTTTTTGGTTTGCTGTGCTCATGTGCTTAAACAAAATCAAAGAAAAGCTGATAGAGCCACTGTTGGATCTTATTCTTAACATTTCTGCATCATCCAGAGTGTCAAAACAGCAGTTATGGTGTTTGTTTCATAAACACACAGCGGTCTGAAGTCTGAATTCGATACCAACACTTGCAGATTGAAGGTATTAGAAGTTTTGGGTTTTAACAGTGACAATGTCTACAAAACAAAGCAAATACTTTGATAATATACGCCAACTTTCCCTGTGGATCCTGGACTCTAGACTAACAGAAACAGCAGGATACAGAACGATGTCCATGATTTAAACACAGGTTGTTGTGAAATCTTGTCACATTAGACAGAGAGCTAAAAATAAAGACTGATTAGATGTGATGGTGCTTATCTCCCACTAATTTCAGATCCCTGAAAGCGTGCACTTGTCGAGGTGAAGTCGCCACAAGCACGAAAAGAAAATGAGGTGCAAATGACTCTTCCTCCCATGAATAAAGCGAGCTGCATGTCTGTCATGCAGACTTTTATCAGCTCAACTTTGTTTTATGACATTATCAACTCAGCAGCGCACAATTTCCTTCATCTGTGGCTGCAGTCTTGATCTAAAATTAGACTAAGAGCTAGATTTAGTTTCACCCTCCTGTCACCAGAGTTGCATTATGTCCACAGGAACCACAGAACCACTAGCTTCAGCCTGTTCTGCACGTAAGGTAAATGAGGAACTCCAGAGGAACACTGCAAATGTTAGCAGATGAATGTAAAATATGAATTATTATTACGGTCACTAAATTATGTCTTTGTGGCAACTCACTCTATTAACTGCTTAATAGCTTGTAATTGTGTGGAACAATATATAAGGATTAACGCGGCTAATAGTGAGAACAGACAAATGAACAAGACTTTCACATATTTTAAAGGCAGTGATTAAAAAGGTTAAGTAGTCAATGTAGTAACCTGTGGAACCAACATACATTTTTCCGTTTTATCTATGATTCTAAATTAAGTTTTATTTTGTAAAACCACTGAATTCTCTCCACCACATCGAACTCATTCTTGACGCGTGTCAAGTCATTCGGTCGTTTGATGAAAATCCATCCACTAAAGTGGCTGCACTTACCACCAAATTAAAAACCCCAAGCTATTAAAATTACCAAAAACTAATCTTTTTAGAAAAGTTCTTTTGGCCGAAAAAGCAAGTGGGGAAACAGAATGGGAGCCGTCAACTTCACAATAAAAGAAAGCTGCATTTAACAGACAAAAGCCAGGAGAATTACTCCACATATGGATTTATTACAACAGTCGTTCCCACTCACCATAATAATGAAGCACAATATTCAGTAACCAGCTGTCTAATGTTACGAGGATGTCTAATAGAGTTGCCAGTAGTAAGATAGATTCATGTTTGTATTTAAATTCAGAAAATAACAGTTTTAGTATTGGATTTAGTCAAAAGTGGCTTGTGAAAAAGATCACAAAGTAACTTATAAAGTGTTTTATGAAGTAGTAAAACAAGTAAAAAGTATCATAAGAACTTAAATTCAAAGTAACTTTTTTGATGAAGTAGTTCTAAAAGTAGCATACGGCGAAGCTTAAGGGGTCACAGGTATACCTTGCTGATGGGGTCGCCAATAAACTAATGTTTTAGGAAGCATATAGAGAGGCTTACAAAATAGGTTTGCAAATGTTTGTAAAAACAGTTTTTAATGACATTTATTTATTATGGGTAGCATTTCTCCCCTAAACCTGCTGAATACTTTTGATGATCACAGGGCTGCTGGAGCCTATCCCAACAACTGATGGGGGAAGGTGGGGTAAACCCTGGATAGGTTGCCAGTCTGTTGCAGGGCTACATGGGGTAACATAGACTAAAGGTTGGAGTGGCGTTGTGGATAAGTGCATCTCAAGAAATAGGAAGATCATGAAAAATTTATTTTTGTCAGTCTTTTCAAAAAGTGGAAGTTGAATACGTTGAAAAATGTCAATCCTTTGTTGTTGTTGTTTCTTTGATGATTATGGCACACAAATAAGGAGAGCCTGAAATTTTGTGTACTAAAAAACCTAGATTTCAAATCAGACAAATTAAAAAAATTATGGTTTCAATCTAAAAAAAAAAAAAAAAAAAACGTCTATTTGGTATTACGTCAATTATAGTAGTTAGTTACAGTAGTTCGAAGGGTGTGTGTTATCCCAACTGAGAGACCCTTTAAAGATTTAGGAAACATTGATTATTTTTTTGTTAATTCCAACTAAAACTCTTTTTTTTTTTACAAATTACACAAAAGTCTATTCAAACTCAAGTCCCTTTGTTTTGTGTGGTTTCTATTTAGGCTTTATTCCGTCATCCTCAACTGTGTCCCTGATGTTGAAATCCTGAGGTGTGTTTGATATTATGCCTGCTAATTTTCTCAGTGCCATGTTGTGTGTGTTATTAAAACTAAAATTGGTTTGACTTTCAGTCGCCAACTGAGGCCCACAATTGGATCCTCCACGTGTTTGCCGCCATGACACTGGTGAACATACAGAACATTGCATAAAGGATTCGTGTTTATTTTGTCTTGAAAGGCAAACTAAGTTCATTAAGCTGACATTTTTCTCCAATTTGAGGGAAAAAGTCTAACATACCAGGGATGAGGACTGACGATCAATTCAGAATTAATGAAGAATAACAGGTGATGATGAATTTTGCTTAGCTTCTTTCTGATTATGGGATGTACAGTTAGATGAGAGAAGGATAAAAAGCTAATAAACATTATTCAACACTATCTATTGATTTGGCAGAACTGTATCATTATGGTGTGAGATGGGTCAGAGTTTTACTACAATTTTGAGATTAGAGATCAAATATTAAAAGGAGATGCAAGGGAGTTCTGCGTTTCTAATCTGCATCAGTTTTAGCTGGAATTCCCCTTAAAGCTCCTCTGAGGCCTTTCTGTGTGTTTTGTCGCAGCAGCAGATCAGTGGAGGATGAATGGAGGGAGGAGGCAGCAGGTTCAGAAGCAGATCTCACATTTCAAAGACTAAAATCATGGAAGCACAAAGCAGCAAAGACGTCTGAAGTGAACGGAACAAACTGGGATGTCACCTTCAGCTTGTCAGACAGGTACAGGGAGGTACCGGGCTGAGCACAAAACACCATCTGCTGGGTTTACTGTGATAAAGACAGTCTTCAGTAAAGGTGTAGTGATGAGCACCTGTTCTTTTGTTATTAACTCCAGTTTAGACAGATAAAAACAAATAAAGATATAGAACTAAGTAACATAGAAATCTATGTCAACCCGAGAGCTAGATCTGCTCCTTTACATCAAGTATTTCCAGGAAATGCTCACATTGACGACTCTTTTCTGAGTCCAAAATGTAGTTAGTAAAGGAGGTAAACAATAATACATCATAAACAGAAAAATGTGGTCTTTAAACGGCTGTTAATCCACAAACTGAAGAGATAATACAATGTTAAGATAACACAATTCAAAGACGTTTGTTAGTCTGTAGAAGGATGCTGATCTAAACAGGAAGTGCTTGTACCTGTGCAGGGTCTCCAGCTGTGGCTTTGGACCGGGACAGTGAGCAACACCCCGGTGAGGAGCAGAGGATAACACGACATCCCTGCTGTAAGCAGTGAATGCTTTTTGGACCGCATCAGCATCATCTTCCTGACAACCTGAGGCACAAATAAGACCATGGCTTTGGGGATCCTACGTGATCTCCCTGGGGGAAAAAAAAATAAAAAAACAAAGGACACAGATAAAAATTCACCCTGCTGACGCTGCAACATTAAAAAGTCTGAAATAAAGAAATAGGAGTCTTTTTCATGTCTTTTAAATCTAGATTTTTTTGCCTTTTCTCCTTTTACAGAAGCAGCACTGAAATACAGTCTCTTCCCATGAACAAAACATGCACAAGCATAAAAACACAAGCTGTTTTTTTCCTCCTAGAGTGAATGTGATGATTCAAAACTCTCACCCTAACCCCAGAAACCTAGAGGTTCTTCTTGGGACCAGAGACAAACACGTACCCACTGTACCAAGAACATGGATGTGATTTGTAGTAGAAAAAAAAAAAATCAACCAAAATTTTTCTAAGAGTTTATCATTTTGTTTACCTGAACAATGAAAGAGGTGCTAATAAAAAGTTAAAAGTTAAAAGTTAAAAAAGTTGTGAAGGATTTTGTCATTATTTCAGCAGATTCTGCATGCATTTATACCCCGAAGCTTCTTATGTGGTTGCCAGGGGGCACCAATTGCCTGTTTCATCTCAGTAATGAGGGAGTTAGTGATAGTTTCATGCAGGAAAGGGTTTGGTAAAGATTTAAGAAAATGCAAAATTCAACAAGACCATGAAAGTTTGTTATTCTGTTGTATTTCTGGAGACTCCAGGCAGAGTCTGCCTGTGATCTAGTTTAAGTTATAAAATAAAATTGACGTCAAACCTGGTCAGAAGGTGATCCGGATGCTGAGGAGGGTCCAGCTCTGGTTTAGGGTTGGTTTTTGAATCCACATCCAACGTCCGGTAAGAAAAAAAGTGTGTCTCTCGTTTCAAATTCTTCTGGACCCTATTTGTATGTTTGAAAAAAAAGGTTTTATTGCAGGAGGCGAAATTGTATTTGTTTGGTTTTAGAAACAATTTTTACTTGGATTCGCTTCCAAAGAAAATTCTGCCAGTTTGTGCCTCTGATGTCAGAATAAAATCTACACAAATCACAGCTTCTTAAACTTCAAGATTTCCTCCCAAAATCTGTTGAATCTGATTTTTTTTTTATCTTTTCCGTTTGTGCTGCTGGTTTCTGCGCTTAGAAGTCCACCTGTCGTGCTCATCTCTCTCTTGTCAAAATCTCTTTTCCCTGCAGGTGAGTGTCGGCCGGGAGAGCAAGCGTTTACCTGCAGGCTTGCTAGCCCACATTTAAACATAAAAGAGTGGGAGGGGATGCAGAGGAGGAGGAGGAGGAGGAGGAGGGAAGGAGGTAGGGCGGGAGAGCTGCCTCACCTGAAAACAATTTCATTCAATAAAACCTCCATTTAGTCTCAAAGTTAAAAATGTCTTAATAACGCTCAGAGCAGGAGGCAGCTCTGATTCACAGACGAGAAATAAGCCCTTCACAGGAAAATGTGGCAATGAATCTATAAATAAACTGAGACTTATTAAGCATTTAGGATGTGATGATCAGGGTGGTGAGGTAAATCCAAAACAATCCAAAAGGTAATCCAAAAGGGAAATCCAAATCAAACAAAGGCCAGAAAACGTCATAAATCTACAGACAAGTCCAGGTCCATAAACAGAAAAATTACCAACCTGCCAAGTTTGTTTTTAGAGACCCACTCCAATAAAAATAGTGTTTTTAACACATTCCTGTGGCCTTTTTCTCACAATAAAGGACATAGATAAACAAAATTAAGCATAAAATTGCATTTCTGAGTATTGATGTTCAAATTTCTGCAGACAACAAAAAGGCCATTAGAAAAAGCTTGTAGTAGGTACAGCTACAATCAGGCCAAAGCTCCCTGCTCTGCTCCATTCTGATGCGTCCACTTGCAGACAAATAGACCCCCAGTACCTGTTTGCTTTCCTCATCTGAGCTGGAATCTGGATTAAAACTGCACGGCTGGATAGCTCCGATATTGCTCGGCATTTTTGGGGAACTGGGCTGTAAACTGGCGAGAGAGTGTGTAAACAGACCCGCCCACAACTCACAGTCACTCCCACTCTGCAGAAACTATGTTCTAGAGAACAACATCATCATAATTAAAAGACCACTGGAAACGCTTCAAAAATAGATAAAAACAGGACTCTTCTTTATTGACTGGGCAGGCAAAATACAAAACCCCTAAAAGCACACAGAAGTTGAAAAAATTAGTACTGGTGTGCACAAGAAAGACCCAACCAGGTGTGTGTCCTCTGAAGCTGCTGGAAAAGTAGCAGGATCAGGAGAATTTCTGGTCAAATGGCTCTTTTTGCTTTTGCAAAAATAATGAAAAAGCCCTGATGGGACACAAATATCTGTGTAGTTCTAAAGTTACTTTCTTTGCAGAATTTTAGTGCCACGTGTCTTTTTCTGAGATCCAATCAGAACCAGACCTGACGGTAATAAGCTCTCCTAACAGTCCAGGTAATCCAGAGGTCTCAGGCCGCAGAGCCTGAATGCGACGTGTTTGTTCTGTAGACATGTCTGTTCTTGTCACAAACTAATGTCACATTTGTGGGAGATTTGGGTGGACGTTCAGAAATGATAAATGGAGCACTAGGAGGGGGACAACAGCGAAAAGACAAAGGGAAGAAGCAAAGGATTAATCTGCGACTGTGGCACAAAGGAGACCTGTATGCACAAAAAAATATATACATACATATATACACGTGTGCTGTGTATTATTCAAATCTTTACTCAAAATTCTTGCAACGATCTATATATTTTTAAAGTGGACCCCAGGAAGAACATCCAGTCTTTACATTGGTAAAGACTAATAGGGATAAACAAATATGCAATCAGTTTTTACACACAAAAATTCAACACAACAAAAGATGTCACAACAGCTAAATCTCAAGATCTCTTTTGCCGGCCATGACTGCAAGCTTGCTTTATTACATCACCATGGCAACCATCTAAAATTCCTAAACAACCACAATTACCTTTGTACAATTTCTAGACAAATTAAATTAGTAATTAAAAAAAAAGGCTTTTTTGGCAGTTCAAGTGGGCGTGTTTTAGAAAAAAAAGTTGTTCCAGCCTAATGAAAGATTGCCTACATTATTGTGCTTTCTATCAGGTTTAAAAAGACAATCCAACTAGAATTTATAATAATCTCTGATTCTGAATTTGTAAAGTAGTTTATCTTCTGAACTAGTCACAGTTTTCATTGCTGTGAAGCTTCTCTGTTAAATACATTTTGATGGTGAGACAAGCCGAATGTGTTTAGGCCTCATAATGCATCCACTTTAGAAGTTTAACCTCTCATCAACTTCACAAGACGGGTTTAGTGATCTGCTACCATAACAGATGACTTGACTGAATGACAACAGGTGAGGTGAAAATGTGAAAAAAATGTCAGATGTGGTACGTTTGTGATGATAAAATACTCCTTTTTACAGATTCTCTGAGTGGGACTTTGTGCACAGCTTTAAAATCTTTACTTTCTTACTGCAAGGGCTCAACATCACCTTAGTTAGATACAATGAATCTAGAAAACCCAGTTTTACTAGCTTCCCAAAGGGGGAACATCTTCTCCAGGATCATGGAGGCTGCTGGTTATACCAGCTAGGCTTGGGTAGCTGAAGCCCCATTAATCACAGAGGAGCTTTTCCAGCAGCAGACTCGGGTCTGTTTGCCGAGTGAAATCCGTTTGGGGCCTTTGTCTCATACAGAGCCCAGATAACTGCAGACGGGAGAAGCACCTCTGATCCCAGGCTTTCAGATCCCTCAAATCCCAGTTTAAACAAGACACTGGATCCAGTCCAACAGGCAGAGACGGCACTGAACTCAGACACCTCCGGAGTCACATAGCTCCATGTGAGTCAGACAGTCAAAGCTCAAATAGAGCAGGAATATACAAAAGTCCGACAGGGTGTCTTCATGTTTGAATTAAATAAGGGAAACACTTGAGTAAAATATAAATACTCAATTGTTTGTTGATGATGTGCTTTTATTCCCCTTGTTTGTTTTTCATGATTTCTGATGCATTTAGCTCATCACAGCAGCAACTGGCTTGAATTTTGGAAAGCTCATGTCTTCATTCATTTCATTAAAGGCTGTATTGTTACCTCAAGTCTTTTCAAGTCGGTTCGAATAATTAAACAGCTCAGAATTTGCGGAAATTTTAACTGAAAACCTATAATAGTTCCAAACTGTAAATGTTTTTATCTGTTTATGTATTTTGTGTTTTTGATATTTTCCCTTATAGGATAGCCTTATAGTCATCCATTTAGTAAAATGAAAACTTTTTTTCACATTTTTAAAATGCATTTACAGAACAAAAGTGTATTTTTGTATTTTCCTGTTCTGATCAAGTCCCATCATTCTTTACAAATTAGATTAGATTAGATTAGATTAGATTCAACTTTATTGTCACTGCACATGTAGGTACAAGGCAACGAAATGCAGTTAGCAAATGTCATTTTCTGAAATTTCTTATAATTAAAAAATATAATAAATCAACAAAAGAGTGAAAAGATTCTCTAAATTTGAATCTTTGAGTTTGATCTCATCTTGAAATCTAAAATCTAATTAGATTATTGACAATTTCTTGGGAAAAAAACCTTCTGGGAAAAGACAGTAAATCACAAGTCTGTATGGGATAAAATGTAAAAACTTCTTTTCTGTTAGGGATTATAGGTTTAAGGCGTCATTTTGGTATTTAAGCCATAAATTAAGCGATTATTTGGGTATTTCCTTAAATTAGTTGGTTCAGATCTGCTGCTCATCAGGAAAAGCTCAAGATTCCAGGAAATATCTGAATTCATTTTTTAATGTTTTTCTTTTCTTTCTAGATCTCTTGGTGGCAAACTCCTGCTAACATGTCTGAGGATTCAAGATTTACCGTAAACTTAAACCTGTATTCCCCGGGAAGTACTGTGCTTCACTGTCTTTTCCACGTTTTCCCTCTTTTTTTTAAACAAATAAAAAAAAGTCTCAAATAATTGAATTCATTATTAAAGGTAAATTTGAAACTATGGGACCAAGAAATTCTACTCAGATCAGATTTTAATGGACCTTTAGATTTACTTTATGGAGTCCTCCTTCTATATATATGAATTTGAACTTCATGTGTGCACTAAGATTTACTTAACTACTTTACGATTTACTATACTCTTAGATCACGAGTGGGTCGGTCGCTGGTGCGGACAGATTCCCAGAAGATCATTTCTTCACAACTGCATCCAGGCCGGTTTCTGTTTCTAATACGTTTGAACCTTTTCTATGGGTCCTTTTTTCTTTCATTATGTTGGGCGCTGGGGGCATTATGTATTTTTTTATCGTTTTATTTTTAATTTCAGGCCTGTGAAGTACTTTGCGTTGCTCTAGTATGTAAAGTGCTTTACTGTACAAATACAGTTTGATTTGATTTTTGCTGTAAAAGTTGCTAATTCAAGTCACACTCTGATAAACTTCTGATTCCCTTTTAAAGCGCTTCCAGTGGTTTTTTAATCACCAATTTGCTGGTTTTAATCAAAATTATGTTGTTTTCTAGGACATAGTTTCTGCAGAGTGTCTGCAGTTTATTAGAAAATCACCTCTGAGTTGTGGGGGCGGGACTGTTGGCGAGGAGTAAGCCTGTGCTCATGTCCCATCATCCCTTTGTTTACATTCTCTCCCGCGAGCCCCTCACCACCCCCAACCCAACATTACCAGTGCGACAAAAATGGCAAGAATTATTGGAGCTATCCAGACGTACAGTTTTAGGCCAGATTCCAGCTTGGACGAGGAAAACGAAGGATCTATTTGTTTGCAAGTGGATGCATCGGAATGCAGCGAAGCAGGGAGCTTTAGGCCAACTGATTATAGTATTTATGTAACAACTACAAGCTTTTTCAAAGAACATCTTTCTCATCTGCTTCTGAGTCAGCACAAAATGAATAAAGAAATACTTGCGACAAGTTTTATTTAAATAAATGTAAAACTTAATCCTAGTAAGATTACTCAAAGGTCTAAAATCTTGGTTGTGCTTGAAAGCTAAACACCTGACTTTAAGAAACTGTGACGTACAGATCAACTTTCAGACAGGGATTGAGGAGAATCTAAAGGATCCAGAACTTTGAAGAGTCTTGTCTTCCTCTTTGCTCACCTCCTTCCTGGTTGAAGTTATGCAGTGATTGACGGCTGCAGATTCCCACACTTCCTCACATTTTGCAGAGAGAAAACCAACAGAACAAACACCTCACTCTTTCATTGCCTTTATTGATCTATTTGTGAAATCAGACAAATCCACAGGAGACGTCGCAGCAGAGCTCCGACGGCGCGGCTGTGAAAGCCCAACTGCGCATCGTGAGGATCCTGCGTCACGAAGACAGGCGGTCTACAAAGTCCGAAGAAGTCCAACGCCGCTGTGACCACTAAAGCAAGAGTCTGGGGGGAGGAGACTAGCAGAGGAGGTAAGAAGACATGCAGTGTACGGCTGCTGACGCGCCTTGACGAGCACCCTCCCATCAGTCTGTTCATGTCAGCGGCTCTGTGTGCTGGTGGTTTCCATGGTGATGGTCTTTCACCGACAGGCGCACTGACGTGACGTCCTCCTCATAAACCCAGAGACCTGCGGACGATCTTCTGAGCCAGTCTGTTGAACTGCTCTCTGTCCTCGCGCCACATTTTCGAGGCATCGACGTTGGCGCCGCTCTCGTCGTTGGGCTCTGAGGACGACAGGTTGAAATCTGTGAATGGCGCCGAGTCCCTGCTAGTGTCAGACGCAAACGAGTTCCATACCTGCCAGCATGCTGACCACGGAGAGCAGGATCTTCTCCACGCTCTGGACTGGACTCCACCTTTCGGCGCTGCTCTCGTAACCCATGGGATCGTCGCCCGGGGCGTGGAGGATAGAGATGCACACCCGACCGTCGGGATAGACTGGGGCGGGGGAAGAGAACGCTTTAGTTCACCGGTTCTAGCTTCTCTGAACTCTTAGCAACTTTTCCTTTTAAAACTGCTAAATGAGATTACATTTCATCTCGTATCGTCTTTTAATTTTTTACACTCTCTCCCGCTAGCTTACAGCCCCTCACAACCCCAAGCTGAGAAGTGCAACAAATATGGTGAAAAATGTTGGATGTTTCCCCCCCGAACAGTTTTGAGTCAGATGCCAGCTCAGACGAGGAAAATGAGGACGTTCATGGATCTAGTCGTCCAGAAGTGTGTGCATTGGAATGGAGTGGAGCAGTGAGACTTTAGCCTGCCTATTTGAGTCTCTACATCACAACTGAGAGTGTTTGTGTTTTTTCATTTGCCCCTCATTTACCATGATTTAAATTAATAAATACTCAGAAAGTAGTTATAAGCTTCAATTCTCTGTGTCCTCCATCACAAGAAAAATGCTACAAAAACATTTTAAAAACACCAAAACAACAAATTCTATTGGAGTGGGTCTTTATTCTGATCCTGTTTGGACCCCCTCCCCGTGCGGGGGGTTTCAGGGCGCTGCCGCTCGGTCCAGCTGCAGGAAATCTCCTCTGAAAACCGAGCCGCTGTTATCAGCAGCTTCCGTTTCATCTTTAACAGTTGCAGCGTGGAGTTCGGCTCAGGGCCATGCTGGTGAAGATGAGCGACGAGCACTTCTCATCAGCACTGAGTGCGCTCAGAGCGCTCGTGTCCTGACATCACGGCTTCGGCCCCACTAATCAGAGAGCGGTAAAAACACGCCAACAGCAACGAGCTCTGGAGCGTGCAGAGACAAGTCTGCAGACGGGCTAAGACACAAGACGTGTGTGTGAGTGGAGGTGTGAGTGTGTGTGCGTGCGTGTGTGAGTGTAGGTGTGTGTGTGTGTGTGTGTGTGTGCGTGCGTGCGTGCGTGAGTGGAGGTCTTAAGATCCAAATATCAGTTTTCCTGAGTCATCAAGACGATGAAATCAAACATTGTTCCATCACCGAGACTTAAAGCGGTCGCAGGTTTGTGCGCTCAACATCTGTTGCCATGGCGATGAAAGCAGGCACAAAGACTCACTGTTGGGGTGAAACATGTCACAGGTGAACCTCATCTTGGGAGGACTGAGAGGATAATCGGAGGGGAAGCTGAGGACAGCGGGGAACACTCCGCCTTCGAAACACGTGTCTTCTGGGCCCCTGAAACACAAACGCACATGCGGCGGTGAGAGCCTCACAACGCCAAACACCAAGAAAACGCAGCAACGACACTGGAGGCTAACCCATCGTCTGGAGAAGCTTCAAACTCCGTGAAACACCAGAGAGCGAGGACTTGTGGAGAGGATCCTACAGACCTTGTAGTTGGATCCTCATGGCGTAATAAAAACGAACAGCAAGAAAATCAGCAACAAGTCTCAGAAGACAGTGTTGGGATAAATTTTCTGGTCTTTGTTGTGGAAATGCTTAGAGCTTTTCTCCACCAGCTGATCTTTCAGGGTGTGTCTAGACTAGGAAAATCCTTTGTTCCGGATCGAGTCCTGAACCCTGCGTTTGGTCTGTATTCAGACTGGATTCAAGCGGACCATTCTGTTCCGGACCAAAGCTTGTAATCAAAACCACGTGACTAAAGATCTCATCAGTCTTTGACTTTTCAAAACTTTATATTTCGATTACCGGGAACAACGCGTTGTACTTGGTCCTTTGGTACGGCAGAGGCACGCTGCAAGGCGGGTTACTGGTAAGGAGGCGATTCAACTCGGAGGATGCTAGCAACTGCAGTGATGAGGAGACGTCGGGTATGAAGTGATTTTGACATATGGTTTGTTGGGAAAACAGTGAGAAGCAAAGTGGATCACATAAAATGATGAGCCTGCATTCATCCGGGTCCTCTATGATGCATTTATACTGATAATCAGGGTAAATGAACTCTGGTTCATAAGATAAACTAGTGTGTCGGTCTGAAGACATCCTTAGACGGACTAAATGATGTTGGTCTTTTCTGCCCTTCATTACCATCAGTTTTTCATTTTGACTCATAGCTCCAGTGGTTGTTTCATGGCTCAGAGGACCTGAGTTGGAATCCGTGTGTCCTCCAACGTGTTTGTGGAAAGACGTCCTTCAGGAAGTGCTGGCAGTCAGACTTCAGGTATTTTATAAAAGAGCTCCTGTGTTTTTCAAAGAGGCATAAATCTCAACTGAAGTTTCAACTAACGGCCCGTTCAGAGAGGAACATCCGAGGTTAAAAGACAGTTCAAGTCTGAAGAGCCAGATTAACCGTTGACTGTACAGGTTGTTGGTGCGAGGCCCGGTGAGATCCGGTTTCAGGTGACATGGAGAGAGAGAGGTTTGGAAGCTCTCCTGAAGATCCAGTGGAAGAAGTAAGCCGCTGCTGCGTCTAATCTGTACCCGTTTGCGTTCGCAAGTGGAAGTAAAGCTTCATACGTGTTATCAAGCGCTCCTCTAGCAGGTGTAGAATGTCGCAGCAAACAGAAAGTTTGTGACGGAGCGATAAGCTGAGCTCTGGAGGACCTTTGCATATCTGACCTCATCTCAGATCTCGCCTGTCCTTCCCTGATCTGATCTGCAGGTTTTATTTCTGACTCGGACTCCCAGCTGACGCAGCACTTCGTCTTTTGGCCTGAAGCTCCACGCAGACAATCTTTGGACAAGTTCTCAGAGTTCTTTTGCCCTCAAGGAGGACGGTAGATGCTAGCTCTAGTCCGATCACGTCTCCTCCTGTTTGGATGTGTAACAACAGGTAATGACAGAGCGTGGGGAGTGACATCAACAGGCAAGCAGCAGCTTCAATTGAAGGGCAGTCGCCGAGTCATTGTCCCGCCGGCGCTGATCGCTGCTGATGACTTCACTTCTGTTCAGATCGCAGCTCTGAGCCGACATCAAACACCCAGACGTTCTGCTTTTAAATGGAAACTAACACGAAAAGCTCTGAGCTCCTCCTCCCACAGCAGCATCAGACACACCGAGACATTAAAATAAAAATCACAGACAGAACGATGGAGCGGAAAACCAAAAATCCTGTATCATCCCCATCTCCAACTGTGCTTCTTTGGTTCACATGTTCTGATTCAGCAAAGAAAAGAGCTTTAACGTTCCTTAATTTTCCCCTTTAGAACACGCTCAAAGAGCCTTTATGACGAGAGAGACAAAACTCCCACAATCCTCTGCGGTCAGAGCTTTAGGGAGAAAGATGGAATAAATGCTCAGGTCTTTTTCCGCAGTTTATTAACTTTGCTTCTGCCAAAATGTGCAAATTCTGACCAATGAGGAAACAGAAATGATCATTTTAATTTATATGAACAAATAAAAGGGCGTTAAAATAAATGAACAGATATATAACCTGAGTCAGAACAGCAGCATTTTAAAATACTAAAATACACATTTAGAGAGTAATGTTTTCCTTATATATGGATGCATGTGACTCTTCTAATGTGTGACTCTGCAGGGCCCACGGATGGCGAGCAGCGCCGCCTGCTGGTGACAGTGATTCAAAGCTGCAGATTGTAGAAGATAGACCAGGTCAGTATGAACCGGTGCAGTTCTAATGATAGTTTTTTTTGTGGGACTCAAACTGCAGATAAGATGAGACGCAGCCTCCACCGTTGTGGACTCAGTACAGTGTTGTAGGCAATCCATCAAGTACAGTTTAGGCTGTTTGTGAGATCTGGGCCGTGTTAGAGGAACTTTTGTTTAACTGCTTATTTAATCTTTCGGTTTTTGCGCTTCTTAAATCAAATAAACTAAATTGAAACCAGGAGGGAATAAAGGTTTTTTTTAAAAAGTCAGGAAACTTTATGTGTGCTGGATGATAGGTGAAGTCCCGTTACCATGGAGATACTGAGTCGGTACTCACATGATGAGCGCCTCCCACTCAAAGAAGTTCTCCTCGTTGGCCGGACCTGCAGAACCAACAGAACTCGGGTCATGAGTTTGTTCCTGTTCCGTCATGAAATGCTGTATTTTCTCTGAAAGAGCCGCTAAGTGATTCAAGCAACCGCATAATTTAGCAACGTTTGAAGCTTTGTTGTAAATGTGAGCACCGGTTTGTTGTTTCTTTGTAGGACTGAGAAGAGTTAACACTTAAAAAAAAAAAACAATGGTTAAATAAAATGCATTTCTTTGCTAAACAGTATTTTCTAAAATAATGTTGGACTTTGTTCAGTAACTGATATCAAATTCAGAGAATTGGAAGGAAAAAACCTGGCCTGATCACCGTGCTAATATTTGACGCTACATTCACACTAGGCATGTGTAGCATGTTCAAGAACACGCTATATACGGTTTCATGCACACGCATTCAGCCCACGGTGTTTGTTGCTATCTGATCCGTCCACGCATGCACAAATATTAGTGACCAACAATGCAACAGTTGTGCAATTTGCTTTATTTTTATTACAAACTATAATTGTCTCGAGAACTGATTCATCTGTGAGATGTAAAATCATTTTTTAGTCACTTTCTGAAGCATAGAAACCCAATAATGTCACCAGTCAGATAAAAATGAGCAGATGTGCCGTTTCAATTGAGATAAAACTGAAATCAGTTGCATTTTACTGCACCAACGATGGAATAAAGCCATATTTTGGGGAATATTTAGATGTTTTTGTTTTTCCAACCTATTTTTCTTCTGATGCTTTACTCCTCAAAAATTGAATTTGTCTGCTGCGAAAATCTTTTAATCTTGATTTTAAAAGGGTAAATCAGTCGAACGAGCAGATCTGGGTTGTGTTTTTGCGGCTCACCTGCGACGATGCCTTCCGGCGGGTTCAGCGTCAGCTCTGAAACACAGATCAGACAAGGAAGCGTTATCTCTAAATCGCCTTTCAACCACAGAGGCAGTTCTAAGTATTTACAAAAAGCTTTGGCAGCATTACAGACGCACAAAAAAGTAAAGACACAGCAGATGGTGCAGCAGGTGAAACAAAGGGAGCAGAGAAGAGCGAATTTACAGGGCAGGACCATGCCCCAACCAGCTGAAACGCTTATTTTCCGTCCACCCCACCCCACGCATATTCATCGCAGTTTATTCACCCACCCAGAATCCAATCACTCATCCCGTCTCCAAGTCCCAACCTTCCTCAGCCATTCCTCATGCCAACAAGTCTACCGTAAAGGTTAATATCCTCTACTTAGGTGTGGCTTTTGCAGTGAATTCAGTTTAAGTTGGAGTTTTTTTGGAAGCTGCATCCCTCTGTATGCAGCACAGCTTAAAGAGCCTGAACTACCGAGGCGGTTTTATGTCTTAAAATCTCTCTGCTATCGTCTTTTGTGCTAGTTTGATCATAATGATGCTATTTTTGACCCAAAAAAAGGGGCATTTTTTAGAGCTGCTGTAGTTTCCTTACAAATTCGCCACCTAGTTGTGGGCGGGACCGTTGGCACCTGCCCCCCCATCCCGTCCCCACTGCCGAGAGCTCGGAGCAGGGTCTTTGTATTTCCTACGCCACAAATACACTCTTTTTGTTGTCTGCTCCAGATTCCAAACAATTTGAATAAAATACGAAGAAATTGAATTCTAAGCTTAACTTTCTTTTCATATGTCTTCCAATATCAGAAAAATGCCACAAGAACATGTTAAAAACACCAAAAACACATTTTTTTTTAATCGGAGCTGCTGGTTTTTAAGGTGCTCACATGGCTGAGGAGAAATGACAGTAGTTTGTCGGTAAAAAACAAAGATCGTACGATTGTGGAGGTTCACGGCAAACTAATAAGAGCGTTGCAAATATGCATGAGCGCTATAAGAACAAACAAAACACACATTTTATGATTGCAACTTCTAGAAACGATGTTAACGTAAATAACAGCACCTTCTCAGATGAATCTCATTTGAAAAAAAGGTTTATTTGCATTTGATTCCTAATAATCTAAGTTACAAATGATTGGTTGATCTATAATTGGACACAATGACAATGAAAAGGGGTCGTCCCTGTTGATTTTCTTGCTTTTTAATCGCCAAGACTACAGCATTATCGAACCATCACAATGAAAAATACTAACAAGACTTTATTTACAAAGCACTTTTTACAAATAAAACCCATGTGCTTTACTATGTGCAAGGTGAATGCAATAAAAATAAATAAATAAGAGACAATAACACAAATACAAGGTAGGTATTTGCAAAATTACCTTAAAGCTTGTCTCCATAAAAAATCTCTTTAGAAGCTTTTAAAGACGAGCAGCAGAATCAGTAACTGCTTACAACCAATCATGCTTTTATAATGGGTTTAGGAAGAGCGCTTTTCTACCTAGTAGATGTAAAAACCTGCAAAGTTCTGGGTTTCTGAAGGAACTTTGTTTATTTCTGCAGGTGATCATATAAATGAGTGAAAATTATTTTTGTACTTCTGATATTTTAATTGTTTTAATTAAAGACAAATTGACTTATCCAGTAACTGAAACTATTAAATATATATAAATATATTATAGTTAAAACAATAATCAAAACTGTCATCTGAATCGATCACTGATTGATGTGTAGCTGTGCTCAGCAGCTGTTTTATGCTAACATGCTAACATGCTAAAAACAACACCGAAAGCGTCGCAGCAAAGTTGTAGAATTCCCCGGCAGGGTTGGAGTGCCTTCTTCATGGGTTGATTATCAGATCCAACTGAATTAGGAGACGAGTCTCCAGTGGATCCCTGTCGTTTATGTTGTGCGGTTAAAATAGGCTAAAGTTACATAATATTCGAAGAAGCTTCTGGATCATGGAGGCGCACGATCGATGACGATCCACAAAATAAATTAATACCTAAAACATATGGATGTTCATGTTGTCGTGTGTTCAAGGCTAGGCCGAATCACTCTAGTAGTTGGTCTGTTAATATGTAGCTGAAAATGAATAGCATGTATTATTAGTCTTACTCCAAAAACCAACGCACAATTTAAAAAAAAAAACGCGTTTTTTAACCAAGTTTCGTCTCCTCACCGGCGATAGAACTACGCGGTTATTCCCAGACCGCCGGTCTCGAAAAGTTACTCACGTTTATATTCGGCCATGAGCCTCTTCAATGCGGTGCCGGCCATGGTCTTTACCGGAGATAATGCAAACAAAAACAAGAAAACAAAACCTGTTCGGCGTGGAACTTCCACCACCTCAACGGACCCCCAATGGTCCTGCTGAGCATGCGCGCACGATACGTCTGAGTTATTGCGGGTGTCGCTAGCGGTGTTGCGAGTTAGCGCCCTCTTCTGGTCTGGCGTAAAAGTCACAAAAATGTATGGAAATAAATTAGCCTGAAAAAAACAAAAACAGAGAAATATCTGAAACTTTTTTTTAAGTCAAAGGCCAGAGACAATGGAGTTTTAGAGCCACCACTACAGAAAAACAAATAAAAAATAAAAATATGTGAGGGTAAAGTTGTAAGAGGATGAGAAACAAAATCCATGTTTTATGAAAATAAAGTCTAAAATTATAAAATTACATGTCAAATTTTACCAGCAATAAGTTTTACATGTCTGACTTTAAAAGTTGTGATTTTGCAAGGAAAAAGTCATAGTAATTTTTTTTTAACTTGAAAAAAAGGGAAAGCAGAATTCTCAACATTCTTGAGCAGTGCAATGTCCGTCAGATTTCTATGACAGAGTCGTAGGGTCACCATAAAAGAAGGAAAATAAAAAACGAATACAAGAATAAATTTGGAAAATTGTTGGAAAACTTAATATATAAAAAAGGAAATTTACAAGAATAGATTTGTAAATTGTAAAATGTAAATGTTACATTTAGCTTTAAATTATTTCAACAAAAACAATCGAACAATCAGTTTAATTCATGTTGCCTACCAT
Organism: Oryzias sinensis; assembly: GCA_037389245.1. Classification (NCBI taxonomy): domain Eukaryota; kingdom Metazoa; phylum Chordata; class Actinopteri; order Beloniformes; family Adrianichthyidae; genus Oryzias; species Oryzias sinensis. Next base: position 16,207,572 of record CM074501.1, on the reverse strand, counting down.
TAGGAGAACTCCAATGGACATTACACTTCTTAAGAATCTAGTTTAATCCGCTTTTTGTTTGTAAAAATACAATTTTAATTTCATGACGCTGTAACTTAATTTTGAAATAAAACATAACTTTTCTCCTGTAAAATTCAAATAATAAATTTATAATCTTATTTTCATAGAATGTTTTCCTCATAATTTTACAACTCATTCCCTTAATATTTGGGCATTTTCCTTTACGTGTTAAGACTTTTTCCTCATAATTCTATGATTTATTGTCATAAAAGTTTAATTTTCCCCCCATAAGTTTACAACCTTATTCTTATGAGATTTCTACACATTTTATAAAATTTTACTACATTTTCTTATAACTCTACATCTTTTTATCTTTTCAAACTTTTTATTCCCCCCCCCTGAATTGTTTGACTTGATTCACATGATTATATGACTTTATCTTCGTAAAAATTTGTTCCTTTTTTTCTCAGAATTTTATATTTTCTCAAAATCTTACAATTTTTACCCTTGCAAAATATTTACTTTTTCCTCATAATTTTATGTCTGTGCTTCTTTAAAATTTTGACTTTTATCTAATAATTTTATGACTATAATATACATTTATTTGGGTAAAATTTCAACTTTTTCATATAATAGTATTACTTTTAATTGTATAAAAGCATATAATTGTATGTTCCATTTTATTCTCATATGAAGCATATTTTGTAGTGACTATCACTCTGTTGTAATTGAGAAACTAAGATACATAAAACCAGTCTTGGTTGTAAATTTGTTATCTATCTATCTATCTATCTATCTATCTATCTATCTATCTATCTATCTATCTATCTATCTATATATATACATATATATTTTTTTTTTTTCTAAATGGTTCCATTTTGCCATCGACGGGTTTCCATACAAAACTAGACCTTTACGCGCAGGGAAGTTTCGTTTTGTTGTAATTCCCCGCCTCTTGTTGATCAACGCTACCAGGAAATTACAGACGCTTGGCTTTCTTCTGAACGGGGACACGTTAGCTTTTGTCTCCAGGCTGAAGGAACATGTTACAGACTGACAGCATGTGGAGATGCGTGTGCGCGCTCGTCCTGACCTTTCCTGCTTACTCCACAGGTAACTCCAGACTATCGAGGTGTGATTATTTTTTGAATGAGCGTTGATGGGGAACTATAACGCTTTACAGGATTCGCTGCTGCGTGGTTTCGTGTATTGAGATCAGTTATACGGAGATTGAATGTATGTTTCTCACCACGCAGCGGTGTCTGGAGTCCTCAACAGTCCCACAAACGTCCAGCTGATGTCGACTAACATGGATCTGGTTCTGAGGTGGGATCCACCTGCAGGAGCCCCCAGGGACCTCGTCTACACAACTGAGTTAATTTTAAGGTAAGAAAAGCAGCATTTTCCGGTCAAATTAAGGAAAACAAAAGCATCAATCGGAAACTTTTTCTGATGCGGAAAATGACCCCTTTTCCAGGAAATGGATCCAGCCAAAAATACAGTCTGATTCATAAGCTTTGTTAACCCACAGTAATGAAACCTGAGGCTGACTAAAAGCCAGCTGGCTGCATCAGCATTATGAACTCAAAGAAGAGAAGTCTGACCACAGACTCATTATAATAATAGATTTGTGTTCTTGTTCTATGATCCAACAATTTTCTATTGTTCCCTGAAGTAAAACAGTCCTGATTAAAAGTGTTTATCAAAGAGGAAATTTCGCTCTTAATCTGTCTAAAATGTTCAAAGCGTCTCCAAAAACAAAGCACCGTTGTTCAATTGTGCGCTAACGTATTTATTTATTTCCCATTTGCAAAATACTAGAGTGATAAAAGAAAAATACTAAACAACTTTTTAAATAACTACAGTTATTATTTCTAAAAAATAAATAAATAAAGCAGTTTAAGCATGTTGGAAAAAGAGTGGGAGGAAGCTGACCTTAGTTTTTATATACTTACAATACACTCTTCATGATTATGTTTACATCAATTCTATAGTTCAATTTTATTTATATAGCCTAATTTTATCTTTCTGGTAAAGGAAAAACTCCAAAATAAAAGGAATTCCGGAAAAAAAAGAAGAAACCTCCATGGTGTCCCAGTGTTAGGACAATGTTTGTGCTGTTTCCACTCATGCATTATGTTTGAAACCACAGGAATTCTCCTATGGACTCCAAACCAGGCTGCGTGAACACCTCCGCTCTGCAATGTGAGCTGACCCACTTGGTTGTCAGCATCTATGGGAGGTACAGCGGCAGGGTGAAGGCCCAGCTGGGTGCGCAGAGCTCAGCGTGGGCCAGCAGTGACGGCTTTCTGCTGGACAAGCAGAGTGAGTGGATGTCATTCCCTTTGTGTCCTTCTGCAGATCCAAACTTCTGATCCAAACACTGATGGTAGTCGTCTTTGCTGCTTTGTATGGGTAAACCCCCCCGGTTTGGAAATCATCATATTGTTCCAACAGCAACAACGAACCTTCAGGAACAACCAGCGTGTTTTCTCAAACAAACATTCCTTTAAAAGCCATGCAAAATCATTTTTTTGGAATTTTTAAGTGTATTATATTGTTCATTCCTTACAAAAAAACATAAAGTGGTATTTTGATCCATTCACGCATTTCTGAGAACCATTCGTCTTCTAAACCTACTGGAGCCTATCCTGGCCGCTCGTGGGGGAGGGCAGGGAACACCCTGGACAGGTTACCAGTGTGTTGCAGGGCCACAAATCACACACCCTCACCTAGGGACAAGTTTGAGTAACCAACAAACCTATGAAGCATGTTTTTGGACGGTGGGAGGAAGCCACCATAGATTTTCTTATTCTTAAAAGCGCTCCTTTTCACCATTGTATGAAAAGTTCTTTATAAATAAAGTTTGATTTGACGATTCTTGTTTGGAAGGATAAAAATGCAATTTAACAAACTAGTATATTTAAGTTTCAGTTTTTTTCTTTACTCGCTACTATAAAAGTTTGAGTTTACGTCACTTTTTAAATAAAAAAGTGCATATTCTGCTGCACTACCCTTTTAATAAATTTTTGTTTTTTCAGCCTCCATCGGTCCTCCAAACGTCTCTCTGTATTCAAATGGAGCCAAACTGGAAGTCAGCATCACAGATCCGGTTTTTGTGCATTCAACCCTGAGAGATATCTACTATTATGCCACCTACAACATCACCTACTGGAAGAAGGACCGGATGAAAGAGGTGCCATTCGTTGTAGATAATTCTGTCCACTTCTGAATGTTTTTGTGGTTTTTATTCGTACGAGTGAGAAAAGATAAAAACTGACCAAGAACAGCATGAAAGCTCTAACTGTCAGGGTGCAGACGGACCTCCCATCAGGTCGGTTCTGACCCGACCCTTCTGACCTCCTTTTCTTTAGCTCAAACACATCAATGGCTTACAGCAGAACCGAGTGGTTCTACACTCCCTGGATCCTTCGACCGAGTACTGCGTCCAGGTCCAGATCATTGCCAGCACGGCCCAGAAACCGAGCACTCCCAGCATCGTCCACTGCGCCAGAACCCCCAGCGGTAATCATCTCATCAAACTGTGGAATCGTTCTTTTAAAGAAACGTGAAGATTGTTATGTTTAGGAAAACATTTCCGAAATGGAAAACAAATACATTCTTAAAGGGCCTATATCATGATTTTCTTAAGCCTTTCAATTCAATTCAGTTTTATTTATATAGCCCAATATTACAACAATTGTCATCTCAATAGGTTTCATACCAGTAATTCAGAGTAAACAACATTCCTACCCGGAAGTAAGACGACTCGGTCTCTGAGGCTCCGCCTTTCGTTTCATGATGTCAACCTAGAGTCGGCCTTTGTAGCGTGTCTCCATCTCACCCCCGAACAACATCCAAACTTTTGCAAAGATGGATGTGCGTATTGTGCATTTAAAAAGACCGCATTTTTGACAAACACCGCTAGCTCATTGGAGAAAATGGGTGTGTCTGTTAGCCTGGGGGGGCCGGTGTAGGTACCAAAACCATTCGGCCTTCAACAACCGTTCGGGGTCCTTCGACTAATGCTGACGTCACATTATGTGATTGGCTGTCCGTTGGTCCGATGACGTGTCAGATAGTGATTGGTCTGGACAAATTACGATACTACCATAGAAGAAGATATTATGCGGTCCGTTATAAACAAACAGAGCTCCAACATGGAGCGAGATTATCTTCTAAAAGTGCTTTTATTACTATGATTATTATAAAGTGCATTGCAGCCGAACGGAGTGCGTTCCCAACCCTTCTCTGGACCGCACACTATAACAAAGCATCTTCCCTGCCTTCTAACACAAAGCTACGAAACTCCAGCTGCTCTGATCAGAGACACGGTTCGCTTGTGTGGAGCAGCAGGTTCATTCTAACAGCCACAGATCTTTTTACAAAGTGGGTTGTGGCAAAATCTCTCTATAAACACTACAAAAAATAATGTCACACACCACTTAAGAAAAAGGAAAAAGAAAGGAAAATAAATTTAGGTTACAAAAGGAACCATGAAATCAAAATATGTAGAGCCCGGGTAGATTTCCACGTTACGTAGTTTGTCCAAGTGGGGTTACCGTAGTGTGACGTTGTCCTCAGTCGAAAGGACCCCGAACGGTTTTTGCAGGCCGAATGGTTATGGTACCTACACCGGCAGCACAGACTCCTACTTGGAGGTGATGTTCCTCACTTTGTGACATCACAAATACCGCTTTGGTTGTTTGTTTTTTCGGGGGAATGAACATTATAACACACTTAAAAGCTAAAAAGTAGATTTTTACATGATATAGGCCCTTTAACAAAGGAAATCCAATATAGGGAAATATCTCCAAAGCAAAACAGTGTCCTGTTTACTTTTTTCCCAACTGATATTGTTTAAAATACTCACTTCAATCATCTTTAAGCCTTTTTTACTAAACCGTTTTCAGTGGTCCTTTAATTATAATTATGTAGTTTTTAGCCAAAATCCAAAATATCTGTGTCATAGTTTCTGCAGAGCAGGAATAGTTCATTAAAAATTTGCTTCTGAGTCGGCAGGAATGCCAAAAGTTCCTTCCTCGTAGCTCACAGCTCGGAGCAGGGAGCTTGTGGCCCAGCGTAATTTCTACGTCACAAAAAACATGTTCTTTTTGAAACAGCATTTTTTCGTCTGCTCCTGTTTCACAATAATTTGAATCAGGAAAAAATGCATTTTTCACCATTTTCCTCAAAGTGGGTCTTTGAGAAAAGGTGGGACGATCACTGAAAGGTCAGCATTTGGACGTCCTGAGGAGGACGCCATGGCTCTCAGCTAAGAAATGAATCATTTGGTTTAACTGCTTGTTCAGTCGAATTCTTTGAAGAGTTTTGTGATGAGACGTCTAACCGAGTCCTAGAACGCATTCAGGAGATGCGTTCATCGGCTCCTCCTGCTCACTAACTTCTGATGAGAGTGTTCTCCCTCCATCCTCCTCCCTCTGTTTCAGAGAAAGAGCCCCTGTGGGTGGCAGTAGTGGTGGCGCTTTTCGTCTTGGCAGGAGTTTTGACTCTGATTGTGTTTGTGGTGCGTCACTGGAGAAGCTTGTCCCACTTTCTTTGCCCAAAATATGCAATTCCGGAGCACTTTAAGGAGGTGTGGATACAGTTTTTTTTATTTTTTTTTCACCACAGTTGTTCAACATGAAGGATTTGTCTTACAGATCACATAAGAGGTTTACAGGAAAACGTCTTTTCTCTCATTCAGTCTCTTCTTGCTCCACCCAAGTCCTCCTTGTACCTGGCGATGCAGACCTCTCAGCCCGTGGAGGAATTCAGTGACCAGATCAGCGTTGTGATGTGCAGCAGGACAGAGGAGGACGGCAGCAAACAGCCTGCTGAGGAGAAGAGATGAGAGCCGTTTGTCTCAGACTCCTCAGATGTTGTTGAGACGCTGTATTCCCCGTAGAGGGTGCTACTGAGCAGCAACGTGCGCAAGCAGTTAGACGTTTTTCAGGGAAAAAAAAGCTGCTGAGCTTGTAAAAAAAAAAAAACAGTGCTTCTGACATGCAAACGGAAGGACACACGTTCTATATTCTGCATGAGGAGAATATCTTGATGAAAGGCTTTTTATGTTTGTGATTAAGGCAGAATTTTAAGCTAAATTGCTACAGCTCTTATGTTAAGAACGTTTTGTTATTTTTTGGAATACTTTTTGGGTATTCAATGTTTATTTAAATTGACTTGTGAAGAAGTCTGCAAACTCCGGTTCCTCTTATTTTTTAACGAAGCATAAAAATAAACCATTTTTCAAGGTACCAAAATGTTTCATTACCATCTTTTTCAAGAGTTTTAGAAATTGTTACCTTATTCATCAAAGCGGATGTTTTTTAAGTGTGTCTTGTTAATAATTATAATCAAATCTATATGATACAAACTTATAGATAAGAAGAACATAAATAATAATACAAAAACAAAAAAAGGAGCAGAAACTTATAGCTTATTAAAGTCTGCCCCTTAAAAAAAACATAATTTTACTAAAATAATAATATTATAAAAACACCCAAACAATCATAACCATCATTATCAATTTACAATAATAATGATAGTAACAATAGCATTTACATATATTACTTCACATGTTTACCATTTCAATTTTTGGTTGATATTGACATCCTTATAATTATCCTCATGCTAGAATTTATCCTTGATTTGTGCCAATACAATATGCTTATAACTATGTATAAACCTTGTTTTTGTTAAAACCAATAGGGTTTAATGGCAAAAAAGATCTCTACGGATCCAATACTCACTTTTAGGATTGTGAAAGAGGAGGTCAGAGGAAGAGGAAGACCACAGAGGAGGCTTATGGATGCAGTGAAGGAAGACATGAAGGCAGCTGGTGTTACTATAGAGGATGCAGACGACAGGGTTAGATGGAGGAAGCTGATTCGCTGTGGAGGCCGCTGAAATAAAACTTAAAAAAAAGGAGAAGTTTTTGTTGAAACCCCAGACTATTACAAATTTCTGCGCACATAGACACACAAAATCCCCTACAGTTGGTTTGTTCCAATTGGTAATTTAAATCTTCCTCTGAGATTATGTGGATTTTCTCCCTCTACAAATCATTTCCTCATTTCTATTTCCTCAAACTCAATAAGTAGCTATGTGCTTTGTATGATGATGATACTGATGAAAGACCCTGGAGTTTTAATGTTTTTAACTGAATAAAGAGTTGATTGGTATGCTCTAAGTCAGGCATGTCTAAAGTTCGGCCAGTGGGCCAAAGGAGTTCACATTTCCCCACGCTCCTGTTATACAATCAGTATTATACGGCACCCAGCACTTCCTAAAAACTCTACAGTTTCTTGATAGTGATTGCTTAAATTCAGTCATTAGTTGTAATGTGTGGCAACACTGTTCCAGAACCCTTCTGTCACACCGTCAAGCTCATTTTTAAAATATCGACTGAAAGGTAGAGTTGAGAGTGAGAGAATTAGGGGCATTCCATTTGACTTTGAGAGACAGAGGAAATAGGAGCGGGGTTTGAATTTATTTACTAAGCCTGCGACAACAGCACCGATGGGTCTGACATCGCTCAGTTAAAGTCTTTTGAGAGGAGGGAAGAGTGACATGAACATGAGCGGAGAGCCTTAAGGGTCAAATGAATAGTAAGGATTGGTTTGTTTCTCTGGTCAAAACAACAGGGGTTTGCACTTCTGTAAGATAACTATTTTCCTGCTCACATGATTTACATTTAGAAAGTCACAGTGAGAATTTAACAGTGAATAACCTGCAACATGTTGTCTGAACTCAAGCTTTATTGTTGACAATTCTTTTCTTTTTTTCAGACTTTTTATTTTATTTTACGCTGCTTTGATTTATGTTCTTCAATTACAAAATTGACTAAATTTTTTTTAAAAACGTCTTTACTTAGATTTCCGTTAAATGTAAAGAAATGAAAACTCTCCCATTGTAAAACAAACAAACAAATTTGATAGTTTGTTGTCATTTAAAATCAAGGTAACGTTTCAAAGAATGCAGGCTGATTGGTCGACCCTCTCACAGAATCTGACACTCCTTACAAAAGGTTCGGAACCCCCTGATCTAAGTCTCCCACTTTGTGGATGATCCGGACTGCTTTGTTTTTGTGACATGTATACCCCCCCCTCCCCAATACTTTATCCAGCAGGTGTTATAGAATATATTTTTATAAGACTAAATGAAAGTGTTTCTATATGAATTTTGTATTGAACAAGAATTGACCTCCCTAATGCCTTTCTGCATCCAGCTGCAGACACCCAACTGCAGCCCTCGTGACACAACGGATCAACCAAAGAGAGTCTGAGCCTGCATTTGCAGCAGGGCATCAAAAGTAACTGTCCAGATATTACCAAGAAGAGACACGTAAAGGAAAAGAAAACACAAAAACCAAAACAAAATGGTCCTCATAAACATCCCCTGGGTTTCTCAATGGAAATATTGGTTCGATCCATCAAGCTGATTCATTTTCTTCATACCCTAATTTTTTTTGTTCTTTATTAAATATTGTGAACCTTGAAATGTGTTTTCTCTTTATTTTCTTGAGCTTAATTTCCCGATATAAAGACCAGGGAATTAACATTAACTTCTATTTTAGCAGGATTTTTATGAATCACCTGGATTTTCAGCTTGATAAATTAACTTTTAATGTTGAAACTACTGTGACCCAATGCTTCAAAAATATTTCCATTATTCTCTTTTTCTTTACTGTTTCTCCCATTTCCCCGCTAAACTTTATTGATTGAAGATAAATAACTTCCAAGCTGAACTCGTAAGGTTTTGACCCGACCCGGGTTCTTGTTCTCTTCCCTTCGGCCTTTTTCTTTATCATCTTCTTTTCTGCCACCAATGTCAGACCAGGAATGTGTGGATCTGGTCAAACTGCAACGGCCTCACCGTGGTCTCCTCCTCTCCTCCACGCCTCGCTTCCTCCTCTGTCAAGTTATCAGGTGGAATGATCCATCACATGAATGAGTGCCGGGGAGCGGCCCTGATAAAATTCAAGGTTCCAGTTACAAGCGCTCCAGACTCAAAAGACTCCTTGTTCAGATCCTCTGTTTCTCACAATAAATAATCAAGTTTGTCCGTTTCTTGGAGACATTTCTGTCTCATTTCACTCCTCCTCATGGGTTTTCCCAAACAGCAGATGTGACCAAGGAAAAAACATAGAAAGGTCAGAGCCTCGATCTATGCATGTGTAGACATTTGTTTTTGCTGTTCCTATTAAGATTCCTGGAAAATTATATCCACGACTGGCCTGGTTCTCGCTCTGGATCCAACGGTCCAGAATGGTGAAGTTCTTTTTTCTTTCAGTTGGGCAGCAAAACAGGACATTTGAGAGCTGTTCCCATTCCTTTTAAAGATGAAAATACAACTTAAGGGCCACTAGCAACACTAGCTTTCCCAAAACCTCCAGAATCCAATTCAAAGTCCTGCTGTTCACCTTTAAGGCCCTCCATGACCCGGCTTATTCTTATCTTTCCGACCTACTACAAATCAATACTCCCTCCCTTTCTCTTCTGTCCTCCTCTCTGTTCCAACGGCCCGACTTGTTCCCATGATTTGATTTTTGAACATAAAACATGTAGAGTCCCTGAGTTTGATAGAATCTCTATTAAAGAACTTTTCCAATGAAAAGCGTGTATTTAGTGTTTTTAACATGTTCGTGTGCAATTTTTCTGATGATGGAGGATGTATGTAAAGAAAATTAGGCAATCCTGAGTTATTTATGTTCAACTCATAGTGAATCCGAAGCAGACAAAAAAAAGGCTGTTTAAAAAAGAGCATATTTCTGTTGTAGAAAATATGCTGGGCGGGCCACAAGCTACGTACTCTGAACTTTCAGTAAATGGCAAAGTGAGTAGGAAAGGTAAAATGAAAGGGAAATGAGCTACTGAACAACTGCCACTCTGCAGAAACAACGTCCTAGAAAACTACATAGGTTTTTTTTTTAATTTTGGCTAGAAAAGACATAATCATTATTCCTAAAAAAAAAACAACAAACAACTGGGAACGCTTTGAAAGATTAAAAGATGCTTGGAGTGGAAGTTTAAAGGGAGTGGTACTGGCTTCTGACAACTCATTTGAAGCCAACTAAATATAAAACTTAGTTAAAAAAAAAAAAGCAAAATTATTTGGGAAATTTTCAAGGAAAAGAAGAATAAAAAACAGAAAAGAAGAATAAAAACAAAGTTTGGGCTAGAAGCAGTTTGAACCACTTCATTTCAGATACTTCAATGAATAAACATGATTCTAAAAATTGTGTTTTTGTTAAAACAAAGATAAATGGAAATATATTTCATTTTAAAGAGTAATATTCTTCGTAAAAAGGCGATTAAAAAAGTAGTTTAAAAAAAATCCGATTTGGATTTGGGCGCAGTTTCAGTTCTATCCAGTAGGGGGCAGTAACGAGCGATCGACCATTTTGCACCAACTGTAAAAACAAACAGAAGAAGTTGATTTCCCTTCAGAATTTCGAGGCGACACCAACAGTCAGAGGAACCGAGCAGACGCCGAATTTAGCCGGCGGATGAGAACCTCCGGACGGGCAGTTTGTTGAGCTTTATCGCGTCGATCCCCGCAGAGGAGTCCGTCATGATCGCCGTTTTCCTGGTCTGCCTTCTGTCGTGGAGCCGCAGCAGCGCTGGTCAGACTAAGTAGTTCACTACTTTCTCTTTCTTCTGCTCTTCTTATATAACTTTAAACTTTACATTTTTATTCCAATCATGATGAATTATAATCTGGTGTTTTGTTGATTTCGAGCTCGTGCCTTTTATGAAACATTTTAGGACATGCTAACTATTACTAACTAGTCCGAGCGGCGCCAGATTGCATTATAATTAATATCAAACTTTTTCAATCTCGAGTCCGAGTGATCGTGTTTGTTCTTAAAACGATTCTAAACCCGTTTGAACTTTAATTTAAGGAGTAATTTGATTAAAAAAATAAATGGATAGATGGGATCGTTAAGGAGCCGAAAGAGCGAAACAGAAACAAATTTGTTCGACGATCGACATGACGACGCTTCGTTTTCCCTTCAGAACAAAAACATTAAAGATCGGTGTCGAAGTTTATCTATTCTCTTTATTACTACCATATTACCACATTTATATACTCTTTGACATTCAGAAAATGAAAACTACTTTTATTTTAATCTAAGTGTTGTTGTTTATTTTGGACTCGGATGTTTTTTTCAGGTTTTTTCAGAAGTCAGTCCCATGATCAGATTAAAACAAACCTTTTTCACAAATTTAAAGTATTGTGCAAACATGTATTCATTTCCCTCACTCTAATAATAATAATAAAGAATCCATCGTTTGTAGACTGTAAATTCAGGCCCCACTGTTTCATTCATATCCAGATTGTTTGATTTTAGCTCATAAAAGCAGAGCATGTAAATACTGTGGTGAAAACATTGTTTACTTCTCAGTTTTTACAAAAAGATAGAGACAGATTATGATCCCTTCAAATCATTCCAAATAAAGTATACATATCAAAAAAAATTGTCCATCTTCAATACTTCACCGGGGGCCCGGTCCTGCTGGAAGATGACATCCGCATCTTCGTCCAGCAGAAGGAATCCTCTAGAACATTCTCCTAGACTGTTGCAGTCGTTTTGGATAGAAGAAAGCAGAGTTTACCAACACCAGCTCTAGACACTGGACCCCAAATTATGACAGACTGTTCAGATTTCAGTCTGGACCTCCAGCAGCTTGGGTTCTGCTCCTCACCACATTTTCGCCAAACCATTGGACCTTGATTCCCAAAAGACTTTGATCAGAAAACAGGACCTTGGACCACTGGCCAACAGTCCAGTCCTTCTTCTTCTTGGCCCAGTTGAGAGGTTTCAGGGGCTCAGAAGTGGTTTGACCCAAGGAGCCGATAGTTTTAGTCCATCTGGGTTTTGAAGCGGTTCCTCCTCCTCATTCCACTCTTTCTGGATGTCCTGTTGATAATCCACTGAAGTCCGCAGTCGTCTTTATTCTGCTGCCACGTGGTTCTCCTGCATTAGACTTTCTATTGATCTACTTGGACGCAGCCCTCTGTGAACGGCCAGCCTCTTCAGTTCTGAACATTTGTAGCTTAACCAGACTATGGCGGGGATCAATAGCTGTGGTCACAGGTGCAAAATGTCTTTGATCAGATCAAGGATCAGATTCCATGGGCCATGAAAAACTTGATCCAGTTATATCAAACGTTTATATCAAACGTTTACATAATACACCACACTTGCCCTCAGAATAAATCCTTTCGACATGCGCAGAGCTATCTAAATACCGAAACAGGCAACAGAAGAAGAAATGGCAAGTTCTGTTCTACACGAAGAGCCAGATAATCTTCTAAACATGCTTTTATTATTATTATTACTTTTAAGTGACGGTTCGCACATAAGTTTCTAAATCCATGCGGCCATAAGTAAAGCTTTATTCTTGATCAGCTAAAGTTGTGGCTAACATGTGGAACCGTCATTCTGAGTCTTGAATGCAATAAACACAATGAAAAAATCCTTTTATGATCTTTCATATTCCTAACTACTCAGTGTCATTCCTGGTCCTGTTGGGCTGAACATGTGAAATGATAGACACCAGGTTACACTTATTGTGTTTGTGTTTTTTCACATTTCACTTATTGGTTGGCAGACTTTGAGAAAACTATAGAAGCTGATCTTTTTTTTTTTTTCCTGCCTTCCACCTTTTTTTTCCTCTCAGCACCCCTGCAGCAGCACAAACTGAGTCATCCATTCACAGTTTCAGGGCTGGAGCTAATTTTCCACCTCAGAGTTACACTGAAACTCCATTACAAGTTTTTACAGTTTCTGACTTTGAAGCAGTAAAATCCTGTTAACAGCTGCTGTCTGAAGATAAACCTGACAGGATGGCAGCGGGTGTGTCGCCTGTAAATATCTCAGACTTTGATAAAAGTCAAAAGCTTTCCTCATAAGAATTACAACATCGGACTGGCTTTGGTCAGTCGGGGGAGGCATCATGATACGGGCCAGTATATCTTCTTGTCATCGCACTCATGACAGCTTAGAGGACTTGGTTGTTCCTTGGTTCTCTGGAAACTTCAACAAAGCAGAAACTGGCTTGTTAAAGCCGTCAGGTCGGGGCGATGAAGACCAGGAAGGTGGTTGTCGTTTGAAAGTGCCGAACATTTGCTTCAGGTGTTACAATCTAGAACCCCTGCTGGTTAAATTATGTGCGTTGGTCCTAAGTTTTCAGGACAACTTTGTCTCTTCAGAGGAGCATTCAAAAATCATCATAAAGGTTATAACTTTGGACGTTCAGGACCGCATTCCTCAGAAACTGAGTCACAGAGAAACATGTTTCATAACCTCCTGAGCAGGACTCTTACCGTACACACCTGCAGGCATTCGGGACAAACACACCTTGAGTTCTTACTTCCTCTTTTCTTAAAATATCCTTTTTTTCCTTCACATGTCTTTACTGTGCAAACCCGCAAGTTTTTTTTTTTTGTCTTAAGTATTTTTTTGTTGAACAGCAGGTTTGCTTCTCAAAAGAGGAACTGATCAACGTTCACAATTAGACACAATGACTACGTGTTTCTGCTTTCTATTTTATTTTCATGCAAATTTAGTTTTATTACCAAACTTGATGAGCACAGATGTACGGTGGAGGAAATAAGACTTTGATTCCTCGCTGCACAGTCAGTCATCTGAATTTGAACAATGAGATTTAAAAAAAAAACTCTAGAAATCGACTCCAAAGAATTGATATATATTAATCTGCATTTTATTGATGGAAATTTGTATTTGAAGCCTCTTGCCAGAAAGACTCGGTACACTGTGGAAAAACCCTTAAAAGCAGCACAGCGATTCTTAGTTGTTGAGCAGGTTTTTGCACATCAGGAGGAATTTTGCTTCCTCTTCTTTACAAACGACTTCTTAAAAAAAAAAGGAGGGGGGGGGGGGGTAAGGAGGTGGGATAATATTGTATGTGAACGAGCGATGGTGCCATCCAGGACCTGACAAAAGCGTCTCTGTAGCCCGAACGATGAACTCCGGACTGCTTCCTTATTATCTGCCCATGTACTTTACATCCGCCATTGTGGTCACTGTTTACGTTCCCCCATCAGCTGATGCAGACGCAGCTGCTGACATCATCAGCAACACCATCTCCCTGCTGGAGAATCGACAACCAAATGAATATAGAGTAATCACTTCAACCATGTTAACTTGGATGGGACTCTTTCTGAATTGACACAGTATGTGGACTGTCCCACCTGTGAAAACAACACCCTGGATCTGCTGTATGCTAATCCTGGCCGGCATCAGTTCACCATTTGACAGTACATGGCTCCGCCTTTCCTCCCATCCACTGACTGCAGTAGTAGACCCCCCCCCCCCCCATAGCATAATGCTTCCACCTCTATGCTTGACAGTGGGGATATTCTTCAGGTGATTGTGTTATACCCCTTTGAATGTCTAGGGGCCCAGAGGAGCATAAAATAAAATAAATGTTTTTGCTCTCACTTCAACTGAAATTTATTACAGACAAATTTATTAACAAACTGATAATTAACAATCCATAATAACTTAAAAGTTGAAGCAAAAAGGCTTTCAGGGTGAACCAAGGCCAAACTAACAAACAAATCCACGCATAACTGAAATCGGAACTCTTACCTGTGAATGAAAGAAAATGGAAACCAATGACAAAACACTAACCTGTCTAGACTAACGTCAACAGGAGGAAAGCATCTGTATAAGAAAATGACAGTTCACCACTACAGCTTCACTTAAACACAACCACACTAAACAAAAGACTACACAAAGTGGGCCTGGACACAAAACATCACAAACTATAAAACAAGTGGAGAAGAGCGCCAAGCTGCAGTGGAGTCAGGTTGCAGCAAAGTACATGGTAAATGGCGTTTAAATGGTAAATGGACAAAGCGCTTTACAGTCACAGACCTATTCACCCATGCACACACACATGCACACACACATTCACACACTGATGGCGGCTCCACTGCCAAACACAGGCGCCTGCCTACCACCAGAGGCAAGGTGGGGTTCAGTGTCTTGTCCAAGAACACTTCGACTCATGGGCGCGCAAGGCGGAAGTCGAACCTGCAAACTTACGATCATGGGTCGACCGCCCTACCGCTGCACCGCGGCCGCCCCCAAAGCTCCCTTCTCACAGGCTGGAGGTCCACACAGTTCTTCTAAAGGCTGCCTCCATCGGCATGGGTCCAATGGGAGCCAGAGCCTTCCAGCACCACACCTGGAATCAATCAGACAGACAGACAAAGATCCACAAAAAGACAGACGTCCCATTTTGATGAAAATGTAAAAGAAAAACTAGATATGGCTACAGCCGTAACACATTGGCAGCTTTTCTCTTCCTCCAAACACGGCAGGTTGAAGCCATAGAGCTCCACTTTGGTCTCATCTGACCACAGCACCTCCTTCCTAATTACCTAAATCCTGAAGGTATTCATCAACAAACTTCAGGTGGGCCTACACATGTGTTCTTAAGGGTTACGGTAAAACCACCACGGTTTTCAAGGTGACTGCTTCAGCTCCTGCTGCGGTGTTTTAGGCCAATGGCTCACTGTTCTCATGATCATGGAAACCCCACCAGGTGAGATCTGGTTTGGAGCCCCATATCTATACGTGGATTGATAGTCATGTTGCACCAACGGTTGTCACGGTAACCCTCAGCTTCTTGCTGATGGTTTTGTAGTCTATTCCGGTCTTGTGCAGGTCTACAAGCTTCTCCCTTAAATCCACTGAAAGCTCTTTAGTCTTTCCCATGATGGAGAGTTTGGAGTCTGACTGATGGACAGATTCTGTGGACAGGTGTCTCTTCTACAGGTGATTAGTTAAAGCAGGTGTCTTCAGTTCAGTTTAATGGTTACTAGGGGTTCAAATACCTATTTTCCCTCAATGAAATGCAAATAACATTTATAGAACTTCTTTCAAGTGGATTTCTTGATTTCCTGTCTTTAACGGTTCAAGTGAACCGACAAACTGTCAGTGTATTTGTAGAATACTTTTTTCTCAGCTATAACACAGAACTGTTTCATTTGACAAACAGACAGTTTCTTAACTTTTTGGGGGGTGTATTTGAATTCGATATAGTATTTTTTTCAAGTTGGGATGTCATGTAAACAAACTAAACTCTTACTTTGTTTTTTTTCTTCACTTCCAACAAACCTGCTTTTCTGTATTTTTCCCATGGATTTTCTTGGTTTTAAGTTTTGCTTTCGTCATTTCATTTTTATGTTGTTTTCCTCTTTTGTAGTTGAATTTGCCTCATGTTTCTCGTTTTCTTTTCTTTCCCGGTCTTCCTGTTAATTGTAGCAGTTTGAATAGTTGGATGGCCCCCGACTGTTTCACCTTTGTTGCTGTTCTTCCTGTCAAAAGGCGGCAGATGCTTTTCACTGTATTCTTTCATTTTCTTTCCCTCGTCTTCCTCACAAAGAAACGTGTCTTTGAGTCCCAGGGTTGATGTTCTTTTGTGTGTTTGTTTGTTGGTTTTCCTGCAGTGGAGACAGAGCTGCCCCCCCCACAAGACCTGACTATGGTGGCCATCAACACTAATTACACTTTAAGGTGGAACTACAAGCAGAGCGCTGCCTTGCCCAACCAGGTCACCTTCACCACAGAGTTTATCTCGTAAGTGGCAGATGTGCACAGACACACCAGAAACCATGCGATAACATGCTTCATCTTTTGACATTTAGGATCTCAGATCATAAATGAGGGATGGTTCTTTTGACTCAGAGGTTCCTCGACCGTTGTAGATTTTACTTGTAGATTTAATGCATTTCAGTGTATTTATAATCTTTTGCCATTTAATTTTTGTGTTTGTTCTTAAAGCTTTTGAATTTCTGCAAAGCTCTTTGAATTAGCTGTGAGCACATAAGATGCTCGGCAAATAAATTGGCCTCATTCGTTTGTATTTTCAGACGGATCCCTCATGGGCGTTGTAGAGGGCACTCTGTTGTTTCTGTGGGTTTTGTTCTTCCACTATATTTCTATGTTGCAACTATTGACTGTATATAAGAACTGGAGCGAGTGAGTGTGACGTCACCCGTTGAAAATGTCTTACAACAAAATTAAGTCAAACATAAATAAAAGCACAACTGTACTTTCACTCTTCTTGGCAGCCATTCGTCTGTCAACATGTGTCTGCAGCCTAATCCAAAATGCATTCACCTTTACACCAAGTTTCCATTCGTCTGAAATTCCATAGACTTAATTTGTGTTTCTCTGGTTTCCCCCACAGGAAGTACAAGCTGACATTCAAAAAGAAGCCCCCGGTTTGGAAAACGGCATGTAAAGAGTCACCGGAGCACTCCTGTGAACTCACAAGCTTCGACTTACATTATTTTGCCATTTACACTCTCCGGGTGCGGGCCAGTGTCAACGGCAATCACTCTGCTTGGGCATTTAAGGATTTCTGTCCTGAGGAAGACAGTAAGAGTTGTTTAATTGCAGCATACATGAAGCCTTC
The DNA here is from genome assembly GCA_037389245.1 of Oryzias sinensis. Taxonomy (NCBI): domain Eukaryota; kingdom Metazoa; phylum Chordata; class Actinopteri; order Beloniformes; family Adrianichthyidae; genus Oryzias; species Oryzias sinensis. The sequence continues at coordinate 16,190,110 of CM074501.1, read as the reverse complement.
AGAGCGCCACAAACCACTGAAACAGGAGACAAAGCTTTTGAGAAATGAGACAATGCAGACATTGCTTCACACAACACTGGTAAAGTGTTACTTCAACACTTTACCTGTATTGTGTGCTTCTGTTGAAGCAATGTCCCATATTTCTACTCTAGAAGAGCGCTCAGCGAAAAAGGTTGATTTCCAATGGTCCGTCTGTTGGGTTTCAGTGACACGAAGAAGTAGAACGCTTTATTAAACAAACGCAATGTTTGCCCACAGGCAGCCCGTATCCACCCACAAGGGCAGGTGTGACCAAGGCCTTAACTCATTGCATGGGCAAAGTGGTTGAGAAGTTTACTGCAAACAATGATAATGGATGTTTTCCAACCAACCTGCCATGAAAGCTCTTTAGTATCTAAAAACACCTGATCCAGGTAATCAGCATTAGATAAGGCAGGGTTTCTGTAAAATAACAACCACAGGAGGCTGTCCCTCGAGGCTTGGAGTTTGACAGCTCATGCTGTAGACGATCTCCAGGTCAGGGAGCTCGATGCTCTCAATGGGGCAGATGTGGAATGTCTTGAGAACCCTTGAGAGCAATTTAAAGTCCTTTTGGCCATCGGAGAGGAGGAATTGGCAACATTTAACCAACGCTTTTTATCCAAAATGACTAGCTGATCCTAATTACGATCAGGAGATACGTGGGGTCAGCTGTCTTCCCCAAGAACAAAAAGACTCTCGCCTAAACAGACGAACAAGTTTAGAGAAGTTACTTAATTTGATGACTTTAATATTTCATTGCCCGTTGCCCACCCAGAAGTCATATCTTGTATTTGTCATTCTAGGTGGAATTGGCCCTCCCTCCTCCGTGAAACTGGCCCTTGCTGGATATAGCCTGGAGGTTTCCATTGTTGACCCCTTGACCAGCACCAACAGCTCCATGAAAGACTTTGTGACAGACTTGTCCTACAACATTCGTTACTGGGAACGGCATGAAGATGAGGAGGTTTGGAACACATGTTGACATAAATGCACAAAAAGATTTTGGTTTTTTTTTTAGATCTTTGTGCAGAAACTCTGCAGGTTGCTGTTTTCATTCTACTTCCTCTTTTTTACCGACAGCTGCATGAACCTTCACTTGCATGTTTGTTGGTTTGAACTCGTGCAGCAAAGAGTCGCGTGTTTCCTGTCTGTGCCACAGATTGTTGTGCTTTTGTGCTGGCAATTGTGAGTCACCTGTGGTTAGAAGAAGCAAGCAGGAAGTCTGTGTGTTTGGTTCACGTGAAGATTTTTACTAAAACTAACTTTAAAAATGTCCCTCAGGCTTTGATCATCAAAACCATCTCCACCAACTCAAATGTTGTGGCTTTGTCTGACCTGAAGCCTCTGACCTGGTACTGTGTCAGGGTCCAGTCATACACCAAATACTACAACCGTTCCAGCAGCTTCACCTCGCCGCTCTGCATGAAGAATGACGGTGAGACCTTCATCCAACTCCTCCTCTGTTTTAATTCACCGAAAGCTTCCTGAAACCCGTCTTTCCATCGCAGAAAAGCTCGCTGTCAGAAATGCCCAAAATTTGCACAAAATATTAACCTTTTGGGAAGATAATCCTCAAAGCAGATGCCTTGTTGCATTAGGTTGATCATTCTGTGATGAAAAAGTCCCTTTTTACATCCAATCTTAAAGATCATTTTTGATTTTTGCCACTTTTCATTCTGAATATTGAAAAGAAAAATATAACAATGTAATTCAATCTTTCCACTGTTTGTGCTTGGATCAGCTGAGTGACAGCAGCCTTGCTCCTCCGCACGCCCTCGTCCAGTCACAACTTTGTTCTTCAGCGAAGAACTTATAGCTACTTCAGGACAATGGTGGTTTCAATGCCCCTTAAAATTGGAAACACGGGTCACTTAAAATCCACTCCAATCATCTATTGTCAAGCATTTCCAGGGGTCTTTTTTTATTATGTTTATGCTGTTTTTAGCCAAAATCTAAAAACCTCTCATTATCTAGGACATGGTTTCTGCAGAGCAGCAGGAGTTCATTAGGAGATCCATTTGATCTGAAGAACTGAGTCTTGCGTTATAAGGTTTACTCCAGGACTGAGTTTGTGGCAAAAGACTTGAAGAAAGAAAAATAAATTAAACGATGTCGTTTAAGAATGTGTGAAAAAGGGAAACTGTTTTATGTGATTTTTCTTGTCTTTTTTTTTTTTTTTTTAAATGGACAGAATACGGAAATTTCTCTTTTTATTATTTTTAGTGAAAATCACAAATAAAATGTCCTGTTGCAAAGTGAACTGTTTTGCTTTATTGGGTGATGAAGATCATGTCGTGCTGAATCTCATCAAAGATGAAGAGAATTGAACATGTAGTAATTTTAAGGATTGTTTAGAGTGTAAAGAGCGTTCTAGAACATGCTGAACCCGGGTTATTGTTGTTTACACTAAAGATTTTGTTTTACTACTATATACTAGCGCATGTGAGCCACCTACAGTAAGAAGAGGTTGAAATTGATGACTGTGTTTGTGTGGTTGTGTGTGTGTCAGGACATGTTCCTTGCTGGCAGATCTTGCTAATCTTCATGGCTTTCCTGGTCATCGTCGTCCCTCTCGTGGTGCTTTTGGCCGTCGGCTCCTTCAGATGCAGCCGATTTTGGAAGTCGGTGCTTCACCCGGAGTTGCCCTCCTTCCTCATAGAGGTACTCCCACCCCCACCAGCTCCTCCTGTTTTCAGAAGGTTGTGATTTATCCGAAAAACAAAGAAAACAAAGTTCTGCTTTTTTTCGTCTCCCTCAGTCTCGCCGTGACTCGACCGGAGGGAGAAGTCCCCAGCTCATCACCATGAGTATTGAGTCGGAGCAGCTGTGTGACAACATGACAGTCTGCCCGAAGTCCTCAGAGCTGGAAACGCTCAGCCTGCTTAAGGACTCAGCAGCGCCCCCTTTAGGCCTGAACCCAGATAGCAGGTCACTTGAAGTATTACAGATTTTTTTAAAAAGAAGAAAAGTGTTGTCTTTTAGCTTAGCCTCGGTTCAATTAAATGATCACAAAGATCTGAAAGACTGAGATTTATCTCCTCAGTCTTCATTACATTCATTAAAACATTCATTCATATTCATTAAAGTGTTCTGAAAGATATCTGCAAATAGAAGTCTCCTACACACTTACCTGTAGTCATCTAATCTTATATTTAGATATATATTTTTATTTATTTTTTTAATTTACTAATTATATAAATACTGCAATCTTACATCCATCAGTTCAGAAGATTTAAACCAACAACTACACCCTAGTTAACACCAATGTGAAACATGTAATTGGAAGCAGGCTTGTTGAGGAGAAACATGCAAACTTCACATAGAAAGGCCCCAGCCAGGATTCAAATCAGGTTTTTCTTGTTGTAGGGTGAGAGAGCTAACCACTACACCACCGTGTCCAACTAGTAATCGCAAGACTCTACCTTCCAAGTAGCAAACATTTCTGTTGAGATTTACCTATGGTTAAAAAACTATTATCAAAACAGCCATCCAACAAATATATTTCTGTTTATTTGTCACATAACTGAACAAAATGATGGTAAAAAGTTTCATTTCTATTATTATTAGAAAGAGCTTAAAAACATTTTCTTATCTTCTGCTGTGTCTAATTACCGTTCAGAGGTAACGTTCTTAACGTGTAGAATTGCCTTTACACGTATTTATTAGAAAAAAAGTGAGCTCAGAGAATCACAATGATTGAAACATGTTTGACTGGGAATTGTTTTATGTTTTACATCTAGTAAACTAGATGTCTGCAGGAAGATGTGTTGTAGACCTCTGTATGCACATCTCTCTCAGAACACTATGGTAGATGAGGTGTCCATTAGACATCGACAGTACAGTAGATGACTAATAGACATCTTGTGTCTGGTGGGAAGAAACTACCCAAATGGCTTGTTTACAAAGTGCAAGGAATGATAGGACCGCAACGCAATTAGCTGTGGGAAAGTCGTCTGCTAGAGATCCAAACGACGATGTGCAATAGGAATGGAATTGATTATAATGCTCATCTGCAGCTGTAAGCATATGAGAAACAAACAGAAAAATCAGTATCTCCTTAAAAGCTGTAAGAAAATAACTAAAATCAAATCACAAAGTGAAACAAAGGAGCAGCTTAAATCTGTCAAAGTAAAAGATGTAAAAAAAAATGTAAGATGACTTCTAAAAATTTTTTTCAGAGGTTTATGTTCATGAGATCTTCCTCAGCTGCAGTAAAAGTACAAAAATGTCTTGAATGTGAGTGAAGAAAAAGTAAGTGAACCTGGTTCTGTGTGTTTCAGAGTCCTCCGTCAGAGCAGCAACAACAGCAGCAGCAGCACAGACTCTGGAGTTTACTCCACAGCCGGCACATCCGGCAGCCTGCAGCTCAGCGGTGCTCCAGCCGTCACAGCCGCTGTCAACAGAGCCGTAGACTTTCTGCCGGTGAAACTCAAGGACATAGAGGCGGGGCTTCACACGTGCTTCATCAATGCAGACGAGGGCATCAGTGAAAGCTGAGGAGAAAACTGGACCACACAGAAGAAGAAGGCTGAGACATAGACTCTATAAGAAGCAACTCTTTGCTCCCTCCTGTAAATAAAATGCCAGAATGCACTGCTATGGCCAGAGTCCAATCTGAAAAAAGACAGCATTCAAAGCTGTCTGTGTCACGTCTAAATTTCTGCATTTCTGCAGCTTTAGGAACCTCACGTTTATCTACAGTTTTCACGCCTCTGAAGCTTCGGCCTGATAAGAAACTCACTTATCTGCAAGTTCTTGTGAACCGCTCGATGAAGCCATCAGGACGCCAGCAGCAGCTGTGCCACCTGAAAATGGTTCAGTCCGAAGACCTGAAGCTGAACAAGCACGGTATTTTTGCATCAGAAGAACCTGCTCCATGATGTACAAATCTCACGAATCTCGCTCTTTCACATTTCTATTCTGATATGTGAAAGTCTTGCTGTCATATAAATCCAGCCAGGCACAAATTATGAATTTCTCCTTCTTGATCAAGCTTCAAACGACTAGCACTTCCGTGTTTTGAGAACGTCACTGCCAAGTCTGATTCCCGGATTGGCCAAAGTTCCACTGGTTTAACTTTGAAGGCATGTTCAAAGGCTGCATGTTTTGTACGTAGAGCCTGAAAACTTACTTACAAACTTCCGTTGCAAGACATGAACGAAAGAACTTTGAAATTGGATGCCCAAAATGCTCATATACTCACGTTTACATAGACTTTTCACAGGAAGTGGCTGCTTGGACACCTATTTCCGAGTTTGGTGTGAATGTTCCATTAACTTAGTTGTGCTCTAACAGCTGCTTCACGTCACCCTCATCTTGATCTTTATCGCACTATCTGCACTCCTCCACTTTAGAGTGGTTCTCCTATTGTTCAGCAGGCCTGACGGACAAAAAACATATTTAGATGTAGGGGCAGGGGTGGGAGCCGGTTTAGCTCGTGCTGGTTTGCGGCGCCTTCCTTCCGTGAAACCAGGGTTCAAATCCGGGCTGCTCTCTGTTCCCTTCTCTACTTCGTGTCATGTTTAGTGATCGTCTGTTGGACCTGGTTCTTCTCTTTTTATGTTTTATAAACTTTATGTGATTCTTATTTAGCTTATTTTGTAAAATTTTGTAAAAATTCTAGTGTTTCTGTATCAAAAAAAAAAAAAAACTGAGCCGGCCTGCAAGTGTTGAAGCCTAATTGAAACTATTAATTTTTTAATGCGCATTTACAAAAGAAAAGTTTGAGTGTAGTGGGTTTTTTTTTTGGAGGTTTTTCACATTTCATTAAATCTATGTGTAATAGGCTCCCTCCCCTCAGCGACACACCCACTGAACCGTCTACTCTGGTCATTGGCTCTTCTCTAGTTAGACACATGGAGCTCCCAGCGGCTACAGTAAGGTGTTATCCGGGGGCCAGAGTTGGCGACATTGAGGAAACATTAGTGTTGTGTTGTTCAAATCAACAGTCTTTTAGTTCAGTTTTATCTTGCGTTATTTGACACATTTGTTTCAATCTCCCAGCCAGCTCGCCTCCTTAATTCTCCTTCTCTCTTGCTCCTTCTGTGTCTGTCTCGCGATATTTCAGGAACTTTGACTATACTACATTTTCCTATAATAAACAAATCACGCTGTTCTCAAACTAAAACAAAAATACTTTTTCAAATACCGTTGTAATAAATCGTGTCAATAAATGAGAACGTGTATATGTTTTTTTCCCCCCAAGTCTCTGTATCTTATGGGCTTTCTGATAACCTGGCCCTTCCTGGTAATAATGACATCAAATGCAGAGGGGTCACGTTCTGGTGGGATCTCAACTGCTGGAGCAGTCCCAGCATCCACTGCCTCATGATGGTTTGGATCACTGCTGGCCGATGAAGGCTCGGGGATGTCAAAGTCACCCTCCAGGGGTGTCTTACGAAGATGTTTGACATCCCTCATCACTTTAGATTCATCCTCTGTGTCGACCAGTTCAAAGGAGTTGTCGGCTGTGTTTTTCAGCAGTACGTAGCGAGTCTGTCTGAATTTTGGATCCAGCTTTCCATTTTCCATACTCACAATGAAAATTATATCCCCTACTTTAAAATTGTGCTCCTTTGCTGTGCTGGTCTGGGCAGCATAGTGTTTCATTTTTGGTTTTGACATCTGTTGCTTTCTCCTTTTCTGGTCGATCTTCAATCTTCTTTTTCAAGATTTGGACATTTAGTGTGTTTGTCTCTTCCAAATATTAAAATGGCTGGTGTTTCTCCTGACGCTCTGTGAGGTGTTTAATAATACACCATTACTAGTTTTGGGAGTTCCTCTTTCCATGTCTTTCCCTCTTAATAGCTTGCCCTGAATGCTTTCTTTAGGTGTATGTGAAACCTCGCCACTTTACCATTGCTCTGTGGAAAATAAAGTGATGCTCTGATGTGTTTAATTTCACGTGACTTTAGAAATGACTCCAAAACCTGTCCTACAAACTGCCTGCCATTGTCAGTAACAGCCTCTAGGGGATAGCCAAATCTAGCAAATATCTTTGTCAGTTCTGTAACCATAGTAGCTGAAGATATGTCTGAAATAACTACAGTCTCCAGAAATGAAGTATAGTAGTCTATCACAGTCAGTTTTTGCTTGTTTTTGGATAGGGACTACCAGATCCATACCAATAGTCCATGGTCTCTGGGGTAGTACCTAGTGGTTGGAGGGGTTAGTCTTCATATAGTGGCTGGTTGAGAACACAGGTGGAGCAGTTTCTGACCAGTCTCTATACACCTAAGTCCATGTTGGGCCTGTAGAATTAACTCCCAAGATATTGTTTGGTACAAACCACCATTTGATGAGTCTCGTGCCCATTCCTCAGTGCTTGTCTTAACATTTCTCTGGGTAGCACTATACTGTGTCCTCTCAGTAGGAGTCCATCATATGTTCACAACTCTCTTGTACACCTGTTATATGACTGCAGATCCACGGGAACTGAGTCTGGCCATTTTCCTGTCTCAACAAGTTTATTTAGTTTTTTCAGTGATCCATCCTCATTGGACATTCCGACTACCGGTATTTGTTCTATCTTGATTTGATACGATTTTATTGATTTATTTCAAGCATTGTAGTCAAAGCAATAAAGAATTTACACGTATTTATCAAACTCATTACAGAAATGATGAAATGCATAGATTAAAAAGACAGAAAACAAAACAAAAATGTCACTAAAATCACATTTGCTTAATTAAATACAGTGATCATTAACTGAAGTATAAGTAGAGTTTGATTTATTGTTTGAAAAGGAGTGTGAAGAAGCAAGCTTATATAATCCCACCCCTTCCGAGTTCATTCATTTGATAGTTTTACAGTGTTTTAAATCCGGTTCTGATCAGATAGATTCTCTTGAAGTAACAAAATCCAGTGCCTAGTAATGATTGATGATCTTCAGAAAACATTCATTTCATGATTTCAGTAACAGTATCTTGTAGTCATATGGGTGTAGTCTCAACCCAAATCTCTGTATTCATGGAGGTGTCAGCACTACCTTTTCTGGGTGGAACATGTGGTCTGTTTGAAAAGTAAACTTGCCTCCCCACAAGTAAGTTCTAAAATGTCCCACAGACCATACACAACCTAAAGCCTCATGTTCCATTTCAGAAAAGCGCCATTCAGTTGGGCGACTTGCATAAACTACTGTTTGGTTGTTCTGCCCATCTAGCAAAACTGTCCATCTGGTAGTCCCTAGCAAAACTGCACCTAGTCCTATTGGGCTTGCATCACTAATAACTATTGTAGGTGCACCTAGTTCAAAATATGCCAGGCATGGCTCACTCACCAACGCTTCTTTCATTGCTTGGAATGAGCTCTCTGCTTCACTAGTCCATTCCCACACTTGTCCCTTTCTAGTCAGTTTCCGTAGTGGTTCTGATGAGTTTGCATAGTTCAGTATGAATTTAGGAATCCAAAGGTGCCGAGGAACTAGTGGATCAGCTGAAAATTTTCAGACCTGAGTGCTTTGTAATTGGCTTCAACCTTTTTGGGTCTGGTTTGATGCTCCGCAGTGATTCATCTATTCCTTCATTTATTTTCGAATCTGTTTTTTCCCTTTCTGGGTCACTGGGCTGCCGGTGCCTATCCCGGCCACAACGGGTGAAGGCAGGGGACACCCTGGACAGGTCGACAGTCTGTGGCAGGGCAGAAATACACTTGTCTCTGTTGAGGGTTAGAACTCAACAGAGACTCGTACTGCTCCTGCTCCTACTCTTGGTTGTAGACCCTACCTCTGGTTAATCTCGTGCCCGCAGTCATCCCCCAACCCCATCTGGATGAACCTCATCTGCTTGACTAATTGAACAAGTAGTTGTAGAGTTGGATAAGCTAATTCTTCTCTTAGAGTTCTGGTACATTGCCTGTCTGGGGTAGGATCCCTCCTTAATGAGGACATCCCTGCTGTTTCTTCTTTTTTTCCTCGAATCCATCATTTTTAGGGGTTTTTCCATACAGAGGAGAGTCTAAGGGCAGGAATGCTAACTTTCGCTTAGTCTGTTTAGTTTAGTTTAGCCATTACCTATTGAATTCTATGACTTCATGTTCATTATGGTCTCATTTTTTTTTATACAATTACCGGTATGAAGCCCATTGAGACCACTATTTTTTTCATGAATTCAGCTCATAATATTTAAATTGCTGTTTTTAACTGTTAACTTGTTTTGTGTTTATGGAGTTTTATTGTTGTATTTTTATGTTTTTACATACTTTTGTACTGTGAGGCGACCTTGAGTGTCCATAAAGGCACCATATAAATAAAAATTATTATTATTATTACTATTGTTGTAATATTGGGCCACATAAATAAAATTGAATTGAATTAAAACAAACTGTACACAATTGATGATTTTGGCAACAGCTGGTTTAATGACACAGCTTTTCCTTTTCTACAATAAAAAAGTACCATTAAATGAAAAAAATCAACCAAATAAAATATAAGTTATATTTATTTGGCCTAGTACCAAAAATCTGTTGGTTGGTGGTTAAGTTTCATTTGTCTTCTTCCTTTCAGTTTTCATCGGAGTGGTTCTTCAAGCTCTCCCAACACGGAGACAAATAAAAAAATAAGGAGATGGAGGGGATGACTAATGAGAAACATCAGGTTGGTGACCTGAAACCAGGTGCCACATGCTCTGACGGAAAAAAGCAAATTAAAAGCACTAAAACAGGGTTCTAAAAAAAAGTGAAGAAACTCCTTTATCAATAGAAATTGTGCAACGTCGGCACAATCTAATTTTTGGCATCTTTTAAGTTAAACGTTAAAGATGTTTCCTTTTAATTCATATATTTCAACACTTGAAAAAGTGCACAAGAATACTGCAGTGACCTATTTAGAATTTTCAATTCCTCTTTTTGTCAAAGCATTGTATTCATACAAACAATTACAGACAGAAAAGAACGTGCTGTTTCAATTTCCTTATGAGCCCAACAGTCCCATTGAATGCCTCTTCCCAGTTTCCATGGAGACTGAGAGGAGCTGTGTTTTAAACGGCACAAACAAGCACGTTGGAAAAGTTTGCAGAACTGAATCTGCAAATAATGGCAAAAATATATATTTCCACTTAATGCGTTCAACTGCAAAACCCTTTCTGTCCTTTTTTCTTGTCAAAGCTAAAAGGGTATTGATAAGCTACAGCTTCTGTCTATCTCCTCTCCAAACATGTCATTTTCTTGAGTTCTATCAAATGAATACTCTTTTTAAAATTTTCCTTAAAAGAAAAAGATTACCTGACTGAATTAATTATTATTGTTATCAGTGAGGGTAATATTGATTTACTTGTTGTGGATTCTATAACATGTTTGAAATAAATGAACTAAACTCAAATAAACCTAGACAGACATGAATAGTTTTTGGGAAATTAAAAGTTAAAAAAGTATTTATTTTAAGTCATTAAGTATGTGTGAACAACAGCTATTGATTGCAGTTTGCAGTTTTTATACGGCTTTATGGAGGTTTTTGTTTTCTTAAATATACACACAATAAGAATATAAATAGAAATGGATGGTTGTCATGCAAACACACAACACTGCACGATACTTTCACTTCCCCTTTGCATTGCTCGTCATTTCTGCTGCCAGAAATTGCTGAAGTGCAGCAGGGTGCACTTTGAGGGCTTCTTAATCGGTTTGTATAAAAAATGTTTATATGCAGACCTATTTGACTTAAATGCTTTATTTACTGATGCTGGCAGCTGGTTGGCTCAGTTGTGTGTAGGACTGGTGCATGGGAAACCAGGGTTTGTTTCCCAGATGATGTAATAGGCTTCATGAAGCTACTGCATAACGATGTTGGGGGCTCAAGCCCTTATGCTGGTCCCCAGCCTGGATAAAATACAGGGTTGTGTTAGGGATGGTATTTGGCGTAAAACTCTCTACCAAACCACCTGTGTGAGTCAGTGAAAGCTGATGGTGTAGTGACTGCTTTATATGATGTGATATGCCAAAAAATAATAATGGATTCGATTTATCGGTGCCTTTCCAGACACTCAAAGCGTTTACGATGTGTCCATTATTTATTGACTCCTCATTCATTCAGAGGCGTGGCTACCAGTTTGCGCCTACGGTCCCTCTGACCATCACCAGGACATTCATACGAGTTCACACACCAGTGGTGGCCACATTGGAGGCAGGGAGGGTAAAGTGTCTTGCCCAAGGATGACAGTTGACTGGGGATCGAACCGCCGACCCTTTGACCATTTTACGACCTGCTCAACCACCTGAGCCACTGCCCCCCACCAAGAGGAGAACAACTTTATTCATCGATAAATCAATTTTGTTTTTAGACATTTGTGGTTTACGATGAACTGGCCTTGGATTCCACTGGGATCATCTTTTGATCTATTGTGAAAGCATTGCCTTTAAATTATGCATTTTTTAGCGGAAAAAAAAAAGGTTTTCTAGGACATAGTTTTTGCAGATCGGCAGTAGTTGGTTAGAAATTCACCTCTGAGTTGCGAGCCGGAATGCCCCATTGCTGAGAGCTCTCTGTTTACACGCTCCCCTGCTAGCTTGGCGAGCAATATTGGAGCTATCCAGCAGTACAGTTCTGAGCGCGATACCAGCTCAGACAAAAACATACATTTGTCTGCAAGTGGATGCATCAACATGGAGTGGAACCGGGAGCCAAACACATTTTCTACATTGGATTCTAAATGGTTTATTTTTTGTTATTTGAAAAACATTTCCAAACAAAAGCAGGATGATTCAAAACGTGAATTTTACAATTTGCATATTTGATCATTAATTTTTTACTCATTCTTTTATTTATTCATTTTATGTATTTTAGTTTTATAGACCTCACAAATAAGGTCTTTTTCTAACTGTATTTTTAATCTGCTCTTGATTCACAACAATTTGAAATATTCAGATATGCAATTTGGGCTTAATTTTCTCATTTTATGTCCTCCGTCATCAGAAAAATGCCACAAGGAAATACAAAAAACAAACAAACAAACAAACAAAAAACACAGTAGTTATCAGAGTGGGTCTTTAAACAAATTCAACTAGATGTACCCAATCAGACATCAACATTTCTAAGAGACTGGAAACTGCCTTTGAAAAAAGCTTGGGGGGAAACAATGCAAGGTATTCATTTGAGTGAGTTTACTTTATGTGGCAGGAGGTAGCTTTTCCCAGCTGCTATAAGGACCTTTAGGATCGCTGTTTATCACAGGGTAACTTTAAAGTAACTCTAGGAAAAAGTATTTTCTTTTCCCCAAAACAAATAAGTTTCGGTTTCTGATATACCCTCTTTTGCTTTTTTCTTTTAATTAAAAAAAAATGTTAATTTCAGAATTCAGACTGTATTCATTGTTTATTACTTTAGGCTCGAATTTTTTTCCTTGATTTTATTGTCAGTTTAAAAAAATATAATTATTATTAGAATTGCCTTTTTTCCCCACAGCCCTCTCCCCCTTCCGTAGAATTTGACAGAACTATCCCTTTAAAAAGTCTTCGCAGGGGAACAGTCCATTTCTCTAAAAAAAGGGGGAACTCCCGCACTCCTTCTCCGGATGAAATAGAGAAAAGAAGAACAGAAAAAAGCCCTGAACAACAGCAGTGACTGCTTTTGAGTCCTACTTAACAAGGAGACATACAAATATCTCCTAGAACCGACATTCATTTCCTACTTAATTGCTATGGAGCTTTCCTATTTATAGCATCAGCTGTTGCACTCCAAAGATTAGCTGCTCGGCGTGTATTCGGCAGATGTGGGCAGCACAGTCCCGGTTGAAGGGCGGTGGTGGTTTAAAGCCGAGGACGACGGCGAGGAGGAGGAAGATGTTGGCGTGAGAACGTCTCTGGATCGGCGTGGAAAAGAAGCTCGTGAAGGTAAGCGACCTCAGTTCAGCGAGGCTAGCTTGTTTAAAAACGAGCCGCGTGCAGAGCATTTTTTTGTTTTTGCTAACTTCGAAATGAAGCAAATCCGTTACTCAGGCTCTACTACTGACGTTTTCTTAAACCCACACGGGCCTCGCCAGACTGTGACAAAAAATCCCCCGTGGGCACGAGAGAAAAAGATAAATACAATAAATCAACGCCCCCCCCCCCCCCCCCACAAAAATACGCGTTTGTTGTCACCATTGGGAGAAATAGTATAAATAGTCACCCGCAGTTTTGTGCTAAAAAAAAAAAGCAGGAATTGTGGAGAAGATGAAGCAGATTCTTCTGCGTCAAACAGCATGATGTCGTTCAGAAGAGCCGCAATTTTTATGGTTAATCACCATTAAAGGAAGTCAATGNATGTCGTTCAGAAGAGCCGCAATTTTTATGGTTAATCACCATTAAAGGAAGTCAATGAGAGGCTTGACTTTAAGATTCACCAAAAAAAGCGACATTAGGACCCTTTAATAACCCAAACCATGTTTTTATTTACCAACAGGTTGCAGGTTTGACGGCCTGCTGGCATTATCCTATTAATTAAGATGATCAGCGCTGTTCTGGAGCAAACGCGTCCTTTGTATATATATACAAAAAGCAGCTTTTATTCATTTAAACTTGTGGTTTATACTTGATGCACGACATGGGANAAAAGCAGCTTTTTATTCATTTAAACTTGTGGTTTATACTTGATGCACGACATGGGATCCAGTAAAAAAATAATTATAGCATCAAGTACTCGGTGTGCGCATGTGCAGTAGTCACATCACAGGTAGGGTAAAGTCACGTGAAGCAATGGGAAATATTTGTTGGAATTCTTGGATGAGCTTAATTATTTCCTAAATAAAAAAATAAATAAAAACAGCATCAGTATGCTGTTAAAAAAGGGAGATGTAGTTCTGTGATTTTTGAGGACTGAAAACTGCACAGCAATGCTTAAAAATTTAAGTTTGACCATTTTATATCCAGGTGGGTTCTGTTAAAAGTGTTAGAGTCCCACTCTGATCATCTTTTGATCTATTTGGTCAAGTGTTCCCAGTGGTCTTTCATTTATGATTATGCTAAAAAAAACTGTTGTTTTCTAGGATTTCGTTTCCGCAGAGCAGCTGTAGTTCATTAGAAATGCACCCACAAGTCGTGGGCGGGACTTTCTTTCACTCTCAGCTACTGAGAGCTCTCTGTTTACATGTTGTCCTAATGGCTTGCAGCAGGTGCAACATAAATGGGCGAGGAATATCGTAGCTCTCCAGCCGTACAGCCGGACGGGGAAAACAAAGACCTACATGGATCTATTTGTCTGCAAGTGGATGCATCGGAATAGAGCGGCGCAGGAAGCCTGTTTCATAAGGAAATGCTCAGAAATGCAGTTTTAGCTTAATGTTTTCATGTATGTCCTTTATCAGTAGAAAAATACCTTAAGAACATGTTAAAAACACCAAAAAGACCATTTTCATCGATGTGAGTCTTTAAAGTGAGGCTCTGTTCAAAGGATTCTCTAAAACATCATCATTCAGAATCAAATATATTTGATTTGTTCTTAAAATCAGGTGGATAAAGTCTGGTTAAGTAAAGACCTTATTTATTCGTTTTTGACATTAATGTAGGGTTGACTAACTTGTGGTTGCAATGGACTCTACGACAGGAAGGAAGTTATTCTGTCTGGTATCTTTGAGTGTGCAGGACAACTGAAAGTCAAAAATGATCCGATCATGGGGGGAGTTATTTTGTTTGCTCCCATGCAGGTTAGATGGTCCCTTTCCTCCAATCGGCTGTCTGTTCCGCTGGAACTGAAGCCACAGGGCTCTGCAGAGGGCAGGCGCACAGTTTGTGTTGTGCTGTTGGGCAGTGCACACTTCTTTGGTGAGGGAAATCCGGACGCGCCCTGCAGGGTTGTGACCTGACTTGGCTTTAGCATGGCTGCCCAGTGAATGACGTGAGTTGTGTACAGCTGGTACAGCCACAGGTAGATGGATTCTCCTCAGGGTCTACTATACTCTTAAGACACAAAGAGTTTCTTGTATCTATAAAAAACGCTTTGCTGTCCAGATTCTGAGTCTGTTTGACATCCATCCAGTTGACCTAAAGACGGTGTTTCATAAAAAAACAAAAAAGGTTGAGACACTCCCAGCCTTGCCTGGCTGGGTGACTTCGGCAGAGCAACTGAACGACTGGTTGGCTTTGGAAAGGAAGGAAGCCTTTTTCCTTCCCTCCATTGTGGCGAGCGGGACGGGATGGACTTCAGCCAGCTGACAGCTGTTTCCTGCTGGATGGAAGAGGAATGGTGCGTGGGTGGGGGTGTCGTGTGAGTGCTAAGTGAGTGTGTGGCTTTTTTTGTTGTCAGATTTGAACTTCAAACACCAGGTTCTTTGTGGGACAGAGGAGAAAGTTTTAGCGTCATTCCAAGCATTTCCTTTACGTTTGAACACTTTTAAAATAGGCTAAAAGATGATTGGAGTGGGTCTTGAACCAACAGATCCCTGTTCATGTTCTTTTCTGTAATGTTAGACATCAGAAATCTCTATCAAATGTCTGATTTTGTTGTAACCTCTGTTGTAACCCAGATCCAAATCTGACATTCATGTGGAGATTGCTGCCTTTAAAGAATCCATTTCTACACCAGGGTTTGTGTGGTTCACGTTTGACCTCATGGCCTGACATTCTCTTATAGGACATCTGGTTAAGTGCAGATTTCATAGTTCTTGCAGGTCACACAGCGGTCCCAGACCATTACACTTCTACTACTGTTTTGAACTGTTTTCTGAAATGCTGTGTTGGTTGGACCTGAGAATGGAAAATTTTGGGATCCTGTTTCCAATCTTTTTGGTTGGCCAGTCCCAGACTAGGGCAAAGCTTTGTTTTGTGCAGTTGTGTTAACCAGGGTTACTAAAATAAACTAACATTTTTATAACAGAGGTTGTCGTTCCCCTTAAAATGATGTGCATTACAGAGCAACCAAACAATTATTTTATTGTTTTGTTTTTGTATTCTGATCTGGTGTTTTTATTGAATGAGTGTACCCTGAAAAAATGTTTTGGATAATAGGTTAGTGTTAATTTCTTTCTAGGATGTCCCTGCCTCCGTTTGTACAGTGTTTTACTTTTGTAATTTCATGAGGTCTTGAGTTACACCTGGTTTTGTAGCTGGAATGTGTGGCTGATAATAAACAGAAGAAATTAAAGACCCACTCTGATTTAAAAAAATGTTGTTTTTGGTGTTTTTTTTTTTTTTTTTTTTTACATGTTTTTGTGGCATTTTTCTGATGATGGAGGACCTATATAAAGATAATTAAGCGTAAGATTTCCTTTCTGAGCATTTCTTTATTCAAATCACTGTGAATCGGAAGCAACAAAGCAGTTGGAAAAAGCTTGTAGATGTGACCTAGAGGCGACTATGGCAAGCCACAAGCTCCCTGCTCCATTCTAATGCATCCACTTGTAAACAACTAGATCTTTGGGATCTGGTTCAAAACTTTACGGGTAGCTCCAATATTTCTCACCATTTTTGTTGCAGTGGTAATGTGATGTGGGGATGTGAGGGGGTGTAAGCTAGTGGGAGAGACTGTAAACTGACGGAAGATCTGAAGAAAGCGTAGGGTTACTCCATTTACTCCACGCCAACAGTCCCGCCGTCAACTTTGCCATTTTCAAATGAACTATTGCTGTTCTGCATAAACTATGTCCTAGAAAACAACAGAGGTTATTTGATTCTTGGTTAAAAACAGCATTATTATAAAAGACCACTGGGAATGCTTTTACTATAGATATAAGGTGATTGGAGTCAGACTTTACAACGTTTGACCTAATATAATTATAATCTCTGGTCCAGTTAAAGTGCTAAAGTTGTGGGGGGTTTGACCGCGACTCCTGCTGCTTCATCACCATGGTGATCAAAAATCCCACACCGTCACAGCTCTAGTTGACTTCTCCAGTACCGATAGCAGAACCATTGAGGTCAGATCTTAATGATACTGTGGTCTTGAAGAATGTTGCCCCGGGGCTCGTTCACTACCGGGGCTCGGTACCCGTAGGAAAGGGGCGCTGTGGAGAACAATCACCGAAGCAGTCGCTTTGCATATCGCCAAAGACATGGTACCCATATATACTGTGGAGAAGACGGGGTTTATAAATTTAATTAAAACCTTAGACCCCAGAAATGAGCTGTATTGTTAATCCTTTAGAAAATGGTGCTACTCTGAAGGTGAATGTTTCTCCTTTTAGTCTAGACTACAAAGAAAAACACAGCTGGGACTTTGATTCCAAGACTGTGTACATTTATTTATTATTTATCCCAGAAATGGGGGTTACATTTGTCTTGCGTTTGATTAAATAAAAGCAAATTTTGCTTTTAGTTGTCTGCCGTTTGTACTTATTACTTAAGTGGGGGGGGGGGTCTGGAAAAAATCGGAAATCGAACGTGAGCCCCAACAAGATGATGGTTTCTGCAAAGAGTAAAGAACAGCCCCTCAAATGTCCTCTTGGGAGCTAAATATCCCAATGATTGAGGTATCATTACTCACTGGCGGAGCTGGTTCCACTCTGTGCTACAAGATGTATTTAAAACATAAAGAAGGCAGCTTGCTATTTTAAAAAGTTGTGCTGTGGAAGGGATACAGTAGAGCTACAAACTTGCGTGGCTCTCTGTTTTATTATTTTTTTTTTACTGTTCTGTCATCCTTATGCCGGCTCTGTTACATGATGCTGGGGAGCCAACTGTCCTGATCTGACCCTTCCAGATGATTCGTTTGTGGGAATAAAAACTGCGTGTGAATTTTTGTACAACTTAAAATCCTCCTGATTTACAAAGGCCTCTGCAAATCTCACACTTCATAGGGCTGTTTATCCTTATTTCAAAAAGGCCACAATTACAAGCCACAGGAATCCATTCTGCGGTCGTACTGAACTAAAAACTAGGAATGTCATGCATGTTGTCTGGAATTCTTTGCATAGAATATGTAACCAGTTTGTATCTCTGGTTTCTTGCAGCATCTTTGTGTATTTTTGCCTTCTGCATCTTGGCAGACTGGCTGTTAACACAAAAGCAGCGAGGCGCTAATGCTGGCAACAAAACGCTGCTTTGTTTTCTGTAACTCTAAAAGTGTTTTACAAAAACACTTCTCTGCACTGCAAAGCAATTAGCCTTTTTTTTTAAAGCACGTTTGACACTCAAATACTACAAAAATGTTAGTTAATCATTAAAATGTGTTAAAAATGTTAGCATGAATCATTTGTTTTACAAACGTTAGCTTTTATATTTATTGGGCACATACATTTACTTTAAAATTGCTTTCCCAGGTACCTGGTTTTGAACCAGAACAGTTTTCCAGTTTCTGTTGGATGGTGGTGAGAGGAATGAAACATGTTGGCACATTTTGATTTGGTCCGCTTTCATAATGTAATGGTAGTAGGGCTGCACGATTTGAGGAAAAGTCGCGATTTGCGATATTTGTGATCAATATTGCGATGACGATATAACATGCAATATATGAACAAATAGCAAAACGACTAAAAACATTTCCATTTCACTGCAACAGTTTAATTTAAATAAGTCAA
Source organism: Oryzias sinensis (assembly GCA_037389245.1). NCBI lineage: Eukaryota > Metazoa > Chordata > Actinopteri > Beloniformes > Adrianichthyidae > Oryzias > Oryzias sinensis. The sequence continues at coordinate 16,171,670 of CM074501.1, read as the reverse complement.
CATAACTTGAATTATACTCCACATGACCCTCGTCTATGTAGGAGGCGAACATCTAACATAAAGGGGCTCCATCCGATTGGTCAAATGCATAAATGGATTTATTTAATTTGTTTAATATTTCAAGCTGCCATAAGATCTTTTTTTAGCACATTTACGGTAATGATTTATTGTAATTTGTGCCGTCTTTTGCGAAATGCGTATTGCACAGCTTGATATAACCATAAATTTGCGGTTTATTGAGCAGGCCTAAGTGGCGATAAATACAGTTTCACTGATGTAGTCCATATCAGAGATCAAGCAAGCTTCACATCCGCCCAGGAAGTGTTACTCCAAGAAAAAAAGTGTTTTTGGCACAAATTGAGTCTGACATTTATTCATCACTGATGTTTTTCCAAATATTGTCATTAACATATCAATTAACTTAAAAATAGAAGGTAAAAATGGAAAAATTACTGTTTTTCCTTATTTTTTCATTTCTTTAGTCATGTTGTAGGGTTTGCTATATTTTTATAATTATTATGCCTTTTGTTTTGTATAGTTGACTCTTTCCTTGTATTTGGGAAGAATTCACCTAACCTAACAATGGCATTTCTGAGATTGTGAATGGGGGACCCATAAACGCCATCCTTCACATTAGTGAGCATCAAATGCTTTTTTAAATGCTTTTTTAGATGCTTTTTTTGACTGGAAGCCTAAATTTTAAAGAAAACGTCCTGGTTTTTGTCTTCTCACGGCTGGTCCTCTGATATCAAAATATCTCAACATCGTAAACAGCTGAGGCTGATTCTTTTACTTTTTTCCTTGTATTTTTCTCTCTTAGCGTTCTGGTTTGATCTGTCGTTTAAAGCTAAGATATATGGTTACCATGGTGATCAGATGGCAGCTGCAGCAACAAAAGAGAAGGGGGGGTAAAAAAAAAAGCCTTAACTCCTCTCTCTGTTTCCCTTCTCATTGTCCTTTTTATAAAGCCAGGTGCGTCTCATCAGCCACCTACTAGCCTACTTCCACATCGTTACCGGCGCCGTAGAGGTAACCATGGCGATGAGCGCAGTGCCAAGTGACAACTTGCCAACCTACAAGCTGGTTGTGGTGGGGGATGGAGGTGTCGGTAAAAGTGCTTTAACCATCCAGTTTTTCCAGAAGATCTTTGTGCCAGACTATGATCCCACCATCGAGGACTCTTACCTTAAACACACAGAGATCGATGGACAGTGGGCCATACTTGATGGTGAGTTTTCCTCCTTTTCAATTCAATTTTATTTGTTTAGCCCAAATTCACAACAGTCTCAATGGGCTTCGTACTGGTAGTTGTAAGGTAAACATACAATCAAAAAGGTTCATAAATGCATTGAATTCAATAGGATAATACTAAAACTTTAACTAAACAGACTAAACTAAACTGGCATCCCTGCCCTTAGACCCTCCTTGGAAGAAACCTCAGGGCTGTCCATATGAAGGAGGGGTCCTCCCCCAGGACAGACAGGCGGTGTACCAGAACTCATAGAAAAGAACTAACTTATCTAACTCTACAACTACATATTTAAAGTCCAGCAGATGATCTTCATCCAGTTGAAGTTGGGGGACGGCTGGGGGCACGAGACCAGCTAGATACAGGATCCACAGCCAGGTATAGGAGCAGGAGCAGAGCTAGCCAGAGACGGGGTGCACGGTCAGGTACAGGAGCACGGATGAGCCAACTGGAATCTGGAAGCACTCCCACTCCCCAGGAGGGGAGAGGGAAAGAGGGGGAGAGTACATGAATCGCACTGCACCAAACAGAGGGAACTAAAAGATGAATAAATGATCAAGAAAAGAGGAGAGTAGAAGTAGATGAGAAAAGAGGACAGAACCCCAGAGCACCATAGTTACCCCAGCTTCAATTTCTAGCAGCCTACTAACAACTTTATTGTTATTAAGTTTAAACACATTAACATTAAGTCAATTAATCTCAGAACACTAGCTAGTCTGACAATAAGCCTGTCCAAAGAGGAATGTTTTCAGTCTAACTTTGAATGTAGAAACTGAGTCGGCCTCTCTTCCATGAGCTGGGAGCTTATTGCATGAAACAGGGGCTTGGTGGCTAAACGCTCTACCTCCAACTGTGCTTTTACTAATTCTAAGAACCACAAGCAGTCCTGCATTTTGGGAGCAAAGTGTTCTGTTTGGTAGGTAAGGGACTATGAGGTCTTTAATAGAGGACGGGGCCAGGGGGCATTTTAAACTTGATTCTAGAATCAACTGGGAGCCTTTTGTTCAAACTCAAATTGATATTTGAGTTAGGTTTTTCATTGCAGCATTCTTTTAGTTTTAGTTTTAGAGACGACATTTGGTTAAAACTACCGCAAAGAACAAAAAAAGAGAAAATAAATATTAAATAATGGATAGAAAAGCAGGAGGAGAGTGATGCAGCCCGCTAGACAAGTGAACTCGTATTTATTTCTTTTCCATCCCTTTTTAATCTAAGGTCCACTTTGTTCTGCATGAAAATTCCAAGGCACACCAACAACCAAAAATGTAAAAAAAAAAGGGTCTCACTCTTAATAATAAGGCTCTTTTTTAAAATTATTATATAATATACAACTAGTTGTTGTATAGTGAAGCATTAATTTAACTATATAGTCAGTATTGACAATATGCAGTCATTTATATCAAAATATCCCAAATAAGAATTGGATTAGGGGAAGAAAAAGTACTTTATGATCTTTTTAATTAATATTTCTGTCTACTTTGAGCAACCTGGATGAGCACAGAGCTGATATCCTGGCGATTGTAAATGCTTTTTAAACCAACTGAATGAAATGGAGCAATTTCTCACGGCCCACTATTGCACCGCGGCACTCTGGTCTATAGCACCATGGCAAAGCCTGGCTTTAAAGGTCCACCCTGCCATACTTCATCTTATACCGTGGTCTGGGTGAAAACTCAATTCTGATTGGCTGCAGGTTGTCCATCAAACAGTAATATTTGACACTTATAAAACAACCTCAGACCAAATGCCCTGAATGTTTTGTATTAAAGTGCAGGCCTAAACCCCAGTTTGTGACCAAAACAACAATCTGTTAATGATCAGAGTGAATGGTGGATATTTCTTGGAATACAGCGATCTAGGAACTACTTGTGGACTTTGTTTGTTTGAAACAAACTTTTTTTGACGTATATTCACTAGTTCGCTCAGCTGATTAGTTCTCATACACCAGCTACTGCGGAGCAAAGCTGCAGGTTCTGTGGCTGACACCACTGCAATGCATCACATCACATATCAAATGATCTTCTTGTGGAAAACAATTTAAAAATAACAAGACTAGAGTTTTTCCATTTGATTTAATCTTTATTCCTTTTCTAAGTGACTTTCTTAGTTTCTATTAACATCTAAAATAGAGATACATTTTCTTGGTGATTGAGATCCTTAGTGTGCTTGAATGGTCATTTTTCCATTACTGTGTACTGTTTATTCAGAAAAAGCATGGCTCTGTGGCATAGTGGAGGAGTGTCTGCCCTGAGACTAGGAGTTCATGGGTTTAAATCCATGGTTGGGTAATAATACTGTAAATATGTCACCCAACGCCTCCATTGATGGGTTAGACCTCCTAAATGATCCCCCAGGGGGAGGGGTCAAATGGGAAGAAGTCATTTGCCATCCTCAGGTGTGTGACATTTAAAGATCTGCTTAGATGAAGCTTAAAGCGGAATATGCTGATGCTAAAGTTGGGGTAAAGGACTGATGGGTTTGCTTCCCCTCAGTGCTGGACACGGCAGGCCAGGAGGAGTTCAGCGCCATGAGGGAGCAGTACATGAGGACGGGGGACGGCTTCCTCATCGTCTTTTCCGTCACGGACAAGGCCAGCTTTGAGCATGTGGACCGGTTCCATCAGCTCATCCTGCGGGTCAAAGACAGGTACTGTGCAACAGCTTGGAGACAGAAAGTACCACGGTCAGTTCACGCGTTTATACCATAGACTGTATCTGAGAACTGGACCCAGTGAAAGTGACATCACCCAAAGGAAATGGCTCCAATGAAATGAAGTCAATTCAGTCGCTATGTTTTTTCACAATGCAGACGCCGCCACGTTGGAGACGGATGTCGGCGCTAATCTGTAATTGGTCTGAGTCAACATTTCTATGGCAACCTATCAGGACTGAGCTTGTTGGAAGTCCACACCTCTTCCACTTGAAAATGGACTACACAAAATCTGTCAAACATTTGGAAAGTTGAACCTGGGGGCCAGCAGGCACCAAATTCTTTTGAGGAATCTGACTGGTCAGTTTATAACTTGAATAACTTGCAAGAACATGTTAAAAAATGTAGCAGAGAGAGAATGGTTATTCTGACCAACAGGTGTGTATTTCTCTATGGGTTTTCACGTCCTGTTTGGAACCCCAGGTGGGGAGGGGTCCGTCAGTCCAGTTCCCATTTACAGTCAGTGGTTTTGTAACAGAGTTCCTGTTTGAGGCTAGAGGTCACTCAAACCAGGGCAGGTATCCCCAAAACCCCCCCTGTCTCACTAATTATACTCATTAAAAGCTTTTTGCCTCTATGGCTGTGTGGAACAGAGCTCTTCTGGGGTGAATCTCACCTTTTTGTTTAAGTGTAAGATTAAAAGTGTCACTCGTGTAAGAACCTGACAGGTGACGGTCAAATCCTCTGCTTTAGAACGGCAATTATTCTGGGTCTCAATAACCATCACCTGGCTTCAGACCACATCTCCTATTAGTGTTTCTGCAGGTTTACAGCACCATGTAGGAATTCCCACAGTAAGTTTGTAAACCAACTGAATGTCGTTGGGCTTTCTAAAATAAAGATCTTTGAGACTTTACAGTCTGACATTCACGGTGCTTCCATTTCACGGGACTTTGATGTCTGCACAATCATGCTGTGCTTTGTTCCCAAAATAAGAGCCATTTGTGAAACTTAACACCTTTCAGTAACATTACGTTTCCAGTTTCTGCAGCCCAGGATGAATGTTAACTGATGCTGCACGTCAACTGGGTTTATTAAAAAAGGATTTTTATAGGAAATGAAGACCATTTTCCCAAATGTTTGACCTTTTCCTCTCAGAGAGGCCTTCCCCATGGTGCTGGTGGCTAACAAGGTGGACTTGATGCATTTACGAAAGGTCACCGCAGAGCAGGGCCACGAAATGGCTGCAAAACACAACGTAAGTTTGACCTTTGACCTTTAGAGTTCCAGCAGTTTCATTACGTTACAGGTTTGCACTGAAGAATCTGCACACGAATAAAAGTAATTTATTTTCTGAAATCTGACATTTTTCATTACATTCTGAGAAGCAGACGACTTAATTGCTGTATTTGTTTCTTTAAACACTTTAAGTTTTATTGTTCCAGATAGTAGTAGTCTATAAAGTTAAGTCTCTATCCTTGTTTTACTGATAGGCTTCAAGAACTTTTAGATTCAGCTTCATTTCTTTTCCTGCTAACATGGGATTAATATTACTGTCTGTCTGTTTATGTCAATTCTAATGTAGAAAACTGTTTCATTAGATGATTTCAGACATTTCTGTTTTATTCCCAGATAACCTACATTGAAACCAGTGCCAAGGATCCTCCGATGAACGTGGACAAAGCCTTCCATGAACTGGTCCGAGTCATAAGGTGACTTCTTCATCTTTGCATCCTTTCTGGTTTGTGAGTCGTACACTCTGAGTTAAAGAAACTCTGGGATAGATATATTGTAGCACAGCTTTACGAAAAAAATCGTTTTCTTTGAAGATATAAAGTTATGGAAGCAGATTAAATTCAATCCAAGGAAATTGTAAGTGTTTCTCTGGATAGTTTTTTTTCCGGCATAAATTGTGTAGAACTGCAAAGTCAGCAGGTGTGTTCTGTTGAACTGATCGCTTCGGTTGTAATTCATTTTCTGCATCACTACAAGCAAAAATGAATTGTTCATCCAGGAATACAGACATGTCGTGGCTTCTGGTCAGTTTCTTATTGCCGATCAACTTCTAGTTTTTAAATTATCTCAGGAAAGATAAAGATATTTAGAAAAACGTGTTAACCTTGTTCAAAAAACAGACTTATTTTGAAAAAACAAACTTTAAAAAAAAAACACTGAAAAGATGGGGAAAAAATGTGGTAATTTTTCCAGTTTTGACTGAATGCAACACGCTTCCATAGAAAGTACAGACAGTCATAAAATACTTTAACACCCCGTGAGGTCCTTTCCGAGGCCTGTGGCTTTCATGCTGAAAGGCTGACTAAGGAAAGAAACATCCCAGATCCATTTCCTGTCTGCGTTGGTCATCTCAGAAAAATGGGCTTTTAGGACATACTGTAAGTTGAGTCATATCCTCTTAATTGTGGCTGGCTCTGGGGAACAAACAATATGAACCAGCAAAACTGAATCAACACCATCCTCTTGTGGTCAAACTTAAGATTGCATATTTTTTTATTAAGGGCTGGGGCACAAAATTAGGGGTGTGTATTGGCAAGAGTCTGGCGATATGATTTAACCAGAACACATTTTCGTTCTTTAAAAAAAAAAAAAAAGTTTTTTAATATGACCTAGAAAAAAACTTAAATATGTCTTCCATTGTAATAAAATTGTCAAATTCTGTTTATTTAATGGTCACAACGTTAAGCACTGCAACTGTATCTCATATAAAAGTTGCTTTTACTTAGGGAAATTTATAGTGCTTTTCTTTTGGTAGCTTAAAATCTAGAAAGGTAAGAGTCAACATTGTCTGATTTCCACAGCACAATATATTTGAGTATAAGAAAAAAAATGCATGTGCCTTAACCAATACGTTTCTGAAGTATGATTGAGGGAATAAAGTGCTGTTTATTTCCAATATTGCTAGCTGTAGCTTCTCCAGTACTTTCAAACAGAGCGGGAAACAGGAGCCTGAATGGTTCTTCAAAAATAAAGGGGGAAACAAAAAACACCAATTCTTTGCAGAAACAATAAAGTGTGATGATGATGCAGCAGCATGACAGGATGAAGGAGATCCTTTAATGTGACAAAGATGCTTTGTTTACACATCAGTCTGCACTGCACCGCGTCCGCCACGCTTTCTCACACACAGGAGTAAAACAGTAACGGTCATCGCCACGACGTTGCCCTTTTTTCAGAGCGTTGTACACATCCCTCTGATCCATCATGTCGCTAAACTAGAATCCATTGCTTGGAGGTAGGGTTGGGCGTAGTCTTAAATTGGCCGTTGACGATGTTTGCTGTCAACCATCGGGATGGACGATGATATCGTCGTGGGGGGGGCTATTTTTAATTTTACTGTCTTATATAATTGCTATTCGTTATTTTACTTTATTTATTTTATTTTCCCAACTAATGACTCATCCGCGATGATCCAGTATAAACTGAGGGAAGTGACAAAAAAAAGTAACAAACAAAATAGAAAAGAAGTGGTCCGCTCCCGCACTTAACTAGTCAAGTGGACCGGCAGAGCGCGGACTTACAGCTTTGTGTTTGAGGGGAGGGGGGGGGGTGCTTTGTTCCATGAGCGGTATGTGTGGGAGATTTAGGACTGCGATCCGTCCCACAGCTCTAGGGTAGTGTTTTTCAACCAGTGTGCCGCGGCACACTAGTGTGCCGTGGGAAATTGCTCTCATTAACTGATCTAAAAACATTTCCCATCTCCAGGATTTCAGCTCTCTGTTCATCCAAACAGGCCCTGATAAAACACTGAGGAGATAGGAATATAAAAGATCGTAAAATACTTTTTCTTGGCGTTTATTTTATTTTATTAAAGACATTTTGAGAAGAATGATGGCACCGCGATTCAGCTGCAGCTCCGGCTGTATTTTGGAAAAGTCCCGCCCCTTTAACTGTCTCCACCAATCATTCTTGAAGCCTTAATCACATGTCATCAGTCTGACCAATCAGAAGTGGTTAAAGTCTTCACTTACTTGTCCCGATTTACATTGTAAAGTCTCCCAGTTCTAACAAAAATACCAGCTAAAGCTCGTCTTTAGCGGTGTAGCTTTCCACAGAATCCGGTATCAGACCGTGGAACAAGTGAACAAAACCATGAAGCTCAGAGACGCGATCTCCGCTGGCCGTTTAATGCACAACATCTCCCATGATGCATTGTGTTATGAGAGTGACAGCGCACAAGATCTGTTGTTAAACGTCTTGAAACCAACGAACACACTTCAAACTGTTTTTAAATCTTCTAACTTAACTTTTATTGCATCTTTTAGAAAAACAGCTGCAGCTTCCAGCTTTTTCTGCAACAATTATCACAAAAATGCACGTCAGATTGTGGAGGGGCTGTAGATCAATACAGACTATGAGTTTCTCCTTTTTTTTCATTTTTGGATGCTGGTGTGCCGCGGGATTTCTTTTAAGGTTAAAGTGTGCCGTGGCTCAGAAAAGGTTGAAAAACACTGTTCTAGGGGAACAAGCTACCGAACTCAGAACCGGGTCTAAAGTGTGTGTCTGAGCACAGCTCGGATCGTCAGCACACACAGCGGTTTGAGCTTCAAAGCAGAAATGTCGCTCAGTCCTTAGAAACCGTTCAAAGAATCACGGGGATTTGTGTTTCCAGTCGTGTACCGACAAAATAAAGGCTTATTTTATTCCCACATGTTTACGTGCAGCCAGGATGCAGATTGCAGCGCCACCCAAAGCTAATGTTGTTAGCCCGTGTTAGCATACTGCTAATTCCGGCTTCTTTCCGGCTCCGCTCTTCAACAGAAAAAGCGCTGACCACACGGATTAAAATTAAAACAGGCGAACAGGCGCTTCTTAATAATCGTAACATTATTAAAAGCACGTGTAGGAGATCGTCTCGTATATTACGGAGCTGACATGTCAATGTATATAGCTGCTCGGCGGAAGTCATATCCTTAGTCCTTCCGGTTTTTCAAACCCTACTGCGCATGTGCGAATGATTTATTCCGACTGAAAGTGTGACCCATGTGAACGCTTGTTATATTCTTAAAACATTTTTTAACATGTACACGGTTGGATTCTAATCCGACCATTGATCCGATCAAGATATTTTGCACATGTAACCGCGGCTTAAGGTGTCCACTCGCAGCGTGGCGGGGGCGTGGCATCTCAATGGTGTCTCTCAATCAGGATGTCAGTCACCCATCACGATGGACGATGGTATCGTCCATCGGCACAACCCTACTTAGAGGTTCTGCAGAACTTTGGCCCGCTTTGCCGATAGCATTTTAGCCGATGCTAAGTGCATTAGCCGCTGTGAAGCTGCAGTGCTTCACTCATTCTTATCCAAGCCTGCTACATAGCACCACAATCCGCGTTTTTATATGTTACTGGCAGCAACATGGCTCAGAGTTTCGGTTTGGTATCCATCCCAAGTAAAATCGAAGTAGTTCATGTCTTATAACAACGAAAAAAGCTGCCTCTGGGTGAGGTCTTCCTGTTGTTTTGTGTGGTGTAAAGCTGCTCAAAGAGGCTCCATGTGCTATGCTGCCAACTAGCGGTCGGAGGGTGAAGTGAAAAACAAGAGTCGGACGCTGAAGAACGCTCAGAAATAATTAAATAAATATCGCCCTGACAGCATTTTGAATCGATACAGGTATCGCCAAATGAACTATCGCGATATATTGCAGAATCCACATCTGTGTGCTCTCACTCCTGTTCACCATGCTTTATGAGCAGTTGGCCTTGCATGCAGGCTTTAGAGCTGTTAAGGAAGCTCAAACTACACAAAGTATAATCAAGAGCTAGTTGAGGATTTGACACACCTGGAGAGAGGTGAGGCATCGTCTGTCCAAAAAACTCCCATTTTTTTTTCTTTAAGTGGAACGATCCCTTCTGAGAGAAATGACCTGCAAGTAAAGGAAGAATTTTGGAGTTCTGCAAATTGAAAAGGAAGAGCATCCAGCCATTTTCCCTGAAAGTTTAATTCAATCCCACAATTCTTTGCAGTCACAACATTTGAACAGAAGAAACGCTGTTTAGAATAAAGCTACGGTCACATATGCTAAAATGCCAACGTGCGGGGACCTAAATGACAAATAGTTTTTTAGCTAATGCTGCAGGTGGCCACACGGTGGCATTTCTAATCGCCTACTATCGAAATTTTTCGGCCGCAGAGGTTTGAAGAAGTTGTTGAGATGAAACGGCGACTGGGCCATTTGTTGACATGGGTCAGCCACTGGCCTCACACATTTGGAGGGAGACCGGTGGCAGGAATCTTCCCTCTAATTTTTCATGCGTCTGTGGCTGTGTGGACACCTACAAGCTCCCTGAGAACCACTGTCAGCATTTATGACCACGCCAACCATTGTCAGGAAAACGCTGGGCGGCGGCAGAATCTTCAAGATTAGCTGCCGCTGTTGTATATGTGACCATAGATTAAATACAGAAAAATATGGAGGCATAGGGATTATTATTATTTTTATTATGGTTAGTTGTTGCAGCAGAAATATTTGAACTGATCTTAAGATTTTAACCCAAATATATTCATTTTGTCCAGAAGTTCTTGTGTATTATTTTTGACACTACTACAGCGTGCTTTTTCTGTTCCACTTTGGTACATCTGTAGTTCATGTCGGGTAAAGTGGCGCCTCATCCGGTCTGCTTCCGTGTCCAAAAAAAAAAAGATTAAGTTGAATTTTATTTTTTTAATTTATTAACATTTTATTAACAGACAGACTTCCCCACTTCTGTGAGCTTAAAGGATCACGAGCTAATTTCTAAACGGGTGGAGGATTTCCTGCATTTCTAGTCTTACAGCGTCATCATTCCCGTAGATGCAGATGTGCGAGTTAATTTCTGAAAGACCCACTCCAATGACAATTGTGTTTTTGCTGTTTTTAAACATGCTCTTTTAGCACTTTTCTCATGATGGAGGTCAAATACAGTATTAAGAAAATTACTTTTTTTAAGTCCTAGTGTCATGATATTCGCAGGTGTGAATGTATGAACACGTTTCTTAAAACCCCAATCATGCACATCATGAACTCCAGAACACGCTCTGAAGTTTGTTCTAACTAGCTGCTGCTTCACAGCGAAGGAACCAGCGGTTCTCAACCCTCAGGAACAAACTCTTCCTGTTTACCCACAATCCCTCCCTTCCTGCAGCAAACTGGGATCTTTCAGATGTTTGATCACTTTTAATTGAATTCCTTCTCACGTGACTCTGCTTCTTTCTCGGGATCTGCAGGCAACAGGTTCCAGAGCGAAACCAGAAGAAGAAGAAGAAGATGAAGTGGAGGGCAGAGCGGTCCACGGGTTCCCACAGGTTCCACTGCTCCATCTTGTGACCTGTCCTGGCCTGTGAATCGCCTACGGCAAACACACACACAAACTGACCCACACACCCACACAGGGACACAACTTTGGATGTCAGGGACCCACTCCACAGCAGTGGTTTTGTACCGGTGCACAAAAGACAACGGGGGGGAGGCGGGCGACGACGATGATGGATCCAGAGCGACGAAGACTGCAGCCTCCCTCCTCACGAAGGTCCATCTGTGTTCAAGCCAATCTTCTCAATCAATTGTAATTTTTTAAAAATGTATTAAGAGGCGAGCGGCACAAAAGGGAGAGGTGCCAAAACGAGAAACTCTTGTTGCATCTTGTCATTTTCTAGACGATCGTTTCTGCTACTGTTGAGTTTTTGTGGAACATTTTTCTGAAGGTTCGAGGACACGTCTGGATGAGGTGGCACCGACTTTGATGTTACATGGAGCGGAAGTGCACAGATACTCCAGTTTGGGAATGTGAGGTGGGAACAAGTCAAAGACATGTAGTTTGTGGCCATAAAAACGGCAGTTTTCCACGTAGAACTTTAAGGAGAATCATGGAAGTATCTGTAACAGGTTTTAAGAGCCATGTTTACGCTTTGGGGTCGTTTTCCTTGCATGGATGCGGCACCAAAGCCATTTTGCATCCTTTTCAGAGTTGGGGAAACTTAGCCGATCATGAGCAGTTCTGTACGAGTCCAAGTACGTCCTGCTTTTACAGGCTCAGTCGCTACTTTCCATATTTTTGATACGATTATGAAAACGGTTTTTAGGTGTCCGTGTGGACAAGATCCCTGCTGTTTCACAGAGGACCACGGAGGCGTTGATGAAGATGAGGGATGGTGGTGGTCTGGAGCTGGCCGCAGAAGCCCGTCTGCTCTGGCTGCAAACCAAAATCCACCTGATGTCACTTTACTTCAATCTAGGGACTTTTCCCACTTTGAAGAATTTAGTACTGTCCGACAAATCCCGGGAATCTGCCAGAGCCGCCGGAGCGTGAGGCTTACCGGCAGCTTCTTTGTTTGAAGTCCTCACTTTGGAACTCCGTGTGTTTGTTTGTTTGTTTGTTTGCTAGTGGTGAAGTGGATGGGAATGTACAATTTATTAAATGGCGAGTACTGTTATCAGCCTGAGCTTGGGTGGACGACTCTCCAGTCTGGACTCTTGAAGGAAGACATTTTTGCACTTTTGAAAACCCTTTTTCTGACTTTCCTATGGGCACGTTTTCTCTCAGATGTGTGAGCGAGCTGCAGGGCAAAAGGAAAACCGTGTGAATGTGAACGGACGGAGTGAAGCCGGCTGGTTGGAGCCGAGCGTCCTCGCAGTGTCTGGAAGAAAGGTTTCATGCTAACTGAGTTGAAGGAGCACAGTGTTAAATCCAATCTACTGATGAAGGAAGCCTTAGAGTTAAAATACTGATTTTTGAAGAAACAGACTGGATGGTCGGTGAGGAAATTATACTAAAAACAAAATGTATATTGAGAATGTTGCATCGTGAGTGTTTGATACCATTTTTGTATTCTTGATATTTTGCTTCTCTTTCAAAACTGAATAATTTATTATTGTATTACCTCAGTTTGTTCCACGCCTGGACAAAGAAAAATAAATAAATTTGAATTTGAATTTTTTTTTCCCTGCAGCTCTAAGGCCTTTTGGCTTTTAAAGGGCCTATATAATGCTATATCTGATTTTGAGCTTTTAGATGTATCATAATGTTAATTCCTCACAAAAAAACAACCCCAAAGCTGGTTTTTTTTTGTCTCCATTCACACATATTCCTCTAAAAACCTGCGCTCTGAGCACCAATTCCCTCCCAATGCATGAAAACGAGCGACTTCTCACATTGTGACGTAGATGAGTGAGGAACCGCCCCTTCCAGGAAGAGTCTGTGCTAATGCAACACCCACTTTCTCAGCGGAGCCAGCGGCGAGCGTCAAAAACGTTTTCGGTTCACATGCAGAATGTGCGCATCCATCTTTGCAAAGGTTCCCGTTGGGTTTTGGTGGGAGAAACGCAGACACGCCGCTGAGGCCCGCTCTAGGTTGACGTCATGAAATGGGTTTGATCAAATATGTACTTTGGTGTGCCAAAGGTAATATCATATATACGGATACTGTTTACTATAAAAGGCTTGAGAATAGCATGATATAGGCCCTTTAAGAACCACAGCTGTTAGCACTGGACCACAATGAAGGGACAGTTTTGATCCTCAGCTTTGTAGGAGCTCAAACATTTCAGGATAAAAAGAAACCTTCTCTTCAAAATTGATCTCTGCATATTTCTGTAAATGAATTGGGTTGAGCTAAGTGATTTTTGTTTGTTCTGAACCAACAAATCTGCTCGGGTTGGGCTCAAAGCTGCTGATGAAAACACTAAATCCTGAGGAGACCAAGTGTTGAAGGAGAATCTAGATCCTGTAAATGTGAACCCAAAGGGACAATCTTGTTCAGAGGGGCCCTTGCTTTTTATTACTGGAGCATGAGAAATACTGACTTTTTAAAATTCGTAATCCAAAAGTAATATGCAATTCCTAGTTGACAATTCAGCAAATTTATGCAAGTGGTAGGCCCCGCCCTGACGAGAGTCTGACAGTTTGCTTTTCAAGGTGAATTTGACTCGGATAAATGCTTACAACTGGGGGAGGCTATTCTGACACAAACCCCCCATGGAAAATTACAATGCAATAGATTGTAACTTCCCATCAATTGAGTGTGAAGCAAACCGTGAATTGAAATGTCCTTTGGAAATATTGCATAGTAAAAAGCAAACTGCCTTTTGAAAATGAAAGGTCAGATTGCATATTAAATTGTGAAATGCATTTGAATTTTGGCATAAACAACTCATAAATTAAAATGCAACTGATGTTTTTATTGTTTTATTTTTAAAATTGTCATATTGAGTTGTAATTTTTTATTCTATCGAATTCTAATTTTCAAAATGTATTTTCATATTCCAAGTCTGAATTGCATATTACTTGATTTATGCCTGAAACAACTTCCGTATAAAAGGGATTTATGGGGTGTAAAGGGTTTTGCTAACTTCATTTCCTGGAAGGAGCAAAAAAGGAACTTCAGTTCAAATGTCTGCTTCTTTTTTATTTTAATTTTAATCCGAGGTTACGTTTTGGTTCCTTTTTTAGCAGGTTCTGTCGGGTTTTGCTTTGTGAAACTGAGGAGCTAGACGAGGCTTGAAGACTGTGGCCTTTCTAATCGAAGCTTCTAGCCTCAGGGCTGAAAATTTTTCAATAAAAGAAAAATGATTGTGTCTTTACACGCTTGTGTTGTTTATGTTTGGCCACGGCTAATGGGATGTCAGGAGTCACGGCTGATCAAACAGTCGTGGCGAACATGCTTGCTGCTGGAGAGGCCACTTGCTTGTTCAGCAGCAGCAGCTCCCCTCATTAATCTTCAGAGCCGTCGGGGTCCATGGGGTCCGGCTCTGCTTCATCCTTGCCTCATTGATTTCAGGCCTGTTGGGGAAAAAGGCGCACGTGGTCTCTGCTGCGGCGCCATAATTGATTCACATCCATGTTCTTGTTGGGATGAAATTGGTGAGGAGCGCTTGATGGAGTCATGGGTTACTAGATAAATGTAATTCTCACCCCCCCCCAAAAAAGAAAGGATGAAATTTATGCATTTGAGTGATGAAGATTTAAAATCTAATAGCATCAATTCTAAATGTGCAAATGATGGAGAGAAAAAGCTAATTTAAATGCTAAATTGATCGAAATGTAATCATTTTTATGTATATTATAATGTAGAAATTTGCAAAGCTCATTTGCTCTGTATATAAACTGTGTCCCAACTTTTACCAGCAAGTTACAGCAGCTAGATGCAACGTAAAGTTTCCACCACAAGAGGGCAGCACTGTACAGAATTTGACAAATGGACTCATTGAATTTTCGTTTCAAGAAGAACATATTTACTGCATCTTAGGTTTCTGTTAGAGTACATATAAGCCGTACATAAGCCGCATGGTATAAAAAGCTATACTGCTCAGTCATTATTCATACAATTCACAGGCCTGTTAGACATGACTATGATTCAACTTTTGAGTGAATGTGCTAAACCAACGTTTTTCTATGGACTGTTTTCTTTCTGTTTTTGATTAGATTACACTATAGGACAAAAAGATACGTTTTTTAAAATAAATATGTGCTGAAGAAATCAAGAATAGAGTACAGATTATAACAAGTCTTGCTATATCATGAGCCTCTCGCTCTCCTAAAAACTGTGTTTTTAACATTTTTTCTCGTGGCATTTTTTTTCTGATGATGGAGGACATGCATTAAGAAAATGAAGCTTAAAATTTCATTTCTGAGTATTTCTTTATTCAAATGGTTTGGGAAAGATCATATCTGTAAAAAACAAAAGAAACTGGAAGGTCAAAAGGTCGCTGCTCCGAGCTCTCTGCAACAAGGAGGGGAAGGGGGGACGGAGTTGCTCCGAAGCGAATCTCTAATGAACTACTGCTGCTCTGGAAATGATGTCCTGGAAAATCACAGGTTTTTGGTTTTCGGCAAAACCAAAACAAAAAAAAAGGCATAATTAAAAGACCCCCGGGAGGTGTCCATTATCAGAAATTAACAGAGGACGCAGAAGCCTGACAAAAAATGTCACTTCTGCAGTGCTGTTCAGAAAGTAATGTGAATGTGGAGAAAAAAATAAAATAAAACACTGAGTAGAAACACGCACAACAGTAGGTGCTGTAAAAGAGGTGGGATCATACGAGGTTTCTCTTTAAACCACTCCTTTTCGAGCGCACTGCCTTGTTTTATCTATTTTAAACTCTTGTTTTCGTTTTCATGTGTTTGACACAAAGAAAATTGAAATTGTAGCCTAAACTGTCCAGCACAAAGCGGAGGACTGTTACTTCCGTTCCGTTTGGAACCGGACGTTTCTTTAAGTGATCTCACACTGGATTTGTCCGGTTTTCATATACAGTCAATGTTTCAGACTCAAACTGTTCTGCTACCTGTAGGTCTGTTATGTGTCTCGCTCTAAATCATCCCCATGGCACGGATCAACCCACCCTCACCTCAACCTTCTGCCACGCTTGTTTATGTGAATGCAGTCAGGTTTATCCCTTGTGCTATCCTAGGCACTTTAACATTGGGAGTTGGGTCATCTAGACCCACTAGACAGTGCTCTGAACCTTTTTTCTTCAATGATTTGTGATCTTCACTGGTGTCCATGGATTACATGAAATCTTTCCACCTTTATCCACCTTTGTCATGGTAGGGAGAACACGTCAATGGTCATCTTGACCCCATAGGACGGCACAAGGGTTTTAAACAACATTTATACCCAACAGCAGCAGCAGTGAGGATTGTGGTTTTGGCTCGGTCTGAACCACCGAATGGTTTCTGAGCTGTGACAGTAACCCACCTCTTCCTCAGGGGGGCATCTACTGCCAAGAAAGTCCCCGTCTGTCCTCGTCTGTCTAAGAAAACATGTTTACACCTGCTTTCTAAAGTTGTCTGTTGATAAAGTTGCGTGTGCCGACTGGATTGTGGCACATGCCAACATGTCCAAAGTTTGCATTTGAAAGGGTTCGTCGCAAAAATGAGAAGATAAACCCTCTTCGGTCTTTGCACGTGCCACAAAAGCCCAAAATATGTGTTTGTGAATTACTGTAAAAAACTAAAAGTAAAGTTTTCTTCTTGAACGCAGCTCATTTGAATGGAAATAAGCAGCTTTAAGGAAGATCTGAGCAGAATGAAGATGCTGGATCCATCCTGGCCAGAGATAAAACCCAGAGAATGACAACCTTTTGTTTGTCCGTCTGATGAAATCCTTCCTGGTCTGACTAATCACCACGCCGCTGCAGATCCCAGTGGTGCAGAGAGGCGAATGTCGAGCTCCTTCAGTCCCTCGAAGCTAAACCTGCATTTAGTTCCACTAGTAGTTCAACACATTTTTATTCTCTCAACTCTGCAGCCCCATTCATCGTATTGCTGCTTCTGTGGCCCGCTGACATCTCTAATTATGTAGTTGCCAGGTGCTTTGTCTGTCCTTTGCCCGGCAGTCTGGCTGAAACTCATCGACTGGAAGCGTCCTCATCCCCAGCACAGCTGCAGACTCCTATACCTGTCTGCTCTCCCTCCCAATAAGTAGCCATTTAATGGGAATGCAGAGTTGCAGTTCAAAGGGCTGTGCATTTCAAATGTGGAGGCGTCAGCCTTTAAAGAGCATAGATCACATAAAGGACTGGGAGGAATTGATGACAGAATGGTCTGTGGATGGATTTGAACATTCAGAAGCAGCACAGAGTTAAACGTTGAAGCTTTGAGTCGTCCATATAGGAGGTTGTGTGAATGCTAATGTGGTTTTATCTCACTCCAGAGTCCCCCTGCTGTCACTTCTGCTCACCTCCTTGCTGGACAGACAAACAGATAGAAAAATTAAGACAGAGTTAGAGGAGAGGAAGTGCAGCTAACAAAGAAGAAGCTGAAAATGACAGGAGGAGTGATGACTATCGATCGCTCTGGCTAATGACCGGGACACAAGAGGCAGCAATCACAGCAGGATGGAAGGTTTGACTTTAGATATTCCTACTGGATTTTGGCCGTGATTCATCTCCTCTCTGCCTTTGAGGAGATGAAAGCACCATCAAGCTGACAGGATGAAAATCGCACAC
This sequence comes from Oryzias sinensis, assembly GCA_037389245.1. Taxonomy (NCBI): domain Eukaryota; kingdom Metazoa; phylum Chordata; class Actinopteri; order Beloniformes; family Adrianichthyidae; genus Oryzias; species Oryzias sinensis. The sequence continues at coordinate 16,153,829 of CM074501.1, read as the reverse complement.
AAAAAAAGGAGAGAAAAGCGAGAATATCAAGGGAAATATGTCTTTACATCTTGCAGGTCACAGAGCCTGACATCCATCACTCAAACTGTTGTTTTTATGACTCAATGAGGCATGCATTTTGCTGGATTAAAAATAAAAAATACTAGTATAACGTAATGAATACGAAGTGCAGAAAGAAAAGGACTTTTTTTGACAGCACAGTTATTTTCCCCACCGTTAGAAGGACAGTATATGGCTTCAAACCACTTTATTTCTGGATATCTTTATATCTATATTTGTCATCTTGACCCCACGAGATAGAACAAGGGTTAAGCAAGGCGCCTAACATGGCTGCGCCTCAGTCAACTGTAAACTGCACGTGTGTGTTTCTGTTGTATGTCTGATCTTGTTTGGTTTGTACTGGAACCCATTTTCGTATGGCAGTAAAACATGTGCACATTGGATGGGGGGGGGGGGGGGGGTCATGCTCAACCACCTGAGTCGCCGGCCGTCATGACTAAAAAACATTTTGAAAAAGTTTGTGAGAACATAACATTTGATGTGTCATTCAAAGGGAAATCTGGCTTAAAGAAATATCTTTGAAACAAGCAGCTCTGCTTTTATGATGAGATGAGAACAGTGTGAGTGCAGCGTTTCTAATGCGTCCTTCTGCTCTGCTTTCAACCAACATTAGTCACAGTCTGCTGCCACTCCCTTATTTGACTCATGTGGCGTTCTTCCACCTCAGGCTGTGCACTAAGTAGTTTTGTTATTTCCACTGGTGGGTAATCCTGTGTTTTTTTGACCATAGGTGGTTTAAGCCACGGTAAACACAGATCATTAAAGGAGACTGAAGTGATGATCACAATCATTTAAAATGAAACTTTTCCAAAACTTATCACAAAGATTTGCTGCATGAGGCACTTTTTTTTGGGTAAGACTTTAAATTAAATGCATTTTTAACTATCACATAACGTGTTAACAGACACTTTTGTTGTGCAGTACTAAGTGTTTTCATCAATGCATTTTTTTAGCATACAGGCAATGTTTAATGTTCAACCCTATATGCATAACATTTGCCCAGAGGAAGCTGGGATAGGCTCCAGCAACCCCATGACTCCAAATGGGATCAATAAAATGGATGAGTGGTACTGCAGTTAAGCAATAATAGTTGTGTCTTCTCCAGTGTTGCTCTCTGGTTGAAGAAAAGTCAAAAAAAGTTTTAATTTTTTTGAAAGTAACTGTAAAGTTAAAAGTATGTAAGTAGTACCATAAACTAACTCAAACTTTATTCAACTCATTCCCAAACAGAATTCATACTTCTTATGAGACACATTTTCTATTTTGAACAAAGTGAAGTATTTTTAAATTTATTTAGACATTTATTTTGAAAGGAAGTCATGTAAACTTCTGCCTAAAGTTATAAATTATTTCCCATTTTGAAAAAATAGCTTTCTTCTCTTTATGTTTATGTTTTATTAATGCCCATCAAAATTTGATTTCATTTTAATAATATTTATTTTAATAGTAGCAATAACAGAAATTCAAAGCAGCGTCCTAAGGGGTGAAATTTAGCTTTAAAAATAATCTGTTTAGGGTCATAGAAGCAGAATTTCCGTCATATTAAAGTCAAAACGAAATTCCTTAATTTTTGAAGGAGTTCCTGTGCAAAATTCAAATTGCATTGCTTTTACTTAGAATGAAAGCAACTAGATGTAAGTGGAGTTTTCAGCAAATTTTGCATCGTTTATTAAAATCTGTGTGGCAGAGAGCAGCCTGAGAGGTGAATTAACTGTCAACCTTTTTGCATAATTGAATGTCTCGTGTTGATTCAAAGCTCGTCTTGGGTCAGCACACCCCCTCAGATTGATATTATTAGTCAGAGCTCACAAGCAGCGGTGCAGAAAAAGGGAAGGATGAACTGTAAAGCTGTGGTCCAATTAATGTGTCAGGACCGAGTGGAGCTCTGTCCCTTGGCGCATGCAGCCCGTTTTCACCACACATCCCATCAAGCGCCATGTCCAAAAAGCTGGTTTACCTGCAGTAATTGAGTTTGTTTGGGGGATATGTAGCCAACATCAACCAGCAGAAGCAGCTTTTTCCTTTTTGCTGACAGTTCTTCGTTGTCAACCAAATACCACGACTCTGCTGACTGGTCGCCCGCTGAGCAGCAGTCAAATATGAACTAACAGTGTTTTGAGTTTTCCTCAGTGACGTCTGCTGCAATTAGACAAAAGCTAAGATGCGAGTCCTGCTTGTAGTTCTTACAGTGCAGATTGTGGAAGAACTGCCTCATCCTTTTCCTCTCTGGTCCAAAAAAATTGTCCTTGAAGCTTAAAGCGTTGACACTTTTCAGCGTGAGACGCAAGAAAGTTCCCGAAACACTTGTAGTAAAGCAGCATTCAGTAGGAAGGAGCAGTTTTTAGTTTTATTTTTCTCTATGTTTTCAGGTTTTGCTATTCCAGCTTCTCCTCCTTCAGTAGCCTCCTAAGTTAGTCATAAATTCCCTGTTTTCTCCCACTTCACCTCCAAATCTTCCGTTTTTTGATTTAGCCTCGTATTAGGTTTCATTTGTATCTTTTTGGATCGTATTGTCTGCTCCATTTTCCACAGCAGCTCTTCGACATTTAGCATTAATCACAGAAGATGTAAAGGATGTTGGGCGAAGGTGTGAACACTGAACAGGTCGGCAGTCTGTTGCAGGGCCACAGACTCACATGCACAACTGAGACTCACCAATTGTTAGGTCAAACTTGAGGAAGCTGATGCTTCAAGTGATTTTATTTTAAAAGTAAATAAAAACCTAAAAAGAAAAGAGAAAAATCTAAAGTAAAAATGCATTAAAGTAAATTCTGTTAAATTTGAGAGAAAATTAATTGTAAGTAGTTACAAAATTAAAGAGAGGAAAAGGAAAGTTTAAGTCTGTAATTGGTGTTAATTAAGGACCCAGCTGTGCGCACCGGAGCCGTTTTGGATGAAGTGCATGCGTAGCGCCAGATCAGGCAGGGCTCGAGAGCGGTCAGAAAACTCGCGATCCATCTCAAAAAACTAGTCCAAAAAACCTGGTTAAGGGTATCAAAACCACGGAGGCAGCCGGTAAGATTCGGTCGTAGTGCGGGGCATAGTTGATCCGCTGTGCGTTGAGCGCCGGCTGCGCGTTTCCACGTCAGCTGCCACGTCATTAAATGTTAAATGTTTAGTCCATTGAATGTCATTTATACAAGCACTGTTTTTTATGAAATGTAGTATTGCTGTATTTCAATGAATTCCCGTAATTATGAAATTAACTTTTTAACAAATTACGTGTGCAAATTGAATTAATTATAGTCATGAATTTAACTGTTGATTCATACTAAATATTTATTGTTGTATTTATTGTCGTAAATTGATAAAATATTATGTCTTGTTTAGGTTTTTCACCATACATTCATGCACATACAACCAGTACCTCGCCATTACTGTTGAAACCTCTCAGGAAATTGAATAAAACAGAACAAAAGGAAAAGTGTGTCTGGATGGTGTGTGAAGTCCTGCACATAAAACTCCGTGGATGCTTTCCCCTTTCAAGTGGGGCATAATAACTTGACACCCATTAACCTATGAAACATACTTTTGGTGTATGGGAGAAGGGCCAACCTTCCAGCGTATTTTCTGCATATTTGTGGCTGCATTTTTTTCATCTGCTCATAATTCACAACAATCTGTATACAGAAACACTCAGAAATGCAAATTGGGGAAAAAAAAATTTCATCTTTATTGTATTTATGGATGAACAGGTAGAGGTTCTCTAACCCTTGTGTTATCCTGCCACTTTAACAGTGGAAGTTGGGTCATCTAGACCCACTAGACAGTGCGCTGAACCTTTTTTTCTTCAATGATTTGTGATCTTCACTGGTGTCCATGGATTACATGAAATCTTTCCACCTTTGTCATGGTAGGGAAAACACGTCAATACAAGGGTGGGATCATCTAAGATAGCACAAGGCTAAACCAAACCAAACATTTCTAAAGTAAAAACCTTTTTGAAAACTTTACATTAAATTTTAAATCCTAATAAATATGGGTGGGCATCATTTCTATGTCATTGTAAGCAACGGTGATTGACAAAGCGGTGGGTGCAGAGAACATAGAGAGTTAACTCATTCTACAGCTGGTTGCTTTACATGCGTCTCCACAGTTCTAGTTAAACTTCATTCTCACAGCATTTGCAGAGTTGAGTGTCAGTACTTTGCATGCAAAACTGTTTGGAGCCAGGCTGCAGTTGAGTCACAGACACTGCTGCTCCCAACACCTCCTTCCCAGCCTTCATCCTTTGTTCTGTCAGGTCGAGGTTCGCTGAGCGAGTCCAGAGTGAACATGGATGCGTGGTGCCTGCATGGGATAGGGTCACAGATGGAAAGCAAGATCTGTTTTTGTCCAGCGCTGATAACATATTGATTTTTAGAAGAGAGTTTGCTGAACTCACTTATCTATTTTGGTCGAACCAGCAATGAATCAGATCAGTGCAATAGGCGGTCAAAGTTCTTATTTGATACCTGAAAAATGGTCTTTTGCAAGAATGTGCTGCATGACGTACTGGTGTTTCTATCATATGGTGTCCTTACCCTACACTCTAGTCATTAGTAAAATACTCCTAACTGCCTGCTCAATATGTTAGTGCCTGTATCTCCAACAAGGTAAACCAGTTGAACTTTGACCGATCAGGGACTCTGATTTGGTTGTGATGATGATGATGGTGAAGGTGATGATGGCTTCCTTTCATTCACTCAAGTTCCAACCGTGTGAAATCGATCACGGAGGAGAAATTGTCAATTGTAGTTGGTTTCCGACCAGAATTGTACAACAAAGAATTTCACATGTCAAAATAAAGATTTTGAAAGGAAAAGCCTGGATTTTGTTTCGCAAGATTTGGACCACTTAAACATTTTGCACCAAGCCTCTTCCAAATGTGAGTGCATGGCTAATATCAGTTAGTGACAGGCCAGCGTGAACACCAGTAACCCTTGTGCTATCGTAGGCACTTTAACATTGGTAGTTGGGTCATCTAGACCAGTGTTTTTCAACCTTTTTTGAGGCACGGCACACTTTAACCTTGACAAAAATCCCGCGGAACACCAGAATCCCAAAAAAAAATAAAAAAGCAGAAACTCATAGTCTGTATTGATTTACAGCCCCCCGCAATCTGACGTGCATTTTTGTGATAATTGTGGCAGAAAAAGCAGGAAGTTGCAGATGTTTTTTACTTCTAAAAGATGTAATAAAAGTTAAGTTAGGAAATTTACAAACTGTATGTTCGTTGTGCTTTCAAGACATTTAACAAGGACAGTTATAGCTGCAGCTAAATCGCGGTACCGTCATTCTTATCAAAATGTCAAATAATCACAAATAAAAAAGTATTTTATTATCTTTCATATTCCTAACTACTCAGTGTTTTATCATGGCCTGTTTGGATGAACACAGAGCTGATATCCTGGAGATGAAAAATGTTTTTAGATCAGTGAATGAGGGCAATTTTCCACGGCACACTGGTTGAAAAACACTGATCTAGACCCACTAGACAGTGTGCTGAACTTTATTTCTTCAATGATTTGTGATCTTCACTGGTGTCCATGGATTACATGAAATCTTTCCACCTTTATCCACCTTTGTCATGGTAGGAATAACACGTCATTGTAAGGGTGGGGTCATCTAAGATAGCACAAGGGTTAAAAGTGCTTTCAGCACATTTTTGAACGAGTGTCAAATGTCCAGTGTATGTAGCATTGTCCAAGACCTTGATATCTTGTGCGGGCCACCTCCTTACAGGTTTGACCATTTTTCACCTGCAGACAGCTCATATCCACCCATGAGGCAGTTGTAGCAAAGGCATATAGTTATAAAAATGCCTGCAATCGTCTCTAAATTTGTTGAAAAATGTAGAAACATGTAAGACGGAGTTAGATTCAACACAATGTCAACAAAACATAAACACTAAGAAATCTTCAATAGGCAAATAGAAGTAAAGAGTGTTAATTACAGCCCTTGTGAGCGGTTGGTGGAATAGCTACGCTGCCAAACATTAACAGGTCATTGGGGCATTTTTTGCTTCAATTTTCTGACTAATAGATTTGAAATTATTCCTGTCTCATGACTTTCTTCACCCCCAATGCAACGTCTAAATTCTTTTATAAATTCCAAAGTAAAACTTGGAGGAAAAAAAAAAGAGAAACAATATTTTCCAATTGAGAAGAAAATGCTTCCAGTTCTGATGCAGATTCCTGCATATCCTCACATTCAGCTGATTTCAGGTCTGCCAACTGTCAGCAGCTTACGTGCTGCTCCTTTAAGGAGATTAAACAGAAAATGATTGCCCAAGCATGCATGCGTTAGTTTGTCATTACCTCCCGGATGATGGTGGCATGTCTGTAATTTCATTTTTCCATGCTGACAAAAAAGCTCTTGTCATTATGCCAGTCAGCGAGAAACGCTGCAGGTGTTAATGCATTTTTATTTTAACCCTTGTGCTTTCCTATGGGGTCAAGATGACCATCGACGTGTTCTCCCTACCATGATAAAGGTGGATAAAGGTGGAAAGATTTCATGTCATCCATGGACACCAGTGAAGATCACAAATCATTGAAGAAAAAAGTTCAGCGCACTGTCTAGTGGGTCAAGATGACCCAACTCCCAATGTTAAAGTGCCTAGGATAGCACAAGGGTTAAAAGTTAAAGATAGAAGTTTGCAGCACGCATTTATCCAGCAGGGTTCAGTGTTGACTCCAAGTTGAGACCTGCCAGTTCAAGAAAAGCCTCAAATCCAACTGCCCTAAAAAGATGTGAGGATGAAAATGCGGCATGCCTTCACATTTAGATGATTGAAATCGGTTCAAAATAGCGTCAAAGAGGTCGTCGGGGTAAAAATGCGAGTGCTGCTGCAAAATGCCACCGACGTCTGTGACAGCGACCTTATCTTTGTGCTTCTCTCCCCGCCACTTCCTGTGCTGCCACTGCATCTTGGCATTGGATGTGAATTTCAAGTGCAGGCTTGTGTGTCAGAGAGGATCGTGGGAGGGTGGGCTGCTCCGGCGAGCCCGACAGCACAGCCTGCAGGAAAATCCAAAGGGGAGCGTGTTCAGTGCAGCCCTGTGGAAAGCTTAATTCCCTGTCAAAGGCAGTTTACAGTGAACACCTCTGTCGTTTCAGAGTGAAAGGGCCTCAATGTGGGCCGAGAGAGGGAAGCAACATCACAATTACCTTTAAAAATAAACATATCATTATTCGTTTTAGGCACAAAAAAGTCCACAAAAAACAAAAAATAAATTCTCTTAATTTCATTATAAACCATCTAAAAAGGAAAAATAAACATTTGGCCAAGACTGACTGCTTCCATGTGATTTTAGAGAGTAGGTCAGCTTAATGCTGTCTAAGACCCACTCTGATCATCTTTTCCTCCATTTTCAGAGCGTTCCTAGTGGTCTTTTAATTATGATGATGGCATTTTTAGCCAAAATCTAAAACCTTTGTCATTTCCTGTCTAGACCATAGTTTCCACAGAGGAGCAGTAGTTCATTAGAAATATGACTCTGAAATGTGTGCTCCTGCCCCAGGTAGAGGAGTTCAAATATTTTGGGGTCTTGTTCACGAGTAGGGGAAGATTGGAGCGTGAGATGGACAGGCTGATTGCAGCGGCGTCCGTAGTTATGCGGTCGTTGTACTGGTCTGTTGTGGTGAAGAGAGAGCTGAGCCAGAAAGCAAAGCTCTGAATTTACCTGTCGATCTTCATTCCAACACTCACCTGTGGTCACGAGCTCTGGGTCGTGACCGAAAGGACGAGGTCCTGAAATCAGCTTCATCCATAGGGTGGCTGGGTATTTCCTTAGAGATAGGGGGAGGAGCTTGGTCACCCGCGGAGAGCTCTCCGAGTAGAGCCGCTGCTCCTCCACATCGAGACGGTTGCCTTGGATGCCTCCTGGATGTCGGCATGTCCGACTGGAGAGACTCCTGGCCTGAAAACGTCTCAGGGTCTTCCCAGAGGAGTGGGAGGAAGTGGCCGGGGAGAGGGAAGTCTGGAAATCTAGGCTTAAATGAGCCTTCTTCCCGGATGAGCAGAAGAAGTTGGATGGATGGAGGAAATGTGGGCGGGACCAATCGCCTTCTTTAAACTCTGTATCATTCAGTTTCATAATCTTTTTTATTAAAGTCTTTCCTATCACAACAAAATGTTTAGAGGAACAGATCCCAATCTAGAACTAGAGTCACATTGGGTGCAGCTGTCAGGAACTGGAGGTGTAGGAGCCAAAATGCAGCAAATTGGGCTTGGTGGCAGAAACGTAAACATTCAATAAATAAACTTAAACAGGACAAAAGCACAGGAGAAACAAAAGCAGATTAAGCAGAGGACCTGACAATGTAGAACTGAAAACCAGACACTTCTTCTACTGTCTGAGGACGATAAACAGAAATGAAGACAGCTGTGGATGATTGACATGAACCAGGAGTGACTGACAGAGGAACGAAACATGACCAAAAACCTGAAGTAAACTGCAGAATCCTTACAGCAACACTATGATAACATTAAATATTATTAGCAGTCTGGGGATAAAAGTTGTAGATGTCTGTGTTTAAAATATTACCATCTGTATAAAACTCTATTCATGTTAATTATGCCTGCAGCACATTGTGCCAACAGAAAGAATCTCCGGTGTTTTATCGTTTTGATGTCTTCCAAGTCTATGATAAAGTGAACCAATTCATGTAGACAATCATTTGTTTTTCATTAAAAATGACAATTGTATCACTTTAACCTACAGTAGCTGAGTATTTAAGTGTTTAAAGAACTAAAAAAAAAGGAATTTTTTCGCTGCCCTTTTCCTAACTCTGAGCCTCTGCTACACTAAAATCCTCTTCACGCCCCTGCAAGATATACTGAACTGGGTCAACAGCTTCATGCGGCAGGAAGTTCCTAAAGACTGCAGGACAGAGATGTGTTGATATTATGCAGATGTTTTTATACAAGGAGACTTATAAATGAGGTGCATAAAAAGCAAAAACGGAGCCAGACAGATTTTAAGTAAAGCAATGAAGGAAAAATGTTATCAGTGCAAAGGAAGCTGCAGAAGAGGTCAGTCTTTAGCAGCTCTTTGTGTGAAGCTGGACAACCCGTTCCATCATTTTAGATGGCAGAGCTGAAGATCTGTGTGATGCAGAAACTGACAGTCTCCTCAGGTGGGTGGGGGTAAGCCTGCAGGTGGGCTTTGAATTTGCTGCAGCAGACCTTATCTGTGGTGATGTGTATCTTTCATAAGCAGTAAATACCAAAGTACTTAGTTTTGTCCTCGTTTTTTTTTATTTTTATTCTTTATTCTTTGGAGGTGATATTTATGTTTTTGAGGGAAAAATTTAAACATTTTTTCACATAGCTGGTATAAAAGTGAGCTGTTTATTTATTGATTTTATTATTTTTCCACAGTATGTAAAAATATTTCAAGCAATGCATTGTGACTGGAGGATTTGGGCATGTTTTCTGTAATCCTATGCTAAAGTATCAGGATTTTTGTGTGCAGATTCTATAGAGTTAAAGAGCGGCAGAGTTTATTTTGCAAGTTTTAATGGAATTCCAGGCTCATTTCAGAGGATGCCACAAAGGGTTAGCTTATAGAAAAACAGCTAAATTGGATGCGTCAGGTGATTTCATAGCACGGTTTGTTTAATGCTCCTGCAAAACAAAGCAAACCTTAAAGAAAAAAATGTTTTTTTTCTGAATGTAGAACAGCAAAAAGTCATCAGAACTGCAAGAACGTCATTTCTTGTCCTCAAAGCTCTGTGAGCTGCTGGCAAGCCTGAGAAGTAATTCAGAGTGTTGCTGGAGAGCTTTTTTAGATGTCCGCATCCTGCTTGTCTGCCTTCTTTGATATTAAACATGATTGAAGGGTTTGTTCTGTGGCAACACTTAATTTACTGCGAGATAAAAGCTTCTTAAAGCAGAAGCTTTGAGTGAAGGCTACAAGTCAGGAATAATTATCTTTTATTTCTGCAACTTTTCGGTAAACACAGCAGCGGGTTGCGCTGACTTATCAAAAGAAATCAGTATATTTGTAAATATAGTTTTCAACAGCAACACAATACCACTTTCTAATGTGCTATTCATGCAAGAAAAATGGGAAATTCGGTTTTTCTAAGTATTTTTCCTCAAATGCATTAAAACAAAATTTACTACAAAAAAGGTTTTCTGCTTCTTCTTACAAATCTATTCTAATTTTTTCTCCTAAATGAATGTTTTCTTGAACATATTTTTTCCAATAACCCATTAAAATAATGATTGTTACAAATCTTTAAAAGTATAGAAAATATTTTTCCTTGTTTTTCCACATATGTTTTCACATCGTTTTTTCTTTAGGGTGCAGTATTTGCAAGGACCAGGCTCCCTACAAGAGGAAGATGGTCACTCTGGTGAAATGGTGTGAGGACGACAACCTCACCCTCAACACAGACAAGACCAAGGAGTTGATGGTGGACATTAGGGAGGAGAGGAGCCCTCATCCGCCGCTGCTCATCTGGGGTCTAGAAGCAGAGAGGGGGAGCAGCTTTAAATATCCAACTCAGCCAGGACCTCACCTGGACACTTAACTCCAAGCAGCTGGTGAAGAAAGCTCATCCGCGGCTGTACATCCTGAGGAGGCGGAGTTCAATATGTCACCAAAGATCCTCAGCATCTTCTAGAGCTGCGTTGTTGAGTCCATCTTAACCAGCTGCATCACGGTGTGGTACGGACGCTCTACCACCATGGACCGCAAACGCCTACAGAGAGTGGTGAAGACTGAGTCCAAGATCAGGACTCCCCTGCCCCTGCAGAGACCACAGGAGAGCTGCTTCCACCGTCAAAGACCCCACCCACTCACCATGAGGTCTGTTCCCTCTCCTCCCCTTGGGCTGGTGAAGTGCAGGACCACCAGACTCAGGAGTTCTTCCCCTCTGCCATGAGACTGTGAGTTACAGCTGACAGGATTCTATAACAATAGTCTGCACCGTTGCACGTATAACTGATTATTTTTGTTCTTGCATCTTAATATTGAATAACTACGCATGTACCATACTGTTTAGCTCATGGGCGTCTCTTTTTCTAGTTATTCACTCTGAGCTGAATTTGCTCAACAGCTGATTTGTATTTGATTTTCTATGTAGTTTATATTTTTGTTATAGTTTACCTACTTAGAAATCCTGTAAATATTCTTACTTTTTTCCTTTTTGACTCTATCGTTTTTAATGGCATACAGAGTGAACAGCAAAAACATAAATGTAATTTTTATAAATAAAGCTTAGCCTCAACAGCAACAGATCCATAAACTCCTAACCGTAAAATACGTCCAACACAAGAGGCCTACAGCTCTGATCTTCAAGGACAAGTTAGAAAACAAAACAAAAAGCTTGCCCTATTTGTCTCAGGGGGTTGTTTAGTTGATTATTGTGTTAAAGAGTTCCACAGTAATTCTGTAGTCCTTGTAAAACTTGACATTTTCCTGGACTTTGGGGGTGAATGATTGGATTTATTGGTTTATTTTAAGCATTAATAGTAGGAACAAAAAGAAATCCTACAGATCTATCAAACTCATTTCAGAAAGAAATACTTCCATCCATCCATCTTCTTCCGCTCATCCGGGACCAGGTCGCGGGGGGCAGCAGTCCAAGCAAAGTCCAGACTTCCCTGTGCCCCGGCCTGCTTATCGATCATCCGAGAGAAACACTTTCCCATCATTTCAGTAAACATCATTCCATATCACCTAGATTAAGAAAAATGTAAAATTCATGCATCTTCTGAACCGTTTGTTCCCTTTTGGGGTCACGGGGCTGCCGGAGCCTATCCCAGCCACTTGTGGGCGAAAGCAGGGGACATCCTGGTCTATCACAGGGCCACAATCACACACCCCCACTTTCACAGCTTTGGAAAATTTTGTTTAACCAATTAACCTATGAAGCATGTTTTTGGACGATTGGAGGAAGCCGGAGTCCCCAAGGAGAAAAGAGAAAACATGGGGAGAAAAAAAAGCAAAATGGTCATTTAACAACAATCGATCATTTCGCAACATTTACGTTCACAGATCCACGTATTTGCTTGTCCAGGGACCTGACTGAAAAACGAACCCATAAAAACACGAGTTGAGGCGTTGCTCCAACCTTGAAAAGGGCTCTGTGACTCCAGGCCTCGAAAGAGTCACTGCTTTGAATTTCAACAACCTTCACCCGAAGGACACAAACCGTCTAAGGACAAGTATCCAGATAGAATGGAGAAAGATGTCTTTAGTAATAAGATAAACCAAGTTCTGTTTTTTTTTACGTTTAATGCATGTGCCATAAATACATGAAGTTGGTCATTAGTCATGAATATCCATGCTGTTATTTCACCTTTTTAAATGAATAAAAAAATGTAATCAACTACTATAGCACAACATAATACTAATCAGTGCTTGTTGGAATTCTAAGATTTTTATTTTATGCATCTTATCGTAGAGTATTTATGTTATAAAAATGTATTTATCATGTTGAGAATTTCACAAACGTAGTGTTTTTTCCATGCTTGGACTTCATTTTTCATATTTTCCTTGTTCTTTTTAAATAATCAGATTTTATTTCAGCCACATCAGACCTTTTTTTCTTAGAAATTGTCAGGGGGATGTTATCATTTTAATCTACTTAACACTGACCTATGAGTCATTTAGGCATAAAAAAAACCTAAGGGATAAAGAGCTGTCGTCTCTCAAATACCAAACACAGCAAATACAGAAAGAAAGCCAATAAAAAGCTTCAAAAAATTCATCTGAAAATGTTGCACACAAGAGTAAAGTTTGAAAAACAAAACAAAAAAACTGTATTGAATACCTGGAAAACATCATCTGCGGGCCATAAGAGGATGAATTCACAAAAACAATTGTCTCTGAAAGAAAGAAAAAAAGTCTGGAGAAACCACACAAAAATATCTGGCTGCTTGAAAACATAACATTGACAAACTTAGAGGGAGGCTTTTCATCCTCGTTTTATCCGTGTGTGCATAAACATTATCTTTTGCAGTGAAACCCTTTGACCAATTCCCTGCCGTTTGCATGGATAAGTGATGCTTGGAGAGGAGATTTAAGGACAAAGGAAGTCTGTTTACATCTGACTCATCTTTGTGGAGAGTTAAACGTCATTATTGTGTCATTCGCATGTCCAGAATGAACATAAAAAATTAGAATGAGAAAAGGCACACACCCTTCAGCTGGAAAGGCTTTGGAGAGGAGAGATGATTTCAAGTCCTTTGATGTAAGCCGGAGTGGAAGGTGAAGAGTATGAGATTGTTGTTGTTATTCTCTAAAACACACAGCTCACCAAAAGAGAAGTATGCATGAAAAGGCATAACGGGGGTCGTATTCCACAGAGAGGTGGTACTTTCTTCTAAAAAAAACTTCACCTTCTTAGCCTCAGCCACTCAAAAGTACTTAACGGACAAATAAAAGCACCACAATTAATAATAATTGAAGCCCAGGTAAAAATAAATAAATAGTTGTTGCAAAAAAGATCAGTTTCCAGTGGAGTTTTTACCAGCATGCTCAACAGGACAGCTGGAGGGCATCGCCACATCTTTCCACAGAACCATTGTGTTCACAGCTGTTTTCTGGACTGTAGTTTTCAAAATGCTTTCAGAGTATATTTAGGGTGTGGAATCTGCATGAGGGGGACATACAGAAGTTGGTCTACAAGTTCAACGATGACTGAAATGTTTGCATACGATGGTGAGTATATGAGCCAGAACGAGCTCACAAAAACCTACAGGAGAATGTTTTTTTTCCAAGAAGTGTAAAATGTTCAAGATTTGGAAGATGTCTAGCCAATTCAATTACAGGGACCGTGAAATTTAGCATCAATTTAAAAATTATAGACAGGTCAGATTATTTTTTAATCTTGTCCTGATAAATCAATTTGCAAACACTAAACTTAGCTTCTTCTAGCTAAAACCTTTGGAATCTTTAATTTTTTTCTCACTGTGAGAAATATTTATCTGAGGAGTTTGTGAATCAGTAAAGTGACAAACTGAAAAACAATAAGGAAGAAAAAAAACTTGACTCCAAGATGTGCATCTATCCATCATCCATCCATGAATTTGAATATGAAAGAGAAGATGAGTTTGAATCAGCCACAACCTTAAGAAAAGAACTCATCGCTCATCACCCATTAGGCCTGGGGAAGAACAAACCCGGAAGATGTCAAGTAGAACGGTCACATACAAGCTTCCTAGGAACAAGTCAAAAATTCATAAAATTTAAAATATATATTTTTTATGAGCAATAAAATCTGCCAATTAGGTCAGAAAAATTGTATTTTTTCATCAAAATTATCTGGTCGCTAAGACATTTTTCTTAAACTCAGATTTAATTACTAATGAAAAATCTTTCTGGCATAACAGAAAAAAGAGAAAACTTTCTTTAAATAAGAGTCTTTATTTTCTTAAGATTTAGTTTTTTCTGTGTAGAGAGCTGGAAAGGATCAACCAGGACAAAAGACGTTGGTGGGAGAACAGTTGATCACCGGTAGCATGGTATAAGTTTTATCAAATCATATGATTCACATTTTATTAACTACCAATTACCAAGAGCGGCTGGACGGTATACTTTAGGTTGACTTTCCAAAGTATTTGCACAAAAGCTGGAAAGGTGGCATTTCCTTTCTCTGCGTCGGCAACCTAGAATCATTTACAAAAAGACTGGAAATTCTAAAAATCTGTTTTGAATGAGCAACTTTAAACTTTGGATGTCTTAAAGGCAATACATGCACTTTGCATGGGGACTCTGGGGGTGGGAGTCTAAAAGTATTTGTATGTCTTGGGGCTTGATATTAAACACATTCTAAAAAACACACACACACACGCACTTTAGTCTTTCTTTGTGTGTGTTTTTTTACTGCATAAATGCTTGACTTGCACTCTATTTTTTTCTTTTATGAAGTTATTTATAGGGTCCAAAAGTCTTACATTGAGCATCCTAACAGTTTCTATTTTAAAGCTGGTCCTGAAAGCAGAATTGTTCTGGTTCTGATAAAAGGGCACACTCAAATACAAATAGAAACGTTTTCACCTTGTTACTGGTTGCTTTTTAATCATAGTCCAATCAAACTGTTTTCAAATAAAAAGAGCAGCTGAGAATTCACGTTTCTGCAACATACAATTTCCATTTTGATGTACTGCTCCAATCTGCCCCTCCCCCATTGTTAAAAAGCTAACTGTTAGCTGATATTTTGCAGGCATTTTTCTCCAGGTCAGGGCAATCCACCAGAAAGCAATTTGACATCTGCATTCTTTCAGCAGTCACAACAGACAACAACACACATTTATGAGCTTGTTGTTTACGCACTGCAAAACACAGAATTCACTGAAGATGAAGAGAAAGCAGCAGTTGTATGCTGATAAAAACAGTTTGTGAAAGTTAATTCTTATTTTTTTCCTTTCATGAATAGAAATCCTGATTATATATTTGTCTGAGAAGTTAAAATTCTGTTGAGCTTTCTTTTTCGTCCCGCAGTCCTATCAGCACCATGGACAGCTCCCCTCTGCACTGAAAACACTGCAAAGTCAGGGGTGGAGGGGAAGGACAATGGAAACTGCAACGTGTCACAGTACATGATCACCCATGCTGTTGCAATACAGAGGTTAATGACATACAGCCGCATCTATAAAAAAAGATTCTGTTGGATTTTCAATGTTAAAATGAAAGAATATGTGTGTGTGGTCTAGTTGAATTTGATTCCGGACAAACCTAGAGTTCTGGGATGTTTCCAAATCCAGCAGAGGTAAAGGATGGATGAAATCATTCAAGCTTTATCAAACTAAATCACTTTTGTTTTCTACAGCCCTTTTCATAAATGAAAAACTGAATACTGTTGGCCTACATCAAAAGAAATATTTAAAATACATTAATGTTTCAAAATTGCATCTCTGATGGGGAGAATGGGAACCAGTCTAACTTTTTTACTGAAAGGCAGTGTCACCAGCTGCTGCTGTAAAGCTACGCATGTATGTGTGCAATTTAGGCTTCTATGTTCAAAACTCATACATTTACCATGCCCGTTTTAAAAGGGCCTGTGTCATGCATAATCAACTTTTTGTGCTTGTATTATAATGTTATCTCTTCACAAAAATCAGACCCAAAGGCGGTATTTTGACAAAGTCGGAAAAAAGCCTGCATGGAGCAAAATTTGTGCATTTTACACAGCTTCCACATTTCGCACTAAGCTTCTTACAGCCGAGTACATCCGCTAGTAGAAAGAGAAAAAAGAAGTCCCTCCCTGCTTGTTCAGTGTGAACATCATGAGTGCTTTTGATATAGACACAATGCATCTTCATTGTGTCATTTGGATCTGTGCTTTCAAAACATTCGGTAACATTTGTGCTTTGAAATTTTTAAAATGTTGTTATAATTTTACGTTTCTCTTTTGTGCCACCATCCCTTACCTCATCTCTTAAAAAGAAATCAACTGAATCCTCTTGACAAAAGCAATCCAGCAGACATGAAAGGACAGCAATTATGTCTGAGATAGATGTGTTAAGTAGAGGACAACGGAAAAAGGAAAGTAAAGGCTCTCAGGGTGAAGGCAATCTTTTTCTCTGTAGTGACCAAACCCTTCAAGCATTTAGTAAAGAAATCTCCCTGTGTCCCTATAAACCTCATGTAAGGAAATCTTCTTGAAGGTGAACCCAGCAGGTTCTTCGACCCCCAATGATGAAGCCGTGCACCCCCTCCGCTCTGAATTCTTCAGCGTCCATGGAGTTCTGGAGGACAGGACCAGTGGAGGATGGATTGCATGCTCAGATTCTGTCAGGTTGATTGGACGGAGCTTCACAGGATCACGGACAACATCCCCATGAGATTAAACAGAAGCAGCAAGAGAGCATTTACGGTGAACAAGGGAACGCCTGCAATGACCGAGCCAATGACAGGATCCAACACCAATCAAGTTGCATTTAACCAGGGTCAAAACTAAAGGTAGAAGCCTCTGAAAAACAAACAAGCAACACATATTGAAGAATAAGACAAAAAAAATTGGGGTTTATTCAGACTGGACACATTTGGTCCACTTTCTTCAGGACTTTACAACCTTATTGTCTGAGATCATTTTTTAAAGTGTGACCGGATTTTAATTGTTTGAGATTCTCTCTGGATTTTATCAGCTCTTTTAACCTGCAGCCGTTAGTGAGGAGCTCCACACGAGAAGGGACTAATCATTATTAGTCATTACACAGATACTAAAATGACATTCTCTTTTCCTGGTGAACTAGATGAGCGGATGTATGACAACCGTCAGACCAACCTGCGTTTGGTCGTGTTTCTAGCGCCGGTTCGTGACATTTTAAGGCTCTGCTACGACGATCTGTGGCCTGCTGAGGAGACTAGCAGAAATTTAGATTCAACGCTTCAGTATTTGTTGTAGCGCTAATGCTTTGGTTTTTTAGTAAGAAGATATTTTATTATAATGTTATTAAATAATTTACATTTAGTGTAAAAAACAGTTATGTCAGACACTCCTTAAAGTTCAAAATGTTATTATTAGTTATGAGGGAAAAGAACTTTAGGTTACTAAAGGAAACGGGAAATGAAAATGTAGAGCCCGAGCAGATGTCAGCGCTACATAGTTTGTCCAAGTGTTACCGTAGTATGACGTCATCATTAGCGTCAGGCCCCCGAACATTTAGATAGAAAGCTTTATTTCACCAGGCAAAACATTAAGACCAATTTTTTACTTACAATGTTGCCCTGAAAACGTTTATTGTAGGCCGAACAGTTTTGGTTCCTACACTGGCCTTGGATCAATAAACACACTCGCGCTCAGACGCTTCTGACAATTGCGCGGAGCATAAATGGAAAAAAAGACAGGCTTCAGATTTCATTGGAGATTTTTTTCTAAATTCTTGACCGAGTATCAGGCTGCTTTGAAGACTTCCAAGATCCAGTTCATGAGACAAAGAAACCCATTTAATTGAAGTTGGATGAATGCAGGCTCATCAAAACTGTTTTTAACGTGACACGGATTACTTCTCATTGTTTTCCTGACAACGTCATAAACACTTTTTAGCGTACTTTCTTAGCCCTCTTCTTGTCAGTAACCGCCCTGTAGCTTGATGCCTCCACCAGACCAAAAGAGCGAGTAAAAAGAGTTGATACTGAAGTTCAAAATTTTTGAGCGAAGTATAAAGTTTGAAGGAACGTAATGCGCTGGCCTTCCATAGTTTCTTCTTCTAGTTGCTTTGCCCCACCCTCGTATTTCCTGACCAATGAGTGAAGAAGTTTTTAGTCACATGGTTTTGTTCGCAAGCTTTGGTTTGGAACAGGAAAGTCCGCTTGACAGCAGTCTGAATACAAACAATCTGCAAATCAGCATTTTAAAGTCATGCCTAAAATAAACTCCACATAGTGTGCAGACTTTGTAAAGTCAAATGCTAACAAGACGCCTAAAATATTTTTTTCCTTGTTTTCTGGAGTAACTGTAGGGTCAGAATACAACCCAGTCCCACTTAAACTGGTGGAGAGTCTTTCTAACCGGACAATGAATATCAAACACCATAAATACCACCACTGTCACATTTAATTGAAATTAAACATTATGACATTTACATTTTAGCTTTTTTTTAATGTAATAATGTTGAATTGAAACTTGAACTAACAGGGTCATTTATTGATAGATTAGAGAGCTGCAGCAGATCCAGAGCAGTCTGGAGTGGAAACTGTTTAATAAAACCTGTTTTGCTCAAACAGCACCCTCTGTGAACAACACATTCTGTGTATTCCACCAAAATGCACCCTGAAATAGTGTACATAATAAAGTCCAAACACTGTTTTTGCGTGCATAATATGAATTCTGCTTCAATGGTAGCAGGAATATACATTTGACAGACTGAGTTGCTGTGAAACGAGTGAAACTCTGGAATTGACTTTGCACTGATTTGAAGTCTGGGACCAGACAAACAAACAAACAAACACACTAAAGCTTGGTTGTACCAGTAGCATCAGCAATTCTCACAGGAACAGGTTGATATGTTGTGTGGATTTTATCCTTTTGATGTGTCTCTGTTTTTAATTCGTTTAATGCAATTTTTTCCCCACTCATTTTTTGTCGCTCATTTTTATAAAAAAAAAAAAAAAGAAAAGAAAAAAAGAAAAGCCCATCCAGGGACAAATTCTGCAAATTAATTTCTGTTAAAGGATCAATTGGGATGGGACTAAAGTTTCATATCGGTCCCTGTTCCATTTCAGTAATACTGAAGATCCAGCACTGGAACTGATTACGTTTTTGTAAAGCATGACAAACATTTCAGACCGTTTTGGACAGAAGTCAATTAGAAGTGGCACAAAAGGACAAAAAAAGCCACAGCTGCCTGTTCAGATGCTTTCCACACCAGAGCCTCCTGCCTCCCCACTTTTCCATCAGCTGATCCTTATTATTATTATTAATATTTTTAAATGAGACTCTTAATGGAAGTAACTCATCCACCTGATTTCCCACGTGGAAGTCAAGACGTCCGTCATGGTGGGTTAATCTGACACAGCATTAGTGAGAGAAACCTGAGTGGAGAAAGACAAGGTAGAGAGAGTGTAGAAACCTGCTGTGGGGGCATCAAGGAGACTGCTGCCATCGCCTGGTGGTATGCAGGTGAAATCCTTGGAACAGCGCGCAACTGTGGACGGAAACATTTTTCCGTGTGTGCTTGAAGAGGGCATTTACGCCTCCAGTGGAGGTTGCGCACAGACTGATTGGGCTATTGAAACACATATATGTGATGGCACTTGAACGTCACACCTCCCTCGTCGTCTAAAGAGCGGCTCGGGAGCCGTTTGGATCCTCTGCTGGTCACGGCAAAGCAGGAGCAGCTGCGGCAGCGCGACAGAGACTCCTCATCCTCTTCCTCCTCCTCGTCCGCCGCAGCAGCGATGGCAAGAACAGAAGCGCGCGTCCACGGAGGCGTCCTAAAGTGGGGATTTGGGATTTGATGAACCGGATGTGGATCGGGGGGTGTTGGAACAAGCTGGGAAGCAAACTTTGTGACAAGAGATGCGTTGCTTTAACAGATGATCAAACTGATGGGTCAAACTATCTGACATGAAAACGTGCCCAGCGGTGAGAATGAGAGAGAGCCGCGGAAGTGCAAACTTTTTGACGTGGATCTTAAACTTTTTTCTTTACTGGCAGTGGATTGACGCACAGGTGAGAGATGCTCTTGTTGTGGGTTGACACGTAAGAGTTTTCTTTTCCCTCCACGCTTCTCGCCTTCAGCGTTCGTTTCATGCGTAAATTACAGATGCTTGGACTGTTACAGACAGACTGGCATCTTCAGAGTAATAGAAACGGTGACACACATAGAACGGATGTCCATCATGTTCCAAAAGCCTTTGCAGAGTCAGCACCCTGGGACTAAATGAGTCATTTACTCCCAATTGTCACGGCCCAGCCTGAAAGACTCCGGGTCTATAAAATCACTGTCTCCTCTGAGAAATGGATTTTCATGCACGTGAAAGCACCTTCTTTCTCAGCTTTTTTTTCCTCTGGATATAGGGCATTTCCCCCCTAAAAGCCCTCCTTCCAAGTAGATTTGTGACTCATGTTTTTATTCTTTTCCCTAGTCAAATGATTAAAACAGTTAAGCTTAGGCTTGTTTGAGGGAGAAATGGATTAAGGAAAGGGTGGAAGCACCTGACGGGCATCATTGGATCATTTGTTGCCTTATCGGTCATTGAGCGGTGAGGGTTCAAGTTGCTTAAAGTCGAGTGTGAGGACCTCCATGATAAGTTTATAAGCTAAATCATTTGCCTCCTTTGAAGAAACCACAGACTTCAGCAGCATCACCAAAAACACAGACTGCCAATCATTTTTCTTGTGATAAATTCAAATTTTACATAATTTTAAAATGCATTACCAATATTTTGAGCATATCATTTAAACCAAAAAAAATAGAAATGACCCAAGATAAGTTTTCATTTTGAACAATAACATCTGCCGTCTTTATCAAGGTATAATAAAAACACAAACTGTACCTTACTGATTAGATCCATGTGTGGCCGTTTAGAGTGAACAACACACCTCACAACAACAGTGTCACTTTGATAAGGATGAAAAAACGTCATCCACACATTCCAGGCATAGACGAATTACAGATTCAAATTAGGAGTTCCTGTTATTTTCTCTCCACTTTGCTTTGGAATGGAACCTTCAAATCTAAACTTCTTTAACACCAGCAGAGGCAGTGAAGAGTTCCTCACTCAACCTCTCCAAACCAGCTACAAAAAAGAAATGCAAAGTCAGGGGTTTCTTATGTAGGACATATAAAAAAGAAAACTAAGTTTAAATTTACATTTCTGAGTATTTCTTTATGCAAATCATTGTGACACCAGACCAGACCAGACCAGACAATGATCTTAAAAAATGACTTTAGATGTGATGTGGATTCTTGATGCATGTTGCAGACGAATAGACCCATTTTTGTTGCACCGGTGAAGTTAGGTTGGGGTTGTGAGGGGCTGGAAGCTAGCGGGGGATTGTGTAAACAAAGTTGTGATGGGAAATGGGGCAGGCTTACTCTGTGCCAACAGTCCTGCCCATAACTCTGGTGAATCTCTGATGAACAACAGCTGCTCTGCAGAAATTTTCCCGAAAATGACAGATTATTGGATTTTGGCTAAAAAAAAAAGGCATAATCATTAAAACACCACAGGGAACGCTTTCAGAATTGATCAAAAGATGATCAGAGAGGGACTTTAAATCTTTTGAAACTAAAATGCTTCAATGATCTGTCCACTTTAAACACTTATTATGGTTGTTATACATTTTTAAAGGGTGCCAAACATGTTTATTTTGGAAAAGAAAAAGTTTGAAATCAATCTTGAAACCTTCACGTATTATTACATTTCAAGCCTCTTGGTGGTAGAGCACCTATATATTAGAAGCCAATGTGTTCCAATGGCTTGGTCCAACTTTTATATTCAAGTCTATACAGGAGTGCCTCAAGGTTCATTCAGGTCCCATTTTATTTTTTATTTATAATAATAATTTATGGATCAATTAGTCAAACGTAACGTTTCCCTCGTATGCCGATGATACAATCTTTTTTACTGTTGCTCCTCTTCAGTCACCCATTCAATCCTTGCAGTCTACCTTCTCAGTTTTGTTTGCATTCACTAAAACTGACATTAAATGCTGAGAAAGTCATGGCGTTTTCACATAAACAGGAATACTGGAGGATGATCAGTCCTAGGTAAATCAATTAAGCCATGAATACCTTGAATTTTTGTCAGAGCAGGCCTTTTCGGGCACATATTATAAATTTGATTTGTAAGATGGAGGTGAAGCTTCATTCTATTGCAAAAATAAGCAATGCTTTTCCCCCTTGGAGCTGGTGAATTCCTGGTATCTGCAACTTATTTACCCATGCTGGACTGTTGTGATGTTTTATATGTGAATGCCTCTGAGACACACATCCGGCTTTAGTCGACTCAGTGTAAACTGTACACCAGAGCAGCGAGATTTTAATTTAGCTTTGGAAGGTGTTTTTTACTGAATGAATCTTGTCTACAGAACTCTTCTTGGGGTTGTTTCAACCTAATTAAGCTCTCTTTTATAAAAAGGTCAAGAAGTCATTATGCTGTTCATTCAAGTGACTCATTTGCTTGTTCCCCATGTCAGGATGAATTTTGGAAAACAAGTCTCTTTCTGGGGCTGCTTGGTGGTGTAGTTGTTGGCTCATTTGCCTTACAGCAGGAAGGTCCTGGTTCCAATTCCATCTGGGTCCTTTCTGTGTGAGATAGTGTCATGTGTGAGTTTTCTACGGACTCTCCAGTTTCCTCTCAAATTCCAAAAACATGCCTCGTAGTTTAATTGGGGATTCTAAATTGTCCCTAGGTGTGCATGTGGCCGTCCAACAGACTAGTAACCTGTTTAGGGTGTACCCCACCTTTGCCCAACTGTAGCAGGGATAGGCTCCAGCAACGCTGTGGAACATTCTGCTGCATCTTCTTTCTGGAACTTAAACTGAGATGAAGATGTCTAATTTCTTTTAGTATTTTTTACTAACTAACAAGAATTCTACTCCGTCATGTATGTTTTATTTTTCTTTTATAATTTTACTTTTAATTGTCTTTTCATCTATTGTTTCATTGTTTTATGACGTGTGCTGCCGATCCTTTCCCCGTTCGCGTCATCTTGATCACAGTAAGTCTTTCTCCAGGTTACTAAATCTCAAAAACATGGAAGTCTACAGACCATCTTTGGTTAAAATAGAGTTTTCTACAGTTTTAGGAGCTCATTGTTTGGTAAACACCAACAGCTTTGTACAGTTTTGTTTTCTTCAGACAGCAAACTTCTTGTTAGCTTTTGTGGTCACAGAAGGATCTGATCTCAATTTTCTTTTGAGATTAAAATATCTTCTCAGAAATCTTTGGTAGCAGTTGTTGTACTAGAGCCTAAACCTCACTTAGGATTGAACGCTGAGCTCTGGATAATTTTTCCTAATTATCAATGAGGTAGCTGGTACGTATACAATGAAGTTGTAAATCCTCAAGTAATGGAAATCTGTCAAGACATTAGAGCCTCATCTAAATCTAAATTTGCTTTAAAACTAAAAACATACAAATCTTTGGTTATTTAAAAAAATATCAAGTATGTATGAACAAAAATAAGTTTTGTTTATAAATTATTCAAGATTTGTGAAATACCTCATTTGTTTTTTTTGTTGTTGAGTTTTTTTCTTGCTTCCTGTTTTCCATCTGTGCAGAGCAGATGGACGACACCAAGTTGGCCCAAATGTGTTTTGACGTTTGAAGTGATGGGGGATTTATTTCCAAACTGTTAGCGGGGTCACAGATCTGCTTTCTGTTGTGCATCACAGATGGGGTTCGATGGTCCCCTCTCTGCGCAGGAGCAGATGCTCATCCTGTATGAAGTCAAAATCCAGTGCTACCAGAACCTTTCCAGCATGGAACCAACAACCACAGGTACATGGTTTTTCTTTAAAAGTACATTAAATAGAGACAATGACTGAAACATTTAAACATATTTTTTTCCTCGTAAATTGAAGAACTAATGAAAGACTAAGATTTCAAGATTTTTTTTAGTTTCGCCCAAAAATTCTTGCTCAGTGGCTAGGATAGGCTCCAGCGTCCCCATTACCACAAGGGGGGATTAAGTGCGTTTGGAAAGTAAACTGATTGATTTCATTATAAAAGACTGGCTATAACAAAATAAAGTTTAAATTAAATATTCTCTGTGTTACTTGTGGCTTTAACACTTCTTAAAAGCTCTAAATTATAACTAACTTTTATGTAATAAAAATTACAGCTGTGTCACAGAAATGACCTCTGAACACTAAACTGTTCCAGGCGCACATAATGTGGTAAAATTATGTGTGGGCACTTCTGAAAGCAACAAGTGTCTCATCTATTGGCTCCAGAAAATAAAGAAGTCACGCTCATTTTGTATGTGTTTCCAAGGTAATGAGTCCTGTCCCAGAAGCTGAGACATTACGGCTTCTGTGAAAAGGCTGGAGACCCATTTATTAAGAAAAATCAAATTCTGCTTTGATTTCCAGGTAAACAGGCTGTGCAAACCATGTCGGGGTCATCTATTCAGTGTTTTGCTAGACCACTACCCCTGTAAAACAGAAAAACAGAATGGTCGCTACTAAAAATACAATTTTAAAAAGAGTACATGACTGGAAAATGTAAACAATACCTTGTGCAAATAATTAAAGCAATGTCTATTTTTTCAAATTTCTCTTTAATATTTGTGTCCCACTAGGGATGGGTATCGTTAAGGTTTTAACGATACTACTACTCTTATCGATACTGCTTATCGATCTGGTACTCTTATCGGTACTCTTATCGATACTTTTTGAGGACGAAAAATAAATAAATAAATAACAAATTAAGAACATAAAGTGTTTTATTTCCTCACTATGCAACAACATTGTTTTTTTAACAAAACATTTTACTTTATACATGAGAATGTTCCAGACAGGATATTTATTTAATTATTTAATGTAATTGTTTTTATTATTTGAGTGTGATGTTTCATTTGATCTTTTGTCCATTTTCCACAACCTTGAATAGACTTTTCTGTCTGTCAAACATCAGAGTTAAGTTAAGTTAAATGATGGAAACAAATTCACTTTGATGCAGACTCCTTTCTATTTTGCCAACTCCATTTATTTTTCTTTAAATCCAGTAAACCCAATAAATGATATTAATTTTACGGATGACAACTATCATTAGTTATTAATTATTATTAAGTATTAGGAAGCAGCTGATAGTTTGTCGCGGGTCTGGAATCATAAGCGGTGAGTCTAAGCCCCGCCTCTCTACCTGTTTGTTGTATGCTCCGCGTGCAACGCGCCCCCCCCCTCCCGCTGCCCCAGCCTGTTCTGCACAAACAGCGCAACATTCGGTCATCGTAGTAGCAAGGTGACAGCATGGTAGGCAAACTTAATAATTTTTACGCAGAAACGTTAGTTCTTAGTCTAGGGCGCTCACGTGTCCCCGACGAGATCGCCACTGACTGTGTGTGCGCTGCCTTGTCTTGTGTGTGTGCGCGCGCGGCGCGTGCTGTCTGAAAACAGCCCCGCCCCCCGTGCACACAAATAGACAGACAGAGCTCTCCGCTTCAACTAGAATACCGAAATTAATATCATCATTAATTAACGGAAAATTGACTGACTTGGTGAGTTAAATATGGCAGATAACGCTTATATTTTGTGGGACACAAAAAAAAAAAAAAAAAGTAACTTCTCCAGTACCGATAGCAGAACCGTTCAGGTCAGATCTTAACGATACTGCGGTCTTGAAGAATGCGGCCCCGGGGCTGGTTCAATACCGGGGCACGGTACCCATCCCTAGTCCCACAGCAGTCCTGAACTGCAAGGAGAAGATCGTTTTCACAATTATTCTTTCTTGCTCCACCTTTGATTGAAAATTTCACCCCTACCACTAACTTAGAAACTTAGTGAGCCAGTGAATGAGTACGCAGACTGCATACCAGCCCACTCCAGCAACTTCTGTGAAGTTTGGAAAGACGACAGCAGTGTGGTGGGGCTGATCATTAAGATGATCGCGATCAAAGGACATCTGGGTAGGACATCTGGGTAGATCGCGGGTCAAAGAAAAATAACCAAAAAAATAAATATTTTTAAAAAAATCTGTCAACGAATAATCTTCTTCACCAAGAAGAACATGACTTGGTGGACATGCAAAACGGTCAATCGAACATCTTCTGAGATATAAGTCACTGCAATGCATGTTTAAATACACTGAGCACACATTTCTGCAGTCGGAAACCCGCTACTGGCCCCTTGGCGCACCAAGTCCCCAGAGTCAGAGGAGCACTCTGACTTGCAGGAGTGTTTGAGGTCCGAGTCGCCCCGCGTGCCTCTTTGATCCCCGTCTCACCCGTCTGATCCAGGGGTTTAGTCAGCTGTACTTCCAAAAATTCAGCAGATCTGTCCTGACTCCCAAACATCCAGGCCATCTACTACAACACACATCAGCACCTGTAATTTTTGAGGGGACTTAAAGTAGTACCTAGTAAGTCAGGAGCTTCTGGTGACCGTCTACTGCTGCATTGAGAGGATTCTGTCGTAGTGAATCAGTGTGGTTCTCCCAGTGCACTGAGGCAGAACCGCAGAGACTGTGTCCCCTGCCCTCCCTGAAGGACTTTACCTGTCACGCTCCATGAACACAGGAAAGGCATCGTAAAAGATTGCACCCATTCTGCCTTCTCACTCTTCAACATGCTGCCCTCTGGTCAGAGCTACAGGTCTATCATGACCAGGACCAACAGAGTCAGGAACAGTTTCCATCCTCAGGGTGTGACACTTTAAAAACATACGCACACACTCATTCACTCTCCACTACACGGTCAGCCATACATGCCTCTATACTGCTTTATTTGTGGCCACTTGTTTTTGAACTTTTAAGTGCCAATCCGATGCGGCTATAATTTCAATGTACTTAAGACGTGCATTTGTGATATGTCACCCACTTGTGAAAGTCACGCTTGCGTGGTTTTACCTCAAAGTCACCAACATTTCACTGACACATTGTATGTCAAGAACCACAAATACTGAGTCACACGCATGGGAAATGTGTTCGGACTTGACACTCAGAAAAAACAGATTTTGAATTTCATTAAAAAAAGGCCTTCGTGTGAGCAAATAACATCCCCAAATGCAGTGTATTTGGCAACACACAGAGACACATACCTCTAACTAAAGAGTATAGAGTTACATATGTAGAAAAGCACTGGACTCAATATCATGCAATTCTAAGAAGAGCAGCTGTCACCATCAAATGAAACTGCACAGGTGCCCTGTTATAGTGCAGTTTTGGTAAGTCTTGTTTCTTTTGAAGAAAAAGCATCTGGAATAATCTTTTACAACTAGGAAACACCATGATGAACAATTTTATGAAAATGAAATGAATTTTAACCAGAAAATCCACCTTGAAAAGAAACTCACATAAACCCATTCAAAGTCCGCATTTACACTGCATGGTTCAAGTGACCCAATTCAGGCACAGATCGGATATGACCGGTGAACGTGTAAGCAAGAAAAATGCGCATGGATTCCGATTTTCTCAGATCGGAATCAGGCCTCATTCATATGTGGAAATAAATCGGATACGAATCGGATACCTGCATTTGCGTGTGCTATGTAAGCAGACAAATCGGATATTCCCCAGTACGTCAGTGACATCAACTCAGGACACCACCAACTGAGATCACATGACTTATTATAGGTTTTTTTGTGCGCTGATTTTGCTGTTCGAGGACAGCTGGAGCCCCATCAGCGTGTTACCTTTCAGCCTCATGCTTCAGACAGTAGTTGGAAACTGCTGTTATTTCCGGTCCGGTCCCGGTCAGGCGCAAACCGTAACTAATTAAGCGGGACACCGTTGCTCAGGAACAGGCAAGAAGCTGTTTATTTCTTTGCCTGGATCGGACTGTTGGTACAGCACAACGTCTGCAAACACTTCTTCGTTCAAAACGCAGTCCTCCTTTTTCCTCTCCCGCGCATCCCCTCTCGTTCGCCTGCCTCATCCAGGAGCGCCCAAGGCAACGCCTCCTTCCGTCGCAGCGTTGCCTCAATGACAACCGCAGTCACACAAAAGTTCGAAGGAGGTCCGCGGAAGGCGAAAATGCTGCTACATAGTCCTCAGAACGTCTACGTTTGATAAATTTCAGCATTGTGTAGTGTAAATGCAAAAATGGGATAAGGGTCACTTTTAAAAGAGAGGGTCGTCAAAAAAATCTGCTATAGTCAGAAAATCCGATTTGGGCATCAAGACCTGCATTGTAAATGCAGCCAAAGTTTCCTTCCGGCTTAGCCTCAACAAGAAATGTTAAATGTGTTTTTTAATCCCAAATGTACTTTTTATGTTGTCGTGAGGACGAATAAGTTAAATTTGAGTACATTAACAATTGATAAAATGACCCACAAAAAGACACTGTAGCACTGTAACCCACATTTCAGAAAGAATTTAGTTTCTTACAGGTATTGGGATTACATTTTAAAGTCCCACTCTGATCATCTTATGATATATGTTCAAAGCGTTCCCAGTGGTCTTTTAATCACCCTTATGCCGTTTCTTTTGGGATTGTCAGCTGTTATTTTAGACTAAACCAAGCAAGCAGTAGAAATCTTTGAGTTGTGTGGGAGGTCAACCTCGTTGCATCAAAGCTAATCAGGTCTAAGACATTTACACTTGACCCTTATTTTCTATTAATTTGCATTGGATAAACTGAAAAACCTCCAGCATGTGGCTTCTGTTAAAATAATCAAAATAAACTAAAAGTCAAACAATTTTTAGGGAGGCACCGATGATTCTAGTTCTTGCCTTCATTTCTATACTGCCTCAGTTCCTGACCCATCCGCACTAAAAAGACCAGTGAGTTCAGACGCCTCCGTTTGTTTCATCTGTAGAGGTTTCATCAGTGAAAATGTGCACAGATAGATTTAGGTCTCTATATTTATAACAGCAACTCTTTAAATAACACTGGCAGATAGGTTGGGGATTTATTGAGCTGTTCCTTTATTCTCCAAGATCTAGCAGCGTATAGTATCCACTTTCTTTGTCTAATAGAGTCACAATGTATTGCACCATGGTTTTTATAACATTGATTAGGGAAATTAGTCTAATTTCTTAAAATATAATTTAATACTTTCCTTTGATTGGACTTCAGTGCTTTTTTTCATTCAGCTTTTAAAGATTTGAATGGATAACTTTAAATACACAATTGATAGCCATGTCTTATGTCAAGTAAATCATCTTTCAGTTGACATTTTTACTTTAAACAACAGTTGAAGGAATCTGAAAGTGCTTTTGTTTTCTTTAAAAATAATACATAAGACTTGAAGAATCTTCATTAGAAATTTAAAGAGTAAATGACAAACACAGCGATGAAGGACCTAAAAATGCAGAAGACAGGGTTTAGGTTCTGTATGTATATATATATATATATATATACTGTATGTCTACACACACACACACACACACACACACACACACACACACACACACACACAAAGACACACACATGTGTATACACACATATATATGTATACACACATACACACAGTAAAAATCAAATTGTCAGTTAGCATTTATAGAGTTGAATGTAACAGATAATATTTAGTGCCCCTCAATATTCCTCTTCCTCTTGCTTAAAGGGCCAATATCATGCAAAACCAACTTTTTATGCTTTTAACTGTACTATGTTAATTTCTTACAAAAACAATCCCAAAGCGGTATTTTGATTAATCTACTTCTTTTTGAGCATTCATTTTAAAAACCTGCTCTCTGAGCACCAGACCCTCCCAATCCTTGACAGCTAGTGGGTTCTCACGTTATGATGTCACAAAGTGAGGAACAGTTTCTTCCAGTAAGAGTCTGCACTGCCATCAATGCCCCCAGGCTTACAGATACCCTCTTTCTCCAGGGAGCTAGTGGTGATCGGCAAACCTTTTTCATTTTATGTGTACACTATGTACATCCATCATTGGAAAAGTTTTGACGTTTTACTTCCAGGTAGCACAATGAACTGAAACAATAACAAACATTGCATTTTTAAAAAATCGTTCTTTAGTTAACCAAAGTTATTATATATATATATATATATATATATTTATTTATACACTGTATCTATCCCACGAAGGGAAATTCTTTCTCCGCATTTGACCCATCCCCTTGGGGAGCGGTGAGCTGCAGCCGAAGCCGCGCTCTGGAGGCGGTAGCGTTAAGGGTCTTGCCTAAGGACCCTCACTGGGTGATGTTAATTGCTCACCATTGATATGGTAATTGCCTGGAAAACATGCAGTGTGGTACATCTCAAGGACCAGGAATGAGCAGCCCCGGTATAGACCCTTTAATTACCACACAATAATGTGTTCTGCTTTAGTTTCACATGTTTGTCGAATTAGTTTTTATTCACAAATTGACTATGTATGAGCAGTTTTTATCTAACCCAGCAAAAAAATAAAAAATACAAACACAAATGTTTATGAAAACGACATTTATCATGTTTTCTTTTTTTAATGCCACATGAACCTGCTCACTTTCGCTAATGAAGCATTTCATTACATAACCTCCGTGTATACCAATATATCCGTCTTGCTTTTTAATGCTACGTACACACCGAGCATGTGATTGACATTCAAGAACGTACTATCTAGTGCACTATTCTGGTGAATCTTGCTCCAGGCTTTTCTTTTACTGCTCTATTCTGATATGTGAAAGCCTTGGCTTTATCATTCTGATCAGGCACAACTGCAAACATTAATTTCTATTTCATGATCAACTTTCAAATGATTGGTACTTCCGTGTTTTGAAAAGGATGCCACCCATACGTCCCTACCAAGTCAGAGACTTTGATTGGACAAAGTTCAACTGTTTTATCTTTTGACGCGTGTTCAATAGTCAAAACTTGACTTAAAAACTGGCGTAGTGACCCGAGAATGCGAGAGTTTTGAATGTGGAAGCCCCAAAGCGAGCATAAACGTTAGTTTACAAAAACCTTTGATTGGTCACTTCAACGTGCATTTCCAAACTTTAAACTGAGTGTTAACTCTGCCTAAAGATCTGGTTTAGCTTTCATGTAAGTTAAAATACTCAAGATTTTAAAAAGTTGACACTGAACTGACACTTCACTTTAAATCTATACTTTTATGTAAAGCTGAACCAGACGTCATTGGTAAGCATTGATTGCTCTGAGTCGGTCAGTGTCTCTATGGGAAGCGCTCTCGCAAATCAGGAGTGAGCCTGTTGGAGGTCCACACCTCTACTGGAAAGTGGGCTACAAGACATCTGTCAGCCAAACGTTTTGAACGTTGGACGTCGGGGCCAGCAGGCTCCACCTATTTTAATCGAGGCATCTGATTGGTCAGTTTTTAACTTGTGTGTTTGTGACCGTAGCATATTGCATAAATGGTCAGTTACGGTAGTTCAAAGAGCGTGTGTTGTGTAGGTATTGGCAATGACATATGTGGTCTTAAAGCGTTAAAGCAAGGTAGAAAAGCACCACATAAGTATACACCATTTACCATTTCATTCAAATTTTTATTTGGATATAAAATATTAGTAAAGGACCGTTCATCTAATGGCTTTATCAGAACAGTATACATAGAGCTTCAGTGTGTGTGTGTTTGTGTGCGAATAGCATCCTGACTGGCAATGACTCAATCGCACATCCGATGCTCACTGTTATCTTGGTTCAGTATATCAGCCTCAGTCTCTGTGCGCCTGATCTTTTTTCTTTATCAGGAGCCAGTTACCTCTCTGATCTCAGACTAGAATCAAGGGAATTTTTTTTTCTTAATATGTTTTCTCTCAGTTATCTAATGCTCAGATGCTATATATAGTTTCTCTAGCCTGTAAATGTTGCTGTATCAAAATTTCTGTAGTCCTTGAAAGATATTCTCTCCAGGATTCAGAAAGACTCTAAAGAGTATCAGAAAACCCTTAAACTAGACACAAAGAAAAATGGAAAAACATGAAGTCAGAAAATCAGGAAAGATAAAATATTAAAAGTGGCATAACAGAAATATAGCATGATTTCAAACCATTTGAGGATATTCAGGACGCAGCAAAACATTCAGGGAAAGACTTGGTAAGAATGCTATCGCCTAATTTTTCATCATTTAAAAGGACATGAAAAAACATTTTAACTCCAAAACCTTCAGAGACTCAAGATACATAAAAACAAACTTGAGACGCCTTAAATTTAGCAGCCCAAAAGAAGAGATAAGAGGACATAGACAAAAATATAAATATAGACATTAGCATGACATGACAGTAGGACACTGCATTTCAAGACCACTTTAAAAAGACTGGGAAACTGTACTCATATGAAATGGAATATTACCATAAAATGAACATGACCTGACACAATCACCAAAAACACACGTACCCTGGACACAGAAAAGCACCAAAAACAAAATAAAACCAAGAAAAAATACATGACAATTAAAAAGAGACCATGCCCACAAAGTTGTTAACATAAATAAGTTAAACCTGTGACTGGCGCCGAGTGGCCTGCAGGTGCAAACCTGTCCCTCCCTGACCCACCCTCACTAGGTGACCGCCTGCTGCAAACACCTTACTCCGCCCCCCTGGTCATGTCATGTCCCGTCAATCTTATCCTATGTCCTGAGTTGTGCACTCTTGGTCTATGTCTGTCACCTGTCATGTCTCGTGTTGCACTTCCTGTTTTATTTTGAAACATTAACTCTCCTTTCGTTTCAGGCCTTGTTTCTTCCTGCCCTTGTCTGTTCCCTATAGGTGTGTCTGTGTAATCTTCCCTGATTGTTTTCACCTGTGTTTCCCTCCCTCATGTCTTCAATACTCTGAGTCTCCTTTTGTCCTGTGCCAGTTTGTTTGGTTAATTCATGTGCCATAGCTAAAGCTTTTTCAGAGATTAAAATCCCTTAAAACTCTGCATCTGAGTCCAGCCCTGTGTTCTGCAGTGACAGCTCAGAGCTACATGTGACAGATATATATGAAAAAAGAAAATTTATTAAGAAAACATTTTTTTCCCCAAATATATCAGCCTTTGTTAATTTTATGTCCATGACAACTGTTTTATGTTTGGTTGCCTGGGGTTGACGAACAGATCTGTGTATTTTTTAAAAGAAGAGGCAAAAGTACATTTTTGGATTACTTTGGCAAGAAACGTTTTGACTATACCACGGCCACATTCCTAATATGCTTATATCAGAAGCTATATCGTTTTGTTCAGCTTGAACCAACAATTCATGTATTAAATTTTCACATTATTCCTGTAAAAAAAATATGCAAAGAACACGAGGATGTTATTTTTGCTAGCTTGCCACGCCAATGCCAATCTACAACTTCTATTCAAGATTTTTTCTTAGTAATTTTCCAATGATGCTTAATGAGTTAGGAGGCGATAGATCAGAATCCCTAGGAGGATCTTACATTATTCAAAGGTATTAAAGGAGACTTTTTTGAAAATTCAAGATGGCGGCCTCTTAAGATCAAAAGTCTACCAAACTTCAGCAGTGGTTGTAGACTTAAGCTGGTGGAATATGTGTGAAATTTTGTTAAGATCGCTTGAACAAGGTTTTCTATGTTGTGCGTAAATGTGAAAATTGCCAAATATCACACTTTGTCACAAAATGTCCTTCAAGCCACAAGTAATTTGGCCATTTTATCAAAATTTTTAGATTTCTTTTGAAAATCCCCAGCATTGTGTTTTAGTTTTGTTATTTGCTACGGCAAAAGTCTAATGAAAAAAAAGAAAATCAAGAACGTGTAAAAAAAGATAGTAGAGCAAGAATGGAAATTTTGAATAATATAATGACATATTTTACCTGTTTATTTTTCAATATATAAATCTATTCAACTTTTTGGGACCAATGGGTACTTCCTGTTTAGAACACCAGGGGGCAAGGTCAGTCAGTCCAGTTCTCATATAGCATCAATGGTCGTTCACCATGCCCAAAATGCCTTTTTATTGGGTTATAGGCACATTTAAATTTTTTGTTCGTTTTCTGAGAATGTGGCGGTGACAAAACCTTTGCTCAAAGACGCAGTAAGAAAGAAGATTTGCAAAAACACAATAGTGTGGCACAGAATAAAATAGTTTCTTTGGAGGAAAACAGATTCATACAATTTCAGTAAGTTTGTTAAGAAAGTTAAGCTCCTCAAGCTACTTTAAAAATTTCTCCCAAAACTCAGGAACCATATGTGTAAATCTAAGGAGCCACCTGTGTCCGTTCAACAACCATCAGTGTGAGTTCTGCTTGACTGTTGAGACATTCTGGATCTGATGCAGTCTCTTAAAGCCAGACGATGGCTTTTATCATGTGACAGGAGGTGTCAGGAGGAGGTGAAGTGAGCCCATGACATCACAGCAAAAACAACATCTTCTCACTTTTCATTTTTGCATGTCATGAATGTTATAAATGTGTCATCCAACCCTCTGTGGATGATCACTCCTTCTCAATATACAGTCGTACTAAGGGAGATTCGTCTGCTGGGATTGTTTTCATTTTCTCGTGCATTTTTTTGCTGCAGGTGAAGATGATCTATGCATTTTAGGTTAAATTTTCACCTCTGTTTTTGTTTGTCAGAAATTTGTTCCATAGTTTTTCTCTGAAACATTTACGTTTTTGGGAAGCAGGTAGCTAACAGATTGGACTTCCTGTAAACACAATTGTTTTTGGTCTGTGAACAACTGCTGTTTCTTCTCTTTTTCTTATTGTTTTTTGTTTGTTTTGCTGTCATGCTTGTTTTTCTTCTCTTATTCTGCTTATTACGCCAGACCGGAAAACGATGCCCCAGACATTTGAAATGGGTCAGTTCTGGTTTTGCAAAATTGCTTTGGCGGGCACTTGTTCTTTTCATTTGTTATTTATTACATAGCCCCTTTTGTTTAGAAGGTACTTTAGGTGCACATTGTTCTGGGTGTTATTTTCTTCTTCCTAAATTACCAGCTGAGATCAAGCATCCAAAGCAAACTGATCTGGTGCCTAAAGGGAAGAAATTAATTAAAAATTAGCTTTCTTACAGAAGGTGGTTCTGTCCTTTTCTTTTTTTCTCCCTTGCGGACTCTCAGAAGGACGGTCAGAGCTTAAGCTGCATCTGTGAAGTTGATTCTCTGTTTTCAATATTTTTTTTTTTAAGTTAACTTACTTAATTGAATGTGATGCCTCTGCTGTCACATCACAGCAGTGAGTAAGATCTGCTTTGATAAATGTTTAATAAAAACAGAAGAGGAGAATTAACTTCAAAATGTTAATAATGTGGGTTTATGTTGTCATCAAATGATGAAACAAAGGTCAAGCCTGTGAGCAAGTCTTTAATTTTTTTTACATAACAAAAAATACTTCTTAATTAAACACGTTTGTTGTTGTGTTGCCTCCAGGTGTGCTACAAGTTTCCAGCTTATTTTACCGATGATTTTCCTCTCTCTCTCTCTTTTTTCCTCGATATATAATTGAATCGATATATTATTACATGAAAAACAAAACATCAATGGGGGACCTTTCTGTGTGGAGTTTGCATGTTCTCCCTGTGCATGTGTGGGTTTTCTCCGGGATCTCCGGCTTCCTCCCACTGTCCAAAAACATGCTTCATAGGTTAATTGGCAACTCTAAATTGTCCATAGGTGTGAGTGTGAGAGTGAATGGGTGTGTGGTTGAAGATATTCTACCCTGCAGCAGACTGGCGACCAGTCCAGGGCATCCCGTGCCTACGCCCAAGTGGCCGGGATAGGCTCCGGCAACCCCGTGACCCCGAAAGGGAATAAACGGTCAAGAAGATGAATGAATATATATATATATATATATACATATATAGCTTCCAGTTCCGGGTTACAGCACGGACGCGTGTGGCTGACAGCCGCTAGCCGCTATACAACTTATCTTCAAATGACTTAAAAAGTTGATTTTCTCCAAAGAAAGAGAGCTGACCATGGCCCCTAAGTAAAACCATGACTACGAAGACCTGCGTTGTATACCTTTACGGAACAAGTGAATGCTAAGCTAACTCTGATCTTGGAGCTATTGGAGGACTTCCGAAGATTCCGAGCTCAAAACGAGCAACAACATTCTGGAGAAAGGACTTGACGATGTGGAACAACAAGTAAGGATGAATAATGTCATTCTCACTGGAGTACCGATCAAACCTCGGGCATAGCTAAATGCAGCTGGAGTTAGCATTGCTAATGCTAATAGCGCTAGCAGTGCTGAAACGGAGAGCGGTGGAGAGACTCTGGAACACCAAGTGGAATCATTTCTCACGTCTAAAGGGATTTCCCTGGATCTCAACACCATTGAGACCTGCCACCAGCCCCTGCCCCAGGAGAAAGGAGACGGATAAACCAGCGATCCTCATCAGGTTTATGAATCAAAAACACAAGCTAGCTCTGATGAATCAAAGGAATAATCTGGAGGGATCCGCTGCTTATCTGAACAACCATCTGACCAGAAGTAATGCTGAAATCGCCAAACGTGCCAAGCTTCTCAGGAAGCGTAAGCAGATTGAGAACACTTCGGTTAAAGGCTGCAGGATTTACCTCAAACCCCTCGGTTTACCAGCAACCAAGATAAATAGGCACATGGCTGAATACATCAGCAACACATAGAAGGGCATTGGTAGAGATTCCGGAGGAGCCAAACACCAACTCCTGGTTGACAGAACAGTCGCTCAAGAATACAGGTTGCAACACACCAACCTGTGCACAGCCTGGATTGATTACAAGAAAGCCTATGACTCAATGCCACACACGTGGATCACTGAATGCTTGGAGCTGTACAATATCAACAGGACTCTAAGAGCCTTCATAGGAAACTCAATGAAGCTGTGGAAAACCACCCTTGAAGCCAATGGGAAGCCACTTGCACAATTGTCTATCAAATGTGGGATATACCAAGGTGACGCTCTGTCCCCACTGCTGTTCTGCATAGGTTTGAACCCCCTCAGCCAAATAATCAACAAGACTGGCTATGGATACCGACTCAGAAATGGGGCCAACTTCAGTCACTTCCTCTTAATGGATGACATCAAGCTATATGGTAAGAGCGAGGGTGACATTGACTCTCTCATCAACACCACCAGGATCTACAGTCCTGATATTGGGATGTCATTCGGGCTAGAGAAATCTAGCCGATGGTGACAAAGAGAGGCAAGGTAGTCAACGCAGGAGAGGTCTCACTTCCAGAAGGAACAATAGTTGACATTGAGGACAAGTACCTCAGATTTCAGCAGGTAAATGGCAACCTGGAGAAGGCAACAAGGAAAGCTGCAACAGCTAAATACCTCCAATGAGTTAGGCAAGTCCTGAGAAGCCAGCTCAATGGCTAAAAATAAGACCCGGGCAATAAACAGCTACTTACTGCCAGTTATAAGATACCCTACAGGAATAATACGATGGCCAAAGGAAGAGATACAGCCTACGGATGTTAAAACATGAAAGCTCCTACCATGCATGGAGTGTTCCATCCCAAATCCAGCACCCTGAGACTGAATGATAGCCACAAGGAAGGAGGCTATGGACTAGTGAGCGTAGAAGCCACTATCCAGGATGAAACATCCAAGATGCATGAGTACATCAAGCTCAAGGCCCCAACTGACAGTGTGCTCAGTGAATGTCTCAGGCAATGGTGAGCAGAGGATACAGTGCTGGAGGACAGATCCTCATGGGAGGAAAACCCCTACATGGGATGTACCACCGGACCATAACTGAAGTGGCTGATATCAAGAAATCCTACCAATGGCTAGAAAGGGCTGGCCTACAGGACAGCACAGAAGAACTCATCCTGGCAGCTCAGGAACAAGCCCTGAGAACCAGAGCGATAGAGGCTCAGATCTACCACACCAGACAAGACCCAGGGTGTAGGCTGTGCAAAGAGGCGCTTGAAACAATCCAGCACATAACTGCAGGGTGTAAGATGCTGGCAGGGCAGGCATACATGGAGCACCACAATCAAGTGGCTGGAATAATATACAGGAACATGTGTGCAGAATATGGACTGGAAACCCCACGGTCAATGTGAAGAAACTGGATTTTCTAGAAAGGACTGTATTGTATTAGTTCGTAACCCCGTCAGTTTCTTGCACACAGAAATAATGAATAATGACTCAGAGACAAAACTTATTTTTTGTGGTTTTACTTCGTACAAATACGAAGGGGACAGACAGATGAACATGGTGCATTCAAAGTCCGAACAAAGGGGTTCAGAAAAAGGCCTGGCATATATACCTGGCATTTGCATATTCAGGAGATCGTCCGATGGACCTCGTGTGAAAATCACGCCCACAGGTTACTGCTGGAAAGAAGCTCCAAGGCTAAAGTGAAGATAACTCTGAGGCCTGCTCAGCAGATCACACATGCACAGAAAAAAGGGAGGATGAGAATAAACTGTTAGAACAATAGTTTTGCTGTGCTTTCTTCAAATGTAATATAATTTTGAGATGACAATACATGCTCAGTGAATTAAGTTTAAACCATTAGTGTAATAAAAGTTAAAGGCAGTTTCTAACTATTCTTCACAGGCAAAATGGAAAAGGAGGTCTAAGCTGGGAGAGAATGAGATGGAATAGATCCTGTAGGACATCGAGATCCAGACTGATAGGATGGTAATGGCGAACCAACCAGACATTGTAGTGGTGGATAAAGAACAGAGGAAATGTGTTGTGGTGGATGTGGCAGTGCCAAGCGATGGGAACATCAGGAAGAAGGAACATGAGAAACTGGAGAAATACCAGGGACTCAGAGAAGAACTGGAGAAATCATGGAAAGTGAAGGTGAGAGTGGTGCCTGTGGTAATTGGAGCACTTAGGGCATTAACCCCCAAGCTGGAGGAGTGGCTACAACAGATACCTGGAAAGACCTCAGACCTCTCAATCCAGAAAAGCGCAGTGCTAGGAACAGCTAAGATACTGCGCAGGACCCTCAAGCTCCCATGCTTCTGGTAGAGGCCCTGAGCTTGGAGGAGAAACCACCCGCGGAGGGTGAGAGGGGCGCGGTTTTTTTTAAATCTTACGTTATACTTAGTTCTGCCTCCTGGAAGTTGCCAAACAGTTTTTCCTTCCCACCTTTTGGATCCTCGCATTATATTTTTTATCACAGTTATTGATGGTGTGCCTGTAGAGTGAAAAGGTTCATGCTCATTTTCTACGTGCATGCTGCAGGTTACAGGTCATACCATCACTTATACAGCATGCAATACATAAGAATTCATTCAATTCAATTCATTTTTATTTTTTTTAATTAAGTAAGTGAGATGCAGCCACATTGACACGTACAAATTTTTCATTTGTCTGCACCCAAAGCCCAGTAGTGCTGTTCATGTAGACCTTCAGTGCACCCTGACTGTTTGAGATAAGGGAGTTAGACAATGAGAGTGTAGTTTGTGACGGTGTCCTACTTCATTTGGACACCCCTTGCGTGCAGCATTTGAGCGTGGTCAGGTCAGTAATGCTCCATTGTGTGCATCTTACTAACAACTAGAGTGTGGCGTAAGGGCACTGCATGACAGCATCACCTGTACATCATCAGTGGGTGGAACGCACATTATCCAGTTCTTCACGATACACTTTCCACATGCAACACAATGGTACGTTCCATTTTCATGACATCCTTAAGGTGGCTGTAAGAGGCTGAAGGAAACTGGAAGACACATCTGCACACTCTTAAAAATTGGCCACACCTCTTAATGACCCTCCATGGACCGGACAACTGCAACACCCGAACGGGTCATCCCTCCGCATGGGTTCATTTGACTAAGGCTTTAGTCATTCCAGCTGTGTTGTTTAACCCTGTTAAGGTTAACTTTTCAGGTTTATGTTCTTTTGATCTGCTTGTGCTCAAATAGGTACATTTACACTGCCCTCAGCAACAGCCACTTCCAATGAGAAGCCTATGTAAATGCATGTGTATGCTTTTTTTGAGCTTCTTTGTTCAAAACTGTTTGGTCTTGAATGCATGTCATATACCCGTGTCAACTTTAAGCCTCTCCTGCGTCTCTTTGACAGCATGAATCCGACTGGTCAATCTGCTCAAACAAACCAGCAAAACTTAATTTGATTAGGTTCTTTTCTGCAGGAAAACAGTTTCCCCCCAACTCTTTGACCTTGTCACATCAGTTACAGTGTTTATCCTCCCCCAACACAATTGAAAAAATACATCACTGCTGTCTGTATTCTTTGAGTCTGTCTTTGAATTTCTTTTACTCTTACTTTTTTTGTCTGATGCTTTTGTATGAAATCCTTTTAATATTTAATCCAAAACACTCCTGCAGCTGCCATATTTTCTGTGAAACCAGATTTGTTTCATGAATCCTCCACACTTAATAAGATAAATAACTCAAAGTGAACAAAACAAATCCCATAATCCCACTTAAACATTAATACACACAAACAATAAAACACAATAAAATAATTAAAAGATTAGGTTTAAGAAAAATGAACTGAATATCAGTAGGGCTTTGTCCATGGTTAGGGTTTGTTTGCTCATGAGTCATTGCCGTCTTTAAACTCTGTCTGGATTGTGGCTTTGCTTTAGTTTTCAGCAGTTCATTCTCCTGCTTTCAAGGTAAAGTCTAAACATTATGATTGAAAGGAAAGGCTACATGATTGTCTATAATGCACCTGTAAATCCAAGGAAGCCATTTGATGGTTTTAAAACAAAGTGTATCCAAATAAAATTTAAAGTATAAAGTCTGAATATTTCTTGTTTGTCTCAGTTCAGGTACTTTAAAAACCTGCTATCAGGAAGAAAATGCGTGTCTAGAATTTTTCTGCCAATAGTTTTTGACTATTATCAAAACTTTAATTCTTTGTTACATGATGGAAATACAGA
Source organism: Oryzias sinensis (assembly GCA_037389245.1). Classification (NCBI taxonomy): domain Eukaryota; kingdom Metazoa; phylum Chordata; class Actinopteri; order Beloniformes; family Adrianichthyidae; genus Oryzias; species Oryzias sinensis. The sequence continues at coordinate 16,112,996 of CM074501.1, read as the reverse complement.
ATTCCACATTATTATCTTACTCTGAATATAATCATTGCAGATATTTGTTTTTTCTTTTTATGTATCTTTCTTTTAATATATGTAATAATCCTAAACATCATCATCATAAATGTGACTTTCTGTTGCTTCTCCTGCAGATGAAGTGTGCCCTCCAGACTGGGATGGTCTTATTTGTTGGCCTCACGGCTCCCCTGGACAGGTGACAGAGGTTCCCTGTCCATCTTACATCTACGACTTCAATCACAAAGGTTAACTACTGCGTTTTTCTTCTGTCAATCCTCCAATGTTAAAATTTCAAGCAAGATTTAAGCTTGCTTGAACTTTAACATTCAAGCTAAATTGTTTTGAAGAGTAGGGAAAGGGAGAAGACAGGGGAAGAACTTGGACTCACTCGTTCGCTCACTATAACAGAAGTTTAAGATGCTCAAAGATACTAAGAATTTGGGTGGTAATACATGCCGCATTTAACTGACTGAGGTCAAGCAAACCAATCGGGTGTTCCTTTGGAATACTTTCACAGACATATCTAATCATGACTGACAGATTTCCCACATTGCATCCGTCTCACAGCAAGAGTCCCGGCTGGGAACCTGAAAGAGAGCATCATTAGGGAGTTTTCATGTTTTCCCCGTTCATGCGTGGGTTTTCTCTCCCGGGACTCCGGCATACTCCCACCGTCCAAAAACATGCTTTGTAGGTTAACTGGTTACTCTAAATCGCCCATAGGTGTGAATGTGTGTGATTGTGGCCCTGTGACAGATTGGCAACCTGTCCAGGATGCCCCCAGCCTTCGCCCACAAGTGGCTGGGATAGGCTCCAGCAGCCCCGTGGCCCCAAAAGACACAGTTAGAAGATGAATGTAAAGTTTGCATTGCTGGTAATTAGGAGGTTATGGAATTAGATTCACGAATATGACTGCAGCGGTAAAAGAAAGCAATAGATATGCTGATCATCACAAAAGGTTAAATAAAACATCAGTTCAGAGAGGAAGTTCACCTCTTACCGCTTGTTTTTGTCCAGATGATGAAGCAAAAGTTTGTTTTAAAGAAGCCAGTGCAGTGATATAGAATATTTAAGCTATGTGACCGGCACTTCTTTTTTGGTGTGCATTATCACTGCGGATTATCACATTTTAATTCACACTCAGCAGCCAATTAGAATCGAGCATTCACCCGGCCCATGGTATAGAATATTATCAGTGAGATGATCCCTGGAGTGTTCCTTGTTTCTCTGAGACCTTGTTTTTTTTTATAAAGTTTTGTTCAAAACTCTAAATGAAAGTGTTTGTTTACAGGACACGCTTACAGGAAGTGCGATGTCAACGGTTCCTGGGTTTTTGTGGAACAGTGGAACAAAACATGGACAAACTACTCAGAGTGTCTCAGCTTTCTCCAGCCTTTCAAAGATGAGGAGGCAAGAGTAAGTTTTACTGTTGAAAAGTACTTACAGAAGCAAATACTGTTATAGCTTTACTCACACTCAGACGCACACACAAGTCTATATGTGCACTCCTGTTGCTTCATGCAGCTGAGGGTCTTTGACTGGCAACAACCACGGAAACCAAATGACATGTTTTTGTTATGCAATTTTATATAGAGAGTCTTTTCAATTCTAACTTTGGAGCATCAAGACATATTTAAGGGAAAAATACAATATAAAACACAGCCTGAGATGGAAAAGTTTTTACTTTAAAAAAAAAAGTCAAGTCAAAAGCTAGACTGTGTAAAACTACCTCTGTTTCCCCTATGATGCCATAAGCCTTTCAAATTAGATCATCAATTTGTTGCTCTGTTAACATTTTTTAACTTTTAGAAAAAACAAATATTTCTGGAAAATATATCTCAAACTTGCCAACTGTCACCTTCTGTGGACAAACAATTGCCGTGAATGATCTAGTTTTCTCAAGTTCCTGTAGTTAAAATGCAAGCCCAAACCACTGCCCTTCCCCCACCGTGCTTCAAGCTGTGCTAACAAGCTGTGTCAGGATTTTGGTTAGAATAGGGTTGTGGAAAATATATCATAAAGAGAAGCAGTGAAACATTTTGTATAAAAGCGATAAACCAAGTCCAGTTGACCTACGATGATCAATCTGGATAAATGAGGATCTCATTGATTGATTATTTGATCTCAATTAAAAAAAATGAAATATTTTAAATCTATATAATATATTAGTGCATAAAATGATTAGAAAATGAAAACAGGAAAACAATACTCTTTTCTTGTCTTGAAATTGTAATTGCTCCAAATCATAGACATATTTGCACATATACATATAGTACAAAGATGACATATTAAGTCTTTATAATAAAATGATTGTAACTTAGCGTTTGATTTAATCACCAAAGTTTGGCTAATTGCTTGAATTAACCAAACTTTATGTAATCTCACCCCTAGAATCTACACAGACATCACACAAATTATGGTGTGAATTAAAACTGCCATTTAGAATATTATGAAAATGTTGTGCTATTGTTTAATGGCAGTATACATTTTTAAAAAATTATTATGGACTTCGTTTTCGAGTCTGAGATGTGAAAAAGCCTCTTGGACAAGAGACAAAATGTCTGCAAATCAAAAATTTCAAGTCCAGCGTATTTTTTTCCATCACAAAACAATCCTGAATAAATGCACGTCTACACAGACACATTACTGTTATGATAATTTACTCCAAAAATAGTTTTTACACTTTTTTAAGTTGGATTAAAAATAAGTTTCACAGGAACCATATTTTCTGCTCTCAGAAGCTTCCCATCAGCCGCAGAATGAAAGGAGAAAATTGAATGTGATGACCCAATCAAGAATCAACAGATTGAGGATGGAAAAGAAAAAAGTATATTCACACAGAGAAGCTGTTGTTCCAGGCAGAAAAACAGCCCTCACAGCTTGTCAGAGGAGCCACTGCGTTAAATGTGCTGAATATCTGAAAATCAAAACTTGATATTTTAATCACTAAAGATGAGCCAACACATCCTGTTTTACACTAAGATGTTGGATAGTTTAAAAATTGTATTTGTTTCACTTCCCTACCATTCTTTCTTCTCTGATCCAGTTCATTTCTGTTTAGCTCTTTTTATCTTCTTAATTTGTATAATAGAAAGAACCCTTCTCACATCAGAGGAAGTTTATTCTAGCTAGTGTTAAAATAGTAAAAGTTATTCATAAATTGAATAATTAATCAAATAATTATTCAAAATTATTCATTAACTTTTCAAAAACCCAAAGTGCTTCACATAACACAAAAAGGACTATAGGACCAAAATCCCACCAATTACACAATAATAAACACAAACACAAAATTCAACACAGACACAAAATATTAAGAAGATTAGAATGAAGACAAGTGGACATAATATCAAGAAAATGCTAGTAATGAAAAAAAAATCACAGGTGAGTAATTTTGTATAAGAATTGACACTTTTGGATTTCCTTGGCAAACGAGGTGTATTTGTTAACCACGCCCACATTCCTAATATGTTCATATTGTGTAACATCGTTTTGTTAATCTTTAGCCATGCATTAAATTTACTCAAAATTATGGGAAATAAATGTGTAAACAATAGAAAAAAACACTTATGTGATAATGTCGTTCACTATCAATAAACTGTAAAGCCAAAACAATTTAGTAGTTTCCCAATGAGGCTCCAGTAGTTAGGCCATAAGGCCAGAACAGTCTCATAATTCAGAATTGCACACAGTCATTAGGGGACAGTAGGTGGAAATCACCAGGAGTTAAAATGTGGTGCTACGGGTAACTTTATTTATTATTTAGATTTTATGCCTCCTTCCAAAGTCAAAGGTCAACAAAACTTTGGTTGAGATTGTACATTTGACCTGGTTTGTGAAACTTTGTGAACATCGCACAGACAAAAGTTTTCTTTTTTGAGAAATGTGAAAAATCACTAATTCATAGTTTGCCACAAAATGACTGTCAAGCCAGTTGCTGTGGCCATCCAATAATGATTTTAAAACTTCCTTTGGATATTCCTGTTACGTGTGTTTTGTTAGCAGATTTTGAGCATTTTTTTTTTTCTTGAGCATCGTAAAAGATTTTGGCCCCATTCATTTTTTTTTTTGGTGGTTTTGGTCTCTGATGTCGTCATTTTTTTGGGAGGGGTTTATTCAGTATGCCCAAAATTTATTTTCATCGGGTATTTAGTAGGAATCTTTTTGTCAAAGGTGCATTATGAAAGAAGAATTGGAGTCTGCTGCAGACAAAATAATAATTTAAAGTTGTGAAGAGGTTTTTTTGAGCTTGAGTTTGACCATTTCTTTGGAGGCATACGCCTCCAGTTCCTCCGGTGAGAACCAGAAATAGAAGACTCAGGGTGCGTTCTAATTTTTTAACACCTGAGAACCTGACAGGTGAGGATCTGTAAGGTAGGAGGAAACGTGATAATGAAGAAAGGCCAAGATCATTAAGACACTTAGTATTTAACTGTGAGGTTTCTGCGGTTTAGTTTAGTCTTTAAGTGGTGTTTTGGTGATGCATGGAGTTGTTTCCTGTCAGAACCTCCAGGTCCGTGTTAATCATCCACAGCTGTTTTCATTTCTGGTAATTGTCCTATAAGTGTCTGGTTTTCAGTTTTTCATTGTCAGTTCATCTCCCATTTCACTCTTAAGTTGCATTGAATATTTTAGTTTCTGGTCTCCTGCATTTTGGGTCCTTAATCACCTGTTTCTGACATTAAACTTTAATTGAAAATAGAAACCCCAAATTAAGTCCATAGCACTTAAGATTTTAAACTATTGCACTGTTTTGATGTTTTTTGTCAAAAGCAGGAGTACTGCCCACAGAGTTAACAACAGTGAATTACAAAGTGAATGACTGGCAGGTTCTGCATCTTCATCCTTATTTCTGTGTGACAAACAGATATTTCTTCAGCTGGTCTCACTTTTTTGTCCTTATGTTGCACATAGGCTACAAAGCATTTGATGAGGGAATCATTTCACTGTCAAGGACAGCACATGTCTTTCTTTAGATGCTCTTCATCATTTGAATATTTCTTTTTCAAACCGTTTTCATTGTTTGGATGTTCAAAGTGCAGCTTTTGATGTAGTTTTTTCTTCAGTTTCACAGTTACTGTTGCCTCACCAGCAGGAGTTTCTGTTCAAAACTTTCCTCCTGTAGGCACCTTTGTGCTTCAATGTGCTTTGAAATCCCTGTGTTAGACTGATTTTAAATGGGCATAGAAGTATAAGTTTGATGTGACTGTTTTTTTTGTATTGTCCTGTTGTGAATGAGTAGAGTGAAGGCTGTTGCCTGATGTTTGCTTGATGTTCACAGGCTCAGCAGGCCCAGATTTATACAGCCCCAGTATGACGTGCAGGAAGAACAGCGATTGACCGCTATGGTTTATTTTTTTCAGTGTGGGTTTGGGGTTCACGCAGATGTTTAAAGTAAAAAATAATGGAGACTTATCCTAAAATGTAGACATTTTTAAAGTTCTAATAATAATAGTATTACAAATTATTAGAACATTCTACCACACTGTACGGTCATTTCAAAATTCAAAGTGTTTCCTCACATTGGACTGTAATGTTGTTCCAGGTTACTGAGGGGACACACGTTGCCGTCGGCTGCTCTCACAACTATCTTTGAGCGACTTAAAAGTGACTTACAAGTTGATTATCTCCCAAAAAAAAAAGAGAGCTGACTGAACAAAAATATCAAGTCACAACAATGACATAAAAAAAACCCGCCGTGCACATATTTACAGTACTTGATCAGTTTATGCTATGAAGATTGCTGAAACAGAGGTATGTATATTTTTTTCTGATAGTCTTATTTTTAATCATAGTCATGATTTTTCTAATGAAAAATAATCTGCAAATATTATAAATAATGTTAATTTCTGAAAAGTTGCGTCTATTTTTACATAATTATTTAGTAATTGTCATATGATTCTTAATTCTTTCTAATAAAAAGTTATGAACCGGATAATGATAAATCATGTAATGAAAACGGTTACGGTAGAAAAAGGATGGGAATATATAAGTTTGCTTCCTTCCACTCCCTTTCAAGCAATCTTTTATTTAATGTCTAATTATTCCAGATTTGACGACGTCTTTATATGGATATAACTGTCATGGTGCGGAGTGGCTCGAGAGCCGGTAGGACCCGGATGCAGAGGCAGAGGCACAAGGTTCAGGCTGTACCTGTTCTCGAGATGCATCCGGGACCACCACTGGAAGGGGATGTGGTGCGTCCGGGACCACCACTGGACGTGGTTGTGGTGCATCCGGGACCACCACTGAACGTGGCTGTGGTGCATCCGGGACCACCACTGAACGTGGTTGTGGTGCATCCGGGACCACCACTGAACGTGGCTGTGGTGCGTCCGGGACCACCACCGGAACATGACGGGGCTGGGATGCATCCGGGACCACCACTGGAAGGGGATGTGGTGCGTGCCGGACCACCTCCGGAACAGGAAGGGGAAGTTGTAAGGGATGGCGGGGACGACGGCGACGACGACCCCCCCTCATGGCGAGACGGCTCCCAGAATAGTCCGGGTGGCTTCCACTCCAGGGAGATGAGGCGAACTGGGTTTTGATCAAAAACCCAATAAGTCCTAGTCCTTTCTGCATCCTGGCAGTAGGCTTCAAGCAGAAGCATGTCCCGCTCCGCTGGGTCCAGAATAAGTGGCTGGTTCATTCTGTCACGGTGCGGAGTGGCTCGAGAGCCGGTAGGACCCAGATGCAGAGGCGGAGGCACACGGTTCAGGGTCTAGTGGGTTTAATTATAACAAAAAGCGCTGCAGAGCAGGATTACAAAACAAACAAAACTTACTGTGGCGTGGCTTGAAACATGGAACGTGAGCGTGGCAAGAAACATGGAACAAGACAGGATGACAAAAACACCATGAAAAAGCTAAAGGACCAGCACAGGAGGAAGGCAGAGACAAGACTAATATACAGACAGGGCAGACAAGACACAGGTGAACACGATCAGGGCAGATGGGGACCAAAGAAAGTAAAACTCAAGAAACCAGACAAGACAGGAAACCTTTCAAAATAAAACAGGAAACAGAACCAAACAAGACAGAACAAGAACTAAGACGAAAAACAAGACACAACAAACTCAAACCATGACAATAACTGCTGATTGTATTGCTTTGTGCATTATTCTTCCTTTGATTGCTTGAAATAAACCATATCAAATCAAATGATAGCTTAATCCAGTGGTTCCCAAACTGGGGGGCGCGGAGGTTTTGCAAGGGGGGCGCGGTGGAGTTTAGAAACAAAGGATTTGTATGTTTGTGTCAGTGTGGGGGGGCTCGAAAATATTCTAATCTTCAGAAAGGGGGGCCCTGCAGAAAAAGTTTGGGAACCACTGGCTTAATCGGTTTTTTACTGCATCACGCGTGTTGTCCGCTGTGATGCACTTGGTCATTTATACATTATAGTAAAATAAAACTACCATGTTTCAACCCAAATAATATTTTCCTATACAGATAATCCATTTATCACATTTTCATATAATTTAATAGTTTTAGTGGAATCGATAAATAACTTGCGTCCCAAAGATCCATCTGGTTGTATCATAGGAATAGAAATCAATTTATCGTCACACCCCTATTCTTTGAAATCTTGAACTGATGTCACACAGGTGATCAAACTCATTAATGCTGAATGTCTTGCATGTCTGTGATGGAATTTAAACAATACTTGACTACTGAAACAGTTCAGAATGCTGCTTTTTCCCTCGTCTGTTTGTATTGTGGATAATCTTGCACTGGATTATGTCGGGTGTTGTTCTTTTGATTTTTTTTCCTGTTAAACAGCTATGGAGACCTTTTTGATGTTGGACTTCCTTTAGTGCTGAAAGAGGCTGTTTTTCCACTAACTGTAGTTTCTGACACGGCGCCTTTGATCTGTGAATCTCCATTGATTTAGACCTGAAGTGTTCAGTTCCACAAGCTTTTGGGCTTGTCTCTTGTGCTGATTTCCAGTTTTATTTTTAGAGGTGTGCTCCTTTCAAGTTATGTCACATCCAGGCAGGTAAACATGTCAAGAAATGTTTGAGCATTTTAGAGTAGATGAATGAATCAAATACAAACTTGCTGGGATTTTTTAAAAGTGGGTTGCCTGTCATTTTTACATAACCCAACTAGGGCTGCACGATATGAGGAAAACTCGCGATATGCGATATTGGTGATTAATATTGCTATAACGATATAATTCGCGGTATATAAACAAACAGCGAAACAACCAAAAACATCATTTCCATTTCACTGCAACAGTTTAAAAATTATACTCCAAATGACCCTCGTCGACATAGGAGGCAAACATCAAACATAAAAGGGCACATCTGATTGATCAACAACGTAAACGGGTCCGTCCGATTCGTTAAATGCATAAAGGGATTTATTTCATTTGTTCAATATTTCAAGCTTCCATGAGATTGTTTTAGCACATTTAAAGGTAACCATTTATTGCGATTTTCGCCGTCTTTTGGGGTATGCATATTGCACAGCTTAATGTCGCGATAACGATAAATTTGCGGTATATTGTGCAGGCCTAAACCCAACCTTTCATTTCTTTTTAACACTGCTTGTGTGGTCACCTCACAAAACATCACGACTCTTTTAGTAAACTTGATAATAGGGTGATAAGGGGGCTCTCTTACTTGGCTGTGATGGACTGGGTCCAGGTTGTTGCCCACCTTTTTTTTCCTGTTGAAAGTATGAACCAAATGATTGCATATAAAAATCTAATGGATGTTTTTCTGTTTTGCTTGATCGATAACTGTTTGGTAATCCATGTTGATGTAGATCCTAGTACCATGAAAAAGATATTTGTGCATTGTGTGAAATTGTCTCCACATAGGCTGTAATGTGGCCTTGGGCATTATCTCCCATACATGTGACCCATATTAGAAAAATAGTACACTGAATACAATATAAATTAGCTGTGTTTCCTTTGTTATAAATGACAAAAATCTGCCAAAGAACTAGTCCAATTTGTCTTGGGTACCGGGGGCCAGGGCGGTTAGGTTCATCTTCACTTCCGGGTTGGGGCTTTTATTTTGTTAGGTTCCGGTTCAGTGTTCCGTTGTGCTTCTGTTGACTTGACTTCTTCATCACCAGCACCTGTTTACTCACCTGTTGTCAATCACTGTTGTGTATATATACCTTGTGTTCCTCCTCACTTATCACCGGATCGTTCTCTTACTACTGTTCCTAGTGTACGAGTCTCAGAGCCTTCCTCAGGATTAAAATCCTTGTGTTTCACAACTTCTGTCGTCCTGCATCTTGTGTCCACGTCTTCTGTCTTCCTGCATCTTATGTCCACGTCTTCGTTCCTTGACACTGGGGAGTTTTTAAAAAAATAAGTTGTGATGTTCTGCTCTTTTGGGACTAAATTTAATCTTAAAATAAACAATAGACACTCATACTCTGGTAATTGGAAATATTGTGTCTTGAAACAAGTGTATTGGTCATTAAAAAAAAGGTTCTTATCCCCCCAAAAATGTTCTGTTTTCAAACTCAACAGCCAACTATGCTTATTTCTAGACCAATTAAACAAAGTTTAAAGCTACCTGCGCTAGCACACACACCCTCTCAAATCTCCCGGGAGACACGGTTCTCCTGAGTCCGACAGCTCGCTCACACAGAGCAGCAGGACGGACTGCGGTCCAAAGCCTCATCCGGACTGCACACTTTAACAATGCACCCTTCTCTGCCGGCAAACACGAAGCTACGAGTCCGGCTGCACTGATTAGGGACATGTTGGAGAAGCAGGTTAATTCCAACAGCCACAGATCTTTTTGTAACGTGGGTTGTGGAAAAATCTCTCTATAAACCAGGGGTGTCAAACTTATGGCCCACGGGCCGTATCCGGCCAGGTCGTTTACTCCGGCCCACACATGAAGAGTAAAAATCATAAGCATGTATAAAAAAGAAAGCAAGTTTCTAGTCCATTCCTGTGGCGAGTTATGATTTTTTTACGAAATAACAGAAATGCACAATTCCGCCACTAGGGGGAGCAAAGGAAGCTTAACAGGTGAAACAACATAACTCTGCATGTGCCGAAAATGAAACCTACCAGCCCTTTGTCTGGGTAGGCAGTAGTTTGGTTCCCTGTGAGCTTCATCACTGAAGGAAGATCAGTAGTGACACCCTAATGACCAAAATGTTTTGAAAAAGAAAAAAAAAAGGTTGGAGTGAAGTCCTGAGCTTTCCAGGAAAATGGAAAGCGTTTTATTTGTTCATGGAGCTAAATACAAACCTGCATGCTCGGTATGTCATTAACATTTAGCACCACTATGAGACTCTCCACAAAGAAAAGTTTTACCATTTGCAGTTAAGAAAAGAAAAAAAACGATTTTGCAACTATTAGCTGGACCGATAAATAACTCTGGATTTACTGCAGCTGTGATGTCAGTGATGGAGCAGTGGCACCTAGATACCTTATTGAAAACAAGTTGGACCAAACATCCAAACCATTTTCTGATGGTAAACTTATGGAAAAATGCTGAGGCTGCAGAAGTCTTGTTCCCAAAAAGCAGTCGACCTTAAACATGAGTCTGTCAAGAATTTCGATCAGATCCAACATCTCTGAGGAAACATGGGCAGCCATATAAAGGAATCCAGTCATTTATTCTATTTTCAGTCACTATTGATGAAAGCACCAACATCACAGATATGTACAGCTGTGCATATTTATTAGAGGTGATCAACAACTGATGACATAGTCAGCTCTCAAGTTACTGTGCTGGACGATGTTGAAGTGAACTGGTCACTTGAAGTAATTTTGGTCACTGATGGCGCCCCATCAAAGATCAGGAAGAAGGCAGGTGTTGCCACAAAATTCAGGCAAAAACCAGGAAAAGAGTCTTGTAATAATGAATGATAATAATAATGGACATTTCATTGTGTTTTGCACACTTGAATGGCAGTGAATGTGTTTCTGCTCAGGATCTGAATCCTGATATCGACAGTCTTGTGAAGTTTCAGGAGAGAAAGGAGGCTAACTCCAAACTCTTATGTTCACAAATGTTTGCAAGTGTAATTTAGTGTAATTTTGTCATCGTTTGGATGTTTACATTTTAGGAAGATGTTTCATTTTTTTCTGTAGCCCCTCTTGATTTTATTATCAGGATTGCTTCAGTGTCAGATTTAAAATATTCAGGCTGTATAAAATTGAATAAACCAATATTTTTTAAAGTGAAATTAATTTTATTGAAGATCCATTGGCCTCTGTGAATGAATGTGTAATAAGAATGATTAGGCTACCGTGGTGGTTGAGGCATGTTTTCCAATTGGGTAAAAAAACAAGAATAAAGCTTTACTCTACTGGTCAGACGGGTTGAATGTGGCCCCGAACCAAAATGAGTTTGACACCCCTGCTTTAAACATTACAAAGAATAATGTCAGACACAACTTATGAACAAAAAAGAACTTTAGGTTACAATAGGAAACGTGAAATGAAAATATGTAGAGCCCGAGAAAAGCTTGACGCTATGTAGTTTGTCCAAGTGGGGCTACCGTAATGTGACGTCAACATTAGTTTCAGGCCCCAGAACACGTATTGCAGGCCGAACAATTTTGGTACATACACCGGTCTGCATGTGACAAATACTTTTTATCCATTAATATTTAAAATGCAAGCTTACGGTTCATAGAACAATTTCTGCAAGATTTCTGAGATAGATACTCTTGTAAAAACTGCTTTGAAATTATGTAAATAACTTGTGCATGAACACACAGCTGCAAAACATGGCCCCATTATCAGTTGGTAATTTTGTTGTCTGTGTACTTATTAAAATGAACAGAAAGCAAATTGGGCATATGGCTTTTATGTTACACTAGATGTGCTGATAGTGTAATAAAACTTCACAATGAAATCAACACAAATTGTAATTTTCCTCTTCGTTATGTTTATCAGAACTATAGCACCTATAGGACACAGTTTGATCCATTAGAGGTGTGTGTGTGTGTGTGTAGGAAATGAGCTGCACACAAACTCTTTTCTTGAAGAAAACATGCTTTCTCATTCTATCACTAAAACTCCTGAAATAACTGTCATTTCTTTAGACATTTTTCTTTTGAGTTCAAAAATGTGACAGAAACATCTTGTCCTCTGCAGCATCCAGGGCAGACAGGCCGTTCTGACTAATGCACGTGTACATTCTGAGTCTGTGTCAGGCAGAGGAAACTCTAAAGCCAATCTATATTTGTGTGTGTTCACAGCAAGACTTCTTTGAGAGGCTGTATGTCATGTACACCACTGGCTACGCTGTGTCCTTCAGCTCTCTGCTAGTGGCCATCATGATCATTGGATACTTCAGGTAAGACTTGTTTTGCTCTGAGTCACAATCCCAGGAGAACATCCTGGAAATCAGCAGAACAAAGACAGACAGGAACTCTTTCCAGCAGAAAATCTGCAGAGGCTGCTGACTTACACGAGCTAAACTAAAAACGACTCCTCTGTGGCATCTGCTGTTGTTTCGCTGAGTGACTTTATGCCACCTGCTTCATTCCCAGAATCCAATCTGAGCAATAAGATTACATTGGTTTTTGTTATTTTTAAGTCTCTTTATGTGGAAAACTTGAGGTTCTTCTTGATAATAAATAAATGTGTATATTAAAAACTAAACAAAACAAAAAAAAATTGAAATCTGAGATTAAGCTGTATTTTTTTGGAGGGTTTAAATTGTACCAAAGAAAGCTTTAAAATCTTCTGAATTTCTTCAATAGTAGTGTGAAATGTGAGTTTTTTTTTATCCATCATCCTCCAACAATCCTCCTGTCCTTTACATCATCTTTTTCTCCAACACAAACAGGAGGACGGCTATTATACTAATTTATTTTTATTAACTTCAGTAAAATGGAGATTAATCCCTTTTATTACACCATATTCCCAGGTTACCTAGAATTTTAAACATATTTCCTAAAAAATACTGAGAAATACTTTAAATGAAGCCAATCTAACTTAAAGTCCCACTCCAATTATGTGTTGATTTATTGTGAAAGTGTTTCCATTGGTCTTTTAATTATGATTATGCCAGTTTAAGTCGAAATACAACTAATTTAGTTTCTCCAGCAGAGCAGCAGGAGTTTATCAGAAATTCACCTCTGAGTTGTGGGTAAGCCCGCCCCCATTCCCCTCCCCGTGGCTTACAGCGTTGGCAGGGCATTGGCTTTTAGTGAAAGCTTCTGCGTAGATGACGGAGGCTCCTTTGAGTTGGCTGCTAAGGATTTATTGAACAGATAACAGGACATAAACTTGTTGCTTCATCCAAGAGTAAAAATATATATAAAAAACTAGCAGTTACACTCAGTAAAGTTTCTAAAAGTCACCTTCAAAATAAAAAAAAACTTTTTTATTTTGAATAACCTATTTATTGGCATTTTTAACAATATAGTTCACTGCACAAATCAAATCTTCTAACCAAAGCATAAATGTTGTCTTACAATGTCATGTAAAATGTAAATAAGTTATAACACAGGGAGCTCGTGGCCCGCCCAGCTTATTTTCAACATCACAAATCGGCTCTTTTTTTAACGGCTTTCTTCCCTCTGCTTTTGATTGACAATGGTTTGAATAATGATTTACCCAGAAATGCAAATCTAAGCTCAATTTGCTTTATGTCCTCCATCAGAAAAATGCAAAAAAAATAAAATAAAAACAAAATTGTCTTTGCAGTAGATCTTATAGTGAACATTAAAATTAATTGACATTTAACAATTCTCCAGTGAAGGAACATAATTGCCATTTGCACACAGAAAAAGACTGGTTCAACATTCTCCTCTTTTTCTTCTGTGCAAGCTTTAACCCAAGGCTGGTAATTACCTAAAGCATTATTAAGTAAACATGGGCTGTAATAGTAAGGATTATTTGCTTTGTGTTGGCCAGCATCACAGACTCTTTTTACCAGAGCAGAACTGCATTCAGCTCATTTGTCCCTCTACTGTGGGTCTCAAGGTTTAAAGAAAAATGCTAACAATTTAAAAAAAATACTAGTTTTGTGCTTTTGGTAACTTGTTTGAGTTGATAAAGTTTTATCATTATGGTTAGATTTTTAACATGTCAGATTACGGAGCAAAAGACGGGTAAAAGGTTAAATCTGCTGTCAGAATGGTTTATTATTAGAACAAAGTTCTAATGTGTAATAGTTGCTGTTCAGACACAAAATTGATATAATTTCTTTTACATGTATAGATTTTTGTTAATTATGGACACTGAAGTCAGAATGATGGGAAATGCCATGTTTGGCTTTCTTGAAGTTAATTAGCTGCAGCAGGAGGATCTTATTTTACACTGGGTGCATTTTGTTTTGAAAGGAACTTGTATTTGCTGCTGTCAAAATGAAAGAAGTTAAAATTAGAAATGGATAACATTGTTTTGAAAGCTACATTTCATAATTCAATGGCCATACACAGATACATAAAATTTATTTTTCTTAAAGACCTCCTCGAATGAAATTGTGTTTTTAACATGTTCTTGTAGCATTTTTCTTTCTTTTGCCTAAAAACAATGCAATCCTAATTAAAAGACCCCTGGGAATCCTTTGAACATAGATAAAAAGATGATCGGACTTTGCAGCTCTTGCTGGGTTTTAGATGGTAAGAAGCAGATCCAAATGGCCTGTTGTATTGGGCAGCAAATTCACATCCTTCACTTCTTTTTAGGCACGCCGTGAATTCACTGTTCAACGCTTATTCAAAAGTGTGTTAATAAACTAGACACACTTTAGGGAGGCTCTGTCCAGCATTTTCCTCCTCATTGTTACATGGAACCACCGGCTGTACATCTCATACACAGTCGATGTATAGAAGACACTGATTTTGAGAGATCATATTTATTTCTTTTAAAGAGCTCTACAAAACATTGGTAGTCACATCTCCATATCTGGGTTGAAGAGGTCATTCAGAGACTCTCCCAGTACGGTCAGGTTCACCATCTGCTGCAGGAGCTGCGTCTAAATGACGGCCGCTTTTAAGTGGTACCTTCGTCTCTCTGAGACCCAGATTGACAACTTGCTGTCCCGCATTAGTACGGGGAAGGAAAAACAAGAATATCCTTTTAAATGTTGTCTCCTTACAAATGAGAAGGATTTTTCAAAGTTTAGGACGAGAACGATTAGATTCTCCTCCATGTTGGTTTTGGACTACACCTCCTGATCATTAACACGTCAAAACAGAGTCCCTGATTGGTTGATGTGATATAAATTCTTTGCCAAAGTTTAGACATTTGAGCTCATGATCAAACATTCATCGTTCATCAATATTTTCACCTCGCTGCCTAGCAAATCACATTCGGTGTGAAGGTAGCTTTAGATGAATAACTTGTGCCTCAACTCTCAATCCAAAACAGTTTGGAAGCTTCAGCTTCAGTTGATGTTCAGGAGCTTCTGCTTTCTGAAGACCAACTTCCCTCTTCATTTCTTGGCAGAATTTTACTTGGATTGTTTTGAACATCAAAACTGATAGAACTTCTGCTTTAATAAAGGTCTGCACACTTGGCGGTGATCAATACTTAAAAGACTGATTATCATCAGCAGATGCCTTCCCAATATTTTCTTTCAAAGTAAAAGGTAGGGGGGTAGGACTGCAGAAAAACAATCTCTGAATTGAAAAGGAGAGGATAGATTCATTGTGTCAGGTCTTTTTAAAGAGTCTGACCGAATCAAGCTGGGTGATGAAAGTGGCAAAAAACTGGATTCGTCATCAAACCAGTGGAGCTCAGAGTATTGGTAAATGTTTTGCATGTTATCTGCGATTGCTAATGCTTAAAAATTCTGCACGAAACTAAATTGGAAATGCAGATACCTGAACTAAATATCGAAAACCAGCAAACTGTATAAAACAGGAATTTTCACGAGATAATTAAAAAGTCTTATTTTTCTTCTTAGAAAATCTTGGGTGAATCTCTAAACTGAAGTGGATTTTTAAAAATATTTTGAAGGAAAAATAAGAGAAAACAGTGACTCACTGAAGGAGAACTTCCTTTGCTCGGTGGTGGTTTATATCTTGTCAACAGGGTCATGGTGATCAAATGGGCTCATTCAAAAGAAGCTACAGGGTCTTCATGCCTCCTTGAAGCTTTTACCTTTCAACTAATTGAAAGCTTTATTTATAATCTTTTGGAACATTTAGGCCCCCCTTCTCCTCGCCTCTTTGGGGTCATCCGGGTTCACTGTGGCTGATATTTCGCATGTTTACTTTACCATATATTTATGATTTCTAAAACTGTAATAGACATTTCTGAGGCAGCTCCTTTGAGTTTTGCCTTACATGTACACAGTTCCCTTTAAACTTTTCTTGAACTCTGGGCATTCGTAGAAGGTGGAGGACATGACCATCAAAGGAGTCCAGATGCAGCTGGACTAAAGGCCTTTCTCTACTCTGACTAGTGTGTATAGTGTTGTATAATTTCTTTGAAGAACATCTTTTCAACAAGTTATTTGTGGCATTTTTTTTATAATGAAGAAGGACATATGTGAAGAAATTTGAGCTTAAACTTACATTTCTGAGTATTTCTTGATTCAGATTGTTGTGAATCAGCAGCAGATGAAAAACGCTAGAGCAATCGGCAGGCCACAAGCTCCCTGCTCCGCTCCATTCTGATGCAACCACTTGCAGAAAAATAGATCCACATATGTCTTTGTTTTTCTCTTTTGAGCTGGTATCTGGCTCAAAACTGTACTGCTGGATGGCTCTGATATCGCTTGCCATTTTTGTTGCCCTAGTCAAGTTAGGTTGGGGTTGTGAGGGACTGTAAGCTAGCAGGAGAGAGTGTAAACAAAGGGATGATAGGGAGTCAGGCTGAACTCCTGCCGCTCTGCAGATACTATGTCCTAGAAAACGTTTATTTTATTTATTTATTTTTTGGCTAAAAGCAGCATAATCCTAATTAAAAAAAACATCTTTAACCACTCTTTAAGGCAAAGCCTCAGTGGGTCTGTTTCTGTTTCATCCAATAAGGTTTGAGGTTATAATATCTCTATTTTTTTCCCAAAGACATAAAACTTTTTTTTCTTATCTCATACAGTCCTCCCTGGAATTACTTGTTCCACTTGGAAACTAATCGCCTAACATTGCTTCATATCTACAGTCCCAGTCTTGCAGAATGTGATTTAAGTACTTAAGGTCACTTTCTGGCTCCTCTCTTCCTGCAGTCTTTGTCCTGAACTGTCAATTCATACATCTGTGCAAATAAGCTGCAAGTCAAGCCTATTTGTGCCTTAGAAAATCTGATCCAATTTGCAATTTATAAGGAATTTTCAATAGATAGATATGATTTTAAACAACTATTTAGAAGAGCATTTTATTTTTAATGACCCTGTGAACTCAACATAAATCAAAATAAGTTTGCACAATTATAAGAGTTGCATTCATAATGTTCTCATATGTTGTAGGCTATTGAGACTGTCCCGGTCAAAAATCACAGAGCTCCTAATGTATGAGTGTTTTATATTGTTGGATGGTGAGATGGGTGGATACAGTCATGGATGCATTAAACTTTTCTTGTCATCACAGTTCACATTTACATGTTTATGGTGCAAAACTAGGATTCTGGTCCTGGATTGAGGCCAAAAGAACAAAAAAAATAAAATAAATAAAAGATGGAAAAAAACGCAGGATTGCAATAGCCAGAAGTCAGTATTTTAGAAACTGCAAAATTGTGTTTGAGCTGCAAGGTTTCCCAACACCAGCACAACAGGGGGCTGACCCCCCTCAGATAGATCTGACAGTTTTACAACCTCTTCTGTGCTGCTCATTCGTTATTCAGATTCCAATAGAGTCCAAGTTTTGACAATAATCAAATTTCTTTTTGCAGTACAAATTTAAGAACCTCCAGAACCCCCCTTTTTTACATTAGTTCTTTCTCTGCTTGATTCAAACATAAAAATACCTCTCAAAGTATCATGTTCTTCTCATCTTTAAAATAAAATAATGCACTATCAAGGGCAAACTACTTTTTAAGGCACAAAATAAAAATTTCCAACATTCCTACAACAGGTAGTAATGTATTTGATCTTTTAAATAGTGCATCTGTAGATGCACAAAAACTAACTTTGTTTTTACTATCTAAATTTAAAGTTTAATAGTTAGATATTTGTTTTGTATGCATTTCCCCAAAAAATACTACTATTAATTTTGAATATAGTATGTTTAAGAGTTTTGTACTCAGTGTGCTTTCAATTTTCTAATTTTTAAAGAAAGTATAACTTTAGTTCATACATTTCTTTCAGATAAAAAATGAATTCCCTTTTTCTTTTTTGCTTTTTAAATTTGGGAAAAGGTTGTTTTTACAGATTATGGGACAAAATCGATCCAACTCTACATTCAGTCTCTGCAGATTTACAGATAATGACAGAGTAATCATTGGGAAACTGTGTGGAGACACAGGAGTGAGGTAGAGGTTCTTGTTGTGGTTTCTGATTGAAACAAACAAATGCATGTGTAATATTGCATTTGTAGTTGCTCCAATACCTCTGCCAATTATTTTTTAAGAAATGTGGTGGTTCCATGTGATGTCAAAGGAAAGAAAAAGAGCCTAAATCTTCTCCTCTTCTCCACTTTTTCCTTTTTGTCCAAATTATTTTCTGGTCTATTTCACAGGTAATTAGACTTTTAAATCAGCTATGAGCTGCTTTCTCTGTGTACATAGTGTGTTGCCATGGTGACTCATCATAACAAAAGCAAAAAGATAATATACTGTATTTGAATCATAGTGAGGCATCTTTTAAGATAGAAGCATTTAACTGAAGAAACTCAGGAAAAAAAGATGCAAAAATGGAATGAGGAGCCGCTGCTTTAAAAATTCTTCTGATGAAGAATGTACGAACATCCAGAGGAACAATTTTGACAATCAATTAACAAAAATAAATGTACTTTAATGTTTCACCACTATCTAATGTGCCACCATCTAAGCTATGTTTGATGCTGCAAGGCTGAATGAGGGTCCCTTCATCCAAAACTAGCTCTGACAAGGGAATGTTTGATCATAACTACAATACAAAATAACCTTCAATCTGTGGATCACCTGGTGTTGTATAATTCATGTACAGGCTCTCCCCTCACCAACACTGATGATAAACTGCACATTATCACAACATCTGACCCTGAGATTTTAGCCTTCAAGATATCAAGTTCCATGTTTGGAAACACTTCCATCAGAAATGGAGAAACTTAGAAAGAAAAAACCAAACTATAAAAGTTCCAACAAATGACAGCCTTCAGATATAAAGGTCTAAAAGTGAGCATTTTCCTCTCTCAGCGCTCAGCAGAGGAAGGAAAACATGTGATTTCAGAAAACTTTGTTCTGTCAAGTGCTCTAAAACCATCAAAGGCATGATAATGATGTTGCTGCCATACTCAGGTTGTATAGAATTTAAAGAACCACTCTGATCAACTTTTTGATCTACTGTATTCTAAAAGTGTTCCCAGTGATCCTTTAATATTGATTGTGTTGTTTTTAGCCAAAATATAAAAACCTGTGGTTTTCTAGGACATAGTTTCTGCAGAGCAAAAGGAATTAGAAATTACATATCTCAAAAGAAAAAAAAACAGTCAAAAAGGAAAGGAAAGGCAAAGGATTTTGGTTTTTCCCCCCTCTTCATTGACGCTACTTCATAGGGATGCTGCTGCAACCCATCGAGGAAGATGTCTCCAAAAGACAATGGCGATGGATTGGCCACACCCTAAGAAAACCTGCATCCAGCACTACAAGGCAGGAAGTGGCATGAAATCCCCAAGGAAAAAGAGAAAGGGGGAGACCTTCACATGGATCAATAGCATGGGGAAAACGGAAGGAAGGACTCACCCAAGACTGGTCTATCTAGAGAGCTCTATGTCCCAACCGGGGTAACAGGTGAAAAGAAAAAAAATACTTTATAGGGTACTATTTTGTTCCATCCGTTGACTGTATATGAAAATTGCACTGAGTGACTCCTCCCCCTGGCGTTCAAAACAGGAAGTACCTGCTGGTTCCAAGAAGCCAAAATCCCATAGATGTCTATAGAGAAATAAACAGCTGTTACTCAGTCACTCTATTTATCAGAATAACCATTTTTGCTCTGATACCTTTTCTTTTTAACCCTTGTGTTATCGTATGGGGTCAAGATGACCATTGACGTGTTCTCCCTACCATGACAAAGGTGGATAAAGGTGGAGAGGATTTCATGTAACAAACATCCCCAGGACAACATTAACACACCCCCCCCCAACCCCCTCTACAATCCCTTACTTCGCATTGCATAACTGCCAGCACCCAAAACCCCCCACCCAACCTCAACATAACAAAGGAGCAGGTGAGAAAAGAGCTTCGGAGGATCAAGACCAGGAAAGCCAGTCTGCTCCAGACTGCTCAGGGACTGTGCTGACCAACTCTGCCTGGTTGTAACATACATGTTCAACCTGAGCCTCGACATGAGGAGGGTCCCTGTGCTGTGGAAACCTCCTGCGTGGTCCCAATACCAAAGACTGCACAGGCAAGGGAGCCCAACAACTACAGACCTGTGGCTTTAACGTCTCACCTAATGAAGACCCTAGAGAGGCTGATCCTGAATCACCTCCAGCCCCTAGTGAGCCCAGTGCTTGACCCCCTGCATTTTTCATATCAACCTGGCATCGGAGCGGATGACGGTGTCATCTACTTGATGCATAGAACCCTGCTACACCTCGAGGAACCTGGAAGTACTGTCAGAAATATGTTCTTCGACTTCTCCAGCGCCTTCAACACAATTCAACCATCACTGCTAAGGGGAAAGCTGGAAGATGCGGGGGTTGACAACCAGCTGATCTTGTGGATTGTTGACTACCTCAGCAACAGACCACAGTACGTGAGGCTCCAGGACTGTGTGTCTGCCCAGGTGGTCTGCAGCACAGGGGCTCCACAAGGGACCGTGCTCTCTCCTTTTCTTTTCACCCTCTACACATCTGACTTCCACCATGACTCAAACAGCTGCCATATCCAGATGTTCTCCGATGACACAGCCATCGTTGGACGCGTGTCAGAGGGAAACGATCTGGAATACAAGAAGGTGATCAAGGACTTTGTGGACTGGTGTACACTCAATCACCTTCACATCAATGCCACCGAAAGAGATGGTGGTCGACTTCGGGAAAAAGGCTTCTCAGTCTCCCCCCGTGGTCATTCAGGGACTGGACATTAAGAGGGTGGATGTGTACAGGTACCTGGGTGTTCACATCAACAATAAACTGGACTGGTCAGACAACACAAAGGTCCTGCACAAGAAGGGCCAGCGTCGCCTCCACCTCCTGAGGAGACTGAGGTCCTTTGGTGTGGGCAGGCCACTACTCAAGACCTTCTATGAGACTGTCGTCGCATCAGCAACTTTCTATGCTGTGGTCTGCTGGTGTGGAGGAATCAATGAAAGGGACAAAAAGAAGCTGGACAAGCTGGTCAAGAGAGCTAGCTCTGTCCTGGGCTGTCCCCTGGACTCAGTGGACTCTGTAGGTGAGAGGAGGATGCTGACCAAGCTGTCCAGCATCCGGAACAACCCCTCCCACCCCCTGTATGCGACGATAAGGACTATGAGGGGCTTATTCAGCCAGAGACTGCTACACCCCCAGTACAAAAAGGAGCATTGGTCCTTCATCCCAACAGCAGTCAGACTATACAATAACACGGTCTAGGACTGTTGAAAACCGCTGCTGCTATTTATTGCCTTATTTAATCCATTATTTATGACCTGTACTCTTACTTCCACCTTGTATTATTTTTATTCTTACCCATTGCTACTTTGTTTTTCATACTTTTCCAACTGTTATTTTTTTCTTCTTGTTTTTGGCTGCTGTGACAACCCAATTTCCCCCCGGGGATCAATAAAGTCCTATCTTATCTTATCTTATGTAATCCATGGACACCAGTGAGGATCACAAATCATTGAAGAAAAAAGTTCAGCACACTGTCTAGTGGGGTCTAGATGACCCAACTCCCAATGTTAAATGTTAATCTTTTTTCTATAGTTGAGGTTATTCAAGTTATAAACTGCCCCCAGCTTGTTTTGGAGAAAGGGACCGACTTGGACCAATCCCTGCTTACTGACATCTGGTCAGTGTTGGGAAAAAAGCTTAGTTACTGGATCAAAATGGTAATGAAATTACTTTACTCATTATCTATTTGAAAAAGTAATTCACTACTCGTTACTTTACTTGTTTTCCTCTCGTATACAAATTCTCAACGGAAGAATAAAACAAACTAGTTGCTCTTGTCTTTCTTTGAACTGTATTTTTAAGGCAAAGGCCTCATGCAAAGTGTGCACCTGGTTCAAGAAATAACCTGGCTTTATTAGAATTCAGACAACAGTGTGAAAAATGACACAAAAATGAGTAATAACACATGTGGTCTGTGCCACTGCTCAAAGTAAGATGAACCTGTTACGTCTATATTTAAATCTGAAATCAAGCCACTCTTTTGAAAACACAAAGAACTATTTAATTCATCCGTGTTCATTTTCACTGACTTTAGGTTTACCATTACAATGAGTTTCTCCTGTCTCTCTACGTCTGTTATTTGTGCACAGTTCTGCACTGCTGCAAGTCTACCCCCACCCCTCTGCGGAGTGCCCTGAGCACCAACTCGTAGAGACCAGAGACGCAGTCACACAGAGAGGAAATAAAGTAGGAAAGGGTGAAATGTTGTAGAAAAAAATGACTCCCAGGAAGGAGTAGGCTCTTGTCTTTTACACCAAAGAGCGGCTCTAGAGTTGTTTCACTCGCAACAGACACATCAGTCCACAGGGCGGGTCTATGCTCTGCTGCTCACCTGCTGCTCCTCGAGGATGAGATGATTTCCTTGCAGCCTCTCTTTTCGTCTCATCTTTGAGCCAGTTTGGAAAGCAACGTGACTGCAGCAATGAAAGCATGTCTGTACCTTGACCAATCCCCCACCGCAAGTATGCCAAAGTGACTTAGCTTTTTAAAACATTTTTGATAAACCTCTGTTTTGTTTCATTTTACCAAGAAAATGTAAAAGCCTGCAAAACTCAAGTAACAAAATAACAAAGGTTTCTATAGTCCAGCAGCTAAAGCATTGTCCGGGTCAACAAATACTCGATTCTGTTGGCTGCTGGGTCTCTGTTAAAAAGTGATACTAACAGTGACAATGCACTGCGTAACAAATAGTCAGTGTTTATGATAAGTGATCTAAACCAAACAAATAACAAGAATAAAGTACTAAAAACAGATTAAATATTCATTTATTTTGCAAATGACCATGGTATAAGCGGGTGAATGGCCTCTGAAGTACACATTATCAGAAATTAACGCACTACGTGGAAGCAACCGCCCAACGTGACGCGGAGGGTTAAATTCTGCTGCTTAACTGTTTTCTGTTACTTAACTAATGGAATTTGAACTGTAATTTGTTATGTTCCTCAGTCACTGACAAAAATAATTAAATAAGAGTAATTTGTTACTTTGTAATCTATTACCCCCAACCCTGCATCTAGTTCCAACATGGTGACTTCCTTATGGTGAATTAAAGACGACTAAATTGACTTCATTTGGTTGGAGCTGGAGGTAAACCATTGTCTATGGGTGACGCCTCACTCAGTCCAGTTCTCTTATACAATCAATGGTTCCGTAATTCAAGTATTCTATTTAGTAAAAACTGACAAAATAAAGACAGGATACTGCCATTTGTTTCCACTAGGAAGTGAGTTGGTAACAAATTAGCACATTCAATAAATTCAGTGTGTCTTTTTCCAGGTAAAAAGGATGTATAAAAAAACATTCCTTTAACATTTCAATGTGATTTCAGACTTTAGACGTTTATGAGAACATCTTGATTCTTGACATGGATGCTGTCTAAAGGTGGACAGGTGAAGAGGTTACCCTAGATAAAACAAAAAACAAAAAAACAATTAAAATGTAGAGGGCCTCATGTTATTATTCACCTGCGGCGCCTAAACTGCTAAGTCTGCCCATTTTCATAAGGAAAAAAAGGCCCAAAACGTGATATCTAACAGTTGGGGAGATCATTGAAAAGAACCGAATGGTTTTGTCAATAAGATGTTTTTTAATAGTATTTCCAAAGTGCAGCAAAGAACGGAAGAGCAGCTTTTTTGTCTGCTTAAAAGTGAAGAGCTGGGGTTTAGTACCAAACGTCAGCGGGAGCTCCAATACACTTCTCAGCTCTCACCAAGTGCGAGTTGTACAGTATGTACACACGCCGCCTTCCATTATTGGGTTCTGCAAGGGGAGAGACTGTGTCAGCGACTTGCACACTGCTCATAAGTGTGGCTTGGAATCTCTTGACAGCCTTTTACCCACTTGTTTACTGGGCGCTGTAAAATCTGCGGGGCCACCTCTCGGTGTGCTGGTGCTCATTAAGCCCGAGCTTTTCCGCTGCGGCTTCTGCTGCGTCAACCGTTTCTCTCAGCTGACCACAGAAGTATCATCTCTGTGATTTCCATTCACCGTTTGTAGACCTGCACTTGCACCGCGCACACTATAGCACAGCCTCAATGGCTGCCCAAGAATTATGGAGAAAACATAACCCCCAAAATCAAAAGTTTTACATTTCAGAGACCCACTCTGATGAAAATAGTATTTTTGGTCTTTTCAACATGTCCATGAAGCATTAATGATGATGGAGGACATATATGAAGAAAATTAAGCCTAAAATTGTATTTCTTTAAAAAAAACCTTTGTGAATTAAAGGTAAAGTTCCATTATCTGTCACGCACCGAGGTAAACGAAGTTTGCTCTCCGTTTTTGACCCATCTCGTGGGGTAGCAGTGAGCTGCAGAAACAGCAGTGAACCCCCCCAATTCAACCCCTTAATGCTGAGGACCAAGCAGGGAGGCATTGGGTCCCAATTTTAAAGTCTTTGATATGACTTGTTCTGGATTCAAGCTCACGACCTTCCAGTCTCGGGGGCGGACACTGTACCACCAATGAGTTGGTGGTATTTCGCTCCCTGCTCCACTATTCCAATACATCCACTTGTAGACCACTAGATCCATGTATGTCTAGGTTTCCCTCGTCATCTGGCTTAAAACTGTACAGCTACATAGCGCCAATGTTGCTCGCAATTTTTGTTGCACTGGGAATCTGAGGTTGGAATTGTGATTGGGAGTAACATAGCAGGAGAGTGCGTAAACAGAGGGATGATGGGAAATGGCGTCAGGCTAACTCTGCACCAACAGTCCTGCCCACAACTTGGAGGTGAATTTCTAACGAACTCCTGCCATCCTGCAGATGTCTTAAAAAAACAAGTTTTTTTTTTACATTTTGGCTAAAAACGGCATAATCATAATCAAGAGACCAGTGGGAACACTTTGGAAAATTATATTATTTTAGGCATATATTTGGCATTTAATTGGATTGTTATTAATAGTTCTATGAAGATGTATCTGTGAAAAACCAAAAGCTCAAGATGACACAAATGTTTGACGGAGTTGAAACTGAAGGTTGTCTCTGCAGGCGCCTTCACTGCACGAGGAACTACATCCACATGCACCTGTTCGTGTCCTTCATGCTACGGGCGGTCAGCATCTTCGTGAAGGACAAAGTAGTCTATTCCAGCGCAGGATTGCAGGACTTTGACTCTGCGCTTCTGGACAACCTAAAATCAGTCAGCATAGCTTCAGTCGATAAGTCGCACTACGTAAGTATGGTCTGTTTATAACAGAAGTGAATCCTCATAAAGGGCCTAGCTTCTACTTTAAATTTTTTAGAATAATTGAAAATGTCTCAAGGTTAAGACTGCTTTAGTCAAATCTGCATTGTTTTATTTGAATCTGATGCTGGACTTTTTTTTTTTTTTAATCCTTCTGTGCCTGACAGGAGATCCCTCTGTGAAAAGAGGGGAAAAAAAAGCTAGTGAGCTGCAGCAAATTAAATCCTTTCATAAATAAGTGTTATCACTAAAAAAGGATATATAACAGACCCGCTGAATCTCCTTCAGGGCCATAGGGTTCCTGGAGCTTATCCCAACTTCTGTTGGGAAAGATGGGGGACACCCAGGACAGGTCACCAGTCTGTCACACAGCCACACACTTAAGGACATTCAGCACACTTACAACATTTATGTTTTATACACTAATATTTTGCCCAACTGCATTTCTTGCAGAGCAGTTTTTGTTTTTAAATCTGCACTTTTATTCTTATGAAATAAAAATATATAATTGAATAGAACATTTTCATCTAGATGATGCGTTTAAATAGAGGATTTACATTTACATGTTAAAAGAGTACAAATAGTATTTTGCGGGGGGGGAAAAAAGTTCTAAAAAATCCTTTGTTTTAATGTGGATCAGGATGAAAAGGTTCACAAACCTTGATAACATTAAATGAATCTTTGGGCTGCAGATACTGCAATACTATCCAGGCATGTGTTTGCCACATCAGATTTAAAAATGTTTTGACCTGTTTCATCACATGAATGCAGATAGAACATGCAACCATGAAAGCTATGAAGAAACCAAGATCACACAGACTTCAATAAAACTAGTAGAAACGTCCTTACTAATAAAAAAAGAAATGCTTTGAACATATTTCTTTGCGTTTTTCTTGTGTTGCTTTATTACTGTTGAAATGAATGAGCTGGATTCTGGTCTTGTGGAGAATTTTCCAGAGCATAGTGCTTTTGTGTAAACAGCTCTCGGGGTCGAAGAGCCGCACAGACTGTCGTGCTTATTATTTTGTTCTTTTTCTTTTATTTACTGGGTCTAATGCTGCAGCTCCAACAAATGCTCTCCTCTTCATGAATGCCTTCAGGTTTCTGTCTTTCGGCATCTCTTGTGGGACGTTCAGCATGTGCTGATTGTTTTATTAAAGTTCTTGTTTTGGTAGAACTTTTTCAAAATATCCAAATTTTCATCAACTCTGGAAAAAATGAAAAATAAAACTTTAAATATTCTAATCAAATCTGATTAAAAACCTTGAAGTTTGTCATTTGTCTTGTTGGGTTTTTAAATTTAATTACTGTAAGCTGTCAGTGAATCACAATAATGTTACTACCGTATTATCAATAATGAAGGTCTGCCCATCTGCAATTTAAATGCAATCAGATGGAAATATTACAACTTCAAATGTCCTGCATGAACAGCTTTGATTGCCTGCACTTTAGAGGTAATCACATTTTAGAAGGCATAAATACAATTTTTTAAATAAAAAGGAGGTAAAGTAAAAAAATTTGTTTAAAAAGTAACACTCAAAAAAGTGCTGTTTTGGGTGTTATATCCAGACTAAAATCGCTTTTTTTTTTATTTAAATAAAAAAATACCTTTTGTGCAGACATCTTTTGCAAAAACTGATGGGATTGAAATGAGTGGATGACAGATTAAAAATGTTACAGGAATCCACTTTGATTCTCTGATGTTGCTAAAGTGACCTTCATTCATGCATGAGGATTTACTACACATTTCATTTTCAAATATTTGATAGCATTATGTGAATCTGTGGTGTCTGGTGAACCTATAGGAGAGAAAAATGTGCCATTCACCAAGTTTTATTCGGGGTTTTAAAATTAAAAAATAACATACCTGCCAAAATAAATCCCTCTTTTATTATAAAAAAGAAGAGTTTTCTTGCATAAAAAGCAACAGGATTTTACAGCTTTAAGGTGCTTCTAACTTTGACACTAATAACTTCTACCTGAAGCATTCCTTCCATTTTTCTGAATGGATTCTGTTGGTTAAAGGTGTCATGAGAGAATATCTTTGAGGATGTAACAGAAAAACAAGCTAAAAAGAAAAATCCCACCACAAATTCTGGTGTTATATGTGGTTTTGAAATAAACTGACATAGTGTTGCACAACGTAAGAACAATTAAACCAAAATGACAAAAGACAAATTAATATACAGCTTTACATCACTAAATTGCGTTTCATGTTGTGTGGTTTTGCTGTTTTGCTTTTGTTTTTACAATCTTATCTCCTCTGTGTGTCCTGTACAGAATGCGTTCAGTTCAAATCTGCATACATATTTGATCTTGAGTAGATTGTGTTTGTTGTCTTGTCTTCAAATTATTGTTTTTGTTTTATTTATTGTTTTCATTTTATAATAGACTTATTTTTCTCCAAAGGTTTGAACTTTGAGAGCTTAATCAAAGAAAGAGAAGTGTGAAAATGTTTGTCGATCTCAGAAAAGTGTGTGGGGAGTTTTACGTCCATAATCGGCCGCATATTTTTACAACGCAACTCCCAGAATAAATGAGGGAACACTGTAAATAGAAAAACAAAAGATTAAGATTAAATGTGCGAGAGAGACAGAGGGTAAAACTGGGTTTGATGGTGGTGTAGTGGTTAGCACTCTCACATCAAAGCAAAAAGGTCAAATCCCAGCTGGGTCCTTTGTGTTTGTCCCGTGCAAGCATAGGTTTTCCACCTACAGTATAAAGGAATGCTTCTTAGGTTAATTGGTGATTCTAAATTAGGTGTTTGTGGCGCTCTGTTGCCCTGCATTGGAGTGACAAATTATCTAGGGTGTGAGCCGCCTTCGCTTTTCAGAAGCTCGGCTGGTTCCAACAACCTATAACCCCAAACAGGAATCAGGAGGATTAGAGATTGATGGATTCGCACCAATAGCCAATGAATAGTTATGAGTCCTCAGCTGGGATTTAAACGATTGACTTTGTGTACAGCTCTGATCTGTTGAGGCATTTTATTTCATAGTTTTAGTAACACTTGAATGGTTTGTCACTTTTTAAATTTACAAGGTTTATGTTCAGTAAAACTTTGTCCTATTTTCTTTCACTCATCTGGTACCAGGTCTTGGTACCAGCAAGGGGGGCAAAGATGCCAAAAACTTCTTCCCCTCCGGTCACTACCTCCAGCTCCTCTGGGAGAAACCTGAGGTGTTACCGGGCCAGTGGACAGGCATAGTCTCTCTGGCGTGTCCTGGGTCTTCCCCAGGGTCTCCGCTCAGTGGGACATGCCTGGCCACCTCCCCAGGGAGGTGGACCGTACAAACTTGTTCAACCTTTTCTATGAAAAACCAAAATGACCTAAAATAAGACAAACGGAAATGCGGAAAAACATTTCTAGTTGATAAATCATAGAAACCTTTACAATTTCCACAGACATAAATAACAGAACACTCAAATGTTAGAAAAGAAACGGGGAGGGAAAAAAGTAGAACGAGCTATTATGAGAAAAAAACGTCAAGTTCTCAAAGAGGTAATTCGCTTTTTTTAGATGCCATGAGGAGGGTAGAGTGGATGCAAGTTACTTTGAATGGTTCACCAATCCATCGCAGAGACAAACCATAAAGCACACAAACACTTTTTAAGACAATTTAATGTCAGAGGTCAGTTTCACATTCTCATCCGAAGCTTTGAAGGAAGGATGCATACTGAGCTGTAAACAAGACTCCAGAGGGAACCTCTTAAGAAAATGTCAATGCAGTTTTTTTTTTTTTTAGCTTTTATGGTGAAGCGAATGTGTTTCAGTACACATTTAAGATGTTAGTGAATCCAATGTTGAAATGAGCCACTGAATAGCACATGCAGCAGAAGGTGATGGTGCAACTTTTCTGTCAACAGATTGGCTGCAAGATGACGGTGGTCCTCTTCATCTATTTTCTTGCCACCAACTATTACTGGATCCTGGTAGAAGGTCTCTACCTGCACAGCCTGATTTTCATGGCCTTTCGGTCCGATTCTAAATACCTCTGGGGCTTCATATTTATTGGATGGGGTAAGTTGATTGCCCTTCATGAAAACGTAAAAGTGTAGACAACACATAATAGCATGATTTCAAGTTACAAAAGTGACTCATCTTAACAAAGGGTCTTAAGGTAAAGTTGGGCATCCTTACTCCATTTAACTGAGTCACACTCAGTGGTTTTCAAGGTTAATGTGTCCATGTTCCAACAATAACAAAGGGATGCTTAGTAGAGGATTACATGCATCCTCTGCTTTTCTAAAATTGCTCCCATAAAGACACAAATCCTCTTGTACTAAAAAGGATTATTATTCCATTAAGGCTTTTCTTTAGAAATCCAGGAGAGAAAGCTTTGGTTAAAAGAAGGGATGAATACCGAAACATGGTGCCTTGTTGGTACCATGTATGCAAAATCTACTTTTTCAGTTTTTGGTGTAAAATGTTAATTCCTCACAGAAAATGCCCCCCAAATGATATTTTGGTCCATTCACACAGTATTCCTCTAAAACCATGCTCTTTGAGCACCGGCCTCTTCCAATCCAAGAAAACAAGATGCTTCTCAAATTGTGACGTAACAAAATGGGGGGGGGAGGGGGGGAGTCTGCGTTGCCATCCTCGGCAATCGTTTTACCCTTTCAGCGATTGTGGGCTGGCTCATAAGAATGAATGAGACCGTTAGGGTAGGCTGAGCTCCAGTCAAAAACCCAAAGGCAAGTTTGACTACTTGGAATAGGATTCCAATTCATGGACCTGGTGGATCAGATTGGCATGTACGACACTCGGTAAATACCGTTGTCATGGTGACAGAGATGCAGCGCTGCTGTTTAGACTGTCAAAAAGATGGAAATACAGCATCTTAGGCACAGTTCTTTTTCTCCATTCCTTAAAAAGAGCTTTTTCATTTTTGGAGCGCCATTTTGACCGTTCAGGCGCCCAGTGGTGCCCATCCATAGGTAAAGGTGGATTTAGAAGTTCAACTCCACAACCTGTGTTTGATTTCCTCCCAGATAGAAGGAATAAAAAAAAAATTCATAAATGCTATACAAACAAACATTTTAGTGATATATCTTGAAATAACGCCATCACCATCTTGATGTGCCAAGCTCCTCATGAGCATTGTCCTCCATGATAGAGTGTGAGGATCTGATCAGTGGTCAGATGCCTGGTAGCCTTTTCAAAGGGTTGGAGGTTGATGGTTTCATTTATGAGGACTGGATCAATATTGTAGCTGTAGCCCTTTTCACTGAAGGTGAATCCATTCAATTTTGTTCCAGTTTGTAGATATACTAGAGGACTGTATTTTACCTCCTCTCCACTTCAGGGATTTGTCAAGTCCCTTTTGTAATCTAAAAATCACAGATAGAAAGTGGACAGGTGGAGATAAGATGCTTAAAAGTAAGTTTATTTTTAGGAATGTTTGAAGTGTCTCTTCAAAGAAATAAAGACGCAAACCTCACGATGTAGTTTAGGTTTGAATTCTGTGGCAAAAGTCTTTTACAGCCTATTCTAAGTACTACACTGAGCCCATTGAGACGGCTATTTCTGTAAAATTGGGCTATATAAATAGAATTTAATTTGAATTGAATTGAATACACTGGACAACATATTGATTTCATAAAGATGAAAGCCAATCAAGGGGTTGATTGGCTAACCGGTCCGTTCCATTTAATTATGGACCTACAACCAACGGAGGCCCAAAAAACGGCACGGTTTCGTCTGGCCGATCAAAAAGGAACAACAAAATGAATTGAAAAACTGAACTACTCTGATTATCACTTAAAACAAATGACAGGAACTCAAGTGTCAGGCTCTAAAGGCAGGAGACCAGACACACACATTTTTATATACAAATGTAAACATGAAGAAACTGCAGTAGGAAGGAAGAAATCAAGTGTGTGACAAAAGAGATGACCTGACAAGCATAAATTGCAAACCAGACACTTAAACTGCAAACCAGACACTTAAACACACTGAGGGTGATTACTTAAATTAAGACAGTTGTGAGTAATTTGCAAATGAAACCAGCTGAGACTGACAGGAGGAATACAAGCCAGAAAACGGAACATGACAAGAAACAAGGAAATATTACTAATAAAATGCCACAATTCCCATAAGTACTGACATATCCCATTTTTAATTTATATATATATATATATATATATATATATATATATATATATATATATATATATATATATATATATATATATATAAATATAAAGTTTATAAATATTTGTACATTATTTAAAATTGGATGAGCTTTGACAAAACCTTACTGCAAAGGGTAAACACAAAAACTGACACACAAAAAAGCAACATATTGGCATTTCTACTGGGAGCACCAAGTCCAACTATCTTCAAATGTAATGAGGACCTGGATTCAGAAGTTTCATCTCCATTTTCATTTTGTCAACAAAGTCAAATATCAACTCTGTGGAGGAGCCCCTGTGAGTGCTTTGGATCTAACTCACACAAAAATCATGGAGATAAAAGTGTGTTTTGTTGTCAGACAGTCCAGGTTCTAGCCTGTTTTTGGAATCAAAGAACGACAAGCTTGTTCTGTATACCATCCAAGTTGTTATCAGCCATACATCAAACACCAGATTCTGTGTGAATCTGTCTGGTTTGGAGATGAGGAGCTTTGTGATTGTGTCAACTCTCACACTGTGTGGCTTATAATGGTGCAGCTTCAGGACAAAGACTACGAGTCGATGAGTTAACACCAAAGTGAACATTCAAAATCATAAAACATAAAAGTTGCTTAAATTTTTCATTCATTGATTCAATTTAATGAGTTTCTTTTGAATCGTTGGCTTGAAATTGAGCATAAACTGAAAAATAATAAAAAAATGGGGGGATCCTAATTCGTCTGTCAGCTGTTTGTGCAACCATGGCGTCACCTTGTACAGATTTTTCTGTCAATGCCACAAAGTTGATCAAAGGAAAAAAAATTAAATCTTCCAACACTTTCAAATATTGACTTTCTTTGCAAGTGGTATCCAGATATAAAACCAACAATGTTTACTCGTTATTCTTCTATCATAGGAATTGTATGTTTGTTGGCTTGACAGCATGAAACGTACAAGAGACGTGGAGAAATATTTCAGACAAAAATCCATTTGGCTGCAGAATCTACAGGTGACGAGTGCATAATTTCAATGTACATTTTAATCGAATTATTTGAACTTTCTTGGGGGAAAAAAGACACAAATTTATTTTTGAATACATGAAACACTACAATTGCTTTTTCTCATTAACTCAATAACTTCATCTTTTCGCATCAATGAAATCATAGCTTTAAGAGCTGTCAACCTTCTTTTGGGAAGCAGATTAGACAAAACATTGAATTACATTATTTTACTTAACAGAATATATTATATATAGTTAAACATGGAGCAGCACTTATCAGTTTATGAAAGTTTCCCTTGATAAATTTGCTAAATGTGATAAAACTGCTACCCCTGGAGGAACAGTCAACTTCAGCTGCTGAAAGTACCAGACAAACCAGAAGCACTTTCTCTCTCATGAACATCAATGCTAGTAATTTAAGTGTTCTGCTAATTTAGTTTTAAAAATCTAGTCTATTATTCTTTTTCTTCACCTGATCGAGGCCTTGGTCTTTTCTATTCTAACGTAGCATTGTGGTTTGGACATTATTATTATAAAAAGGTTTCTTTTCTATGCTGGTGAAAAGCATGTTTTTATTTTGAATTGTGCAACATTTGTAAGAAACAAACTTTTGAGAGCTGAGTCCATGAAAATCACCAAATCTTACACAGATTATCTGAGGTTCTTATTCTTCTTGAATGACCTTGTAGTAGCTTCAAGTTGAATCTATTCATAAAGAAATTGAGAGGAAAAATCAGTCTCAAAGTCGAGGGCTAAATTGTCCCCCCCCTGGTGACGATGGTCGCCCTCTCAACCATTTTGAACACTTTGTATGGTTCCAGTGTGGAGTCCTCAGTTTTGACGCTCCGGCAGCTTTCCTCACAAATCCAAAAATCCAGAATAAGAGAAAATCTTTCATTCCTTTTCTTTAGATTGAAAAAATGAACAATAACCCAAAGTGAGTTTAAGTAATGACCGAATTATAAAGAAAATATGCAAATTAACAAGAAGAACTTAGCTAGGTCAAAAAACTGTTGGACTCCGTTCCAAAACTGAGCCTCACACAAGTCTGCTGCGTGACTACCTGTGAACAACAGAGAAAACCCCTGGCTCCCCCTATTGACGGTAAAGAAATACTTAAAAAAACTGAACGCAAAGTGGTCATCTCTGGCATTAAGGCTTC
Source organism: Oryzias sinensis (assembly GCA_037389245.1). Lineage (NCBI taxonomy): Eukaryota > Metazoa > Chordata > Actinopteri > Beloniformes > Adrianichthyidae > Oryzias > Oryzias sinensis. The sequence goes on along the minus strand of CM074501.1, from coordinate 16,079,115 downwards.
TACACACTTGTCGAATCAACTTTAACACTGTAGTTTTTTGAACTCCTTGACCGTTTATGCAATTAACATAATTCTGATGGATTCTGAAGTGGAGAAAAGCGGCTTTGTTCCAATAAGCAAAGTTTTACAGTAGTTGTAAATGTTTACACAATCAACGTCAACCAGCTTTGCCAAAAAAATGGGTTCTGATGTGGAGAATAGCGGCGAGTTCAAAGATCGTGTGTTATTTTGTTGTTGTTGCTGCTGCTAAAGGGTTAAAGTGATGCCCCTTGCAGGAGGGACCAACAAAACCATGCTGGCTGAACTGTGAAAATACTGGAGTGAGCTACAGCACGGCTGTTAGCTGGTCTTCCAGACATAGCAGTAGGTTTAGGGGCTGTCATCTGGACTTAGTTTATAAAGTTAGAAGACATTTCACCTCTTATCCAAGAGGTTTTGTCAATTCTTTCAGACGTTACTCCAGTTTGAACGAACATGTCTAGTTTCTTCAAATGTGCGTGATGGGGTCAGGAGAGATTATAAGAGGATGGGCTTTTCACTCTGGTATCACTTCCTTGTTCCCCTTATTAAGGCCATCTAAATGCAGGAATGTGAGTGACCCACTTGGAGGATATGTGGGGCTTGAACCCAGCCCCACTCAAACTGATGAAACCCTTTAAAAGCTAGAACTTTAGCTCTGATGCCAGTGGAATCTGAAGAGGGGAAAAGCAGCTTTGCGCTGATATGCAACACTTTTTAGAAATGAAATACTTACGCAACCCAAGTAAATAAGCTGATCCTGTCAAATGGAAAAGCGGCTTTGCTCCGTTATACAACACTTTAAATCCATAATGTGCTACATATTGGAGCAAAGCCGCTTTTCCATGACAGGATCAGCTGAGTCATGTTGATCACGTAAACGGTCAAAGATTTACAAAATGTCAAAGACCATTGTCGGGCTACCTAACTGGTCCCCACATGCATCACCATTACATAATATCCTCTTTGATACCAACATTGCGACAGTTAAGTACATTTAATGAGATTTGCTCCCCTATTTCGTACATTTTTTTTGTATGTTTGTTGTTCAGAGATTGTAAAACTTGTAATTTATTAATAGAAAATTATAATTTTAAACTTCTGGTAACTTTCCCAACAGTTCTGCCTCCTTTACGATTGCCTGAACCATTAAAACAATGGATAACTCTATGTTCACACAAATTTTTGTTTTCATCAACAGCAAAGAATTACAGCTCTGTTAAATACAAGGCGTCCTAAATGCAACACCATATTGTATATTGTTGTTGCAATGAAAATCTCAACGATATGTGATAGAATGAAAACCACACAGCGTGAAGTCTTTCTCTCTGCTAGATCCTTTTCTATTTTTCATATGTTGGCAATGGGAAAAGGGGAGAACTGAGGGCATTTTACTCTGAGGAGATGCCCTCGGGCTACTGCAGCTGCTTTTGCAGCCGAATTAACTGTTAATAACGTGTTTGTGTAAACTGAGCCAATATAGTTTAGGTAAGTGGCGGTATCCTTGTACACTGGGGGTGATAGTAAACTACCATTAAATGATAGAGAACAAAAAGTAATTTGCACATTTACGGGACAGATCGGGTCCAGATGCACCAACACCAAGCGAGAGTCAATGACACAAAAAAGGGTTTTGACAGTGTAACTTCTACTGCTTATTCTCTACGCATCGCATACATGTGGCACCAATAACGGGTACCAAAAAGGCCTTCCATCTGTAAGATACTTTACTGAGAACAAAAACAAATATCTGTGCTTTTCATGCTTCTTTCAATATCATCCATAAACACCAATTGTATATTATTATTGGACCTTTTAAGGGGAAAAAATCCATATGAAGCAATTCATTCAGAAATGATCCATAACTTGGATAACTGTCATCTCGTATTACGCTCTGCATGGATAACCACTTCTACGGAGGTTTCAGTACTTAAAAAAGCAGGATTTCACACTGATGCAATAGTTACCACAGTAGCCCTTCAGAACAAATAGCTTAACTTGTTAAGAAAGTGTCAGATTGCATATGTGTTTGCTGGCCACTCATTACCACTGTAAAAATATATAAAAAAAGGTTTTTCAGGTTTTTTTTAGACTGTTTCAAAGGAGTGCAAAAAGGTCTGTGTGGATTCTTTTATCTGAGTTTCAGTGAAAAGGTGACCCTGCCTTGTAGCTTTTTTGATGATTTATGACAACGTAACGCGTAAGCAGCCCTTATTAGGCGGGTAGTGCCTTAGATGTGCTGCTCAGTGAAGTAAAAGGGACTTTTTTTTTTTGCAAACGAAGCAAATTCTGCAGCCAGTTTTTTTCTGTCCAGGCTATTTTCTTGAGATGCAATAGGATTTGTGCTTCCATATTGCAATATTTAGAAAGCAAAATGTTAAAAAGGTTAACTAAAATACCTTCAACTTGACAGTTGTGTGTTGTGTGCAATTTTTAGGCGTTCCAGCAGTGTTTGTGGCCATCTGGGCGATTGTTAGGGCTACTCTAGCAGACGCAAGGTAAGAAAGCAATTCACATTTATGCAATATTGAAAAAGACTGTAAAAACCAAATTAGACTTATAACAGAAAAACATCCTAAACATACAATTTTTGAAAAAAATTCAAGTTAAAGTGATAAAAAAGATAGATACCAAAATGTGGTTTTATTGTGCTGACATTCGTGTCATCACTGACATGCAATTACACTATTAAATATTTACTGTGCAACACAATTACATATAAAAGGAGGAAACAGTCCAACTGCTGGAAGTTTCGGATTCATGCTCTGCGCAAAGAATGAACACTAAAAAAACACAATCAGTGAACCTTAAGTGCAAAGGAAGAGTAGCATCTGATGAAAATTGCATCCTTCCTGCTGTTCAGTAAAAAGGAGGAAACATTCTGCTTTGCTGCTGCGGTTTGCAGCTTTTATTGATTAGTTCCTAAACAGATAAATGCACAGCAGAAGCAGCCAGTATCGGGGATTGTTTTTTCTTTGCTTACAACAGTTCCCATTTTATAAAGCAGAGCAGTCACAGAAATATTTCAGATCAGGCTCAGCAGGAGTTTTAACATGGTACAAGTGCAAGATCTCAGACTGTGACATTTTGAGCAATCTTGCTACATAAATAATAAAAAAGAAAAGAATTTAAAACTGCCTCTCTATTTGTGCAACACTTTCTTATCCTTCTGGTTATGTTTCTTTAAAGTATTGGTCAACTGGCAGTTAACTTGGCTGTAGAAAAAAAACACAACCCACATCTTTTCAGTTATTTTTTCTAATGATCTTATTGTGAAGGAAATTTATAGTTTGGAAAACTCTTGGATTCTTCATACATGTTAAGTTGCTCAGTCAAGTGTAAAAGCGAGCCGACCAACTAAATTTAAACCCTCAAGTTAGCAAAGTCAAGTTGGATTTACATTTATGCTTATTTTTACAAGGCACCAGTTTTACTGACCTTCTTTATTGTATGGAAATATGACCATTTGTTAAGGACGTGGAGGGCAACACAAAATACGGCTGCTGCAGATTAACCGCAGGGAACTTTAAATAATACAAAACAATCCTAACACTGCAATTTAGAATGATTAAAAATGGATGCAGCTGTAATGGAAATTATCAAAAGTAAATATGGAATTATAGAACAAAAATCTCATCTGGCAATAGTCTACAGAGAGAGGCAAAATCTGATGAAGCCTGAAATTCTAAAGATCCACTCCAAGAAAAAGTTTGTTGTTGTTTTTGGGTATTTTTTAACATGTGAACATTTTCTGATGATGGAGGAAACATATATAGAAAATTAAGCTCAAAATTGCATTTCTTAGTATTAAATGCTGTTTGAAAAAGCTTGTAGTTGTGACATAGCTGCTGCTGGGAGGCCACAAGCTACCTGCTCGGCTCTGTTCCGACAGATACAGTATATTACTAAACGCATTCGCTCAACCATCTTTATGATCAGAATCAGGTGTCCTAATCGCATGGCCTGGCCACAGGTGTATACAATCAAGCACTCAGGCATGCAGACTGAATGCTACCTCCTAAATATATCAACTTTCAGCTCTATCAGAACAAAATGGAAGTGTTTGGGAACAACAGCAACTCAGCCATGAAGTGGTAGACCATGTAAACTGATGAAAAAGGGTCAGTGGATCCAGAAGCCCTTAGTTCAAACAGGTCGCAGACTTTCTGCAGTCAATGGCTACAAAGCTCCAAACTTCATTTGACCTTCAGATTAGCCCAAGTCCAGCACACAGAGAGCTTCATGGAATGGGTTTCCATGGCCGAGCAGCTGCATCCAAGCCACACATCACCAAGTGCAATGCAAAGCGTCGGATGCAGTGGAGTAAAGCCCGCCGCCACTGCACACTAGAACAGGGGAGACGCCTTCTCTGGAGTGATGAATCACGCTTTTCCATCTGGTGATCTGATGGACGAGTCTGGTTTGGAGGTTGTCAGGATAACAGTACATTTGGGACTGCATTGTGCCAAGAGTGACATTTGGTGGAGGAGGAATTATGGTGTGGGGTTGTTTTTCACGTAGTTACAGTAAAAGAAAACTCTTTCAATGAAACTCTGAATGCCTCAGGATACCAAAAAATGTTGGACAATTCCATGCTCCAACCCTGTGGAAACAGTTTGGAGTGGCCCCTTCCTCTTCCAACATGACTGTGCACCAGTGACCAAAGCAAGGTCCATGAAGACATGGAGGACAGAGTCTGGTGTGGATGAACTGGACTGGCCTGCACAGCTTCCTGACCTCGATAGAACACCTTTGGGATGAATTAGAGCAGAGACGGAGAGCCAGGCCTCCTCCACCAATAAAACAAATTCTTATAAACACACTCCTCAACCTTGTGGACAGCCTTCCCTGAAAATTTTAAGCTCTAATAGCTGCAAAAGGTGGACTGACGTCATATTGGACTCTATAGATTAGGAATGGGATGGCACTTAAGTTTATATGTGAGTGAAGATAGGTTAGCAAATACATTTGGTAATATAGTGTACGTCTTTGTTTTCCTCGTCTGAGGTGGAATCTTGTTCAAAACTATACGGTTGGGTAGCTCTGATATTGCTCACCATTTTTTGTTACATCGGTGATGTTACAGTAGGTTGGGGGTTGGGAGGAGCTTTAAGCTAGCAAGAGAGAGTGTAAACAAAGGGATGATGGGAAGTCAGGGCAGGCTTACTCCGTGCCAAATGCCCGGCCCACAACTCAGTCGAATTTCGGATTAACTCCTGCCGCTCTGCTAAAACTATGTGCTAGAAAACGACAGCTTCTTTAATTTGGCCTTACAATGGCATGATCTAAACTAAAAGACTACTGGAATTGCTTTTACAATAGAACAAAAGATGATCGGAGTGGGACTTTAAGAATTTCTTCAAAAAAGTAACATGTATGAAACCAACATGTGTGACTTCTGCTTTCTTTTGTAAGCCGCACAGCCCACAAAATTGCTCTTTTCAATAGAAGGGAATAGAAAGCATCTCCATGCGAGAAATAAGTATCTCCATAGTCTGGCATGGCAGCAGAGGGGTTTTCAGCTCAAAAAAAAATACAAGCACAAAGTACAAAGCATGCAGATTTAAAACCACAGGAACCAAACAAAGGGTTACTATGAAGGGAGAAGTGGACCATGATATCAAACAATGAAAGAATCCGGGAGCTGAGATCCCTAATGCCTCCACGGAGCACCAACCCAACACCAGTAACAGCTGTTACTAACCAGATAATGACCAACACTGAGTGAAAAAAACAGCACTAAAAATATTTTTCACCTGAAACTAAAGCTTACACAAACTGAAGCAATTTGTGTCACTTGTTGGCCTTAAAAATTATCCACTGCTGCCCCACATTTCCACTTATAGCTGAGTGAATACCTCACACCACCACAGCCAGCTTTCATCCTGACCCACATGTCCTGACTGGACAGGGGTTTTAGGCACACTTTTGCATTCTCAACCATGTGAAAAGAATTGTGCAGAGGGCTTCCATTTACAACCTACTTATGTTTTGTATTTGCATCTTCTGCAGGTGCTGGGAGTTGAGCGCCGGTAATGTTAAGTGGATCTACCAGGTTCCCATCTTGACAGCAATTGGGGTGAGTGTGTGACATGATTATTAATTTTTTTGTTGTGCAAAAAACCACACCAAAAAAGCTATCAACTGAATTTAGGTTTTTATTGATGGCTGGAATGAAGAACAAAGACAGAAGGTAAATTTTTGTTTGTCTCGTTCTTTGAAGAAATAACCCTTTGCAGGAAAGCTCCGGCTTTATAGTGTGGGTACTAAAAAAAAGATCTTATTTATTAACTACTTTATTTATAGAAATCCAAATTTAAATAAAAAAAAAAGAAAAATAAAGAAAACCAGAGGGAATCCTCTCGCATTTTTCTGTCTGTGGACATAAAAGCAACACTCTTTCCGCTGTGCTCAACTCCTGCACCTTTAATCATAACTAATATTTTCTCAATAGATCCAAAGTAAACAGATTTCCAACACAGCTTACCAAAGGAGATGTCTTTAAGAGTTTTCAGAGTTCTGTGTGTCACGGTGCTTTCGTTGTTGTAGTAACAAATGATTCCCTCACAATAAATGGAGTTAACAAGATAATAAGATATGCTCTTCTAAAGCGGTTCCTCCTGCTGAAATCCTGAGGGAAACAATTCTGACAGAGACTGATAAACACGCAGCTCAGAATGCAAACACAGCAAAGCAGAAAACCCAATATTTGTTCAATAGAAAAACACTTCTCTCATTCATTTATAAATGTGCCAACAATACAGATGTTATGGTCATTGTTTCAGAAAGAAAAGCTATTAAAAACCTTTTTGTCTTTGAAGCACTGCGGTTAAAAAAAATCATTTTCAGTTCTTATTTTATTTACGCACCAAGGTAAAAGTGATCTTGTCTTTGTTAGGTTAACAATAAGTATTTACATTCTGACTTTCCTTGGGTCTTTGGACTACTTTAACCTTTCAAATGTTTACTCAATTACCGTAATTCCAACGGATGCAGTAGCAGAGAAAAACAACTTTTGGGGGATTTGCAACACTTTACTGTTGCAAAGTGTGTGATTCTGTCACAGAGAAAAGTGACTTTGAGCCGTTATGGATCACTTCTTGAAGTGTTCCATAACACTAACAAGAATGCTGTACACGCATTTTTGAATGCACATTTAGCCCATGGTGTTAACACTGGACAAATAGGGAGGGTCTTCTTCATCTTATACTGTTTACTAACGCATGTCAGCCACCGACAGCTGAAAGAGGCTTGCAGCAAAATGTTGAAGCGGTGCAAACCTCAAGAATCCATGGATAAATGTATAAAAAAAGCAAGTTTTTTTGTATGTAGAGCTCAGAAATGTCTTAAAGGTGTGAGTAGATATGCTTAAACGCGAGTTTTGAACGCAGACGAAGGATAGATGCATTTGGAAGGGCTTAGCTTGAGGGCGATGTGAATGTAGCTTGATGGTAGCTCAAAGAATTTGCATCATTTTACTTTGGCAGAGACAGCTCCGCTGTTTGTGGTTTGAACATTGGCAGTAGTAAAAATATTGAATAGAAGAAACAAAAAAACTGCCTAATGAATTAAATTTGATTAAAAAAAACACGGTTAAGGGTAATAAGCCTAATAGGTGGACTAGTTAGACAGACCATTATGTCTACTAGTTCTGGTCAGACAGGATCTGTAGTAAAAGCATCAGAGGACTGTCTGCTGTCGGCTCTGGCAGATTGATTTGACATTAAAAACGGGAAGAATTCAGGCAGAGCTATTGTTTCCTCCCTCAGCCCTTCCCCTTCCCTTTGGGTTTGTGTTCTTCAGCAAATAGTGTGTATACAAAAACAAAACCTATTTCACATTACGTTAGAAATAGAAACCCCTTCCAGGATCTGACTTTGAGTTTTGAGCCTAGAGTCCAAACATGATGAAGAGTTGTGCTAACTTGCATCCATCCATCATCTTCCAGCAGACTTCCAGCCCACCTGGATCCCCTTGATATGATAGTAGTGGCTGCTTTAGGCTGTGCCTCAAACCTTGCCAGCTAAAGGGACCCCAGATAATCTACAACAAAACCAAAAGTCAGACTTCTGCTGTCTACAGCCTTGGGTTTCTACCCAATTATTTAAAACAGTTTTGGCCCCAGGTGAAGTTGTGGTGTTTAAGTGTGTTTAGCTGTGAATTTTGATTCATTTTTGCTTTTCTGCAGACGCTTTGCTAAACTGTCAGTCATTACTGACACTCCTTTACTTGTTTGTAAGCAGAATGCATAGCTCCACTTTGGGAAGTGACTCTGTCCTAACCTTAGAGCAGTATCTTTTCCCACCTTTGTGGGAAACAGTTTTAAATTGGAATTGTTTTGAAAATGCACGTTTTTGTATTTTTTGAGGCCAATAAGCCACTCATTCATAAATACTAAATATTATTTGAATAATTATTAAGCAGTTATACCTATAGTATATAATTGTTATGTATTTTTTAATATTTTAAAGATTTAACTTACTTTAAAAATAAAATACACCATGTGTCAAATCAGATTTTCCAAAATTATTGTAATAACACATGCAAAAAAATAAAAGTGAAGTGAAACATGACTTCTTCATCCATTTATTCATTTATTTATTTATTTTAGAAAATCTATACATTTAAATGCAGTCTTATTGAACTTTACCTCATAACAGCAAGAAGACCAATCAGAAGGTAAGAATATGTGCTTAAAACTTATTTTAATAATAAACCCTTCTGACAGTAAATTAAACCTTTAAAAATCTGTACAGCCATGGCAACACTGCTATTGTTTATTTAAATCATTAGCATTTTTCTTCAAAGCCAAAGAGCCACAATGGAGGGATAAAGGAGCCTCATGTGGCTCCGGAGCCACAGGTTGCAGACCCCTGGTCTGGGCGGTTGTATTTCATTGGTACAACAAAATAAAAAACATGGCAAATGTTTTGCTACCATTCACTAACACTGAATGGCTCCCAGAGTGCAGCTCCTTTTGAACTAAGAGGCTGCCTTATCTTTAAACCAATCCACTGCGAGCACACATAGCCAGAGCCTGCGGCGGATTCTAGTTTTAAAGAAAATATGGAATTTAGCAGACATGGGGTGTTTTTGCAGTTATTCCGTTTACTTGTTCGGAGCATCCAGTGATGTAAGAACACAGAATGTGTTTCATTGAGGCTTTAGAGTAGATCTGAAAAATGTTAAACAATTTTGAAGTACGTCTGTTAAAAAACAAGTTCTGCAAGAGGCTAAAATGAAAGTTTAGATTCAAAATGCATCAGTCAATACGGAGCAAAAACACAGTTAAATACTACATGTAGTTGTTCAATAACATGTTTTAATTGTAAGATGAAAGAATGAACTCAATTCTTCAGTTGGATTTATTACGGTAAGATAATTAACCTGCAGTTTTGTGGATTAATGTTGGGAAAATCACATTTCAAGTCTCTGACAAAAACCATCCAAAATCACAAAGACCAGTCTAAAAGGAAATGAGGAAGCTGGCATGTGGCTCAAAATGGAACAACTGGATGGCTCCAATATTGCTCATCATTTTTGTTTTCACCAGTAATGTTTGGTTGGGGTTGTGAGGGGCTGTAAACTAGAGGGAGAGCATGTAAACAGATGACCACTGGGAATCCTCTGAAAATCGACCACAAGATGATCAGAGTGGGATCACAGTGCCAACGTAATCCTAAGGTCCTTTCAAATCCAAACATCCATGCAGGCTGGTCACTCATAAAAGCATAAGTCTGTTGCATTTCACAGAGGCAGTAAAAGATTTAGCACAAATACCCATTTTTGATAAATTCCTGTTCTGTAAATCACTAATCTGTCTTCCAGAGTCTTGTTTACCAAGAATTTTGGGACTTGTTGAGATGGGACCCTGAGGATTTTTTTGGCTAGATGAGTGGAGTCAGGCCCCCACTGTAGGAACAATATCCTTCAGTGGAGTCAGAGAAAACCTAAAACTCTTGTGATCAGGAGATGAATTATTTCAGGAAGCAGAGCAGCTGACATCCCACAGAAGGTCTTTCCTCTCCACTGTCGCCTTTTGCTTGCTCTGTCTTGTATCAAAGCTGTTATCACCCAATTAAGAGGATATTGCTTTATTTAAAGATTTGGACTTAATTGGATAGTAGCAATCATCAGAATCAAAGCTGTTTTTTCATTTTTATTTTGCTTTTTTGCGTTGAGACAATCTCAGTTGTTAGCTGGAACTTTATAAATAAACTGAATTGAAAGAAAAGATTTGATTTATTAGAGTCCCGCTCCTATCGTCTTTTGAGCTATACTTTAAAAGCGTTCCCAATGTTCTTTTAATTATGATTATGCCGTTTCAGCCAAACTAAAAAAGACCTGCTGGTTTGTAGAACATAGTTTTTAGGACATAGTACTGCAGGAATTCATTTGAAATTCAGCTCTAAAATGTGGGCGGGACTCCATACCTCCGTATCCTTTCCCGTGACTGAGAGTTGTCTGTTTACACACTGTCCCATTAGTTTACAGCCCCTCACACCCCAAACCTAACATTACCAGTGCAACAAAAATGGTGAGCAGTGTGAGTGCTATGAGGCCGCACCGTTTTATACCAGATTCCAGCTGGCCCACCCAGCGTGTTTTGGTGTGCTCCTGATTCACAACAAAATGACAAAAGAAATACTTAAAACTGCTATTTAAGCTTAATTTTACTTATATAAATCACTTTATTTCAGACTCAGATGACAGACAGAAGTTACAAACAAAACAAAAAAATGTCCATCATAAAGACACCAAAAACACAATTTTCATCTTAGCGAGTATTTAAGCTGATGGTGCTAAATGACAGTAACTAAATTAGCCTAAACTGTTTGTAAAACCTGTGAAACCAAAATATTTGGTTATAAATGCTTATTTTATTTTGAAAGGAAAGCTGTTAATGATTTTAGTAGACTACTTTAATCACACTAAATTTATTGCATCTAAGCCTTTGAGAGGAGGAGGAAAACAAGACAGCAAGGAATCAATAACCCAAAGCTTAAAACATTCCATCTGAAATCCAATTAGAGCGCATTCAAGTTTAAATTGTTGTAATCTTATCAAAAGCAACCTTTTTGGGAGTGCTTTCAGTGGGGAACTGAAAAAAAAACTTTTCGGAAAACAGAAACAAAATGGAGCTGCCAAGAGTTCAGATCCTGCAGAATAAAACAGACGTGACATTAGCCGCGTTAACATGGGCAAAAGTAATCGGAAAGAACGCGTGATCGGAAAGAAAATGCGTCATGTAAACGCGCCGTTCGGAATACTCTGCCCCGATCAGACTCGTTCGGATCAGAATTTCTTTCCGATCGAGATAGCTGGATTATACCGATCGTTTATCCGATCGTGGAGCATGTAAACGGTCATTCCGATCGTGTGTCACTGCTGCTCTGGGTTACGTCATGCATAGACGGTGTTTCGCTGAGAGAAAGCTTTGGAGCGCATACGGGACCGACCAGCTCTGCAGACGCCCCGTGAAAAGCGCCGCTCCGCTCTCACCCCGCTGGCTCTCCCCTCTCTTCACCCCTCACGGACGAGATGTAGGGAAGGAATGCTTCGTGCCCCCCGATGCTCACTCAGTCCACTGGCACCCGAGTGAACAGAGGAGCTGGATTAATAATTTTGTGTCCGAGGGGGGAGGATGCTTTGTTACGTGTGCGTTTTGTTATGTGTGGGAGAATTCAGACTGCGAGCCGCCCTGCCGCTCTGGGTTAGCGGCTGCAGGACTCAGGAGGAACCGTGTTCGAACAGAGCTCGGGCCGCTAGCCCACAGAGTGGCTTTGGGGCGGCCTGTGTGAACTTTTCAGAGCAAAAATATATGTCGCGTGGTGTCACGTGGATTTGTGTTTCCAGTTGTGTCCCGACAAAATAAAGGCTGATGTTATTTCCATACATTTATGTGCAGCTAATGTGCAGATTGCTGCGTTTCTCGCACGGTCCTGGATTTTGTGTCCATCAGGCTAATGTTGTTAGCCTGTCCTCAGCCTTTTCCAGCTCCGTTTCATTCACAAAACAGCACTGACCATACAGATTAAATATAACGATGAGCGAACAGGCGCTTCATAATATTCATGACATTAATAAAAGCACGTTTGGAAGATTGTCTCGTATTACGACGCTGCAGCACATGCTGTCTGTCTGTGGCAGCGGTTTGTTTACAACGGGACCTAGTTCCGCATCCGGGTGATTTTACACTACTGCGCAGTGCGCATGCCCAGATGATTCATTCCGAACGAAAGCGTGAGCCATGGGAACGTTTGTTCTAATCGGAAAAAGGTTTTCTGGACCCATGTGCACGGGTGAATTTTAACCCGACCATTGATCCGATCAAGATATTCTGCCCATGTAACCGCGGCTATTGAGACCACGGCGAAAAGTCAGTGTTTGTCTAATAGGGAGGGCAGACTGTAAAACCTACTCATGTTGACCTCTCCTTACATTGGACATTTGATGACAAAAACAGTTTGGTCTATTGCAGCATGAATTCGTTTGTGAGGTAAAATGAAGACACGCCATAGGTGGTTGAGTAAAATGACAAACAGGTCCTACAGAGCACTCCCCGAGTCTGGCAGCACACTCTGAAAGACTTTGCATTATCCACCCAGACTGCCACACCGATCTTAAAGCAACATGGAAAGGTGTCACCAAAGCACTGAATGTGCAATTAAATGCGTGACACAAGCAGCCAGACAGCTGTCACCGGGGACAGCGTGGCTCTCTCCAGGGGTGACAGCCCCCTTCCTGCTGTGTGTGGACTGGAAGTTTAAGTCACAGTCAATTTGTTCATTCAGAAAATAATATTCATAAAAAGTTTTTGAATAAAACAGAGTCAGGTGTTGAACACTGAGTAAGCCGTTGTTTAAAGTGTAAAGAATATATTATGGAGTGAAAGAAAGAACACAACTTTAGTGACTCTTTTACATTATGTAACCTTTATTCAATCCATATGTTAAATGGCCTCTATCATGCTATTCTTAAGCCTTTCAGAGTAAACTACATACATGTATATGATAAGATATTACCTATGGCACACTAAGGAATTAATTTTTTATGAAATACGATTTTTGCAGATCATTTTCCTACCAGGATTTAAGACGCTTCGTTCTCTGAGGCTCCGCCTTTCACTCCTTGTGGGTGCCGCCCATTTCATGATGTCATTCTAGAGTCGGTCTCGGCAGCGTGTCTGCATCTCGCCCAAGAGAACAAGTGGGCGCTGAAACCCTTTCCGTCTTTTGATAAGATTATAATAAGTGGGTGTGTGTGTTAGCCTGGGGTCGGTGCTGGCAGCGAAGAGACCACAAGCTCCCGGCTCTGCTCCATTCTGATGCAGCCACTTGTAGACGACTAGATCCATGTACGTCTTTGATTTTCTCGTCTGAGCCGGTTCGAAACTGCACGGCTGGATAGCTCAACATTTTTGTTACACCACCGATGTTAGATTGGGGGTCTGAGGGGCTGTAAGCTAGTGGGAGAGCGTGTTAACAGATGTGGGGAAGCAGGGCATAATCCTAATTAAAAGACGACTGGGAATTATTTTGAAATGGATCAAAAGATGATCGGAGTGGGACTTTAAACTAAAATTATTTTAAAGTTGCAGTCTACAGGCACTGCTGCATGTGTTATATTAAATGGATGTGAAGCTGCACCCAAATAAACCCATTCTTATAACATTTCTGCTTCCTGAAAAGGCCTAATCTACAGTCCAGACTTCTTGTCTTATTGTTTTGCTCATTAACCTATGTGAAGCTGAACGTTTTTTTTTAAAGAAACAAATCCAAAGGGCGGCTAGAGTACCAGTTGGAGTCCCAACTGCCCTTGGGGGTGGAGATGGTCTTTTTGTGGGTAAAACCCTGGTCAAACCTGCATTGGGCACACACAGCAAGCCTGTACAGAGAAGAGAAAAAAATGTGTACTAAGAGGTTTTACAGCCTTAAAACATCTATAATTATTGTAAAAAATAAAGTTGCCACTAGATTTAAAATGATTTTTAAATTTTTAAAGATTTGACCAAATGACACACCAGAGGATATCAGTAAAAATCCATAGAGGAAAATCATTAAAAATTGGTGTTGAGTTTAAATAACTTTGTGAAATCAATGCAGATATAATGTTTGAGTGAGAATTTATTTTACACACTGTGTAAAAACTACACATGCTTCACATTTTGTACATTTTTATTTTAAAGGAACATTGGTGACTTGCAGGCGCTTTCCTTCATCTCTGTATAAATCGCTCATATCCACGATTAGATATGCTGCACAATTTGAGGCACCAACTGTTGTCTTTCTCCCTTTCATCCTTTAAATACTGAGTGGAGATTTTCTCCACAGGGCCTAAGACCCATTTAGCTCTGGAGTCTGTTTGAAAAAGATAAATTAGCAGGAGAAATGATGAAAATGAATGTCCCTCGTGGCTTTTCTTGCTGTGACGGCCTCTTTTCCCAAAAGGTTCTGAATTAATGACCGGAATACTCAAAAAATCCAAAAGTGTTTAAAGAGCACTTGTTATTGATTTAACTGCTTAAAGATAATTTAGAAACCCCAGGTCAACTGTGATTTCCTGTAGATTCTAATCAGAGGAAACATTTATTTACAAGAACTAATGTATTATTTGTAAAGCTTTCAAAATCAGACCATTAATGCAATTATTTCTTTAAAAACATTATGCACTGATGAAATAATTATTAAGTGTTTCTTACAAGAGATGTTTTTGGGTCTCTTGTTATTCCCCTGGAAAAAAAACAAGTTTCAGGCAGAGCTGTTTTTGAGGTTTTTTGCTTTTATTTGACCATTTTCTTTTAGTGCTTCCTTCCAGAGTCCAGAGCTGTAAACGCTGATTGAACTGCACTTTCTAAAGGATTAACTGGTTTCCATGTGAGCATTTATAACTGCTCCCTCTGAGCTTTGCTAGACTTCTCATAAACTCGCACCTTCCACAGCCTTCAGGCAAAGACAGCATTAGCAGCATCAGATATCCTAATTTGTGTCTTATAAAATACAGAGCCATTTTTTTCATGCTTTTTAATATTGTTTTTCTAAGTCGAAAGTATTTTCTTCTGCAATATACCACAGTTTGGGTGAATACTTGATTCTGATTGGCTGCAGGGTGTCCAATAAAAAGAGATAATGGACAAAAGACATTTTGATCAAATTGCTTGAATGTTTTATATATTTTTTGCGCTGGCCTAAACGCCAGTTGGCAACCAGAAAAACCTAAACTCAGAACATGGGTTTATGCCTGTGCTTTGATACAGAGTAAATATGTGTTTACAAATAATTTTAATATACAATAAATGAAATAAATAGTTTGTTTGGTCATTCAATGTGCCTCAACAAACAGAGTTACTGGATATGTCTTGCATTAACGGGGATCCAGGAAACTACTTCTACACTTTGTGCATTTGCAGCAGAGCGAGGTAACAGTTACCATGACAACGCGTTGTGTCGCATATCAAATAGTCTGCTTCTTGTAAAAAAGAAATGATTGACACATTGAAAATAACAAGATTAAAGTACTAACTAAGAACACAAGTGTCCTAGATTCTGTAATTTCTTTGCATTTTGGCCCAGCGCCCTTAACTCTAAACATAAACAAGTCAAGTGAGGCCTCCACTTCTTAAAGTCAGGACTGTCCTTACGGGTGGATATGGGATGTCTGCGGGTGAAAAATGGGCAAACCTGTAAAGGGAAAGCAGGTGATCCACAGGAGATATGAGCTCGTATAGAGCAAAAATCCTGTAGAGCTTTCAGAATGAAAGCTTATAGACCCACTTCAATGAAAATAGTGTTTTTGATATTTTTAACATGTTCTTTAAGCATTCTTCTCATGATGGTGGACATTTATATAGAGAGAAAATTGAACTTTAAATTGCATTTTTAGGTATTTATTAATTAAAATAGTTGTGAATTAGGAGCAGAAAAAAAATGCCATTGGAAAAAGCTTGTAGATGCTACATAGGTGCTAACATCCCATCTATTCCAATGCAATGTGGCTCAAAACGGTACGACTGGATAAATCAGATATTGCTCGCCATTTTTGTTGCTTCTGTAATGATAGGTTGGGGTTTTGGATGGGCTGCAAGCTAGCTGGAGAGAGTGTAAATAAATGGATCATGGGGTAATGCTGGGCAGGCGTGCTCTGTGCCAACATTCCCGCCCAAAACTCAAAGGGAAATTTCTGATGAACCACTACCGATCTGCAGAAACTATGTCCTAAAGAACCACATAATCACAACTTAAATTATTCGATTACCTGCTGGATGAGTTCTTAGATTCATTTTAGCTAATCAGTTCAGATTCTGACCTTGTGAAGTGTGACACTCACAGTGGTTACCACTTCACTCTTACTACACCATGAACTGTCTTTACTTCCTACTTGTACCTGATATTTTTTTCTGTACCCTAGTGTGTTTATTTTGAAATGTTTCAGCTTTTTTCCCTCCTTTGACAGCTTGTAATAAAATGTTTCTTTTCTCTGACATATCTGGCAGTATAATTAGCTATATGTGACAGTGATGCTGAACTTACCTTTTTTTAATCCTCCTTTCATTCAGTTAGGTTCAGGGGGTTGATTGTCTACCTCAAATGAAATAACTGGTTTAGGTTTAGAGTCCTTTCTGGATGTTACTAGTTCCCGTTATCTATTTTAATCTCCTTGGCTAAATTGAGAGGTAAATCTCTGTCTCTTTCCATGGTCGTCTTCTGCTCATAGACCTCCTCAGTGGATAGAGGCAGCCAACTGCTGATATCTGCAGATGCAACAGTGGTTTGTTCCTATCCGCTTTTTAAAATTCACTTATCTCGAAATGCTAAATAACATTTCGGCTCACACTAGCATCTGAGAATCCTGACTCCCAGGTGGAAAACAGTCTTTTTAGTGTTGAGATGCGTCTCTTTACTGTTTTCCAACATTTTCACTCTGGGACTGTACTGACAGTGTTGCATCCAAAAATCCTTAAATCCTGAATGAAGAGCTCTAATTCTGTTGATCCATCCAAATGCTTTAGGCTGGTAGTGTTCCTGAACACCTTTTGTTTAAGAGCCTTCAAAGGGATCCTGAAGCCAGCCGTTCATTTGTTCTTAAGCATGGCAGATAATGTGATTATGTGATAACGTATTGGCACTTTAAGCATAGGAAAGCTGTATGGATTTTCTGCTTCTGCTTTTGCAGAAATCGTTTTCTATGACAAATCATGAGAATTGAGACCAACATTTTGATGTGATTATCACTAAGATTTCTCCATGAAACTGCTTTGTTAAAAAATGTGACAAGTTGTCAGCTGGCTATTAAAAGTAAATTAATCAAGAGCATGTTCTAAGCTGTCATTTAACTTCACATTTTCTATGCTTTGTATAATAAATAAGGTACCACATAGTACATTTCTATAGACTCTACAGACAAGTGGTAAATAATCTCTGTACTTTTTAATTGTCAGCTGAAACTTGCATTTTTAGTACCACAGATACTTTTAAAAGTGACCATTAGTTGAAACGCCACAATAATGTTTTTTTTAAATCTATGGAGCTCCTATCTTTTTGTTTTGTTTTCTGATTCTTTAGTTACGAGGTGTACATACAAAAGAAAAAAAAACTTTAAGGTTTCAAATCAATGGTGACAAAAGGTTCTCAGTTTTCATCTGTATAGTTAATCTTTGCATCCTGACTGCAATGCAAATCATAACCTAAATAATTCCGAAGCACTGCATACTACTGAGTTATCTCCTTTTTGTATGTATAGGTGACGTTTGGGGCTATTAAAGATACCTAATGTAAAGGAGTGGGGCTGTTGGAATTGTACTTAATTGTGGCTTAATTATTATTATTTTCACATTATTTTTATTTTTTATTTGTTTCCTGTCCAACGGCTGAGCAAACTGATCTTGTGTTGGACATGTTTTACTTTTACAACATGGGGTTATGAATCTTATGACACACAAGGTGTGTATTTGAATAAACCCCTTTTGTAAATTAGACTAAACTTTATTTAAATTTTGACTACATTTGTAACTGTCTTTTGTTGGACCGGACAGAAAAGTCGAGGAGTGAAGAAGAGAGAGGGATGTTAGAGGGTTAGGGGGAGGGAGGAACATTTTTTTTTATTTTTGACGGGACACAGTTTCTTTATCTTTGGATGTCAGAAGTTTAAGACAGAAAAAGTAAAAATGATTAATAAAAAGACAAAGTCTATCTAAAATAACATCAATCTTTTCCTTCTTTTGTTTCAGTTAAACTTCATTTTGTTTGTGAATATCGTGCGAGTGCTGGCCACTAAGATCCGAGAGACAAACGCTGGGAGGTACGACACCCGGAAACAGTACAGGTTTGTATTAACCCTACTGCACTGATTTAAAAAAAAAGAAAAGAAGAAAAAAGAAAAAAACATTTTCAAGTTTGCTATTAGCTTTTGTTTTTAGTGTTTTTAAAAACCAAAGATATCTGATAGTCTGTCTTCTAAACTTTCTTATAATTCGTATTGTGTGAAAAGAAATAAAATCAATGTAATTAATCTGAGTAAAGATGCTGCTGATATTTATTCCTTTCAGAAACATACTTCATGTTGTATTTTTTCCCAACATGTAATTTATAAATGCATATGAGCAAAAATGTTTGAGCTTAATGTTATGGAGGACCGCAAGAGACAAATTCAAAATAAATACGTACACCATTAAATTATTGAATAAATGTGTCATTATTATTTAAAATTGTCATTAAATAAATACAATTGGAAATCAATAACAAAATGTTTGAATATTTGTGACAATAAAACACTAAAATTGCCATTAAAAAGCACATTAATACATGGCCCCTAAAGGGACATTGATGAATACCAAAAATTAAAAGAAAGGAAAAAAAAATCAAACTGCTGCTCACTTACTGACTTAGTTGTTATTATTTATTTAATGACAGTTTTAGATAATTACACACTAATTATTAATGTATAATTAATTTCGTTATAAATATATTTATTTCAATTAGTCCCTTCCTGCCCACACTGGACCATGAAATATTTAAATATGCCATGAAATATATTAATGTGCTTTTTAATGACTTGATACTTAATACTTGCATATTTTAATACCACATATATTTAAACATTAATTTATTGATGTCCAATGTTCTTTTTTTGATTTCTAATTTCATTTATTTAATGACACATGTATTTAATAATTTAATGGCATTTATATTTATAAAAATTTGTCTCTTATGGTCCTCTATGCAATGTTTGGTGTAGGAAATTTCTTTTGATTGACTAATCAATCACATGGCAATTCATTTAGGCCTGTGGACTTGCAGACGATCTGCTGCTGTGCAAACTGAGCCCCAGAATGAGGAGTAAAGGTGATTAAAATAACTTTGAAGGTGGCATGGTTGGTGCTGCCAGACGAGCTGGTCTGAGGATTTTAGAAACTGCTGATCTACGGGGACTTTCACCCACAACCATCTCTAGGGGTTACAGAGAATGGTTTCAAAAAGAGAAAATATCCAGTGAGCAGCAGTTCTGTGGGCAGAAATGTGATTCATAGACCAGCTCAACGACTTAAAATCGATCCAGTAGAAACTTCAACCAGTGTGACTCCGAGATAAATACCAGAGTACTGAACAGTGCAGGGGAAGTTTTACCAATTGCTCCGATTTCTTACAAGATAATTAAAATGTGTGTACAAACAAACAAACAAGCAAACACAAATCAGTGTTTGGGAAATCACTTTTAAAGAGTAATTGATTACTTCACTTTAGTTACCAAATGAAATAGAACTTAACTTACTTTACTCATTTCCCAATTTAAAAAGTAAGTCACTACTCAGTACTTTTTAAAAAGCGGTGACAAATCTTCAGCAACTGTTTGATGCTATCATGCCAATGTGGACCAAGCTCTCTGAGGAAGGTTTCCAGTACCTTGTTGAATCCATGCCAAGGCAGTTCTGAAGGTAAAGTGGGGTCCAACCTGGAACAAGCAAGGCGGACCTCTTAAAGTTGCTAGTGTGAATTCTAATAGCAGCTTAGATGCTAAGAAAACAGTTATTATTAACTTTAAACTGGAAATTCTTGCGCATTTTCCTGATAAGGCATTTATAAATCACTCTCCTAGCATCAAAACTAGTTTTGAGACTTCAACAAATTGGTTGGTAAATGGCGTCTACTTAAATAGCGCTTTTCTACCTACAAGCCCCGAAGCACTTTAGTCACATTCACCCAGTTACACACACATTCACACACTGGTGGCGGCTCCGCTGCCGAACACTGGCGCCAACCTACCACCAGAGGAAAGGTGGAGTTCAGTTTCTTTCCCAAGGACACTTCGACACATGGGTGTGCAAGGCGGGAATCGAACCTGTAATCTGACGATCATGGGTCGACCGCCCTACCACTGCACCACAAACAAATTTGTTCACAGTGCTCCACGCTTCTGCAGTTGTCTGGAAATGGAAAATAATTTCTTTCAGGTCCCTAATCCTAACTTCACCAGGACCCCAGAGATGACATTAAGGGCTAATTACTCTTAGGTCCCATGAGGACAAGTGATCCACTCAAGGTGGAGGTCAGCATTAAAAGAGATGTACCAGAAGTTCAAAAACAAGCACTCTCAAACACACAAACACATGCAGTTCCACATCTGCAATTATCTGTAGTTTACTCCCCTGCTGCTGCTGGCTTCAGTTTGTCAGATAAAAACATTATCATTTCAATGTCTCCTGAAAGGGGAGTCCAATTTGGCATGCAGCAGGAGAGGATGTTTTGTTTAGATGAGCCGCAGATTCGTCACAGATGATGATAGTAATTTGATGAACCGAACTGTGAGCCATAGAATTACGCCAGATGCAGCAGGTGTCACATCCCTCCACCCTCAGCCCGCACCCCAAACCCTGAGTGAGGTTAGGTAAGACGGGGGTGACGTACAGAGGCAGAAAACAGTTAAACTAAAATAGCCCGCACGCTTGCTCTTAACAGGCAAATGAAAGTTTGTGTGTGTGGAGAGAAGCACAGAAGATGTTCCTCATGTTTGGCCCCTTCTTGTTTACTTTTGAATCTAAAAAATAAGCCTCAACAGACAAAAAAATCTGGATTAAGTAAGGATTAGTTGAGTGAATTGACCATGAGACTGGAAGACTGTATAGGATCTTGGGTTTTTCAATACAAAAACTCTAATAATTGGAGCCGGTGTCTCCCTGCTGGACTCTTCGTGTAAAGAGTTGAATTGGTGGGGATTAAATCAACATATAGTTCATTCTGTCTGTTGGTTTAAATGCAGTTAACTGTATTTACTTAAGTATGTGAGAACAAATGAGAATAATCCTTTGACCCCAGAGCTTTGATTTACTGTAATTTATTGACCGTTTATGCATTTAGCACAAATTTCAAAAGATTCTAAAGAGGAGAAAAGCAGCTTTGCTCTGATTTGCTATTTCTCAAGTTCAGAATCTGCTGGAGTCATGGTAATTACAACAATGTTCAAAGATTCACAGTACTCTATGGTAAGAGAATCTGTTATTTTTGTGTCTTCTGTGACGAATCCAGTATCAAAGAGTTAAACTGCGCTTGTTTCAAAGCACTACAAATAGAAAAGATCAAGCAGCATCGAATCAAGCAATTGATGTACAGTGGCCCCTTGCCAAATATCAGTTGCCTTCTCATGGTCTCTCTGTTTGCAGATTTCGTACAGTGCAATTTGCATGTTTTTTTTTCTTTTCACGGCACATTGTGTTCTGCCATCTGATTGGCTGTAGACCACTGTCAATCAATCTCCTGTACAGAATTCTGTTCTTCAAATGTACATACATTTTCAATTGTAAGACGATTTATAGTTTCATTCTAGCGCTCTAGTTCACTAGGTCAACATGCATACCTTCTCACTGTGAAGCAAGAGGACTAGCCATTGCAGCATCCCAAAACATAATTAATAATCTTCTTGATTATTGTTATCAGTTAATGGGGACACCTTAGTCAAAACCTCAATAATCTTAAAAGGTAAATAATCTGGGGGAAAACAACAATGCTTTAATCTAAAACAGCATCAACACTTTGGTTTGGAGGAGATAAAATTTGGCTCTCTGATAATTTCCTCGTGGATTTATTTTGTATTTGATTAAAAAAGAGTTTCTCACCTTCTAAGAAATATTCTCACAAGCAGTTATGCAATTAAGCTTGGGTTTTCAAAGGAAGCGTTATTGCACTCTGACTTGTTAATCATGCAAGTTGTTCTCCCTTTTAGCAATAATCTTTTTAGAACAAACTTTTTTTTATTAGTAATAAAAGAAGAATTCAATAAAGGGCTTTTACAAAAAGGATGTTTTACTTAGGTGAAAGTCGATTTCAATCAACGTCTTTCTAAAAAGGGACGAGTGATACGAAAACCCATCGAGACGACTGTTGTGAATTTGGGCAATACAAATAAAATTGGATTGATCTGATAAAATAAAGTTGTAGTTTTTTTTTTCTATTTACTGATATAAACAGAAAAAAATAATAATTTGGTATTTTAAAAAAAGCAGCAATGTTTAACATGAACTTTACAAACTAACTAGTAGAAGCTTTACTATACACAAACTTTAAGGAGCTTTTAGGGCAAAATATCTTAAACGTCCGAATTCATCATCAGACAGCGGAAATATGTGCTTTGGAAAACAACAACAACAACAAAAAAATGTGTTCAATACCACATTCTTGTTCACCTTTTTGGCAATTTCCTTCAAGGGTTGCCACAGCGAATCACTCAAAGATTTTTACGGCCGACGCCTTTCCAGACTCGAGCCTTTATTTTATCCGGGGTGGTGTTGAAGACCACTAAATCGTGAATATTTAAACACTGAAATTCAGGGTGAAAGGTGAAATAAATAATTGGTTGATGCTGCAAACAAAATACTGCAAGCTGAATATTGTTGTTCAAAGACATTTTAAATTTGCAATCCGCCACCGTACTGAAATATGCATGGAAAAAATAAGACCAATGCCAGAATCCCCTTCTCGCAACACTGGATTCAGTCTGATTTGATAAACTAATTGCTGATTGTATGTTTTGCTTTTCTTGCATTTCTATTCACAGGAAACTGGCAAAATCCACCCTTGTGCTGGTGTTGGTGTTTGGAATCCACTATATCATCTTTGTCGGGATGCCTCACACGTTTCAGGGTCCAAGCTGGGAGATGCGCATGTACTTTGAACTGTTCTTCAACTCATTTCAGGTACTTGATCAGTTCTATATTGAACCATGTTTGTGGAGTTTCCAAAAGATTGTTAGAAAAAAGTAATTTCCTGGCTGCTAAACCATTTGTTTCAGCAGGTGAATGTTTTTCTGCGACTGTGCCTCTATAACTAGTATGGGAATTGTAAACAGTTTAAAGATTTAGCCTGATTTTCAGACTGTTTAATTCCCCAAACTCCTGAAATGACCTAAATTGACTGAAAAGTAAAGCATAAATGTAAATCAGATTTCTAAATGCAGCAGGGAAAAGGGAAATGGAAATGAGAAGGGAACACCTAATTCAATTTGTTTTATGTAATTAATCTATGAATGAAATTATTATTTTTAACAAAAGTAAATGACCTAATTTACTTTTTATTTTGGGAATCATTTTATATTTTCTCATTACTTATTTGAAAGAATGATGCCATGCATAGACCGTTTATATATGCAAGGATTTACAAACTAATAATCCCTTTGAATAAATACTTTAATAATGTTTTAAAGATTAATAAAATTAGGGATAGCACTCAAAAGATGAAGGAAATTGGCAATTATATGCAAAAGAAATTCCCTCTATCCATTCATCAATCTCTCCATATAAGATGTAGATATAGAAAAAATTGTCAAAAGTAAAAGAATAAAAAAAACATTTCTCTGCAGTCCATACCATCTTCCTGTTCCACCTTTTACGTCCCTTCATTGAAAATCCCATTTGTGTTTAATGAAGCAAAAGGAGTTGTACATCTGAACAGTGATTAAAAGAACCCAACAGTGTTTTTTGACTGTCTAGTCACAACTAAGATATTTTTCAAATCGCTGGTTTTCATCTGCTTCTAATTCTCCACATTTTGAGGAAAGAAATACTTAGAAACTCAGTTTTATTCCTAAATTTTTTTATTTATGTTCAATTCAATTCAATTTTACTGTATAGCCCAAATTTACAAAAACAGTCGTCTCGATGGGCTTCGTATTGGTAATTAAAGAAGTAAAACATAAAATCAAAAGGGTCATGAATACATATAATTCAATAGGAAAATACAGAAATGAACTAAGAAACTGACTAAACTAAACTGGACATCCCTGCCCTTAGTCCCCCCTTCGCAGTAAGGAAAAAGTCCTGAAAAAAACGGATTCCGGAAAAAACGAAGAAACCTCAGGGGTGTCTACATGAAGGAGCGATTCTCCCCCAGGTCAGACATGCGATTACCAGAACTCACAGAGAAGAATTAACTTATCTAAATCTACAACTACATATTTAAAGTCCAGCAGACGAGCTTCATTCAAATAGAGTTGGGGGGGCAGTCGGGGGCGCGAGTCGAGCCGGAGACAGGATCCACAGCAAGGTCTCAGAGCGGGAGCAGAGAAGAGGTTTACAGCCAGGTACAGAGCAGAGATGAGCCTGGGGTAGGATCCACAGCCAGGTGTAGAAGCAGTAGTAGAGACGAGCCAGAGACGAGGTACACGGCCAGGTACAGGAGCACGGATGAGCAACTGGTATTCATTAGCACTCCCCCCACTCCCCCCTGAAGGGGAGTGGGAAAGAGGGAGAGTACATGAATCGCACTGCACCAAACAGAGGGAACTAAATGATGAATAATGATCAAGAATAGAGGAGAGAAGGAGGGTAGAAGTAGATGAGAAAAGAGGACAGAACCCCAGAGCACCATAGTTACCCCAGCTTCAACTTCTAGCAGCCTAACAACTTTATTGTTATTGTAATTAAGTTTAATTTAAACACATTAACATTAAGTTATATAGTCTCTGGATACTAGCTAGTCTGACAATAAGCCTGTCCAAAGAGGAATCTTTTGACTCTAACTTTATTGTTGTTGTTACCTTTGGGCTTATCCTGCTTGGTGGTTTGGCAGAGAGCGTTTACGCCGATTGCCCTTCGTGACACAACCCTGTATTTTCAAGGCACAGGGAGACCCAGATAGGCAGCAGTACACAGGGTCTTGTGTAGGGACTCATGCTAGATTTTTGGTTTTCTACAGTCTTACACCCAGCCAACTGAGCTTTGTGTCCTCTATCATAAGAAAAATACTACAAAAACATTGTTTCATTGAACTGGATCTGTAAAAACATATCTGTAATTGCACATCAATGGAAGCCATTCTCACAACCCACATTTGATGCAGAGAAGAAACTAGAAACAAGCTTAAATTTCCGGTGTTTTCCTGATTCCCAACCACTGGAATCCTGGAACTGTTCTTTTCAGACAGCAATGGAATAAAAAAGGCTGCAACAAAGATGAAATACATGCAGGCTTTAGTGAACGGTGAAACGTGAAAAAAAAACTCCTCCAGTGGGGTTGGAGAGTGATGATAAAGCTGAGCACAGTGGGTCTTTTGATAGCGTGAATCCACCATAATCTTCAAACACTGGGACTGTCCATTAATGGAAGATAAACGAGAGATCCTACATTTTTCGATAAAGACACTCTGGCAGAAAAGTGTCAGAAACATCCTCTTTTTTTGGTCTCTTGTCTTAAAGAAAAGCATGAAGGATAATTCTGGCGAGACTTGAAAACAACAAAGAAGCGGTGAGTCATGGCTTCACAAACAGGATACATGACTCACTCGCTTTCAGCTTATTCTGCAGGTAATTACAAACAAACTGGGTTGAATTACTGTAAAAGTGTAGTCCGTCTGCATCGGACATGCATCAACCATGACTAAATTACACCACAGATGAAGGTTATTTATGATCAGCAATTATTCTTGTTTTGGCAATCATTTGTCATGATTATGTTTGTAAAAATCCTCATTTTCATTCCCCTGCTGTGGGAATGTCCACCAGTTCAAGTCAGAGTTGACAGACTCTTGAAATTGGGGATGAAATTAATGAAATGGTTAATAATTAAGCTAAAATTTCTAAACCACATCAGTCCAAACTAGATATAAAAAGGAATGATATTCCTATGATTGAAACCATTAGTGGGCTCTTCCATTCAGAGGAAGTCATTAATGACAGGTTGTACCTTGGCAGCATAATACACTGAAAATAGAGCAATCTATCACAATTAAATGATCCACTTTCACAGTTGTCTGCAAACTGATCCAATAACTTAAATACGATTAGGTGGCTGTGCTCGTGGTATTACCACATTTTTGACATTTAACTTTTGAACCAATTACCGTACAAAGTCGTGATCAGTTGTAGAGTGTGTGTGTGTGTGTGTGTGTGGGGGGGTGCTGGTGCTCTGAGGGTATTTTTGGAGAAATACTCAGAACAGATCAAAATACTGCTTTGGGAGATGACTATTATGATACACCTAAAGGCTCAAAACGTTTTCATAATATATAGGACTGTGTTCACATTGACAACTCACTTTGGTCCACGCCAGTGTTTTTCAACCTGTGTGCCGCGGCACAATAGTGTGCCGTGGGAGATGGTCAGGTGTGCCGTAGGAAATTACCCTCATTAACCGATCTAAAAACATTTACCATCTCCAGGATATCAGCTCTTTGTTCATCCAAACATGAAACACTGAGTAGTTAGGAATATGAAAGATCGTAAAATATTTTTCTTCTTTGTGTTTATTTGATTCTATTAAAGACATTTTGATAAGAATGACAGTACCGTGATTTAGCCGCAGCTTCAGCTGTGTTAGGAAAAGTCCCGCCCCTTTAACTGTCTCCACCAATCATTCTTGGAGGCTTAATCACATGTCATCAGTCTGACCAATCAGAAGTGGTTAAAGTCTTCACTTCCTTGTTCTGATTCTGCTCAAAAAGTTGCTCAGTTCTAACAAAAATACCAGCTAAAGCTCGTCTATAGCGGTGTAGCTTTCCACAGAATCCGGTGTCAGACTGTGGAACAAGTGAACAAGTCACGCGTCCCTGAGCTTCATTGTTGTCTGCATTGGGTGACTGTTTGCACTACATCTCCCATGATGCATTGGGTTAAAGTGACAACATCTCTGCTTTACAATGAGTCTTCCTTGTTAAACGTCTTGAAACCTCAACAAACACACATCTAACAGTTTTTAAATCTTCTTGATGACATCAGAGGTCAACAGTTTAGTTCTCCTTCAAGGTTTGTGTTTATTAACAACCAAATATCCCAGAGTTTGGTCAAATTCATCTTTCTAACTAAAACACTTTTCTAATAACGTCTGGATTATTTTACATGTTAAACTTAAGAAGAAGTAATATCAACATTTAAGAAACAGGATGAAGGTGAAGTTGCCAATAGACGCAATTAAACTAAATTGAAAAAGTTTTGTTAAAGTTGTCAAAGACTTCACATTTGATGAAGACAAAAGAAAAACTAAATAAACCTTCAACATGTTCACTTTTTGTGAAGCTACAGAAGATATAAATATGATGTTAGTCCTTTTGTGTAAAATTTATCAAACATATTGTGATCATATTGTTAAAAAATTAGTGTCCTTTTCACCAACAATTAAAAAATAAATCACAATAGAATATATTTGTGTTTTTTTTGTCAGGTTACATAAAATTGCAGGTTAATAAACTGGAGCAAAAAACAACTATAAAATTTCAAATAATTTAGTTAAAATTATTAATGAAAACTAACTTAACTTTTATTGCATCTTTTAGAAAAAACAGCTGCAACTTCCAGCTTTTTCTGCCATAAATATCACAAAAATGCATGTGAGATTGTGGAGGGACTGTACATCAATACAGACTATGAGTTTCTCTTTTTCTTTCTTCCAAGGTGTGCCTTGGCTCAAAAAGGTTGAAAAACACTGGTCTACAAAACACTAATACTTTCCTAAAGCTGAAACAGACACAAATCCACAAGTTCCATTTCCAATTTTGCTTTGAATTTAAGGCATTAAAGGAGCGTATACACAACCGTATAAATGAAAAATGTTGAGTAACAACTTCTCATTTTTATACTATTTTACTGTAGTTTCATTTTATTGAAGCAGCCGGCCAGAGCACATTTCTTAAGCTCAAGATGTCCAGTGCCTGAATGGACAAACGCAGTGTCAACAGAACTTTAATTGGGATTCAGATCTCACTTTTCAAGTGGATGTTTTTGCTAAATCCTGCAGCCAAATCAAACAGGCGTTATTTATCAGATTAAAGCAACAAATTCATCCAATTAAAAGAGCTTAGTAAACATAACTTTGAGCGCATAAAGTCACACAGAAAAAAAAAGAGATGTGAAAGTAGAAGCAGTAGGTAATTTTCTGTCAAAATATCACACACCATGAACAGTAATGCTGAAAAGGGATTTATTTTTAAAGTTTAGGAGCCTAGAAAGAGCTGTGTTTGGAATCCTGTGCAACCTTGTGCTGGGATGCCTGTGCAGGGATATTATTATACAGACTTTCCCACATGTAATTTCTGTTCATGACTTCAGAGGATTTTAAACGTTTCTGTTAGATCATCTTTAATCTTTTGTGATATTTACCCCCAAAAAGAAGATCCCTGTTCAGGATGTAACCACACAAACTGCACTGAAGTGTGGTGGACAAAATTGTTGGTACCCCTCAGTTAAAGAAGGAAAGTCCACAATGCTCACTGAAATGACTTGAAATGTTCAAAAGTAACAATAAATTAAAATTTATTGGAATTAAACAATCAAAATCAGCCATTACATTTTAGTTTGTTGATTAAAAAAAAAAACTAATGAAATAAGGCTGCACAAAAATGATGGTACTTCCATAAAAGACTGAGAACTAATTGGCCAGGGGGTCATGATGAACTCAGGTATGTCCTTTAATTGACATCACAGCTGTTTTCAAACCCATAATCAGTCAGTCTGCCTATTTAAAGGGAGACAAATAGTCACGTTGCTGTTTGGTGAAAAGGTGTGAACCACACTGAACATGGACAGCAGAAAGAGAAGGAGAGAATTGTCCCAGGACTTTAGAAACAAAATTATATACAAACATCGTAAAGGTAAAGGCTATAAAACCATCTCTAAGCAGCTTGACGTTCCTGTGACGACAGTGGCACATATTATTCAGAAGTTTAAGACCCACGGGACAGTAGCCAACCTCCCTGGACGATGGAAGAGGAACATTGATGACAAATTGAGGAGACGGATAGTTGGAACTGTATCCAAAGAGCCTAGAACAACCTCCAAAGACTTTAAAGGAGAACTCCTAGATCAAGGTACTTCAGTGTCAGATTGCACCATTCGTTGTTGTTTGAGCCAGAGTGGATACCAGTGAGGACACCACTGTTGAAAGGAAATCCTAAAAAAAGCCAGACTGGAATTTGCAAACATGCATGTTGACAAACCACAAAGCTTCTGGGAAATTGTCCTTTGGACAGATGAGACCAAACTCGAGCTTTTTGGTAAGCCACATCAGCTCTATGTTCATAGACTCAAAAATGAAGTATACAACCAAAAGAACACTGTCCCTACTGTGAAACATGGAGGAGGCTCAGTTCTGTTTTGGTGCTGCTTTGCTGCATCTGCCACAGGGTGTCTTGAAGTTGTGGAAGGTAAAATGAAATCTCCAGATTATCAAGGCATTCTGGGTAGAAATGTGCTGCCTAGTGACAGAAAGCTTGGTCTCAGTCACAGGTCATGGGTCTTCCAAGAGGACAACGATCCAAAACACCCAACCAAACCCCCAAGAATGGCTGAGAGAAAAGCCTTGGACTATTCTGAAGTGGCCTTCTATGAGCCCAGATCTGAATCCCATTGAACATCTGTGGAAGGAGCTGAAACATGACATTTGGAGAAGACACCCGTCAAACCTGAGACAACTGAAGCAGTTTGCTCATGAGGAGTGGACCAAAATACCTGTGGACAGGTGCAGAAGGCTCATTGACACATACAGAATCCGTTTAATTGCAGTGATTGCCTCAAAAGGTTGAACAACAAAATATTAAGTTATGGGTACCATCATTTTTGTCCAGGCCTATTTCATTAGTTTTTTTTTTTAATAATAATTCTGTTAATCAACAACTCAAAAGTAATGGCGGATTTGGATTATTTGATTTTCAATAAATTCTAATTTATGGTTACTTTTGAAGTCATGTCAGTGAGCATTGTGGACTTTCTTTAACTGAGGGTAAATACTTGAACTGACAGTGTCTTCGTCTTCAAGTAATCGGCTTAAAAATACATTTTGCTGAAGTTTTTCTTGTAATTATGCAAAGCAGGGATAGAGATGAGAAGCTTAGAATTAAAGGAACCCTGGGATTCTGTTTTCTTTGTTCAGTAATCACCATTTGTTGTTGAATTTTTCATTTGTATTGAATACACTTTGAGACATTTGTGATCACACTGTCTAACCGATTTCGTAGTTGGACTAAGATGATTTCATCTTTTCTTTCAGGGTTTCTTTGTGTCTATTATCTATTGCTACTGCAATGGAGAGGTGAGTTTCTATAAAATTCCCCCAAACTCCTGATTTCACCTTCTTTCTATAAAATGTCCACATACTAAAGACATTTTTACCCCTTTAAAATGGTACAGGTAGCTTACAATTTCCTCATTGCATTATCTTTTAACACCAGAGCTTTTCCTCCAGTGATGACGTTCTTTCAACTACCGTAACTAAAAAACGGCCAGATTTTTCAACACATCCAACAGTAGTATCTGTGTATATATGGCTGTTGTTTAAAAAATAACCACAAATTAAACAAACTGTGGTAAAAAAGAAAATTAGAAATAATTTATGAGGAAATTTGATTTAAAAATGATTTATTGTGTGTCTTAAAGGAGACCTAGATTAAAACTGACATGTACAGAGGAGATGCTGGTAATAAACCAAGCAATCGTGACTTAAGTTGCTTTCTACCATCTAGAATAAAATCAGGATTAATGCATGATAAAATAAAACCAGTTTACTTCTGACTAAATCATAGCCCCACACCTAATCAATTTGATGTATTTTAAGTAACAAATGAAATTTTATTCAAATATTTTCATATCCCTCTAGGTCCAGACAGAAATAAAGAAAACATGGACACGCTGGAACCTGGCCTTTGAATGGGAGGGTCCAATGGTTTGCGGCCGCTACCGTTACGGCTCTGTGGTGGTGGGTCTTAATAACAATAGCACCAGCAGCCAGTCCCACCTGGCCGGTGGTGGGCCTTCAACACGCTCCACAACGGTCGCCTCGAGCCGCACTTCTCGCACCACAGCTCCCCCAGTGGCCAATATATATTCCAATCTCCCAGGTTATGTAATAACCAACTCAGACCCGTCCATCCCTGAAGAAGCTGAGGACAGTGGCGCTGAGGACAGTGGCGCCAAGCAAGTGGATGACATCTCCCTAAAGGAAAATGTGCCGGCCCATAACACAAGCGCAACAGCTGAGGAAGAGGAAGAAACGCTGTAGCAGTCAACACCAGTCAAGGGTGTAAAAAAAATACTATGAAACTGTGAAGATGGAAGCAAACAAAAACCAAAAATGTGACTACATCAACAAGAAAAGTGTATTAACTCTCTAAAATAAAGTTTCTAAATGGACAGAGAGGATGTTGTGATGATGAAAGTAAATCTTCCCATCAACTGTGTTTGTCTGACACCGCAAACGGACAAGAGGAGTTACGAAAACCTTTTTTTAACAAACTGAAACTACAGGAACGAGGCGTTGTGATGCAATCTGTGAACTGCGGACCTGAAAGTGAATCTAACCCAAGGGAGCACCAACTCAATGTTTTGTAAAGGCTTATTAAGTCAAAGGATGATGATAAATCATCTTAAATCTACTTAAAGAGTGTTGGAAAGTGGGTTTTTGTTGACATAAGTGCCCTTTTCTGTCATGGAGATCATTTTCATGATTTCCTAGTAATCCAGAGACAGTTGCCCAGCTGCTCACTACAAAAGAAATGGGGGGAAAAAACATTCAAAAAAACATGCTGTTGCATGCAATGCTAGCTCTGTTTTTTAAAATTTGTTTTGTTACTTTTGTAACCTTCTGTTCCCTTCCAGCTTGATTATGTTTTCTGATCCTGACAATGACAAAGAGTGAAGAAGCAAACAGCAGAAAGTAGCATGACCAAATGTAAAAACGTGAAGAAAAAGTAATGCATTTTTGTCCTGAAAGTGTTTATATTTGTGATTTAAAAGTGACAGAATGTATTGATTTTGGATTAATCTAATGTTTTGCTGCATTTTTTTTTTTTTGCAATGAAAATAACTGTTTTCTGTTACTCTCCAGGATTTGGTTGTGTGTCTTCACAGCTTTTGGGGGATAAAAAACAACAACAGGGACAAGTAAAAAAACTTCAATGAGCTTTGCATAGTGAGAGAGCATTTTTCTTCTTCTGTGAACCGCTTTAGCTAACCCTGCTTTACAATAAGAGCCTTAAATCAGCTCAGTGACTCAGTCTTGTTCATCAATTGGCAGAAAGAATTGGTTTGTCCAAACATTTCTCAAGCAAAAGAATTTTAGGTTAACTGTTAATTCCAATTAAATTATTTTCCTTTTATTGGGTAGAAAAAAAAATATTGAATGGAATTCTTATGTCAAAATTTAAATATAAAACACCACGTTATAGGTTTTTTTTCATTTGAAGTTGCAGTTACAGGTCAATTGTAGTCAATTGATTCTTCTCTACTTGAAAAAAAGTCTGCCAACCATGAACACGATAAAACAAGGGCGGTTTCGGTTTCAGCCTTAGTCACTTGCACCTTCAACCCTTGTGCTATCCTAGGCACTTTACCATTGGGAGTTGGGTCATCAAGACCCACTAGACAGTGCGCTGAACCTTTTTTCTTCAATGATTTGTGATCTTCACTGGTGTCCATGGATTACATGAAATCTTTCCACCTTTATCCACCTTTGTCATGGTAGGGAGAACACCTCAATGTAAGGGGGGGGGGGTCATCCAAGATAGCACAAGGGTTAAGGGAGCAGAGGTGTGCCCTGCAGTTTCCTTGAGGCTCGTCTGGCTACCTTCAGAGAAGTCATAAATATGTTGTGCATGTCATGAGGGTACTGTGAAGTATTCGTTGGACTAATGTAAGTTTTATACACTCAGGATGTACGGGCAATGATGTACTATATGGTGACCTTATGCCACACTTTCAACCAATCAGAATGTTTCATATCAGCTCTGTCACGTCTCTGTCTGACGACTGTCCCTCCCCAACTCAACACAAGCTTTACACAGGAGTTCTATCTCCAGTCCGTTGACGCATCAACTTCACAGCAAATAGCCAAGAGAAATAGAAAACAGTTTGCGGTTTCAAAGTAGAAACTTGTCTCTTAACAATAAAATGCATTGATATAAAAAAATATATATTTAAAGTGTCTTGTCCACGTGACAACACACATTACTACCATGGATAACATTGGTGTCCATCTTCGCTATGGAGAATGAACAACATCATTTATGACATAACATGGATTTCATAAGGGCTCTGTGAGGTCAGAGAGGGCATGCAGGTCAGATGCATGCCCGGTACAGGTTTGCCCATTTTTCTCCAGCAGACAGCCCCTATTCACCCGCAAGGGCAATTGTGACCAACACTTTAGTTGTATATCACCTTCCTGTTAACCAGTAGTACTTGGAAAAGGTCAAAAGAGGACAAAAAGGTTTTTTTTGTTAGGAAAGATATCACCTTTTAACCCACTTTTTTTATTGTGTGGCATTCGTAATCAGATAAAATGTCTTCAAATCTTTCTCTGTAACTGAGCCAGTATTGTGCTTACTGTGAAGACTTTCCCAGCAAATTTCATCAAAACCTGGATATCAGAGAAGCTCAGAAAAAATAACTTTATCCCTGTTTCTCATAATCTATTTTCACATTTACACATTTTATGTGTCCATTAGTCACGCCGATAGTGCAGCTAAACATTGTAATGTTCTCATACTTGCAGTTTTACACTGTCGTGTTAAAAAAATGCATTAAAGGGACATTACCCAAAATGCAGCCCATATTTCAGGACATTTCAGAGATGCTGTTGCAGATGGGCAAATCGCTGTTAAGGGCTTGGAGAAATTCTAATGTAGCTAATGAGGCCGTTCTCATACTCGCCAATTAAATATATTCCGTATCATTCTGCAAACTTTTTATCTGCTTAACCTTTAAAGAGGAAATTCTGAAAATGAGAGATGCTCCATCACTAATGTTTTGCCAGGATGAAATTTGGGCCCTATGAATTACAAATAAAACATAAAAACCGTCTTCAACAAAAACAAGAATATTTGAAATGGAAATGGTTTATTTCAAGCAATCAAATAGAAATGAAACACAAAAGCAAGACAATCATCACTTATACATTCATACATTAACTAATCAAACTTAGGATAAGTAGGCATATTAATAAATATTGCTTGAAAGGGAGTGGAAGGAACCGAATTTATATAATCCCACCCCGTTATACTATAACTATTTTATAACTTGATTGATCAATATCCGGTTCATAACGTTTATCAGACAGAATTAAGAATCGTAAAGTATCAATAAAGCACATGACAAAGATGAATTACTTAAATTATTATGTAAAAATAACTATTTCAGAAATCAACATTGCAAATGCAGATCAGTTATATAAAATATATGCAAATTATGTTACCTATAAAAGTCATTCATATGATTAAAATATAATACTATATCACTAAAATACACAACACTGTTTCAGAGAATTTCATAGCAAAATTTCATGAAGTATCAAAAGTTTAAAACGTGCAAAATTATGCTACATTAGGAAAGATTTTTGAATCAATTTGAAACACATGACAAAGATGAATTTCTTAAATTATTTTGTAAAAAATAACTTTTAGAAATCAACATGGCAATGAAGTATCCAAAATATATGCAGATTATGTTACTTATAAAAGTCATTGATATGATTAGAAAAAAAAATAATACTATATCAGTAAAACAGACAAAACACTGTTTCAGGAATTTTCATAGAAAAATTTGATCAAGTATCAAAAGTTAATAATATGTACAAAATTATGTTATTACATTCTAAAGATGAGTTATGTTGTGCTAAGGTTTAATTAGAAAGGACATTAGCCAAATTCTCAAATGCATCTGCCCCAAAGTAACAAACCATAATCTAAGCAGCTTTAAAATACTGTAATTCTTTACTTTTTATTCCTACTATCAGTTTAGTGACTGACTGTGAAGCTGCTGCCTGCCTGTTGTCAGTGCCTCTGCTCCCATCGGAAGCTGAAAAGAGCCTTAATTTGAAAGGAGTCTCCCTAATTTTGTGTGTTTGTGTAAAGCGCTTTCTGCTGTTTTTGTCAGTGATACCTGTTTATAACTCCTTTTTTTTTTATTATTCCTCCAATGATTTTTTTCTTTCACAGCAACCTTCTCTGCTAATAAATGTTTCATATTTTTGGCAGCTTCCTGCTGAGCTGTGCTTTGATTCGATAAATGTAAAAAGCTCTGGAGTTTAAAAAGTTAATACATACATTTAACATGCATTTTTCTTATCTTTTTGACCTCAAAGGGCTTCTTTACACTAAGATGACAAGGTTTGAAAGAGATCAAGACAGAGGGGAGAAGTTGTATCTCTCAGACACGCAAAACTAAATATTCATCCACATCCAAATACATCAAGAACTTCTTGAAACCACTAGAGTGTCTTCTTGAAACCACTAGAGTGTAAAGTTGGTATGGAACCTCCACCGTCACATCTGACTCTTTATCTAGGCTGTGGCACAAACAGAACAAAGAATTCAAACCGCAAATATGTAAATATACCAACCACTATAAAAAACACAAGGAAATACACACTGACCCACACTGAACAACACCCTTTTAAATGCCAATTATAATTGTTGCCATTACACAAAGGAGCAGTTTGTGAAAACATAAATAAAGAGGAAGCATTTGTCTAATTATTCACATCAGTGTCAACAGTCTGTGAACACAAACTTTATGAATATCAAGGACGACTTCACTGGAAGGGTTTTTGCTAGACCTGAAACATGGATGAACCAGATAATTTGGCAGACTTTGACCTTGATGGACATGAATTTCTAAATTTAGACAGGTAAGGGTCACTAAAAAGGGTCTTTTAGTGTTATTAATGTGCCCGTGTAGCATTTTTAAAGCTGATAGATTGAGTTTAAAATTAGATTACTGAATGTTTTTTTATTCACGTCATTGAATAAAGCTAACGAAAAAATGCAATTGGAAAAAAAACATATTTGTGACGTGGAAAATAGAGGGGGCAAGGTCACAAGGTCAAGGTCTCCCTGCTCCGCTCCATTCAGATGCATCCACTTGCAGACAAATAGATCCATGAATGTCTTTGTCTTCCTCACTGAAGCTGGCATCTGGGTCAGAACTGTACAGCTGGATAGTTCCATTTTTCCTGCACCTGTAATGTTAAGTTCGGGGCGTGAGGGGGTGTAAGCTAGCTAAACAAAGAGCTCTCAGCAACAGGGAGACAAAGGGGGGTTGTGGGGTGGCTACGCACCAGTGGTCCCGCCCACAATTTGAAAACTTTGCCAACTCCAAGCAAAAAAATGGAAGTCTTGAACAATAGGACAATTGACATATGATCTTTATTTTTTCAGATGCACTTTCACCACATCTGTTTATTTAGGGAGATCTACTTTTAACAATAATTTCTTTTTGTTTTTGTTTTTTTACAGAAAACTACTTCTTTTTTAACACTTTTACCTGGTGAGGTTTTTTATTCTTCACTTCTGAGGTTCTTTATTATTTTCCACATAAAGTGAAGAAGAGAAATCTTAAAAAGGCGAAGGAGGTGAGGGAACTTTCAATGGGAAATGTGGGAGAAAAGACTTGCTTGCATGAAGCAGAACCCCTGAGTCAAAAAAAAATAAGTCAAAACATTTTCATTCACACCAGGAACTAATCCTTTTTTATAAAACAGGGATTTTTTAAATCTTTACTTTCACAGAGTTTCACAAGATCTGGACTACAACTGAAAATTGTAACTAAAACAGTTTTTTGTCAAAAACAATTTGATAAATAGATTAATAAGTTGTGTGATCATGTCCTTCCACATCAATCATCACAATTTCATTGATTTTGAATTATGAATCATAACTTTTAAATGAACTTAAATCTAACAGAAGATGTACATTTTTATGGTAATTTAAAATGCATGTACACCCTTTTGGCTTCAAGTGTGCACATACGACTTTATGACGTTGTACAGAACTTTCTGAACAGGACCACGTCTGTAAGCCTGTGTGGATTACGTCCTGTTTGACCTGACAGACATCGCAGACGCAGAGACGGAGAGTCTCCCTCACCGTCAGCAGGGGTAGAAATGACACTGCAGAGTTGGCAATGGAACAAACAGGAAGTGTGAAAGATGCTGATTATCACAGCCTGTGAGCAAGATGGAGCACAGTCTGTACTAGCTGTGCTGTGTTGGGATGGATCGGTCCAACAAAGAAGATCAGGTGGTGGTGACTGTGAGCACTAGCACACAGTTATCAGAATCTTTCCTTTTCTTGAACATCTTTACTCATATACATGCTTCTTCTGGGCAAAATTCAATCACAGTTCCAGAAACACAGCAGCACACAGAAATCTTTCCCAAAGCCACAAAAGATTTTTAAAGTTTTTGTGGTGAATGTGAGATGGACAGCCCAGTGAGTCAAGGACTCAGGAGTGCTCAACTCTGAAGTTTTTATCACAAGGTTTGTTTAAGACAGATCAGGACACAGCAACAGATGGAGAACCACACAACCAAATCCCCCCTTGACTGAGGATAAGGCGAGCTTTTCTTATGGGTGCATGGAGGGTAAACCAGAGGGAAGCCTACTTAAAATTTTGTGGACAAACTTTCGCAAATATGAGTATGGATCACTGCTGCTGGCAGTTGGCGTCCTTGTGAGTTCAGCGAGTGTAGCAACAAAGCCAGTGGGGGAAAATAGTGAGATTTCTAAGTGGGTGTGGGGTGTTTTTTTTCCAAAGTAAAGGCTGTCGTGTCTTTGTGGTAATTGTGATTACTCCTATGGGGGGGAGGGGGGAGGGGTCCAATCATGTTTACTGAGTAAGAGGCTCGGACAGAAGCAGAAACTTTGCATATCAACCCTTGTGCTATCCTAGGCACTTTAACATTGGGATTTGGGTCATCTAGACCCACTAGACAGTGCTCTGAACCATTTTTCTTCAATGATTTGTGAACCTCACTGGTGTCCATGGATTAATCTAGCCACAGGGGTTGCAACCCAGTTACTTCTGTGCCGGTCCCAAGCCCGGATAAATAGAGATGGGCATCCGTCGTAAAAATTGCCAAAATAACCATGCGAATCATCCACAACACTTTAGACATACCGGATTGGTCGAGGCCCGGGTTAACAACGACCGCCACCAATGCTGTTAACCTACAGGGTGTCGGTGGAAATTTGACTACTGTTGGTCGAAGAAAGAGGGGAGGCAAAAGGGTCCGTGGCCAGAGAGAGAAGGGAAAAGGCAGGAACATAGGTTTGAGAATAGGGACTCTTAACGTTGGCACAATGACAGGGAAAGGCAGAGAGCTGGCAGACATGATGGAGAGAAGGAAGGTAGATGTACTGTGTGTACAGGAGACAAGGTGGAAGGGCAGCAAGGCACGTAGTATTGTAGGAGGATACAAACTGTTCTATCATGGTGTTGATAGGAAGATAAACGGGGTAGGAGTGATTCTGAAGGGGGAGTTTGTAAAAAGTGTTCTAGAGGTGAAAAGAGTCTCAGATAGGATGATGAGCCTAAAGTTAGAAATTGAAGGGGTGATGGTGAATGTAGTTGTTGTGTGGTGTCATTTTTTGCATGCTTTTGTGTTGAAGTTTGTTTTGATGGAGGAAGTCTTCTCTGATTTTTGTTTGCATGCTTTTATGGTGGAGTTGGTTTTTGTGTTTTGTGTTGTTTCACCCCCATGAAGACTGAGTCCCAGATTGGACACACCTGGGTGTCCAATCAGTAAGCTGATGGCCCCACCCATAAAGCTGCACTGGCAGCAGGAGAAAGCAGAGAGAGCAGCTGGTAGCTGTTGAAGGACACAGCACTGGAGCAAACTGTGTGGCTGGAGCTGCAGTCAGTGTAGGAGTCTTCTCCAGGACAGGAGTGCCACAGCGCGACATACACTCATAGGCAGGGTGAGGAGCCCTGCTGGCGTGTGAGTATCCTCTACCCTTCCAATGGCACTCTCACTCGGCATATAGCCAGGCCCGTTTACCCCACACAGCTGAGATACTCGCAGGATCTATCTTCATTCTGCAGGTAGATGTTGGGAGGAGCACTCCACCACGCCTGCGAGGGTGGACAAAGACAAGACTGTGGCTGACTGCAGGACCTGTCTCCCTGGTGCTTCATGGACTATTTCTTCTAACTATTTTAACAATGTTTTTATGAGGTCCCTCTTTAAAGTTTTTTACTGTTTTTACTAACTTTTTAAACATTTGGTCTTAGTTATTTAGGTTTTAACCGTTTGGGCTTTGTCGTGTTGTGGCTGCATGTTTTTATTGGATTAAATTATTGCAGTTTAAAAAACAATTGTTCCTTGGGTTTTCTGTGTGGCGCTCTTCCCCTGGTCCTGAATCTTTTGGGTGTAGCAATTTAACCGGACCCCCCTATTTGGCAAAGGCGGGGCCCGACATAGTCAGTGGGTATGCGCTACAGGTTGGCTGTGAGTTAGAAGTGAAGGAGAGATTCTTGAGTGAGTTGGATGAGGTCATAGAGAGTTTTCCCAGAGGTGAGAGAGTTGTTTTTGGAGCAGACTTTAATGGGCATGTTGGTGAGGGCAACAGAGGTGATGAGGAGGTGATGGGCAGGTTTGGTGTGAAGGAAAGGAATCTGGAGGGACAGATGGTGGTGGACTTTGCGAAGAGGATGGAAATGGCTGTAGTAAACACTTACTTCCAGAAGAAAGAGGAACATAGAGTGACATACAGAAGTGGAGGTAGGAGTACTCAGGTGGACTACATCCTATGTAGAC
This sequence comes from Oryzias sinensis, assembly GCA_037389245.1. Taxonomy (NCBI): domain Eukaryota; kingdom Metazoa; phylum Chordata; class Actinopteri; order Beloniformes; family Adrianichthyidae; genus Oryzias; species Oryzias sinensis. Next base: position 16,039,100 of record CM074501.1, on the reverse strand, counting down.
GAGGTCATTTGTGAGAGGTTAATGACTGCAAAGTGGTGGTAGGAGAGAGTGTAGCCAGACAGCACCGCATGGTGGTGTGTAAGATGACTCTGGAGGTCAGGAAGAAGAAGAGAGGGAAAACAGAAAAGAAGACCAAGTGGTGGAAGCTACAGAATGAAGAAACTTGTAAGGAATTTAGGCAGAAGTTGAGACAGGTCCTGGGTGGTCAGGATGAGCTTCCAGATGACTGGGAAACTACAGCAGAGATTATCAGGGAAACAGGTAGGAAGGTGCTAGGTGTGTCATCTGGAAAGAGGAAAGACGTTAAAGACACTTGGTGGTGGAATAAGGAAGTACAGGAATGCGTCCAGAGGAAGAGGTTGGCTAAAAGGAAGTGGGATGTAGAAAGGACTGAGGAAGGTAGACAGGAGTACAAGGAAGCGCAGCGTAGAGTGAAGAGAGGGGTGGCAAAGGCCAAACAGAAAGCTTACGATGAGCTATATGACAGGTTAGACACAAAGGAAGGAGAGAAGGACTTGTACAGGCTAGCCAGACAGAGAGACAGAGATGGGAAAGACGTGCAACAGATAAGGGTGATTAAGGACAGAGATGGAAAGGTGCTAACAACCCAGGAGAGTGTACAGAAAAGATGGAAGGAGTATTTTGAGGAGCTGATGAAAGAGCAAAATGACAGGGAAAGAAGGGAGGAAGATGTGGTTGTTGTGGAGCAGGAAGTAGCAGAGATTGGAAAGGATGAGGTTAGGAAGGCTCTGAAAAGGATGAAGAGCGGAAAGGCTGTTGGTCCTGATGGTATACCTGTGGAGGTATGGAAGTGCTTAGGAGAGACATCAGTGGAATTTCTAACGGGGTTGTTCAATAGGATTTTAGAGAGTGAGAAGATGCCTGAGGAATGGAGAAGGAGCGTTCTGGTTCCGATCTTTAAGAACAAGGGTGACATGCAGAACTGCAGCAACTATAGAGGAATAAAGTTGATGAGCCACACAATGAAGCTGTGGGAAAGAGTAGTGGAAGCCAGGCTTAAGAGGAAGGTTGAGATTTGTGAGCAGCAGTATGGTTTCATGCCCCGTAAGAGCACCACTGATGCCATTTGTGCTTTGAGAATGTTGATGGAAAAGTACAGAGATGGTCAGAAGGAGCTGCATTGTGTGTTCGTAGGTCGTCTGGAGTGGCAGAGAAGTATGTCAGAGTAGTTTAGGACATGTATGAGAGAAGTATGACGGTGGTGAGATGTGCTGTAGGTCAGACAGAGGAGTTCAAGGTGGAGGTGGGACTACACCAAGGATCAGCTTTAAGTCCCTTTTTGTTTGCTATGCTGATGGACAGGCTGACAGATGAGGTAAGACAGGAATCTCCCTGGACAATGATGTTTGCGAAAGACATTGTAATTTGCAGTGAGAGTAGAGAGCAGGTGGAGGAACAGCTAGAGAGGTGGAGGTTTGCTCTGGAAAGAAGAGGCATGAAGGTCAGTAATAGTAAGACAGAATACATGTTTCTGAACGAGAGGGATCAAGGTAGAAGCGTTAGGTTACATGGGGCTGAGGTGAAGAAGGTGCAGGAGTTTAAGTACTTGGGGTCAACAGTTCAGTGTGATGGGGAGTGTGAAAAAGAGGTGAAGAGGCGAGTGCAGGTAGGTTGGAGCGGGTGAAGGAAAGTGTCAGGAGTGTTGTGTGACAGAAGAGTGTCAGCAAGACTCAAAGGAAAGGTGTACAAGACAGTGGTGAGACCAGCTCTGCTCCATGGGTTAGAGACGGTAGCAGTGAGACAGAGACAAGAGGCTGATATGGAGGTAGCAGAGATGAAGATGTTGAGGTTCTCCTTAGGAGTGACCAGGTTAGACAGGATAAGGAACGAGTACATCAGAGGGACGGCTCATGTTGCCTGTGTTAGTGACAAAGTCAGAGAAGCCAGACTGAGATGGTTTGGACATCTCAGTTTGGACATTCAGAGGAGGGATAGTGGATATATTGGTAGAAGCATGTTGGAGATGGAGCTGCCTGGCAGGAGGGCAAGAGGGCGGCCAAAGAGGAGATATATGGATGTCTTAAAAGAGGACATGAAGTTGGCTAATGTTGGGGTAGAAGATGTTCATGATAGAGTGAGGTGGAAAAGGATGATTCCCTGTGGCGACCCCTGATGGGAAAAGCCGAAAGAGAAAGAAGACTGGTGTCCATGGATTACATGAAATCTTTCCATCTTTATCCACTGTTGTCATGGTGGATAATGGTCATCTAAAATAGCACAAGGCTTAAAGAGAAGCTGGCAAATGCCAGTTTAGTTTAGTCTGTTTAAAGTTTAGAATTATCCTATTGAATTTTATGCATTTATGATCCTTATTGATGGTATCTTTACCTTACAATTACCGGTACAAAGCCCATTGAGACATTTTTGACTGTTGTTGTGAATTTGGGCTTTACAAATAAAATTGAATTGAACTTGATGGACTAGATCAGGTTTGAACTACAGTTGGAGTGGCATTCTGGAAGGTTAGATGCGTTCTGCTAATCAAACGCCGTTTTCTTTTACAACAGCTTTGTCCATTGTTATAAGTCAAACAAATATGTATTTTTTTTCAGACGATCCAAAACTTGAGAGGACATTGTACTTAGCTTTGTGGTAACCGTCAAAAACCATTTATCCCCTGGACCAAAGCTCCCTCATAACTACAGATTGCACCTGTATTTAACATGTCCGGTTCCCATGATAGCCCCACCTACAGCACAAACAGTACATGAACCGATTGACTACTAGACTGCACCATGCAGTAGAGCCACCAACCAACAGTTTGAAAGATTGAAACAATCAAAAATCCCACACCGTCACAGCTCTATTCCAAACAGAGCTGTGACGCGGCAGTAACACGGCAGCAATATGGTAGTAACAGCACTAACATGGCTGGTTAAAAAAAACCTACCGGTAAAAGTTACTGAGAGCAGCAGTAACTTATAGGCGCGCCCTGCCTCTGCGCGGCACACACCTCTGCACTGAAACCATGGAGTCTCCCTCCTCAGTGTGGGATTAGAATAGCGTCAGATAATCTTCGCCACACACACTCTCTGTCTCTCCTTCTTTGTTGTTGTCAGTGTAACTCTGAGGCAAATTCCCTCCTAAGCTTGTGCTGTCCTCTCCATCACGCAGCAGACTGGCTTTTCCAAACCCATTGGTGATGATGGATTTTTTCACACTGCTTTTAACGATTGCTTTTAACTTGGAAGCTACGTCATATGCATTTCTTCTTGCATTTTCCATGATGAGGGTCTTTTGGTGCCATTCATTCACAAAGCCGGAATTTGCATTAAACTTGCGTCTTCCTTGACACATATACCGTATTCCCCCTGTCTCACTCTTACCCTTTCTGCTCGAGTGCCCCTAGCGGCAGTTATTAGCTGCATTATTGAATAAGCTGCAGGGTTGAAAGCGTGTGACTAAAGTAGCGGTTTATAATCTGGAAATTACGGTATTACGTTAAAATCACGTTAAAACCACAGAAGACGCACAAATAAACAAAAACACTTAAATCTACGTAGAACATGAGCCGTGTGTGACTATGGCTCTATTTATATGCAATTCAATAGTGATCTGTGCGCCAACTAAGTAATTTGATCGTGATATGTACGCCATGTGCGTGATATTAAAAGTTTACATTGGTGGTACATGTGCCAAAAGTCCGTTAGACATACGTGGACACACATGGAATGGTCGTGGAAGGCTACAGATTTGTGCATACATCTCGCAAAAATTGCGTAATTCTTTTTTTTTCAAACGAACACAAAATGAAAATGAACACAAGAGTTAAAAATAGACAGATAAAGCAAAACAATATGCCTAAAAAGGATTGGGTAGAAAAAAATCTTGGAAGTTCCCACCCCTCTCACAACACATTATATTGTGAATATATCCATTTATAGTTTTTCTTTCTCATAATATTCAATTTACCCTCTGTATAACACCTATCCCAAAGTGACATTTGCTCATTTGTTCTTATTGATCATTTCTAGCCATGTAAAGTTGCATCAGAGAATGATTTTTATCTACATTCCATGAATTTACACCAGTAATTGTTAAGCATTTTTGTTTTGTTTTTGTAGTACGAATGCACTGCTTTTTGCAGTTTAGCTGTTTTCTTAACTCCATCTCTGTCCTTGAACATTTTCTGTATGGAAGTAAGTTATTTCCGGCTTTGAACATAATTGGTACTGTTTTAAGTTTCACTACTTCCCATAATTTCAATAAAACCTGACTTTAAAACAGTGTATTCATGTGTCCCATATCAACACCATGAACTATTTGAAAAGCCTTTTTTATAAGACGTAAAAAGACTGTAAATTTGTTTTGTCAGTATTTCCCCAAACGTCTACACTGTACTGTAAATATGGTAGTATTATCAACAAATCGATGAACGTGATTTGTGAGTGAGAGTATGACGAGCTTTTCCCAACACTGCTATACCCTTTAGCAAGTTTAGCTCTGACTTGCTGTATTTGTGACTTCCATCTTATTTGTGGTCCATAACAAATCCATTTCAGAGACTCTTTTCTTAAGCAACTTTTACTTCCAGATCTGCAGGAATATGGGATTAATTTACACTCATTATGTAAGGGTTAATGGCCTTCAAATATGCATTATCACTTTTTAACGCAAGCTGTGGAAGGTTGAACGGTTGCTTCTGCAAAGTGCATTAAAAAGTGATAATTCATACTTTGAAGGCCATTAACCCACATAAACCATGGTCAGCTACAAAAGAAATAAATATTAACCACTTTTTAGTCCTTAATTCTTGTTTTTTTTTAAATTTGGATAGCTTTTCTCACAAAAAGCGGAGCGCCACACCACGTAACACATAGTCTGCGTCGCGCCGCACCACCACTGCAGTAAAGATTCGGCGATATAAAGCGATATATATATGCTGATCCCTCCACAGAAATTTGTGCACATCGACAAATGAATGGCCTTCAGGTGGATGGCAAGCATAGAACCAGCTGTTGGGAAGCTGCTAGGATCAAGAAGTGGTGAGGAGCCAAACTCCAAATAGCTTTCAAATTATTTTCATATTACCATTACTGTTATTTTTGTACCTATTTAAACATTAGATTTTTTAATTACGACTTTTGTTTTTCAGTGCTACATTATACCTCTGGAGAAAAAAGTAGTTTCTTGAAGTGAATTAAAGTTCATGATGAATGAGAATGATTTTGCACAGAGCTGTTTATAACAGTTTAACAAATCCATTGAAAATGAGCCGTGATGAGTCAGAAGTCACAGGAGGTTTGGATGGATTGTTTCTGACACTGAGCAGGTTACTCAGAGCCCTTCTGTTCCTCACATTTTCACAATTATAACTCAAAATGATAGTTCCAGCCAGATTGATTAATTGGTTAAGACAGCATGGATGTAATACTGCTTACCCTGCAGACTACAGCAACAAAAAAAGAAAGTGGTGTCTGCAATCTTCATCTTTTCTTTCTTCTGTGATTCACCTTCCCAATATGTTCTTTTTTGTACAATTATGATTAAAAAAAAGATAATTTATGACCTCATTTTATTCTTTTTTTGATGAAATACCTGTGTAATATTGCATAGCCCTGGTACTCAGAATAGTTCAAAAGGATTTCTGTGGTTAAGTGCAAATTGAGTGAAACAGGAAACAGGCCTGCATGATGCATTGACCTCAACCAAAGAGGGGGTGCAGAAACAGGAAGCTGCTCCTCACCTGCATCGCCTACAACCCCCGTAATACAGCCCACGCCAAATATTTAACAAGACAGGAAGAATTTTAGGATTAATGCCTACTTGGACATTTCCTGTGTATGAAATAAGCCCAAGGGGTAAACATAGAGTTTAGCATGTATTGGGTTTAATCGATTCCTATGATCCAACTAGATCAATCTGTCTGTGGCAAGTTGATTTAAACCAAGTCGTTTCAAACTCAGATAAATCGCTAATCGAATAAAGGAAAATTATGATTTGGTTTGAAACATGGTGGATTTGATTTACTATATTGTAAAAGGATAATAGAATTAGTGGCAGCAAGTCAAGTGCAGCCACCCAGTTATTCTTTAATGTTGTTTAGCAGGATTTTCTAAATGGAGGATTACTTGTCAAAACTCAGGAATTTGTAGAGACACGTCTTTGGGAGTGATTTCCATTGAGACAGAGAGACTTTTAAAACTCAAGAAAGAAAAGGAACACTTCTACAAACAGGTTATCCATGCATTTCTTCAGAAGGACTGGCACATGGACTTCATTTATAAGTATAAGTAAGTGAAAATAACAAATATGTTCATTTTATTTCAATACTACAGTGTGTAAACGGAAGAAAAATGTTGAAACGAAAATGTAAACAACACACTTTAAAATTGTGAATAAGATTCTCATGTCATGATATGTTTGACCTAGCAGACCCAGATGCTGGAACCCGGAAGTAAACTCAAACGATGAATGGATAATAAAAAATTTATTTTTTCGGCTGGAAAATCAATTCAAATCAAAATCGATTCTTTCGGCTGGTGACCAGAACTGGCAGCAGTCTTGTCGTAGTAGAAGTTCTCTTCGGTGCAGAGGCGAGAGTCATGGCGTGGCTGGAGCGGAGCGTGGCAGGAAGCGAAAGTTGGCAGCGGCAACTCATGGGGTAGATTTTTACAAGTGGACACTCGTGGAAACAGACCTAAGAGCGAGACGATAAGGCAAAGTAAGTTGCACAGAGACATGAGAACGAGACTAGACTTGGTGACCAGACAGAGCACCGTGAAGGGCAACGAACTGATGTTGAGTGCTGGGCTGGATCTCCTTAAGAAGACGGAGAGCAGATGAGGTGAGTGTCCCAGCTGGTTCCGATCATCAGAGCAGAGGAAAGAGGGGAGGGGGAGGAAATCCTGCCAGAGGCACCATGACAACTCTGTAGCGTTCAGAATGATTGATGACGTACGTGCCTCACCAGCCGCGAACCTCACCGCATGACACTGCGTATCGGCAACCACAAATTAAAAAATTAATTGAATTGTTAAAATGAATTGTTACACCTCTATCCAATTCTGTCAGTTAGCTGGAGAAAAAACCTGCAAAACCAATAGAGGTGGTTGTAAAACATAAAAAAGCCTGTTCCTGTTCACTTTGTTCCAAGAGGCCAAACTTTTCAATAGAAAGCAACATTCAAACACTTTCTCCCCTATTGTTTCTAGATATGATTTTATATTTGTTTGAGGTTGGTTATTTTTCTTCCAAGCATTCTGATAGTGTTTTATAATTAGGATCAGTTTGAGATGAGGCTGCTTCAGTTGATATATTCCAACAAGTGAATATGTATATGAACTGGTGTATTGGCAGGCAAATTTGCTCATTTTTATGGTTACAACGCTGGCTTTAACCCTTCGGCTATCCTAGGCACTTTAACATTGGAAGTTGGGTCATCTAGACCCACTAGACAGTGCACTGAACCTTTTTTCTTCAATGATTTGTGATCTTGACTGGTGTCTGTGGATTACATGAAATCTGTCCTTTATCCACCTTTGTCATGGTAGGGAGAATATCTCAATATAAGGGTGGGGTCATCTAAGATAGCACAAGGGTTTCATGAGCCCAATATAAATGCAGTGTCCCTTCATGTCCAGATTTTATACTATCTATGACCACTTCTCCATTTTATACAGAGACCAAGACACCAAATTTTGCAGAAAAACCCAGATTGGGTTTTAAAAAGTCTCAAAATGTTTGCATCTTTTCTGAATTTTAGCACATGTTGCTGTACCTTCATAGAGTGTATTAAATGTAAAAAACAATAAAAGAATACAACTGAATTTCTCACTGAAAAAGTTCAACTTATTTGAAGGCATGTAGGTGCGCTCTGAAGCATCTTAAAGCACCTTGGAGCGTATCTCCCTGAGGTACATTATTTATAAAACCTTGGGAAAAGTTGGGAAACTTTAAATAAAAGTATGAGAGACTGGAGACCAAACGAGAAAGTCACATCCAGCTGCACAATCTAAAGTAGGTATACAGAGACTAGGTATCATCTAAACCTTGCTGTTTGTTATTGAACAGATGCATCTACTGGTGTTACTACAATGATGTCAATCACTGTGAGCATCAAGCTGACGTTTGTCATTCACTGTTCAAATCAGGAAAGCTGAAGAGAATTCAAAGGAGCTTTTTAGGAAAAGGAGGTGCTGTCTAAAGGCTGAATACAGAGATAGAGATGGTGAGAATATACCTTACAGGAGTGCTCCATACCTTACCAAATGACAAAATGAACACAAAGACCTGTTTATAAGAAATATAAACACATGTTTGGCTCTACTTTGGAAACAATGCAAAGCTTGATTAAAAAGACACATACCGAAAGACAAATATTCTGTGTTGTTATAGAAAAATTAAGAGTATTGTGACAAAACCACACCCTTGGAGACCACCTCTACTTTTTACTTTTTCCAAGTCTGGCAGTTTTTGAAAAGACAAAAAAAGAATAACACAATGACAGTGCCAATTTTATCTTCTGTATGAGGACAAGTAGAGACAAATATTAGCTCATTTTTTATATTAAAATAAAACATTAACATTCTGAAAACATCACATTTTACTTAAAAATGGCAAGTTGGATACTAGACGATAATTGTTATAATTGTTTGGATCTAAATTACTCTTCTTCAGAAGAGGCCTCACCACTGCCGTTTTAAAGGCAGCAGGGAAGACACCTGTCTGAAGAGAGTAATTTACTATATTTAAAAGCTCAAACTCAAAGAAGTCATAAAATGTTTTCAACAACGATGTGGGGATTGGGTCTAAAAGGCAGGTGGTTGGCTTTAACTGGGAGAAAACCTGACCAAGTAACACAGCATCAACCAGGACAAAACTTTCCAGTGTTTCCTCTGATAAATGCAATGCTATAGATTCATTAAAAGCAACACTTTTTTGAGTTAAAAGAGTAGATCTAATAGCATTGATTTTACTCCTGAAGTGGTCTGCAAAACTCTCACATACAGCATCTGAGGCTGCTATGGAGGACCTTTGAGAGTCTCTTTTAGTTAAACCGTCTATTGTTTTAAAGAGAACTCTAGGATCGTTTTTGTTTTGTAAAATTAAGTTTGAGAAGTGGAGGGTTCTGGCTTTTTTTATAGCATGACTGTACATCATTTGCTGTTCTTTAAAAATTTCGCGATGTACAGTTAACTTCGTTTTTTCTCCACTTCCTCTCCGCTCTCCTGCATTCACGTTTCAAGGCTCTGATTGGTTCGTTCTTCCACAGTGCTGTAGCTTTAGTTTTCAACGTTTTCGTTTTAAGTGGAGCTACAGCATCAATGGCTGACTGTAGTTTGTTGTTAAAATGTTCAACCATAATATCACATGATGCAGGTAAAATATGAGCGGGAGTTTGATGTAAAATATTGATCAAATTTGCAGCCACATCAGGAGTTATGTATCGTTTCCTCACAGTTCTCGCTGGAGCTTCCTGTCGAGTAAAACTGGTGATATTAAAAAATATACAATAGTGATCTGACACAGCCATGTCAACAACAGAGGACACACTGCAGGACAGGCCATAGGTTATCACCAAGTCTAGAGTACGCCCCCTGCTGTGAGTAGGCTGTGTGACATGCTGTGTGAAATCCATACAATGCAAGAGGTTGAGAAACTCCTTTGCATGAGCATCACTACCTTTATCAACATGTAGGTTAAAATCACCAGTTATTAAAACTTTACTATATTTGGAGTGTATTACTGATAAAAATTCAGAAAATTCTTGAATGAAACAGGAGGGAGGCTTTGGAGGTCTGTAAACACACATAAGATAGATGGGCTGTTAAAAGAAAATGCATGATGCCCAAATGAGGAGTAGCTATGTAGCGTGATTGTTTTGGTTGCAAATGAGCCACGAGCAATCGATGCAGTGCCACCGCCTTTTTTATCTACCCTGGTAGAAAATAAAAAGTTAAAATTTGGTGGGGAAGCTTCAGTGAGAACAACAGGAGCATCAGCACCCAGCCAGGTATCTGTTAAAAGAAGGCAATCTAAATTGTTGTCTAAAATGAGCTCATTCACGATAAAAGATTTGTTTAAAAGAGAGCGAATGTTTAAAACAGAAAAGTTCAAAACAGTGTGTGTGTGCAGATGGATTGATTTATCTTTTTCGTCCAGTAATGTGTGAATGTGATGGAGATATCTAATTGTGGATCTGGTGGATCTGATCTGGGGATGTTTGTGAGATCTGCTTGTTATGTGAACTGGAATTTGTTGTGTTTTAACTGAGGATGGGTGCCAGTGGTCCAGTCAGTCAGTGAGCAGTTTAGCAGAGCGGAGTGTGAGTTCAATGTTCATGGATAGAAGTTGAGATCCTGTTTGGTTTGGGTGGATGCCGTCTGGCTTAAAGAGATTTGGTCTATTGAAGAAGGTGGTGAAATTATCAACATATGGAATATTATTAAAAAGGCAGTGTCTTTTAAGCCAGATGTGAATTGTTGCAGACGGCTGAATTTAATGTCTCCAAAGCGGGGAGATGGAAGCGGACCGGAGATGATGCACTGTTTGTCCAACTGCTTGATGGAGTGGATGAGAGTGATGAAGTCCTTCTTGAGGGTCTCAGATTGCTGAAACTTTAGGTCATCCACTCCTGCGTGGACTATTATTGTGTGTGTGGAGGGGTTACGAAGGGAGAGCTGGTGGGCAGAGTTGGTGATGTCTCGGTACAAGGGCGCCTGGGTGACAGAAGGTGTGGCTCCCGTTAACGCGAACATGCATGACCAGAGGTTCCCACGACGAAGGAGCCAGGGGGGTCCCCATTGTCCATGCATGCGCGATATACCTAATTCAAGTGTGAGATGTGCGCAGATGTCCGTCAAGGGTTTTGGCTGATGGGTCTTTACGTGAATTCAATTTTGAGCTGTTCACTTTTTGGGGGAATTATGCAGTTTATTTGTATTTTATGTGCAATTATTTCATAAAAAAGACACATATACAGAATGACAAATCTTTTGTGTTGTCAATCCTACACAGTTGTGCAGTATTTTTGCAAGACCATTCCACGTATATTCAGGTACGACTAAAGGACCTTTCATGCACGTACCACCAATGTATAACTTTTATATCACATCTACGGCACACATGTCACAATCAAATTGCCTGATTGACACAATTTTGATTTGATTTTAGGTTGATTTACATGTTCTGTGTTCGTCTTCTGTAATTTCAATGAGGTTCATTCGTGATACATCGTGGACAATTTCTCCCTTTTTCCATATACATTCACATATGACCAAATTTCCTCCATGCAATATGCACAAAATGTAAGTAGTGGCTGTGTGACCCAGCTTTTAACCCTTGTGCTATCCTATGGGGTCCAGATGACCCCACCCTTAAATTGACGTGTTCTCCCTACCATGACAAAAGTGGATAAAGGTGAAGAGGATTTCCTGTAATCAATGGATTACATTGATTATATTTAATCAAAAGGACACATCTTGGATCTGGTTTTAACTCTGGGATTACATGGAGATGTCAAAGAGATTATTGATGCCCGTTTTTCTGACCATCTGCCCGTTTTATTTGACTTTGATCTCTTAACGCTGCCGCCTGATGAACGCGCCCCCGCCGCCTGATGAACGCGCAGACGGCGCTGCAGTTTTCAGCGGCTTTCTCAGCCTCTGAGCTTTGCTCCTTGGATGTTCAGGATGGAGATGTTGATAAGCTCCTGGAGGATTTTATCTCTGTTTGCACGGGCATTTTAGATGTCATTGCTCCATATAAGGTTAAACGCAGTAAACCGGCCCTGGAGCCTTGGATTAATGACCATACTCGCGCGCTCAGACGCTCCTGCCGTCGCGCGGAGCGTAAATGGACAAAAGACGGGCTTCATGTTTCATTACAGATTTTTAGAAACTCATTGACTGAGTATGAGGCTGCTGTAAAAAACTCCAAGACCCAGTTTATGTCAAATGTTGTGTCTGAGAACATCAGCAAGCCTAAGATCCTTTTTAACTTTTATCTTTAAAGTCTCTTTTAAGTCCTGGTAATTTATCCTGCCTGACTCCTTCTGTTTTACTTTGTGAACAGTTCTTAACATTTTTTATTGACAAAGTCAGTGCTGTCAGGATTTTACCCTCTCCTTGTACCCCTGACCCCTCTGTTTTAACGCCCCCACCTGCTGGTTTTGACCAGTTTGAGCCTGTCACTGTCTCTCAGATTTCTGAGATAGTTCAACACCTGAGGCCTTCCTCCTGCCCAGGTGACTGTATTCCCCCCAGACCCTTGAAAGAGGTCTTTGATACCATTGGCCCCTGGATAGTTGGTCTCCTTAACTCCTCTCTTGTCTCGGGGTGTGTGCCAGCTGCTATTAAACATGCTGTTGCGCACCCCCTTTTGAAAAAGCATAGCTTGAATCCTAATGTTCTATCAAACTTTCGGCCGAAAAATTTTAGAGGTGTTTTATCTACAACTGCAGGACCATCTAACAAATTACAATATTTTTGAGAAGTTTCAGTCTGGTTTTAAATCCTGCCACAGCACTGAAACGGCTCTGCTCAGGGTGTGTAACGACCTGCTTCTAGCTGCTGATTCTGGGCCCTCCACTGCTTTAATTCTTTTAGATCTCTCTGCAGCTTTCGACACAGTGGATCACAGTGTTTTATTATCCCGACTGGAACAGTCTGTCGGTGTGAAGGGCACAGCACTCAGTTGGTTCAGTTCATATTTATGTGGCAGGAGTTTTTCTGTCCAACTAGGACAGTGCTCTTCTTCAGAGGCTCTGCTCAAATATGGTGTACCCCAGGGCTCAGCTTTAGGCCCGCTTTTATTCTCACTTTATCTGCTGCCACTGGGGTCCATTTTTAGGAAATATAACGTGTCATTCCACTGCTACGCAGATGACATCCAGATCTATCTTCCCCTAAAATCTGGAGGAGCGGAGGGTCTCGACAGATTGCAGAACTGCTTAGCAGACATCAAGTCTTGGATGGAGCTGAACTTCCTCTGTCTGAACAAAAACAAGACAGAGGTGTTTGGTTTTGGAAAGTCTGACCTGCTGACAGGCTGCTGCAGTGCTGTTGGCCCCCTGGACCCTTCAGATGCTCCGTTCATTAGAAATCTTGGGGTAAACCTTGACAGGCATTTTAAATTTGACAAACAGGTCAGTCTTGTAGTCCAGTCTAGTTTTTATCACTAGAGGCTAATTAGCAAAGTCAAGCAATATCTTCCTCCTCACGCTTTGCAACAAGTGATGCATGCTTTGATCTTCTCTAGACTGGACTACTGTAACTCTCTGTACAGTGGTATAGATCAGTCTCTGCTCCGCCGTCTCCAGCTGGTTCAAAATTCAGCGGCCCGCCTGTTAACGGGGACCAGACGGTGTGAGCATATAACCGCGATATTACGCTCACTTCATTGGCTGCCTGTGTCTTTTAGAATTACTTTTAAGATTCTACTTTTGGTTTTTAAATGTCTGAATGGTCTGGCACCTCAGTATCTTTCTGAGCTTTTGCATGTTTATCGTCCATGTCGAGTCCTAAGGTCTGAAGATCAAATGCTTTTAGCGGTTCCCAGGACTCGGCTTGTGACTCGGGGAGAAGGAGCCTTTTCAGTTGCAGGTCCTAAACTCTGGAATGCTCTCCCCTATTCTGTGAGGTCTGCCAGAACTGTCAGTAATTTTAAGACTCTTTTAAAAACACACATCTTTTTACCCAGGCTTTTAACTCCAGTGAGCGTATCTAGTGAGACTTGTTCATTTTATTAATTTTATTCTTTTATTGTTTTTATTGCTTTTATTGTTCAATTGTTTTATTGTTATTGTTTTTTTATTGCATCATATTGTTTGTGATTTTATTGGATTTTATGTTAAGCACTTTGGTTGACTTGGCTTTTATAAGTGCTATACAAATAATAAATTGATTGATTGAAATTGAAATTGAATGGACACCAGTGAAGATCACAAATCATTGAAGAAAAAAGGTTCAGAGCACTGTCTAGTGGGTCTAGATGACTCAACTCCCAATGTTAAAGTGCCTAGGATAGCACAAGGGTTAAGAAGGGATTACAAGCCTCTCTCTTAACAGAGAAGGAAAAGAAACTTTGGGGCAAAAACAATTTGTGTAGTTAAAAACTCATCCATTTATAGAAGCACAAGAGCCCCAGCATAGCAGTCAGCTAGAAGATGCCTTGACATTGAGAAGAGCACAGGAAGTATGGCGGAGATTGAACGGAAGGGGTGAGTAACAAGGATGGATAGAATCTGGACTGAATACATCAGAGCGCATTTCAGATGTTTTGGAGATAAAGCCAGATTGGAATGGCGTGGACATGTTTTGCTGATTGAGAGTAAATATTCACAGAGAAGAGAAAGAGAGAAACAATTACAGCTACTGGACGGAGATTTATGGCAGAAGCTATAACGTCCTACTAATTGGGTATGTAAACTAAAATCAAATCAAAGTCAAAACATTCTGAGTTAGAAGCAAAAGAAAATCTGCCACTAGCTGTGTATGTGTGGTGCATGCTGGCCCGCATGTAGAAGATTCGAAATGATTGACAGATTTTATGTAACCCGTTTTTAGCTGTTAGGGGTGTTGCCTTACAACAAGCTATCTCCTATTTGTTGAGAGTGGTTGTCAGAGAAACTCAGACCAACTACAGCCTACTGACAACGTCTGGCTCCAACATGGCAGCATCTGTATCGTAAAAAAATGGCAGCTGGGTTGGAAATAAGCCATCAACTATGGATGACATCACACTCACCTGGTCCAATTCAAGTCAATGTTGCTGACACATCTGAAGGGCAACTACAGCTAGCCGGAGCAGAAATCACAAGTCAGGACTAAAGACTGGGAAAAAGAATTTCAGGTTCTTGTACCTTGAATTTGAAACAGTTTTCTGATGATGCTTTCATTCTGAAGGAGTGACTGGATAGAATAAAAGCTATTCCATTAAGTTCTGTAGAGTAAATGATATAATTTAAGGGTCTCATCTGCACTGTTGAAACTGTTTTTTTTGACTGGTTAAAACAAAATATGATTTTACAGTTTAAACACTGTAAAGCCCACCACAAAGATTTGATAGAAATTCAATTTTTTCTGGAATTAAGATGCTTTTCTTTGAAAAAAAATGATAAAATTCACACAAAGAAATTGTGATATCATTTTTTCTGTAGTATCAATTATGACACACCAAGTAATTTGTTAGGTTTGTGCTTACAACAATCTTAGTTTAAAATGGAAAAGAGATTGAATAAAAATATGCACCTTACTTTCCCACTGTCTCAAATCTGATATATACATTTTTAACATTGTGTAACTGTGTCTTAAAAAAATAATTACCACAACTAAATTGCATTCTTTCACTACAGAAAATAGTCATTAAAAAGTAAACAATAGATGAGTTCTCCTCACAATATAGTTTGGAAAATTAGCAAAACATTTCCTGGTAATTGTTAACAAGACTTCATAGAAGCAGGCCTTTTGAAATGAGCAGGTAAAGCCCTTCTAGTGCCTCTAGTGGAATGTTAATGAACTACAGGGCAGAAAACATGGACCAAGTTATACAGAAAGGGGTTTATCAGGAAGGTTTGGATCACACAGATGACACAGGAGTCACAGAAATTAATGTATTAAATAGAATACGAACAATTATATAAGGTTAAAAGCATTTTTTGGCTCAATGTTTTGTCATTGTTAATTACTTTGGATTGTTTTTGATTGAATTTTGCATTACAAATAAAGCTTTATTCACTATAAGATGTAGCGTCGCTTTTTAGGTAGATAAATATTAAGATGTGCAGCAGCTTTTTCATTTTTTAAAGAGGTTTGACTCTGCAGGCTGATAGTTTGGATGTGAAGAGATGACTGCTCCACTTTGTTGCAGTCATGGTTTAAAAAAATAATTACAGCTTTAAAGTAATAAGTTTGGCACTTTGTTCAGTCCAAAATGGACGCTATTATGTAACATTTGCAAGTGCTTTAGTCTGAGGGGACTTTTAATGGACGATTGACTGAACAATGAAAAGTTACAGGTTAGCATTTTCCACTCTCACGATGCGACATTTACTATTGGGACTTTTTAAGATACATTTTGTAGAAAGGTGAGGGAATGTTTGATAGGTGTCACGCACGGTCAGGTAACCCACCTCCTTTTAAAGTGCAGAACAGAAATTTTTTTTCTACTTCTGTTGTGCGCTTAAAGAACAGAGACCTTTAGAACATGCAGAACAAAAACATTACCTTCTTGGTAATGACAGTTTGTTCCAGACATTTGAAAGCAGGGAGAGAAACAAAACAATCGTTAGTTTTGTTCATTTGTTGCGGCCTTGGCATAAAATATACTTTTGCAGCTTCTGTCTGTTATGGATTTTTAAGCGCTTTTTAAAATAAAATTTCAAACTATAAAAGAGTCAATACACATAAATACAAGAAAGTGTTGCTTGTCCTCCAATTAATTGTGTTTTTCTCTTCTCCCCATCTTTAGTTAGGGCTTTGGACACGGCTCAGGTGAAATTGTACTCATCTGTAATTAACTTTTGTTTGACATCCACTAAATCACCCTTTGTTTTTTTCTGTCCATTTAATGTTCATGGTCCTTACTCTGCATTTTGTCATACAGTTTCACTCCCCCACAAGTCAGTGGCCTTGTGTTAGAGTGTCCACCCTGACACTGGAAGGTCGTGAGTTCAAATCCAGGCCGAGTCATACCAAAGACTACAAGATGTTTGTCTCAATGAAGCAGAAGATTCAGGGCTGCGGAGTGCATACGGTTAGAATTGGGGCCCACCTTGTCAGTGTTAGGCCAGGGGTGGGAAACCCCAGGGCTGCATTCTTCCATGTTTTCCAGCTACACTGGCCTGGCATGTTCTAATAAGCTGGACACACTTGAACCAGGTAATCAGTCACGAGTATGGCTTGGATATCTGGAAGTCATGCAGACTTACCAACCTTCAATGCCTGAAGTTTCTACCTCTAAGTTAGGCTGTAGCCTCAGCTGTTAACCCCACGTCCCTTCGCTAATGGTTTGATCCAATTGGGGGAAGGCTATTTAGCAGAGGTGTTTGCTCAGTAGGGGGAGTTGTTGTTGAGAACACGTTGGACTGTGAAAATACATAAGTAGATAAATGAATAAACAAAAACAAAACTGTTGATCTTAAACAACCAAGGCTCAGACTGGTCACTTTAGCATCTGCTGTTTGTCACAGTGAGAAAAATAAACAAAAAAAAAGCAATTAAGTCAGCCCTACAAATTTCTCACACATTTTAGGTTTGACGCGAGCCAGTGAGAACCGTCGGCGCCGTTCCCGTCGGGGTCATCAGCATCTTCTTCCTCGTGATCCGGTCCAGTTTTTTGCTTTGGTTTTCGGCTGACCTTGCCATCTCTATGATTTATTCCAATCGGACGGAGTGCATGGCTGGGGAGACTGATTTTGCTGATCCTCCTCTGTTCTGCCTCCATTCCTCCGGTGGCGCTTCGGCTTAGGAAGGATGGTTCTCTGCCCGCCTGATTTATTTCTACGAATCTCTGGTTTGTGATGCATGCCTCTCTGCCTCTCTGTGATCTCTCACAAAGCAAAGCGGCACTTAATTTATCCCATCTTTTGAGGAAGATATGAATCGGTCGCTACTGGGCCACCTGCATTTTGCTGTGTGCTTCCTTCCCACTGTCGCCCGTTCATCTTGTTTTTCTGCTCTGCAGTTCCTCTCGGGCCCCCATGTTCCTGTTGTTTTGGATTTCAATCTCTTCCAATCTCAAAATTTCTTCATTATGTTTCAGGCACCACTGCCATTAACTTTATGTTGACATGCTTGTTGTCCACCATTATGAACCAATGACGTCAAGTATGTAACCTCAAATCTAGCCAGAGCGCTGTCCATGCTACGGGATGGCGACCTTCCTCATCTACGTGAATTTCCTTGATCTTGGTTATCCTTCTATTCTGCTCTCTGTGGCCTTCCTAAGGTGCGTCCCTCCGGAAATGACTATAAGTTACTTCTCTCTTACAGCACGTGCATATATAAAATATATTTTGGTGATATATTATGTGCAGGTTCCATGACTGTCTTTTTGTTGAATCTGTAAAGTAATGGCTTCTTTTGTGGTACTATGAATACACAGATAGAACCTCTTTCTTAAACTCACTACTTGATGTCTTTTTCTCAGAGTTGTTCTTAAAAGGACTTTATTCCCTTTCATCTTAAGCTTTCTAAACTAATCAGGTCTTAATTATTTATGTATTCATTGCCAAGACTAATACTGCTTTGTCTATCGATGCATTGCTTCCTGAGCCGCATCATACCCCGGGTCAGCACCAGTTTCTCTGGAGGATGATACAAGGTTCGACGCAAGTCGGGTTGGTTTCCTGTTCAAAGTCTCTGCTCGTCCTGGTGCTCCCCTGCAGATTGTTACCCCTTCACCTTGATCTGGAAATGCAACAACGACTGCATTCCACGCACCTACTCTGCACTGAAGTGATGGGGTGCGGTAAACCTTCCGAGTTTTAAATGATATCTTACTTGAACTCATCCGATATGTTAGTATCAGAACGGCATACAAAATCTCAGATTAGATTTAATGAAAACTTTTACAGGTGGAAGCCTCAAATTAGGAATATTCTTAAGCTGTGTTACGACATGCTTGTAGTCCGGAATTGAGGTTACTAGGTCAGATCTTATGAGCCGATGGAAGATCAAATGATAGGCCTAAGCTCAATCATAGCTCAGATGGAGCTTCAGACTTGTGCGCAAGTTGTCCCGCTCTACTTGCCGCTTATACTCAAATGGAGTGGCCCAATGGTCAATGGTACCGGTCACACATAGCAGACTCAAAAATAGTATGTTCCCTTTCTGGCATTCTACTGAATGAAGAGCGCCCAAAGGTCAATGGTACCGGTCACATAGCAGACTCAATAAATAGTATGTCCCCTTGGCGCTGTACTCAAATGGGAGCGGCCCAACGGTCAAAGGTGCCGGGTCACAAAGAGCAGTCATACTTGTAAGTCTGAATATGGAATGCCTCTGAAACACATCATCCGATTACACATTGATATACATTTAATTTCTTTCCAACCTTGATTAAATTGGTGTTGGGTAGTTATTACCCAAAAGTATATGGAAATTTATTTGAATTGCACAATAGAGTTTATGCCAACTAAGGAAAGTGAAATGTACGCTAAAGGAATGTGAAATGCTAACTTCGAGGAATATGAACTGCTTACTTGGAGGAATGCAAAATGCTTACTCGGAGGAAAGTGAATGCTAACTTAAAGGAAAGTGAATGTCAAAGGTATGTGAAAGCAAACTACAAAAGTTGTGAAATAAATATTATTACTACTGCATGATGACTGACTGAAGTGAGCTTACCTTGGGAGCATTTCTCGGGCAGGCAACTCAGGCAGGCTTTTACTTTTAGGCCACTTCTGGCGGGTCAGTTAATCTAACTCACCTGTTCAGCGTCCTATTTAAGTCCAGGTGTGTATACTGTTCATCCTCTTACTGCAGCACTGCGTTTCTCGCCCCACCCTCCTCCCCGGCTTCCACCTGTGAGCTCTGTTAGGGGTAGTTTATGGAAATTTGTCTCTTGGAATTGCACAGAGTTTTATGCCAAATCTAAAGGAAAGTGAAATGCAAAGGCAAAGGAAAGTGAGATGCAAAGTTAAAGGAATGTGAAATGCTAACATCGAGGAATATGAAATGCTTACTTGGTGAAATATGAAATGCTTACTTGGAGGAATGCAAAATGCTTACTTGGAGGAAAGTGAATGCTAACTTAAAGGAAAGTGAATGTCAAAGAATGTGAAAGCAACAAAGTATGTGAAAGCAAGCTAAAAGTTGTGAAAATAAATATTATTACTACTGCATGAGTTGTCTGACTGAAATAGCTATTAATAGTCATTGTATTTGTCAGAAGGATCATCTGTGCTCTGCTACTTTTGTGAACATTTCTTGCTAATCCTCATTTATTTTCAATTTTTTTTTATTTATTGCAATTTATGCAAATTCGTATAAAAAAACACTGACAAATTCAATATTTTTGCAAACCATTTTATAATTTTAATGCTTACTTTTACAAATTTGTAATGGAGCCAAAAGCCCATTTTACATTCTTTGTAACTGGTTATTTGGAGTAGAAATCCAAAGAACAAAGTCTATATTCTAACCAACCACTTTTGGGATTTGGCCTGGGTTTATTTTCAAGGACAGTGTCTATTGGAATTAATTTGCATCGAAGACTTTGCTGAATTTTCCAAACTGAAGAGTCAATCTATTTTAAACCATGAACAATATTTAATGAAAAGGCTTTTTGAGAGTTTGCAAACATAGAACTGAAGGTTGCACTTCAATCTTCACAGCACAAAGCAGAATAGCTTTAAGGGTTATAGAGCCACCGACAAGCTAGTCTCCATCTAGTGCAAGCTGGTAATTAAGTCTGTAGGATTTTTCAGATTGAAAGACAACATTGAATCATTTAGATTCTTGAGAGTCGGATGCACAGCAGAGGAGATCAAATGCACTTTAAAAAGTATTTTCCGTCAGCACAGCAATTAAATCAGCAACTGTTGAGCCTAACCAGTATTTCTCCACATAGACACTTGTGTCGACAAGGTTAAACATATGCCGCAGATGCAACGAAGCGGAAGAAAACCTCTCTGGACTGCAGACAACACCAGCTCTCAGCAAACGTAGTGGTCCAGTGAGGAAGCGGGTAAGTCACGCTTTGTTCTAAAGCAGCAGCCAACCAGCTGGCCTGCCGTCTGCTATTCCAAGGGAACGTCTCAACACTGTATGTGAAAAACAACTTCATTTTGGAATGTTTGTTCATTTTTTATTAAGGGTGTAAAGATTCATTTTAACAATAATTTGATTCATATCTAAATTTGTGCATAACGATACCTTTCACAGTTGATATTGGTTCATTTTCAGTTAAAAATTCAACCAGCATGACTAAGAGATAAATACCTGGTACCGTACAGTGCAGGTGAGTTTTTCCAGATTCCGTGTATTTCTTGCAAGATAAACAAGTGTAAATGAAATATGTGTACAAACAAGTAAACAAGAATTACTGGCAAGTCCATTCTCATTTGAGTTTCCTAAAGTTCGGCTCACTGTTGTTTTTCCACATCAAAATAATACTAATTCTTTAAAAATTCCATCATGCTGAATGGTCACATGTATTTGGAAAAGTGTTTCCACAGATTGGACTGTAATGATGGACTAAGCATTTTTGCAGTCCTCACGTGTGTGTTGTCTGCTGCAATGCACTTTGTCATTTTTATGTCAAAGTTAAATAAGCCTACTGTAACTCTATCCAAATGGTATTTTCCAATATTGATTATAATCAATTTACTTCACTTTGAAATTATTTTATAATACCATGGGTTGATTTGATTAACAGCTTGCCTCAGACAGATCGATCTGGTTGGATCGTAGAATAATAAATCCATTAAGTCAATTAATTTTTTATCTCCCTACTTTAAATGCATTTGTGTACAACTTTATTTAAAGACCCACTCTGAGGTAATTGGGGTTTTGTTGTTTTTAACATGTTCTTGTAGAGTTTTTTCATGATGGAGGACAGATATTGCGTTTTGTTTTGTTCAAATGATTGTGAATCATGAGCATACAAAAAAATGCCATTTAAAAACGATCTTGTGACATAGAAGCTGAAACAGCAGGCTTATTGTACTCCAGCTGCACTCCATTCTGATGCATCCACTTGTAGACGAATAGGCGCATGTGCGTCTTGGGTTTCCTTGTCTAAACTGGCGTCTAGCTCAAAACTGTGAGGCTGGATAGCTCCAATATTGTTTGCACCACTAATGTCGGCTGTGCAGAAACTCTATCAAAAACGACACTGTTTTTTCAATTTTGTCTCGAAACAACTTGATCACGATTAAAATACCACTGGGCATGCTTTGAAAATAAATCAAATAGATAATCAAAGTGGAACTTTAATGTGGAATATTCATTAAAAGGAACGACCTACATCCTATTTGAAGAGAACTACATGGACAATATAAATATGAACATGTATTTTATGTGTATTTCTGGATAAAACACATGAAGTAATTTGTCATCTGTCATACCATGGGGTTTGTTCACTGCTCCTCCTCATCAGCTGGTTCTGGTTGACATAATTACTGTCATCAGACACACCAGGGAGATGCCCTTTATATTCAGTCTATGGTAGATCCTCTCAGTTCCTTCCTGGTTTAAGTCAAGCGTGTTTCCCTCTGTTCCCAGGCACCTGTCTGGTTTCAAAACTATCTATTTATACCCTTGTTGTGATTGCAGAAATTAAACATTTGAGCAATTGACTCATTTGAAACAATTGTTCTAAAACAGAATTGATCTTGTGGTATGTTTGTAACACCAGACCACAGATTGGCACCTATTGGCTAAAAAAGGTTTTAAAATGCTTAACTTGATAAGTTGGAGCATTTCAAGTGTTTGAAAACAGCAGTACCGTCTGACTGCATAGGTATTGCGCAATCCAAGGTGAGGCTCAGCGGGCTGGTGCCTCATCGCACGTCACTTCTTAGTATCTGAACAGCAAATGCGGAACTTCACCGATTTTGAAAAGAAAAAACACCCAAAAATGGTACATTTAAATGGAAAATGACTGCAATGCACAAATTACTGATTAAATATAATAATTGAATTTATTTTTTCTATTTTCTTCCCATAATGACAGGTGAGGCACAGCCTCACCTGCCTCTCCTGACTGCACGTCACTGGGTTTAACAATTAATTGACATAACCAATGAATTGAATGGTAATGGTAAATGGCGTATACTTAGATAGCGCCTTTCTTCCTACAAGGACAAAGCGCTGTACAGTCACAGCCCCCTTTACCCAGTCACACACACAGTCACTCACACATTCACATACTGGTGGCCGGTCCGCTGCCAAACACAGGCGCCCGCCTACCACCAGAGGCAAGGTGGGGTTCAGTGTCTTGCCCAAGGACACTTCGACTCATGGGCGTGCGTGCAAGGCGGGAATCTTACGATCATGGGTCGACCGCCCTACCGCTGCACCACGGCCGCCCAATTGATGTATATTCCTATGATTTAAATTTAAAGGGCCTATATTAGGCTTTTCTTAACCCTTTCAAAGTAGACTATATCCACGTACATTAAAATATTACCTTTGTCACACTAAAAATATTTTTTTTTATTAATTTATTAGTTATTTTTCAAATTCATACCTAGAAGCTCCACTGAAAAAGTGTTTGTTAGCCTAGGGCCGGTGTCGGCAGCACAGAGTCTTCCTGGAAGGGGCTGTTGCCCACTTTGTCTCGTAACAATGCGCGAACTCAGCTGTTTTTGTGGACTGGGAGGGGCCGGGGCAAAGACAGCAGGTTTTTAGAAAAATGCTCAGAAATGCATAAGTGCATCAATAGTTTTCATGAGGAATTAATATTGTATTACACTTAAAAGGTCAAAAAGTGGATTTTTGCATGAAATAGATCCTTTAATTTTCACTCGATTATCTTGTAAAAAATGCTAGGAATCTAGAAAACCTCCCCTTTACTGTTTAGTACCCAGGTACCTGCATTTATTGGAGTCACACCAATTGAATTTTTGGCTGAAGATGTCCTGGATTGATTTTTTTAGGTCCGTGAATCAGATCCAATCAGATTGTTCAAAATAAAGCAGTATCGACAACCAAGTTATGAAAGGAATCGTTGAATGCTTATGGTGAAAGTTATGTACAGATGTTGTTCCATTCAGAAACAGTATTGTTGACTTCAGAAACACTTTATAAGATCTGCTTTATCTTTAACACATCTAGTTTCATTGAATGTCTCTGAGGGAGTATGGAAAGTAGACGCCTTCATCAAACAGAACACAAAACCCTCCACGACATCATAACATTTCAAATGCAGCAATTAATTATGTAATGTTCAAAGAAAACCTTGACCTCAAAGTAATGCCTTTTATGTCCTCTGCTTTTCTATTCTAAAGGTGCACACTGTCAGATGAATGAGATGATCACAGCTTCCAACTACAATAAATGGAAATTGTTTATGCTAACATGTAGAAGCAGCGCTCCATCAACATCAAAGACTTTGGTCTATAATTACTCTTTATTGAACGATTGGAATTTCAAATCTTTGCTGTAAAATTTCACTTCAACTCCTTTCTGTTTCCCACGGAGCTTCAGCATACATCTCCACTCCCTGGTGAGACACTGTAACTATGGTTACATGAGGCTAAGAGGCGAAGAATAGGCTTGGAAAAATCTTTATGCAATCGGAGTAAATGCCATATAGTTTCCTCTAATTCTGTGACATTTTTTGGCATCACACCTTGCAAGCAGTAGCAATGACATCCTTTGAACAGAGTTATGCAGTACTCAAAAATAAAATGGAAAAAAGTATTTTAGTACTGAATAAAATCTTTTTTTTTTATTTAAATTGGATGTGTAATAATGATAATAAAAGAAACTGTTATCATAAAAATGTTGTTCTGTGTGTAATTTTTATCCCTTTACAGATAACGGCAATAAATATATTTAAAAAATCTCTGTATATCTATACAAAAAGAGATTCATCAGCAGCTGTTTTTATAAAAATGTGATATCCCTTGGAACCATTTGATATAGAAATTATAGCATGTATCTTAACAAAAGAAAAAAATGTAATTTAGCAGAAGAGGGATTAGTCCTTTTGTTGTGTCCCATTGTTGCATCACTCTCTGGGTCTTTTGAGGCTTCTGAAAATGTTTAGCTGCCTCAGGTTAATGAAAAATGATTGCAACCCACTGTCAGCCTTTGGCAGGAGTCTCCTAGTTTAAAAAAACACATGCGGAGCAGAAATCTACACAGCAAATTGATACACAGCTTTAAATCATAAAAAAGGAAGACCATAGCATGTGGAAAATAAACAGGCGAGGCAAAGTAGAACAGAGAGAAGATCATCAGGACGAAAAAAGAGATAGGGAGCGTAAATTAGTACCTATTCTTGTTTGTTGTCACTCACCAATGCTTAAACGACAAATGACGATGGTGACAATTTAATGAATTGTCAAACACGCTTAGAATCCAAGGTGAGTGTCATTTATCTGATGCCCTGAAGTACAAAACCATTATTTCAGATTCTCCTCAGGTGTCATGCAGTTGCATATGCGCCTCCATAAAAATAATTGCTGGAAAATAAAAAGCAACGTGTGACTTTTTTTGATTTGTGTCTCTCACATATGCAGTAGTTTGCCATGTCTGCCCTGCTTTTTATCTCTGACAAATGAGACGTACTCCAGCAGAGCCATGTGACCCCCAAACAGAGATTATGCTGGAGGAGAAAATGACATGTTTATTATCATTATGATTATTACTGCCTGCCTTATCATAATGCGGTGAAATATTTCATTTCCCTATGGTATGGTGCAAAGCGGACAATGAGATCTGAGGATTTCTGTTTCTGTCTTTTTTTCCTTCTTCCTGTCGCCCTTTTGAACTTTTAAATACTTGATAAAAATGATGTCACACTACGGAAAGCTGCACTGCAGCTGATGGTAACGGATGCAAATGGTGGCGTTTGAAATCGGCTTTAGGTTATACATCAATATGCTTTTCTGACCACTCTGTTATTACTCTGCGACTGAAGCTTTTAAGATACAGAAAAAAACTGTGAAGCTAAAAATGTTTTTTTTTTCTTCGAACTAACACACATATTCTGAGAAATTTGTCAGCCTTTAAAACTAGCTGTCTCAGACTATCCTTTCCCATTTTTGTGTTGTGATGGGGTGCAGATGACATTGTCCATAAAAATCATGCAAGGTCTGCTACAATGTGTGAGGACGTGGCACCTCCCTCTGTGCATAGTCCTAGTGCTGCAGGTTTTTGGGTTGTCAGGGCTTGTGCAGGGTTCAGGCACATCTGATGCTGCATTCACATCTGAATGCAGCAGGCGTTCAATTGACCGCTTACAATGAAAAGTGGATGAAAAGCTCACATTTCAGGCTTCTGTGTAAAAAGTTTTCACATTCAAGTGTCACTACGCATGTTTTTAATTCTGTTTACAGGCTCTACGGACAAAATGCTTGGTCAGTGAATGCGAGAATTAAATCAGTTTAGCTTTGACCGATCAGGGACCCTGATTTAGTAGTGATGTATGGATGGCATCCTATTCAATTCACATGGGTGCCAATCGCTTACATTGATCATGTAGGACAAATTGATAATTGCAGTGTATGCCCTGGCAGAATTAATACATTTCAAATATCAGAGTAGAGCTGTGAAAGAAGTCTCCTCCAAGTCTAGGTGGGAGACATGCGCTAGTATCGAGTAGAGCTAGTCCAGTGTGAACACAATATGCCAGAACTGTGTTCAAGAACCCGTGTTCAGCATGTAACGTAGCATTAGAAGGAGCACAAGTGGAATGTACTGCTGTCCTTATTGTGATGAGTGTACAGTGAAGTATTAATAAGGCTATTGTAAGTGACGTGTACCTATGTTCGTACGGTGGTCTTACACAACACTGTAGAACTTGGTAAAGCTCTAGTTACAACTCCCCTTATGGCTAGATAAGAGCAAACCTGTACGGGGCATGCACTAAGCCATAAGCTGAGGTCAACACACCTACTGTGGTTTTGCTTTTTGGAGTTCCTATGTGTTGAGAACGTCTGGGGGAATCCTAATCAATATTACAACACAACCCTCCAGCTACATATTTATGAAGATCAATTACAAACTCCTTTCACTGCTCCACCTTCAGATCAAGGATTCCAACCAGGTCTCCTTGTACTCCTTAGGTAACTTGGGCACATAGCAGGATGTGTGTGGAATACTCACCTACATTACAGTATGGGACAATTAGCTGTCTCGCTGGGGAGGCCGTGGTGCAGAGGTAAAGCAGTCAACCTCTGACTAAGCGATTGCGGGTTTCCAGCCCAGCCTGCCCGCCCATGTGTTGACTTGTCCTTGGGCAAGACACTGAACCCCACATTGCTCCTGGTGGTTTTAGAACGGTGCAAGTGTTCAGCAGCGGAGCATCAGTGTGTGTATGAATGTGTTAATTGTTGAACAGGGCTGTGACTGTAAAACACTTTGGACCTACTAAGAAGTTGGTAAAACGCTATATCCAGTATACGTCATTTACCATTTATATTTTACCTAATAACTTTGGTTTGTGCGAGTTTTCAAAGGACTGTGAAACACAGACGTCAGCTCCTGAGCTTTTTCTTTTTTTCTTCACTTAGAAGATTGGTTCATGTGACCATTCCACATAACACAATTACATGGTCCACAAGACTGGAACCTATTATAAATAGTTTTACCTGGCTTCCAGCAGAAATATGCAGATAGAGGGATCCAGTGTCACAAACCGCAGGTTTATTATATATCAATAATTTTGTTGTACGTCATTGGATTACAGACAAGCTTTCAATCAAGGATGGTTGTTTTCTTTAAAGTCCATACGCACCAGGAATTGGTGGTTACAGGAGCAATGCTAACTAACACAAGTTAGCTAGCGTATACTTCATCATGGCGACATTGTATTTGCACACAAGAATGTTTTTATGGAAGTGTTTTGCTATTTGTGGTCATATTGCGATGCAGGCCAGGTGTACCAAAACCAATGGTGAGCTTCGGAAATTGAGTTGAAACAAAGAAAGTCAACTTTCTCCTTTTAACATTCGGGAAAAACAGTTCTGCTCTCTCCTCTTTAATAAGCCGTGGAGCACACCTTCCACACCCTCACACAAAAACATTTAGGAGGCAGGAATCTCTTGAAAACACTTTCCATCCACAAGGAACTGAAATCAACTTTGCTTGAACATGTTTGCTCCAATTTTTTCCCTTTTGCACTAAAAAAAAGTACACACATATATTTGGTACCACAAAAGTGCCGTCGGCTCCAGCAGATCAATCATTCCTTGAGTCTTCTGAAAATCTCTATAGTCCTGTATTATTTTTCTTCTTAAATTTTGATGTTGGTGTAATCTAATTAAATAATTAATTGCTACTAAAACTAATTTGCTAGAGCGCAGCAGCAATTCCAATACAGCTAAAACCCACAGATACCAAAGACAGAAAAATTCTTGAACAAGGGGTGTCAAATTATCCCGTTAATTGCAATTACTTTATTAGAGACAAATTAGCGCGTTAGTATTTTGTTTTATCGGGTTAATCTAATTTTTCATCTATAGAAATTGTGGTTTTCTGAGTCAAAAAGTATACTTGCTTGAATGTTTTACTTGAACTCACCAGCACATGCGTCTTTAATTGCTCTCAGCACACATCTTGATCGTTGTACGAGGAACGTGCCGCATCGCTACTGTCACGTCAATTAAATATGAAACCTTGTGGTTCCTATAACAGAACTAACCCAAAACAAAGGCACGTCGCCACAACTATTATCACTCATGTAAGACATAACGTGTTAGTTGTCATATATAAGAGAGGTAAGTGGAGGGCTGATCACATCGAGTGATAAACTGTGGCATAAGGCAACTTGAGGTCAATATTTTTTCAATTGCTCGGAAAAGTGTTCCTTCTCTCTTGAACTAATTATTTTTTTTCTTCCCTAATTCCCAAATTTAAAAATGACCCTTGATGTAAAAGTAAATGTCAAAAGTCTGATAAACTTCATAAACCCAATTTTTTTTTTTGTTGTTATTTGATCTTTAACTGCGCCACAATGTCATGAATTAAATGAAAATATCTCAAAAAGAGGCTTTTTACGGAATTATAAGGTTAGATTAAAATAGATTATTTTAATTAATTACAGGTCATGATTAATTTATTTCCCCAAAAATATTTACACAACAGCACTAGCTTAAACATCCAACTGTTGTCATTCTACAATCTGGAGATGAAACCGCTGAAAAAACAAGGATTTCAGCTGCAATATAGCCTAACATACTGGATAGTTAAAGCTGGCGTTTAACGATTAAACTCAGACAAAAACACAAATGTCTTGTTACAATTGTTCATTTCCTAAAATTAAGCAAAATTGACAAAGCTGGATGTCCTTGTGCCTCCAGCAGCCTCCTGCGATGAAGCTGCTCGGTCAAGGCATGACCTATAGAACTTGTGGGACAACAAAAGCCTCTGATTTCCAATAGAATCTTTCACATTTTGCAGCTCTGTCATTCAGCATACAGGTATTAACAGACAATAGTGTCCTTTATGATGGTTGGAGCACATCCCAGACATAGCAGTTTGATTTGACATTTTTTTTAAATGCCATGTCTTCTGGATACAGTTAAAGGAGGGTTATTATAATGCTTAGAAGACTTGACAGCAGACCTGTGAACGAAAACGTGTGAAACAAAGAAATTGGATAAAAGCACACAAACACGGGAACCCTTTGAACCGATGCAACATACACTGAAAAGATTGAGCTAGTTTGGGTATAAAGCTTAATTATGACCTTTAGTAATTCCCCAAAATTGTTTGACCAATTTTAAATCATAAAAGGCTAAAACACCGAGAGGGATATGATCTTTACTCCGCCACTGGAGCTGCACTTACACTTCAGGAAAAAATCACCTTTGAGTTGAATTTTTAGGTCACATTGGGATTCTTGCACCAACAAAACATCTGTTCTTTCTGTGTCCATCCTCTCTAAATGGCTTTTTGTCACTCCTTATTTCATCAAGCTTCTTCTGCTTTTTTCAGTAAGAATACATTGAGGAGTATTGCTCGGCTTTATAAAATAATCTAAAGTCCTTACTAGAATGGCCAGACTAAGCACCGTAGGAGTACAACGAACTGGCGTCAAATAACGATCCGGGATCTCCTTAAGAGGCTGCGGGGTGATGAGATGAAGAGGAACAGCTGGTTGCGTCAGGTAGAACTGAGGAGGGGGAGGAGTCTGACAGAGGCACCATGACAATTTTGTCTTTTATTTTTGTTGTTTCAGTTTTACTTAAACGATAATACCAAAAACTGTGCAGACCATGTCAAAAGTTGTGTTTTAATGGTAAGGCATTCTAGATACATGTAGAGTCCTGTCTGAATGTGATACAGATCCATGCATATCAAAAACAGAAGATACCTTTGTGAGGGTCAAAATATAAATTGCAGGTTGCTTTTTTTTTAAATCCCGATCAGGGTCCAACAACCTGTTGGTCTTTTATCTCTTCATTGAGGCTCTTTGGACTTGAAAATAATGCACACAATTTGAATAAACAATGGTTTTTTTGTTTATAGGTTAATTTCATTCAGTTAATTAAGTTTTGTTTAATATGTTAATATGCACTAGACAGAGCTCTGAACCTTTTTTCTTCAATGATTTGTGATCTACACTGGTGTCCATGGATTACATGAAATCTTTCCACCTTTATCCACCTTTGTCATGGTAGGGAGAACACGCCAATGTAAGGGTGGGGTCATCTAAGATAGCACAAGGGTTAAAAGTGAAACATCTGCACAGCTTTGGGAAATTTAGTCTAAAATAGGTCCTCTAATTTTTTCCTTCTTTTTTTTTTTAACCCCCATCATATTTATGCGGGACAGCTAGTTGTCAAACTGAGTGGACTTAGTCTGTCTGCGAGTGTTTACTCACCCTTGGCTGGAGTGTTTGGGTCTATACTGACACCCCTGCCAATAGGAGGACAGGGCAGACAGCGCCTTCTGATTTCTCTATTTATTTTTTTTCCACTGGTGTTTGTCTTTGTGTATTTTATTGTGCGGGGCTAATTTGATGTATTTTATTTTACGGATAGTGGTTGGTGTTTCTCTGCATTTTTCTTGTTTTTATGTACAGCACCTTGAGCTGTCTTTCTTGTCATAAAAGGTACTATATAAATAAAATTAATTTGAATTTGAGTCACAAAGAGCGGCCATCATTCGGATGAAGCTCTGAATAATTTTGTTTGCTTATTTATTTATTTATTTATTTAACGTTACATAGTCATTATTCTTTGTACGTGGGGGCCATGGGTCATGTTTAAAAAAAAAAATTGTGTCTTTTCTGTTTTTAATGTTAAAGCCCTCCGAGCTGCGCAAAATGCATGAGAAGCGCTATTTTATAGATAAAGTTTGATTTGATTTGATAATCTTATGAACCCAAACAAGGAGGTGTGATTACCGATGTTTTCTGTAGAATCAAATTGGATCTCTCATCATTCGTGTCTTCCATACATTGTAAATGAGATATACAGTAGAGTCAATGCTTCCATGTAGTGATGAGGTTTAATAAAAAAAATGACTTTTGACAGTAGCTCCTCCCACACTTGTCTGGAGCATAACGTTTATAAACACGTGTTTGGACACACAACGAGCAGTGAATTTATGCTTTGAATGAGAGGCAGTGGACGCAAATTTGACGTATGAACCGTGTTTTGGTGACAACACAGCATTAAACTTAGCCAAAAAAACAATTTGGAACAGATCAGTAGGGACATGGCTGCAGCCTACTGCAGGGGAACTATAGACAACAACAAACAAGTTAAAGAATATATAAATGTCCTTTAAAAGACAATCAGCTAAGCCATGAAAATATGTTTTGGATGTGTTTTATTGAAAGAGAATCTGCCCTAATTTCACTGCAAAAATGCTGCTTTTTATTTGTCAAAGATACACACTTCTGGGTATTTTTCACAATAGTGTTTTACAAGCAGTGAAATAAAATATGTAATAACATAGAAGACAGTAAGTCTCAACAGATATCAGAATTGGACTGATTTAGGCAACTTCAGATTGATTTTTAATTAAACTTGAAAATAGTGCAATTTGGTTACAATGGAACAATTAGCTAAAGAAGATCAATTGGAGATATTTGTGCCAACTTAGACAATGAGCTTTAGTTATCTGAAAAGGTTTAATGATTCCTCTGAGAGATCATTATTCTGACCACTCTTGTTTTCCTTTTCTTCGGCATCCAACAGGTTCATCGGCTAAAACAATTTAATTAATTTTGATGGAGACTTTTTCCAGAAAAAATACATTTAAATAGAAATCAGATAGCTCAGAAAGGAAACACTCTTTAGACCACTTTTTAAAGTTTATTCAAATGTACTTTGATGCATTTTAGAGAGAACTTGGTGATTTTTGAGAAAGGAAGCAAAAAGTACCATCAGCGCTGTATATGTGTTTTCTAATTAAAGTGGAATATCTAAATCAGTAACAATGTAGAGAACTTCCTTTTGTATTGCCATTCACAACTTTGTCTCTGAGTAAAAGAAAAAGAACAGTCCCAGTACACATGAAGGAATAACATGCAATACATCTCAGACACATCACCTTGGTGACTTTCAAACCCAACATTTATAAAGAAAATGCTTTATAGAAATTTACAGACAGTTCAATCAGTTTTGTCAAGGCATGCAAGTCAAATTAGTATTTTTATTCTACATACAAAAAAGAGCTGAAGGTAGTCGTCAAAAAAAGCAGAGCTAATATCAACTGAATAAGAAACCAAAAGAATGGAGAGGGAACAAAAACTAGGGTATTTTTTCACTAACTTTCTCATCGCCTGCTGGCAGAGAAAATGTGTTGTACTTGCAGAATTACAGATTTAGTTTGTTGCGTCCAGCAAATCGGTCAACTTACCACAACAACTAATGGTAATCGGCGAGCACTGGCAAAAAACTGAGGACAATCGCATAAGCGGACTTTAGATCATGTCGCAAAAGATACAAAACATGACCAATTTAGCACAGCAGTTTTTGTGTGGTTCTGGATTTGAAGGAGAAAAATTAAAGTTTGTTTAGTATTTAGATATGAACAAGAAGGTGAAAAAAATACAATTGTGTTAATTTCAGTTTGCAGGGTGAATAAAGCCTGGCTGTTCATCCAAGTATCAGGTGTGATGGTTCACTCAGAGCAAGTGTGAACAATAAACATCGGGATGCAAATGCATGTATTGATATATTGAATACATTGAGGCAAAATAACCTAAACAAAGACAGATCCTCACACGTTCCTAACGCTTTAACCATTTTTGTGAGCAAGTTGGAAGAACAAGCAGGTAATGTCTAAATAAATGAGCACAAAGATGCTGTATAACTGCATAGAAATGTGAAGAAGTACATGCTAGAGCTCTATTTCTTGAGGTTTCTGTCAGAGTTCTGACAAAAGTTCAGTTACTGGGACTTAGCTATCTGTAGTGTTATTAAGGGGCAAGCAGCTGCTGTCAGTCGCCGTGTCTTTTGTGTCTTTATATCTGATGCCAATGAGACTGAAGATGTTGCTCAGCAGGAGGTCAACAACCTCTTCTTCTTCTGAGGGCTGTGTAAAAAACAAAAGACAAAAGCAGCAACAATCAAATTCATTTTCAGATAACATGAGAGATGCTGAAGAGCTGCGCCTGAATACTAAGCAGGATTTATCTGCAGATCCAATATCTGCATTGATTTCAGCTCATACTTCTTTTCTTAGATTGATATTCGCCACTTTGGGGCTTGCGTTTATTAACTGTAGTTAATTAGGACACACATTTCCTTTGTACCATAGCTTTTCGGGATGATTAAAAAAAATTCATGCACTGAATAAATACAGGCTGTTAAACTCTGGTTCCAGACTGACACACTTTGCTTAAAGAGGACACACGGCAATCTACAACACCATTAAAACAAATTAATGATAAATGCTGGGTTGACTGAATGCACAATGTATCAATTAGAACTGATAATTAAAATTTATGCCATGACCCAACTCACTGGAACTTTCTCCTGCCCCGTGTGCATTGTCCTACCTTACCTTTATGCAAATCAGATGGAGCTTGTTTCTGTTTCTTGCTGTTCTGTTTTGTTGAAGAATGTCGTCAGGGCAAATAAAAAAAAGTATTCTGTGGGAAAATAGGTCCTGTTTTGAAGTGGTGATAAAACAGGACTAAGATCTATTGCACTTGAAACATATTTAAAGTCCCACTCCAATCATCTTTTGATCTATTTTCAAAGCCTAGTTTATCTGGGAATGCTTTGTAATTAGGATTGGGCCGTTTTTAGCCCAAATTTTTAAAAAGTGTCATTTTCTAGGACAGTTTTTGCAGTTAGCGCAGAGTAAGCCTGTGCTGGTTTTTCATCATTCCCTTGTTTACACGCTATCCCGCTAGCTTACAGCCCCTCACACCCCGAACCCAACAATGCCAGTGCAACAAAAATGGCAAGCAATATTGGAGCTATCCAGCCATACACTTCTGAGTCAGATACCATCTCAGATGAGGAAAACAAAGACGTAAATGGATCTATTTGTCTGTCTTTGTATGTATTGGAATAGAGTGGATCAGGGAGCTTGGGGCCCGCCAATTGTTGTTCAACGTAACCACTAAAGGCTTTTTTAAACTGCATTTTCTTATCTGCTACTAATTCACCATGAATAAAGAAAACAGTTTTGATCTTAAATTTCTTTATGTACTCTATCATGAAAAAAATGCTTCAAGAGCATGTTAGAAACACCAAAAACACGATTTTTACTGGAGTAGGTCTTTAAAACCATTTTGGCCAGGATGCATAGATTATTCCTTTTAATAGACGTCTTTTTAGTTTACTGGTCAATAATTTGTGACTTTTTACCCAACCTAAGATATGTCTGAGTTCACTCATTAATCCCTAATCCTTCAAAAGACCAGTGTATATAATGCTGAAAAAATCCAGTGTTCTGCATTTTATTGCAATTCGGTAGGGATGTAGAGTAGTTGACCTTAACTCCCAGCCTCAGACCCCTACTGGTCTGTGTGTCACTTGATACCAGGACCAGTGGCGGTTCTACCCTGAATTACTTCCCGGGCGAGACCCTCCTCTGGTGCCCCCCCCCCCCCCGCCCCCTTCACCCAATAGAGTCACTTTGTCCATTTATTGTAACTGAAACTAAGAAATTGATATAAAAAAAAGATGTTTATCAGAATTCTGCACTGGATTATAACAGTTATCGGAACATAAAAATTAAAAGACTATCAGCATGGCAAAAATACAGTTAGGAAATATTTAATCAAACACAAATAAATAATCTAAAATAAATATTATAAACTACAAATCACACTAATAACACACTAGATTAAATATAACTACAGCACTAAGAACAGAAAACACTAACTTGATGAAAGCTTGTCAATAACGTCATCATATGAAATCTGCTCCCCTACTGAATGATTGATACTAACAACAGCAGGTTAGTGAGTTGCTCCTGAGACATTGGTGACCTCAGGTATGACTTGATCAACTGGAGTTTTGAAAAGCTAACAGCAGCTGCAGCAGCATCAGCTGCAGCAGCATGCTACCATCACAGCTCATTTAACATTATGAACTAATATACAACAGTAAAACACAACAAAAACTTTGTGATACAGCAGAGCAGACAGACACACGAATCATAACTAATGTTACAAGTTAAGGCAGAGCAAACATTTAAGAAGAAAATCTTAAAAATGACGTTATTTGCAATATTTGGGCCTACTTCAGTTTTGGTCATGATAGACCAAACAAGAGATTTTTCCTCTGCAACGTTGTTGTTGTTGTAGGGCAGATAGCATTTGAATTTAGAAAACGTGCATCTATGCGATATTACCCTTTTCTTTGTCTCTTTTCTCCTCTTCTTCTTTTCTTTTCTTTCTAAATTGGGCACCAGCTTTGACCTTTTTTCTCCATATTTCAGATGTTTTTTGCATTTAGCATTAATGTCCTGACAAAGGCATCAAGTCTGTCGACTAAATCAACTGTCACCTTAGTGAAAACATTGTTTTGTTTTCCCATTTTTTATTTGGGCATTTCACACAAAAATAACCAAAAAAGCATGATTTTTTATACCTTTTTTATACCCGCAGCGCCACCCCCGTCACACATTTCCAGCAGGAGCGCGTGCCAATTCGCTACATGGCGGCGCAGTTTTTATTTTTTCATCAAGCACTGAGCCCTGGCCTGTGACCGTCGCCCCCCTGGAAGAAGATCCAGCCAGGTTTTGCGCATGTGTTTTGCGCTCCGTGCTCACCTCTCAGCCTGCACCCTTCACCCCGCGCCCCCTCCCTTCTCCTTTTCACACACATTTGCGTCTACTTCTCAAAGACAGGAGGGAGCGCAGCTGCGGGGCGGGGGCGCCGCCAGGTTTCAGGCTGTTACAAACTCTGTGATATAAAAAAAACAATAGTGGTGCATAAACAGTATTTCACAAGGGCTGAGCCGCTGGCGCCGCCCCCCGTCATTTTTCCGCCCCAGGCGATCGCCCATATGGCCCGTGCCTAAAACCGCTACTGACCAGGACAAAGAAAAAAACATCCATACGGTATTTAAGTTTTATTTGGGAAAACTACCATACTGTCCACCACCCCTGTCTATGACTTACTCTTGATGCATGTGTAGTCGTTTGCCTCTTCAAGTTTTTTTCATCAGCAGTTTGGTTTTTATAATTTTGAGTGAACTAAAGGACTGAGTGTGAGGGCATGTGGTCGTTAGTTTTGTTTGTCTCTCTTAGAAGCTGATGGATGACTTTCTAGATGACAGTTTTAAGGCAAGACTCCAGTTTCCTCCTCCACATCTCAAAAAGTGAAAGGATTGGGGGCAGAAATGAATCGATGGAAGGATGATTGAACAATTAGGGCTAATTCTAAAGCCTTTCTGTTCAATTCAGGCAAATCCTCAAGTATACAAGAGACGGAACTGGAGCACATCTTAACAACAGATGGCATGTTCTGGATTTATTTTTGGGTAGGACAGTCAATGTTCTAGATATTGAACTTTTGACTCTTCCATCCATGAAGACTACACTGTTCATAATAATTATCTGGTGGGCTGAATGTGCCATTACTGGCTGAGCTTTTTTTTGCCAAGAAGCAAACAAAATAACTGAGTATATGGCATGGTTTTATTTTTTTCTTCACCTCTTCCAGCAAAACTTTCCCATTTATGTTTGACAATTTATTCAATTTAAGTCCAGTTTTTCAACAACTAGATTTTTTTTCCAGTTATAACTCCTATTAAAAAAAATCTGAATTTTTGGCAAGCTGGTCCCTATGAAGTCAATTTATTGTTACTGCAAGACAGCCCAATTTTCTCTTTAATGAGAACTGTTAGGTCTGCAAATTAACACCATCTGCAGCAGCCTGCTGTTTATGGACAAACATATTAAAACTGCCATGGGCTTTCATAATAATCAATTCAACGAATATAATTTGTATGGAATTTTAGATACCAGAACTTCTACCAATCGATGACACATTTCATTCGATAGTTTGTAAAACTGTTTTTCAGTCATTGAAAGTTCTTGCGCCGTGTTCCCTCACCTAGGACAGGTGTGACTTTTTGAAGCCAAACCAGTTTCTTGTTTCATAAAATAATGGTGATCATTTTTGATGTCACTGTTTTTGGTGAAATTAAATGGACGGTTAAACAGTTTTGCTTTGTTTTTGATGGTTGTATTCAATGTATTCATTAAACATTTGACTTTTAATTTGAAGTGGCAAAAAGTTTTACTTTGAAATTTGCCAAAGAAACAGTTTGACCCCCCAACGTCTTCACACCCCAATTGCACCACCAATAATAAGGACAGTCTTAGACAAATAAAACTGGTTAGAATGAGCCAAAAACAAGCCATCAATTATAGAGGTAGTAGTATGGCATAAAATCATTGTATTTTATTTTTTCATCGATCAAATGTCATCTAAGAAAAACAAACTCTATACAAAGGCATCTTAGTATGAGGGATGCAAGAGTCTGATGGCATTTTATCCCATTACCAGATCCTCCAGGATGACCTAAAATATATATTTTTATGTTCTAAGAAAGCAAATGTTTCTGATTTTGACAGATCACTCGTCCAATACACACAGCATGGGATGCCATAATGATGTCACAGCAGGTTGGTCCATCTCATTAGAGATATTCTGTTTGCTGACATGGCAATAAATGGAGGTAAAAAAAATAATTGTGGAAATTAATTATTTACTCACTGTTCACTTTTTTTCTTTGTCATTAATTATTTCAAATATGAACAGTCTACAGGTAAAATGTAGTGTTTTTCTGCAGCTTTGCTGTATGCCTTTCACCACTACTTCCCCAAATGGCTTTATTTTTGGACTTACTTCAGGAGAAGCGGTACACGTCAGGAAGTTGTAGACGTAGAGACACAAAGGGGTGAGGGGTGTGAGTGTTAAATAACACCCAGCATGGCTGTTTGACCCATGAATCACCTCGTGAGTCCAAACATTTTAACACTGTTTGGCCCTTTCAGTTTTCTATTCACAAAACTCCTGTTATGTTCTGGGTAAAATTGACCCATTTAACAATTTAAAGCAATCAAAAGAGAAATACCGGTACTTAAAATCAACACTTGACATAAAAATGTATTTAGTCTTTTTGTAAACCTGTTATATGTGTTTATGTTGCAAAGCTACTGTTTGGGTCAGGTTGACCCGGCAGTCAAAGTTAAAGTTAAAAAGACTCCGATCAAACACATAATGCATCTCTGTCTCGTACACATGTAGGCGGATGTGTGCTCATGCTCAATTAACCTCAATAAAACATGATCTGTGATCAGTGAAAGGCATCGATAAAGTAAATATTGTTAGTAAAGGAGTTAACAATAACATATGAACAGAGTTTTTGTGACTTTTTTTTAATCTTATGATTTTTTTTTATAGAACTAAATATGCCCCGGTTCAAATCTGCCCAGGAATATCAGTGCAGCTTCTAAACTAACATCAAAATAGAGTCAAAGGTTACTGCGTTTCTAAGCTTTAGCTTTTGCACTGTGAATAAAAAAAAAAAAAAAAACGTTTGGATTTTTTTTTTTTTTTTAAGAAAAAGTAGAAGAATGGAGCCTGCTCTAAATGACTGACATGAACATTACCTTGTGGTTTAACTGCTCCGTGTTCAGCGCCACAAGAACCAAAGAGATGAGAAGGTTAAGCAACACAAATGTCATGAAGACGATGCAGGAACCGACGAGTAATCCACCAAGCACCGGGTCATCGTTCAAAACCTGGAAGAAAATACTCACATTTAGTCATCAGGATGATGTCAAACATTTGCCTAAATGTGTGAATAAAGCTGTACTACCCATCTTATGTGCAAATATACTGCTAAAGTGAATCAGACGTAAGTTAAGACAAAATTAAGTAAAGATACACATATCTCATTTGTCTGTGGTGTTCACATACAATCTCAGTGTGGCACAAATTCTCCTGCCTGTAAGCACTCACCTCATCATAGTTGAAGATGCCTGCCTGCAAACTGATGACGGTCAGAAGAGAGTCTGTGAAGGTCTTGTAGGATGAAAGCTTCCAGCCATAAATCAAGTTGCTCTGAAAAGATGATGACCACTGCATGAGCTGTGATCTTTCAGAATTAAACTTTCTTCAATTTGGTGATATTACAACAAGAGAACTGAAACTGCTTTGGTCATGCATATCTAAAAGCAGAGGGAAACTTGACCTAAAAGATCCTGAATTGATGGCTGGAGAGCTAAGCTGCTGGAGAAAGTCTTCTCCAGCACATCCCAGAGAATCTATTCAGGTCCTGACTCTGGGGGGGGGGCAATCCATGAGGGGAAAAAGGATCTCATATACTCTCTGAGCCGCTCATTCAATGTCTGAGCTTACTGAACCCTCCTGATATCTTGAAAAATGGCGTGATGAAATCATTTCATGAAAGAATTAGTATTTTTAGGTAGTCGCCTCATCCCAACAGCACTGATCCAAATCGCTTCATCCAGATTTCTCAGCTTGGACTCGTATCTGTTTTTTTTTTTTTTTTTTATGTTGTGATTTTTTATTTATTTATTTGTCTCATTGGGTTAAGGGCTGTCATTATTTAAAAGTTTTTTTTTCTGACCATAGATTCTCCTTAATAAATTTCTGTACAGGTTTATAACTTTTTAGACTGTGATTTTTTGAAGGACTTCCATTATTCTTACTCTTGTTGCTTTGCCCCGCCCTCGTGATTTCTGGCCAATGACTAAAGAGATCTTTAGTCTTGGGGTTTTGTTTCCAAGCTTTAGTTTGAAACACAAATGTCCGGTTGAAGGCAGTCTGAGTACAGACCAAGCGCAAGCTTCAGGACTCGATCTGGACCAAGAGACTTTTCCATCTGAATACACCCTAAAAGTAATTTGTCAGCTTAGTTTTTTCCTTTTTTGCAATTTGCCTGCCTTTGCTACACAATGATTGATACTTAAATTAAACTATCTCCCATTACTTTCGCTCTAAAGGAAACTAATGAGACTTGGGAGGAAGAAATGAAGAACCTGGGCTGTCATCTTCAAATTTTGAACACATCCTTAATAGCTTTTCAGTCTGCTGTAAAGCAGCTTCTGCATTGAAATAGGCATGTATGATTGGAAATGTTCAAGCAAGAATTATTATTGCTAATACAGTATGCATTCAAATAAGTTGCAATCAAATCTAAATAGTATTTTTTTTAACTTATCTTTAAGTAAAGACTCTAAACCTGAAGGCACATTACCATAAATGTCTTCCTCCATGGAGTTTGGTTGTCTTTAATATCATCTTAATATTTGCTCACAGCGCTGCAGTGATATTTGTATTATCTCAGTGAACCTGGCTCGTGAAACTTAATAGGAAAAAGCTTTTATTTGTAATGGGTGAAGCTCCAAATACTCACCGTGATGGAGTACGCCACAAACAAGACCCCAAAAATGAGAAGAAAACCGGAGATGTCGTTCCAGGCTCGCTGCAGGGCGGCTGTGATCAGGTTCATCTTGGGGTTCAGTCTGAGCAGGTGCCAACATTTGACCGTGGCAAGAAGGACCAGGAACGCGATGAGATACTGCAGCTGCAGGTCGGCTGTGGCCGTGTCATAGAAACTGGCAAATCTAGACGAACAACCAAGATGTCTTCAAATTGATTAGTAAATTATACTAAAGGGACAATAGAGCCAAAGAAGCATTAAAGTCCCACTCCAGTCATTGATCAACAGTAAAAGAATTACCAGTGGTCTTTTGATGATAATGCCGATTTTATCCCAAATCAAAAAAGCCCTTGTTGTTTTCGAGGACTTAGTTTCTGCAGAACGGCAGGAATTTATTAGAAATTGAACTTTGAGTTTTAGGCAGAATGGTTAGCACGAACTAAGCCTGACCTGAATTCCCATCATCCATTTGTTTACACTTTCTCCCGGTAGTTTAAAGCCCCTCACAACACCAACAGAACACTACCAAAAATGGCGAGCAATATTGGAGCAATTCATATTTTACGACAGATGCCAGCTCGGACGAGGAAAACAAAGATGCACATGGATCTATTTGTCTCCAAGTGGATGCATCGGAATGGAGCAAGTGAGGAAAGCTTTGGCTCGCTTCCACCTCTCAAATACAAGCATTTTCCAACTGCATCTTTGTGTCTGCTCCTGATTCAAGATTTGAATAAATGCTCAGAAATGCAGTTTTAATCCTAATTTTCTTATCTGTCTTCAATCATGAAAAAAAATTCCACAAGAACATGGTAAAAACACCCGAAATACAACTTTCATTGAAGTGGGCCTTTAAAATATAATGATAGTATCAAGCTCTGGAGTGAGTGACAGTTTCTCATTAGTTGTGCTGGTCTTACTGGTCTCTGTGGGTTTGGTAATAAGCCACATCTCGGTTTCCAAGAAGTGTCCTCCTGATGAAAATGGCCACAGCACTCATGCTGAGAAGAATGATACTAAGCTCCAAAAGATTCAACTTATTTTTAAAATAATCCCACCGCTGCAGCCTCATTAATTTGGCCTATTTGGAAGGAAAAAAGGAGAAAATGTCATTTTTAAGACAATAGAAATCCAACTTTGACTTCTGCAGCATGTTTGTTGGCAAATAAAAGCTGGAATGAAGTTTTCTATCAGTAAAAAAAAAAAAAAAAAAAAAAAAAAAACGGCCCATCAAACTTTTAAGTTTATGAATGCATATGGAGTGATACACAAGACTTAATCAGAAAAAACTTCAAAGTATTACATAAATAATTAAAATGTGTGCTTTATTACATTATATAGGTTAGCTTTGTTTATTAGAATCCCCACAAAACAGGCTAAAAGAGCCACAAAAGTGGCCACAAAATGATATCATTACAGGGAAATTTCAGTTAATGGAGGAACCCAAATTAGCAGAAAAACAGCCCTTGAAGAAAATAGAAATGTGTTAATAGACTATGACTCAGTGCTGCATTAGTGATACTGTGCTGCCTGACAGAAAATGAAAGCAGTTCCATTGAGTAACAAGCAGCTACAAACGCATGACCTTTGGTAATGTGAGGGAAACCTAATAAAGTCAAGACAAAGCAAATGACATTAATTTTTAAACTAATTACAAAGGGTTGTGTTTATTGACTGTTGAGCTTCAGTTAACCTTTTCAAATCACAGTCCTGTAATATGATTAAGGAAGGTTTCGATAAACCAACAGCTGACCCTGAGATGAATTACAAAATAATTTACAGCTGACAAAATATGTGATATTTTTGTTTAAAATGTCATTTTTTAAAATCAAATCACATCAATGCATGTGCATGGTGGGCTCATCAAAGGCTTTTATGTTAAAATGTTTTGTCATTTTTAAACGGCCTATATCATGATTTTCTTAAGCCTTTTAGAGTAAACTGCATCCATATGATCATATATTACTTTTGGCACACTAAAGAACAAGATTTTTTGGAAATATTATTGAGTTTCGCAGCTCATTTTCCTACCCAGAAGTAAGACGACTCAATCTCTGAGGCACCGCCTTTAACTCCGTGTGGGCGTCACCTATTTCATGTCAACCTAGAGCCGGCCTCGGCAGCACGTCTGCGTTTCTCCCACAAAACAAAACGCTGCTCAAAAATGCGTGAACGAATCAAAATACACCTTTGTGGCTGTTGAGGAATAAACAAATACACTTAAAAGCTCCTTAAAAGCTCCTTAAAAGTTCCTTGTGGAATTTAGGAATTTTTGGCTCATTCCTTGCAAAGGCCCTTTAAAGTTACTCATCCGCCTGGAAATGTTTGACATATTAAAGTTACTTTTAAGCAACCAGGACGTTTCTTTATAGCTAGAAATAACACGGGAGTCTCCTAGAAGGTTTTAACTCCAGGTGTTACAATGACAAAAAAAAAATCTAAACTTTTTTCTAAAACTTTTTTTTTTTAAACAGCGCACTGTGTTCTTCCTCCTGGTTAGCTGTCGACCTTGTCAATCAATCTCCTCCATGCACTGTCTCCTTTGCAGAATGTGTTGCGCTTGACAAATTTTACTATAGCAGATCTTTGTTGCATTCTACTGGACTTATTTTTCTTTAAAGGTTTTGAACTTTGAGAGTTTAAATAAGAGAGTTAGAGTTAGAAAATATTCGTGTATTTCCGAGATAAGTGTATAAAATGTGTTTTGAGGAGTTTTACTGCTTTAAAACATCTAGAATCCTACTTCGTGGATTTTACTTATTGCAGGTAATTTTTAGAACGTAACTCCTGCGACAAACAGTAAAACACTGCATCTACAATTAACAATTAGGAATAATTTCAGTGATTTTAATGCATCTGTAAGTGTAAACTTTTACCTGCAAGAACATGTAATAAAGGATGAAAAGTAAATAAATGATCTCAGCAGCCATGACAAAGACGTACAGACCACCAGTCGACTGGTAAAGACGGATGCTTTGCAGCTCACTGTAGAACTGAAACACTCCTGCAAAAGTAAACCAGTGTTTGATTTTGATACACTCCGTTTTTTACAGAAGATGCAATTACTGGCACCCACTCGTAAAAGAATAAATCTAATGCCATGTTAATTTTGAGCATCTGGAATA
This sequence comes from Oryzias sinensis, assembly GCA_037389245.1. Taxonomy (NCBI): domain Eukaryota; kingdom Metazoa; phylum Chordata; class Actinopteri; order Beloniformes; family Adrianichthyidae; genus Oryzias; species Oryzias sinensis. The sequence continues at coordinate 15,995,495 of CM074501.1, read as the reverse complement.
AAGCTGAGAATGAATCATGATTACAGTCCTCCAAAGCAGTGCTTCTTACCTACTGCTGTGGTCTCCATCAACAGAGTGATGATGCAGAAGAGGTTCACATTTGCATTATAAACAGTGAACTCAACAAAGATGGCTCTTGTGTACATATCCAGCCATTTATTCTCAAAAAGATATTCAAGTGTGCTGTGGAAGAAGGAAATAAAAGTTTATTAAAGAAGGGTTCAGGATCCGTCAAACCAGCATAAAGCCTTAGTCACATGCATCCCCTGCTGGTTTTTGGGTTGTGCAGGCCTGCGGATGGTAGTACAGAGGAGTTGCCACATCTTAAGGCAACCGCAGGTTTGTCTAGTAGTTCCCTTGAGGTTTGCACTGTCACCTCAAGGGACGTCATGAAAGAATTGACGTATGTGTGGTCAGTGTATCATGAAGGATCCGCAGGACTAATAGAAGTTGTACATGACTTACAGGTGATACAGTCAGGCTACACGCAAGGACTGCACACTTATCACATAAACAGCACTGACAGGCTACTTGCAAAATCCACAGAGTTTGGTGGGGTTGAGGAAAAATCCGTACGACCATTCACCAGAACTTTACCCCACGTGTTGTAGAGGTGTTTGCTTCGACTCGAACATTTTTGCTCTACGGGCTCACAGAGTAGTCTGACTTTCATATTTTGTTCAGGCCACCAGCCTGCCACATACAAGTTGGACCAGTTTTGGCCATCAGACAGCCCTTATCTACCCACAAGGGCAGTTGTGACTAAGGCTTTAGATTGTTGAGACAGCATTTTCAGTTCACTCTGCTTTAAGTACCTGCTTGCATTTGATAAATCAGGGCCAAGCTCCACCACAAAGCCTCCTCCCCTGTAGAGCGCTGTTTTGCCCCAGAATAGTCTTCCCCTGAGTTGAGTCTGCGTCTGGTACTTCCAGGGACTTGGAGTGCTTGCAGAAAAATTTTCTCGGCCAGTGCGATTCCAGCCAGTTTCATAGGAGCCCATTTCCTCCAGGTCCCATGAGTACGGAGCATTGCATTCTGGCACCAACGGAAGCATGAGCCCAGCAATCTGACACGAGTCCTCCTTCACTCGCACCTGACGAACTCTGGCATCGCCCACCAGTTTGGAGTTTCCATCTGTGATAAAACCTGAAATATGGATTTTTTTCTTTTCTTTATCACGTCATGACTGCAGATGCTTTGTTATCATGTGCACTCATTGGCCACTTGATTTGCTACACTCATTCAGTTAAGTGTGAATACAAATGAGATAATCCCACCTTTGCAGCTCACTACAGTTTTTTTTTTACATACCCACAACAGCCAAGGAATTGAAGAGACACTGACATTGGTATGGTAGCCAACATAAGGCAGATTGCTGCTTTGTTTTTTTTAAAGCTGATATTGATTTAGTAAAAAAAAAATGTTTTCCACTTTTCTATTGTTGATGTTAGGTGGGTTTATGTAAGGTGTCAGTTGGATTACTTTTGTTCCTGCAGCCCACTGTTTGTTTACACGAAGGTGGTGGGCTTGTGTGCTCGATCACATGAGTCTGATTCTCTCAAGAATGGGGATTCATCTGACCTAATGCTGCCACTTGAAATAATTTACCTGCAAAATACAGACTATTTTCATCTGTTCTTGCCCTGGGTGTTCTCTGCACCCTCCTTTAGTCTGGTTGCTGTCGCTTTAAAATGGGTTACTGTTAAGATCTGACGACGAGCTCCACGACTCTGCAGCTGATGCCATATGCTTCTGCATGTCTCAGTTTATTAAGTCAAAGAGGAGACTGTTCACACCAGTGTTCAGATTTCAGCATAGTCTACCTGTGGCTGCCTGCATCAGACTCAAAGCTCCACATTTAAATGGGGATGCATGTCCTCTGCAACATGTAGAAAAACAAAAAAGTCACCAGCTAAACTCTTAAACTCCACTGCACTAAAAAGCCTCCTATGCACTTTTTTAATGGGGTTCATTCAAATCTTCAAGATTTATTATGTTTTCTTTTAGGAACGATTCCATAATTTCTATTTTAGCTTATTTTTCTTTGCTTTGATCACTCCAGGTGTAAAGACCAGCACAATGAGGCCTTGGCTTGGGCCCCCTCATGGCTGCATTGTGTAATTTATGTAATGGGTACAAATATATATATATATATATATTATGTTCTTAAATATATCTGGACTGTTTTGTATAAAACGTTTTTAATGAAGTTTACTTAAGATAATAAAAATTACATTTGCTCTTATCACACCATATAAAAAACTACTGCAACTTCTACTAAGACTAAAGTTTGTTTTATTAGGAGTAGACCAAGCCAAAAAGCAAACAATGAATCAATCATACTAAAAAGGTGGAACAACATGGCATGAAAATTTAAAAGATTTCTGCTCCCTCAATAACTGCTTTATATGCCAGGACGGAAGCAGGGCTGCGTCTCTGCAAACATTCAGTAAATGACTTTAGCAACTAAACCCTTTGGGCAACAGGAAAACACATCCTTCAATACTTTCCTAATTTAAAAGTTACTAAAAGAAACTTTTCAAAGTTCCATTAGGTGTAAAAGAAAATAGAAGACACCTACTAGTCCAACTTAACCCCATTTAATACCATCTTATCAAAATGCAGAGTCCTTTTGGAGGGTACATGCTTACCTGGATACTCTCCAAAGAGGTTTGTGAGCAGGGTGGTGTTGGCCCACGTGAACACATCCTGCAGACTCATGCTGTCCGAGGCCTCCCCAGTGAAGCTATTCCTGATGTGTTGGTTCAAGTAAAAGGCGTTGGGATCTCTCTGGCCATATGCCACCAACAGCAACATCCACAAGAAGCCTATATAAACTGCACACACATACAGAGTATAGCTCCCATTCGCTTTATTTCCAATAAAGCAATAACAAAGTGTGGTTTGTGTCAATAAACAGTTGGGATGAATCCTATCAAAAGTTAAGGCAAGAAACTGGGTTTGCTTGAGTAGCAAAAATCTAATTGACTTGCAAATCCTCACTGAGATGAGCCTTGCATTTTGCTCTAAGTGTACTCACTCAGTATCTCTTTGAGCAGAGCGTTAGCCTTCTGCTGCATTATCTTGTTCCTCTTCATCCTCTCAATGGCCGCAGGAGGAGGCGGCTCATAGAGAAGGCTTTTCCATCCACTTGCATCGTGATCCTTGTTCTCACCTGTTGGTGCTTCTACACTTGTTAAAATCTCCAACCGTTTTACCGAAACCAGAATGTTTGTAGTGTTGTAAGGGGTAAGTTAACTGTCACAATGAAAGGCATGCTCATAAACAATGTTGTTCTCACTTTATTAGAATAAAAAAAAGGAACATAAAATTTCGTTTGACATTTGGTATGTTGGTTCTGAATATGACTATTTTTTGTTTGAAATACAAACCTTCTCTCTTGTTAAGTTACCGTCAAAAAATGTCACGAGCATATCATGTCACAAAAAATCGATTCGACAAAGTCCTCGTGCACACTTACACCCCAAACCCCAAGTAAATGTTAGAGATTGAAGATGCCTCTGCGATAGAGTATAAACAGCTACTGATAAACTGATATTACTTTATTAATATTTTAATACTGTAGATGGTTGATCACAAAACTCAGCACCGACCTTCAATGTTGCAGCAGTCATAAAATAAATAACAGAGAATCTAGTTTTATGAACAATGGTGGAATCACACCACATTTAATTCGTGTCTACCAAACCTTTGACATGCGTCAAATTTGCTGCTCGAACCTTGTCCAAAAATGTGCTCATAAATTAAACACATGACGTGTGTGGGAGGAGCTTCTATCAAGAGGTTTTTACCCAGATCGCTACATGGAAGCATTAACCATATATTTGTATATCTCATGTACAATACAGTCAATAGATGGAAGACACTGATGTTGAGACATCAGGTTCATTTACTTGGTAGAGCTCTACAAGAATATCGGTAAACACATCATTCAGATTTTCTACAGTCTGGAGCTGTATCTGAATAACGGCTGCTCTCAGCGGTACTTCCATCTCTTTATGAACCAGTTTGATGGTCTGAATTAGTCAGAGGAGGGAAAAATAGGAATAAATTAGAGGACATTTTATCATTGTCTCCATACAAATACGAAAAACATCATAGAATTTAGGAGAACAAAGGGAAACCATCAGATTGTCCTCCATGCAGGTTTTGGACTGCACCCACTGATTGCATCAGGAACACATCACTGGAAAAAGCTCACTCCCTCATTGTTTGGTATGGCACACATTCTGTAAAGTCTGTAAACATTGTGCCACTCCATGCTGAGACGCCCAAAACGCACTGCTGCCAGACGACTGCACCTGACGCTCAAAACACGCTACAGGGCTTTTGATCGAGTCTGTACATTGACTTAACTCCGAAAATGGACGCCCCTACTGTGTGAATACCATTCGGTGTGACTGCAGCTTTAAGGGTGTGTTGATAAAGCTAAAATAAATCGTCTCTTTCCATATGACAACAAAACATTTCTGAAAAATGAAAGAATAGAGTGGGAATAAAATCATTACTCATGCACACTTTGCTGAATTGATAAATGTACCTGTGACCCAGAGTCTTATTTTTGACAGTTTAACAAAGAAAAGTATGACCAAAAAAAAGTAGCATTCAAAACAAAGGCGTATCATTTGAACATGTTAAACTAAGTTTTTTTTTATATATATTTTTGCACAGTTTGTCTATAAGTATACGTTTCATTTAGACAGTTATTCTACCCCATAGTTTTAATAATACTCCACCTTGAATTTCTTCAACAAATTCAACATTATGTAGGTCTTCCTCCTCTACTTTCCTTATTATCAACGAAAAGAAGACTGCGAGACATATCACCTGTGGTAGGAGTGTTCAGATGGTGGGTCAACATTTGTTCTGCAAATATACTCGTCATGTGTGTGTCTTTTTGAAGGGTCTTCAACGAGACCCTTCAAATTTCTTTTTTTCTCACCTTCAGAGGCTGAATGAAAAGAAGACTCTGGAAGAAGGAGATAATCATCGATACCAACCAGCTTATGGAGCGTTGTTTCCCAAATTTGAGTCCGTACAGCATTGTAAAATATCCTGACACAACGCTGGTCGCTATCACCAGCAACCAGCCGACAAAGACGAACCACCAGGGGAGCATTCCACGACAGCACAAACTTTTTTTCCCTCCGCCATTCATTGCAGCGCCATCTGCTGGACGAAACCTGTGAGTAGGGAGCAAGAAACTTATTGTCAACTGCATGACTGATCTTTTTTATACTTCTTTATAAGCTGTAGAAGAAATCTTGGGGGGGGGGGGGGGGTTGGCAGGTAGTAGTAATTGACATAAAAACTACAATAATAATAGAAATAGATTACTTTTTATGGGTTGGCTCGTCCTCTTTGGCATGGCTTGGTGGGAACAGCTGACCTTCAATGTGAACCTTCATCTTTTGGACTTGCTGCAGGTTCTGGCTGTAACTGTTGGGCTTTTGGAAGCTGGAAGGACCCAACGAACTCAGCTCTTTGTCAATATCACACAGTTTCCTGTACAAATGCAGCATCTCTTTGCTCTTCTTCTTAGTTGCTTCCACCACCGATGGAGGATTCAAATGAGCACCACTCTCTGAAAAAGTACATTTTTATTTAGGGTACAATGAACACTGTTTTATCTCAGTGTTTTCATTCAGCTTTGCACTGGTATGAATTTTTAAACATAAAAATAAATTAACATTGTTTAAAATTATTTGAAACACTTTGACTATTACCTAGCATATTAACACCTGGCATATTCATCAAAACATCAATACATTCTAATACCATGAAGCTCCCACCACAGTTCTTGCTTTATGTGACAACGTACAACTCAGAAGTCTGAAATCGTACGTGTCACTGACTGTTACGTTAGGCTTTTGTAATGATGTATGTCTTAACATCTTTGGTGGCATATTAGATATACGCTCTCCAAGATCTTTTAAGATATTTTATCTATGTTCATATACGACGTCTTAACAATTGGAGGAATAACCTGATTCTAACCATCACCAATGTTGGCCGTATTTAGCCCTGATGTGATTTGTGGTTTTTGTTCAGGCCACTGCCATGTTGTCGGGGACGGTCGCGAGATTTGGTGGTGACTGCCCCGAGACTTGGCCTTTATAAATGAGCATTAGCAATGTCTTCTTTATATGGAAGCCAGGCCAGGCCTTCATGAGCAGCAGGGCTGCGTAAGCGCTTTATAAGTCACAACGGGAACTGGTGGGTGTTCTTGTTCATATCAGGACACTAATTTTCCTAATACTGCAATTTGTGTTGATTGAAATCTGCTAGTGCTGGCATTGGGTCTTTAAACAGGTTATTTTTGTATGATGCAAATTACTGTTTACACAATGGTTTTGTAATGCTGATGTGTTTGTATTTCTTGCCACACTTGTATGGGGAAAAAATGGTATACTCATTGAATTGGTTAATCATCTTTTGACTTTGAATACTCTTTCTGGATATTGGTTTGTTAGGTTTTTTTTTTTGTTATAAAGAGCAGAAGGCATGAACTGAAAATAGTGGTCCATTGTTATTTCATTTTTCAATTGTGGGAGGCGTTCATTGTTGGTCAGTTTTATGCAGGTCAGGTTCCAACAGTTGATCTGCTAGGCTAGGCCATCTCAAGCCTTATACTGTAACCGGGACTCAACACACCTCTATATAATGATTTTGGGGAAACCTGATTGGATTATTTCCTGAACTTTGCTTGCATGGAAGTCATAGAACTGGACTTCTGAATAGCTATTAACTATTAGCTGAATAGTCCTTTTGAGAAACTGGTCATTCTTTTTGTTTCCAATTCTAAATACATATGTACTCTATGCATCTCAGCTTTTTGTCTGTTTTCATTGAACACAACACTTCCTCTAAGACGAATGTACAGTTCTGATCCTGCCCGGCTTCATGTCTTTCCTACTTTGGCTCTATTAGACCAGTTTGACACAGCACTCTTTGACACCAGTCCCCAAATTGGAGTTTGTAATTTTAATTCTACATAAAATGTTCTTTGTGTCTTCAGTTCTCTCTTGGTGTTAATATTTGGACTTTGTCTGAAATAATTAATTATGTTCTAATCTTCTTTTTTTTGCTCTTTTCTACTGCTCGTTTGCTCCTCAGAGAAAAATGATAATTTCTAAAAACATTAATTGAAACTACATGTAAAATATTCAGCTGGGAATAAATTTCACTGCAAAGGTGCAAGCCCATGTGTTTAATTAGACATTGCCTCAAGACAACCCACTTTATTGATTGACACCAATAATAGTAAAGCAATTTGTTAAGTTGTACATTTAAGCTACATTTTATTTTTATTTTTTCATTTGCACCAAACTGTTCAACTGTGTACCTGCAATATCTTTTGTGGAAAGCAAGTGAAAATTAGCCCTTAGCTATAACTCTTTGTGTTTATTCTCATGTTTAATGAAATGTTTATTACCATGCATAGTACCTGTCTAATAAACAATTCAAAAAAATAACAGTCAAATCACCACCTGTTTATCCGAATGTCCCTGTGCAGAGCTTGTCACATATAGACTGAGGCAATAATATTTGTGAATATTTGTCTGTTTTGTGCCAGGACGTCATACTTTATTTCCTCTACATTTGTCTTCAATCACATGGATAATGAAAACCAGGCAATGCTGAACACAGAATCATACCTCTCCTGTTAGAGCAGAGGACAACTTTGTTTGGTTTAAGCTGGAGGGCAGAAAAAAGGATAAACTAATCCAAAGCATAACTTTATAACTATAAATGACTCAACTTTGAAATGTAACTATCTTGTTTCCACAAGCAAACTAAAGTAAAAAACAATACTTCTTTCACTTTCGGCTTCTCCCATCAGGGGTCGCCACAGCGAAACAACCCTCCCTCGAGGATGAGTCGCATGGTTAACTTGGCAATGTTTTACGCCGGATGCCCTTCCTGACGCAACCCTCTCAATCCAACCGGGCTTGGGACCGGCAAAGCAGCAGAGAAGGGAATAGGGAGCAGCCTGGAATTGAACCCTAGTTTCACGGATGGAAGGCGCTGCAAACCAGCACGAGCTAAACCGGCCCCCAAAGTAAAAAACAAGACTATTTGCCAGAAATCAAAGACTCAAATCGCCTAATTTTGATTTTGCCTGCTGATAATTGAGTTGGTAATTGTAACGGTTTCAGTTCCTTTGTGTTTTGTTCCTGGATTTCCTGTTTTATTTTGTAGTATTTCTAGTTTTGTTGTTATTTCGAGTTTTACCTTGCCCCATCAGTCCTGAGTGTTTCCACCTGTGTCTTGTTGCCTTGTATGTATTTAAGTCCTGTCTTTCCCTTCCTCCTGTGCTGGTCCATATTGTATATTTCCCCGGTTTCGAGTCTTTCTAGTGTTTCGAGTTTTGACTGCCGTATGCAGTGGTTTTGGTTTTGTCTTTAGTTTTGTTATTAAACCCCGTTCTCCTGTAACCTCCTGCCTCCTCTCCTCTCTGCGCCTGGGTACCTCCCATTCCCCCCGTAACAGTAATATTAAGCAGTTAAAGGGTATTGCATCATCTGGATCAAACAAAGCCCCACAATCTTTGGTTTTTCATTCTGTGAATGTCTTTTCCACCGATTTTGACTTTTACCAGCCTCTCTTCTGTTCGTGATTTGGATTATTGATTTGGCTGTGGTTCTATGTCGGAAGTCCAACTCTCCACATTCACTCGGACTTGGGACTAGCACTCAAAAGCATTGCATTGTGCCTTCTTTTGGTTACAATACCAGCTCAAGAACAGGGAAAAAAAATCACTTTACCCTATTTCTGAACTACAAGAAACAAAGGAGTCAGCTTCTGCAAACAAAAGTGAGCCTGAAAAGGTAAAAGGCCTCAGATTCTTATATTTTCTATAGTTTGTAGGCTGTACTGGTAAGTATCAAGAGCAACCTGCTCAACACACCTGTCAGGTGAAACAGTTCCTTGTCCCCTGATTTGTGCCTCTCTTGGATGACGTCTTCCATCTTGAAGAGGATAGTGTTAATTTCAGTTTCTTCCTCAGGTCCAAACCTGCTCTTTGTCCTCTTACAGAGCAAATCAGCAAGTCTTGTGACGTCCTGAGACAGAATTTCAAACACAACAAATTCTACTTTAATGCAGACATAAAATGCAAAGTAACATGTCAAAATTGACAAGTAGCAGAGATGGTGTTAACATTTTCTTCAGTCTATACCAGGGGTGCCTAAATCCAGGCCCCAAGGGTCTGGATTTCTAGTTGATTTTCTAGAAATCCTGCCTTATCTGCTGTTGATTACCTGGATCAGGTGTGTTTAGCCAATAAGGACCTTCAATGGCAGGACGTTTGGAAAACATGTATGACACCAGCCCTCGAGGCTTGGATTTGGGCAGCCCTGGTCTAGACTCTCAGGTTTGAAATCTGATTTTGATATAGGTGTTTTGGTCACAGTAAGACACCATAGTCCCCAGATTTCGCTATTATTGAATTGAGAATTTAAAGTCTCTACCCTTGACAAGTAGAAATGGAATTTATTTACAAACAAGACTATGAACATTTACTTGGTCATGTGACTGCTTGTTAAAAAGCATTCTAAATTCTTTTTTGGAAGTTTTGTTAATTTGTACATTCATAACTCATGTAGAAAAAAAGCACCTGCCTTAGTGATGATGTCCAAAGAAGCTTCTGTGTCCACCTGTGAGGAAACTGTCTCCAAAGTGCCGTCCTTCGGAATGGATTTAGGTTTCTTTTTTCTGCCCCCACAACAAGAACTCTCACGTGGACGAGTGTTTCTGAAGATACTAACTATGAGAACATTTATTGGGAACATGATGAGGGAACTCTGAACTCCGATCATAAATTGCTGCCAAGTAAACTCAAAATGACCTGAAAAGGCAGAGAAAGAGATGGCGAAAGATCAATAAGATGCTATTAGATTTTTTTAAAAGTCTCTGTAAATGAATGAACTGTCAAGAAACCAGAGTACCCAGGTCCATGACCTGCTCAGACGGGTCTGTTGGGATCCCGTAGAACATGATGCTGGTCAGCATAGTGCACAGCAGCAGGGAAAAGCAGCAGGATACTCTCTGCACGCAGGTGAAGTTGCTGCCGGCTGGTCGGCTGACCACAGAGTACCAGAGGTGTCCGTCACAGAAATCCCTTGTTGTCTTCATGAAGAAGAGATTACTGCAAAAGCAACATTTGGAAGGAAACCTTTATAAACTGCATCTGAATGCTCAAAAACAAGATCATTATTTGAAACGTGCATTACATCGGCCACTTCTAATAAAAGTATATTAAAAACTGGTCATGTCGATTCACGTTTTGGTTACTTCCAATAAAAAGTCTATGGAAACGTACGTAAACCCTCGTTTCGGGCCTTCGAAAAATCCGGCGATCATTGATCTCACGTTGAAGGTTCAACCAGATGACCTTTTGACTGATAAATCGAAAAAACGCTGAACTTTGACCAATCGAATTGAGGACTTAGATTTGACAGTGACATATGGGTAGCGTCCTTTTCAAAACAGTGAAGTACCAACTCCTTGAAAGTATGATCATGATGAAGAAATCTAAAATTGAGGTTTGTTATCATATGACACCAAGTCTTTCATATATGGGAATAGAGCCGTGAAAAAAAAGCCTGGAGCAAGATTCACAGGATGTGCACCGCTTCGACATTCTGCACCAAGCATCTTCCAACGGTGGGTACTGGGTAGTAATATTGGGTAGTGACAGTCCTGTGTGAACACCATGCTAAAAACGCATTCAAGAATGCCCCTTTAGCACGTTCTTGACCATGTTGGGTGGATGTTGCTCAACAGCCTTCAACCTTCTCAGTAAAAAAAAGTTTTATTGTAATCAGGTTCTGTTTTGATCTAATTGAAAACAAATATGACTTTGTTTGCCCCTTTGAACATATTGATCATGATATACATAATTTTAGAAGACTAAGTAGTTTTACCTTTACCCCCTTTAAAAACGCATTACTGTCCAATTAGGCATTTAGCCAAATTAGGATTAAAACTTTCTTCTATTTTATCATTTACTCTTTATCTGAAATGTTTACAAAATGATTACAAACCTTTTCAAGAGCCGAAAAGCTCACAATCCTGTGACTCAGGGAAAAAAACTGAAATCCCTGCTGTATAAAAAATGTCTTTGGTATTTATGTTGCTCAAAATGACACAACCCCAGCCGCAGCATCTCATTAGCTTCTGGTTTTGAGTGGATTTTTTTTCTTCCTGCAGTACTTAATGGAGCTGTATAGTTGATCGAATGAGCTTCTTCCTCACCTAAACCTCTTCAGCTCCTCTTCTGTTGAAACAGAAAAGATTCTATCGATGCAGCAATCACCCGCATCTAATGCCAGCCAAGAATTGCACAAGAAATTCCATTTCTGTTCAGTCTGTAGATCCTGTACCATGATATTGGCCACGTACCTAAACACAACAAATGTTAATTCAAGAAAGAAGCAATAAGAATAGCATGTGTTTAATTTAGGTCCTGATGAATGTTTTATTTTCCCCTCAAGATTTCTGCATGTAGGTACCAAGCAGGACGGCTCCCCGAGTTGTCGTGCCACAGTCGGATGCCCTGCAGCTCCCCCAGGGAAGAGGGTGTGGTTATCAGAAACATGTCCACGGCGCCTCGCTCGAACAGCGGTTTCCTCTGGTCTGTCAGGTGGTGTGGCTCGCTGTTTCCCTCCACACCCAGAAGCGTAGCTATCACCTGGAAAAACAAACAAGCCTGTCAGTGAAAAACAGGACTTCACTTTTTTTTTTATAGTTCAACAAGTTAAAAGATTGTTTTGATTGTTTTCTATTTGCCTTCATTAAAAAGTCATTAAAAAGTCTTCTATGTATAAAAATAGGACCTGTAAAAAGTTGTGTTTATGTTAGAACTAAGTCATGCAATTTAATTATGAAACTTTTAAGTCATGACTGTATCGATTCCTTCCCCACCCTCCTCTATCTCCCCCATCTTAACCCCTTTACCCCCCATTTCTATCATCCCACTCTGTCCCTCCCTCTTCTTAGCTTAGCCTCGCATACAAAAGGGGTTTATACAAATATACACTTTGTTTGTCTGAAGATCCATAACCCCGACCAGGGCTGGCCAACCCTGGTCCTTGAGAGCCTCAACCCTGCCTGTTTTCCAGCTCTCCTTGGACTGATTGATGCTGACAACCTAAATCAGGTGGGTTCAGTCAAACAGGATGTGGAATCACTTGAGTCAGCTAGGGAGCAGCAAGCTGGTCAAGGAGAAGTGGAAAACAGGTAAGGTTGAGGCTCTTGAGGACCAGACTGAGATAAAAAAAAAGAGTCTTGATGAGATCATAGGGATAGAAATGTTTTGCCCTAATAAATCATTTTTTTCTTTATTTTGTTCTAAAACTAAAATTTACCAGAACCAGTTTGCCAAACAGACAATAATTCCAGTTCATTGAGTTTGTGAGGCCATTATGTTGGGAGCAGCTGTACTTAACCATGATGCCTCACCTTCTGAGCTGAGTTAAATATTCAAGCTTTTGTTAAGGCCTCTTTCCATTGAAATCTTTGGCTGTTAAGTGCTGCAAAGTGTTCAGGAACTAGAGACATAAATTAGAGGATTTCTAACAAACAGAGTGGGTGGTCCACAGCCAGGCAAAAGCTTTGAAAAATGAGCTGTCAACAAGAGGAGTGGTCCCACAAAAGTTATTAAATCCTCTGTTGTTAAAAGCAAGAACCAACGGATCAGATTTTCAAACCTGTTATGCAGCTAAAACATCATTAGTTCTCACTTTGTTTAGATGTTTTATTCACTCACTTTTTTGGTTGTCCTATTGATACTTGCTGTCTTTTGTCTTTGACCCGGCCTGTTTTGATCACACTTTTAGCTTAGAAAACACCTGGCCTCCTCTGAATGTAACCAATTATACATATGGTCACATCAGAAACGAGTTTTTCTAAATTTGTCCTCTCTTTCTGTGCAGTCGTGCTCCATAAAAGCATTTGACATTCAAACCGTTGCTGCTGTTTTGCATTTTTTATTAATTCTCTGCAGAGCCATCAACCACGCTAACCTCCCACTCATTTGTTCTGTTAAGTATTGATGAGTTTGCCATGATTTATGTTCATGTGTGTCAATTATGCAGCAATGGGCTCCACCAGGAAAATCTCTGAAGCCACAACGGAGACTTTACTAAAAAACCAGGGAATTGGAAATGTGCTTGTTCACCTGAGAGGAGGTTGACGCTCCGATCCGATGGCCCGTGCGCACACACAGAAGGTAACGGTACTCGTCCTTAGGGTTGTTGTCATGCAGAACTGTCACCTTCACCTGTTTTTTACCAAACGGTTTAAGGAAAAATTATTCTTCTGCACCACACAAAATATGTTGATATTGGGGATAATTACAATATTTGTTCAAGATTTCAAATTGCATTTTAATGGGCCTATATCATGCTTTTCTTAAGCCTTTCAGTCCTGCGAGCTGCAGTGCGAGAAGACGGCTAAGAATGTACGCTGCTAAGAGTTTCTGACACCTGTCAGATGTTTTTATCCGACCACATTTCAATGAGTTACTGTGTCTCCTCGTTGTGGTGTTACCGCAGTCTTTTAATTGAATTCTGTTGAAACTACAAGGTAGCTTTTAGGAGGACATCACAGAGGCAAGTGCTGCGTAACAAGACGCAGAAAAGCATGTAAGAAGCGTTTTCATCTGTGTTAACATAAAACAAATAAACATTTGGACACTTTTTTTTTTTTTTGATAACACGAAAATAACTTTATATTAGTCTGTGGCTCATTGGTTCCTTCATTCCTACTCCGTTTACGTCGGCTACGGCAACCATTTTGGTTCAGTTGCTCCGCTTCAGGATTGTATTCAGAATCAGGAATGTCAGTCAGAGCGAATCGAAGATTAGTCTGATTGGTAGCAAACCAGGGTCACCTCAAAAGATGGGAGAGCAGTTCCTGGTCCCATGCCAGGGTCCACTTGGATGTTTTCAGGCGGAAAATTTGTTTCGGATTATCGGGGGAACAAACTCTGGTTCACTTTTAAGCAGAAAAATTGTGTACAGTGTGATTACACGCTCAGAAATGTGTGAATGGATCACAATACCACTTTGGGCTTGTTTTTCGTAAAGAATGAACATTATAATACACTTAAAAGCAACAAAAAGTTGATTTCACATGATATAGATCCTTTAATTAGAAACTGAAAATAAAGGTTTATTTCTGCGTAAAATAATTCGATAAGTCCCAAAGAAATTATTGTTTTCTTTGCTTTCTCACAGTGTTGACTCAGTAGTTGTTACCTTGGCTGTGTCTTGAATGTCTTTTCGTCGCGCCCACACAACCACCAGCAGGTAAGTCACAAAGAGAGCTCCCACAAAGCACACGACCACTGGATTCTCAGCAAACGTTGCAAAGAGCTGAGCCGTCTGCGACGGGTCCACCAGATTAGGAGTGACGAAGAAAGAGCTCCCAAAAAAAGTGAGGTGGTTGCAGAGACACTGGGTGACCATGGATGTTGTCTTAACACCAACCTTGAAAGAGGTAGTAATTAAAAATGTGTTCTGCTATATAAGATAAGAAACTGGAGAAGCTTTGCTTACTTTACATCCAGTTGTGCTCCATTGTAATATAGATTCATCCCAAAATCTACATGAAGATGCGATGGGGGTCACTGATAAACTGGCATTGACGGATTTTATACCTGGACCCACAATCGGTCTCACCACAAGGTAGTGGGCTCCAGTGTTTCCTTTGAGCTCCTCAGGTCGGACAATCCATGTGTATTTCTCCTCTGTGTCAGACACACACACGTAGCACTTTTTAACCGAAAAATGATCCCTTCAGAAAAACATCAGAAAACAATATTGTCTTGTCTCTGCAACAACACAAGCAAATCCTCATATACACCGGACAATTGAAGAACGGGCTCAAAACGTGCAGATGACCCATGGTGTTCACACTGGACAAGCAGGGAGGCGCGTCTTCTTGTTTTTCTACTGTTTTCTACCGCATGTCCATCACCTATAGTTGGAAGAGGCTTAGTGGGAAATGTCGAACGGATACAAACTTCATGCTAACTTCCTGGTTGTTGATATAGCTTACCATTATCATGTCAGGAGAGTGGCCTTAATATATTTTTGTACATAGAAATACAAATATAAATACATAAGGGTGCATGTGACTAAGAATGTATTCATTACCTTCTGTTGTTCCCTGCAGAGGCATCTGAGTCATGGCGACATGATTGGTCTCCGTGGGATAATCAATGAAACCCAGGTATACTTTGAATGGTAAATGATCCAACGAAGGCACCATCTTGAAAAGATTACTATCAGAATTAGCAAAAATAAAATCATGCTTAAATCTAAACAATGTAGTCTACAGCATTTATTCATCAATTTTTGAAACCCTTTTGTCCCTTTTGGGGTCACGGGGCTGCCGGCGCCTATCCTGGCCACTCGGGGGCGAAGGCAGGGGAAACCCTGGACGGGTCACCAGCCTGATGCAGGGCCACAATCACACACCCAGACACCCTCGCATTTACACTTAGGGACAATTTAAGAGTAACCAATTAACATATGACGCATGTTTTTGGACGGTGGGAGGAAATCGGAGTCCCCGGAGAAAATGCACTTGCTAAATTGCTTCAGATTAAGTAAAGTATCATAAAACCTACCTTTATAAGCAGGGAGGTGTCGGCTGAGGGAACATCTATGATTGTTGTGCTGTAATTTAACAGGTCCAAAACAGTGGTGTTCACTTGTTCTCCAGCTGGCCTCGGCAACAAAATCTGCCTCAAAAAAAAAAAAAAATAAATAAAAAATAGTACAAACTTCAATAAATCTACCACTTTTGTTTTTGTAATATTTTTGTTCATTTAGTTAGAAAAAAAAACTGTTTTTGCAACAGCTAAAGCTTGAAAGTTTTTTTTAAATCCTTGAATTGGCATTTTTGTGAACTGACATTATTTTTATCTCTGGTTTTTGTATGCAGCTGATTGTGATTGTATGCTAAAATCCTCCACCATTCCTCTACATTAATGTATGCAAACAACCGCAGCAGGCTGAATGTTAATACAATTATTGGTTCAGGTTCAACAAAAAGCCGGCGCCCTATTATTTTGGGTTATATTGTTTGTTCATTTTCTAATTAATGTATGCATTCACAGGCCCAAACAGAAAACACCTGGGATGGAGTAAGCAGGGCGCACTAAGTACTTTCACGCACAGAGCCTGTAGCCCACCTGGGGATCCAAAGTGGGCTGAATAGTAGGCTTATCTCATGCATTTCAGTGTGGGTGGGGGGAAACATGGCCTGTTGGGAAACAAAGCCAACACCACCTTCAAACTGATCAGAACTTTCTTCACTAGCCGCGTTTACATGGGCAAAAGTAATCGTAAAGAACGCCTGATCGGAAAGAAAATGCGTCATGTAAATGCGCCGTACGGAATACTCTTCTCCGATCAGACTCGTTCGGATCAGAATTTCTTTCCGATCGAGATAGGTGGATTATACCGATCGTTTATCCGATCATTGTTCATGTAAACGGTTCATTCCGATAGCGTGTCACTGCTGCTCTGGGTTAAGTCATGCATAGACGGTGTTTTGCTGAGAGAAAGCTTTGGAGCGCATACGGGACCGAACAGCTGCTCTGCGGACGCCCCGTGAAAAGCGCCGCTCCGCTCTAACCCAGCTGGCTCTCCCCTCTCTTACACCCCTCACGAGGGAGATGCGGAGGAGGAGCGCTTCGTGCCCCCAGACGCTCACTCGGTCCACTGGCACCCAAGTGAGCAGAACAGCTGGATTAATAACTTCGTGTCTGAGGCGAGGAGGATGCTTTGTTATGTGTGCGTTTGTTTTTTTTTTTGTTATGTGTGGGAGAATTAAGACTCCGAACCGTCCCGCCGCTCTGAGTTGGCGGCTCCAGGACTCAGGAGAGCCGCCAGCTCACGCAGCTGCTTTTGCGCGGTATGTCAGTGACATGCAATCAGGGGAGGCAGGTGAGGCTGTTCCTCACCTGTCATTATGGGAAGAAAAGAGAAAAACTAAATTCAGTTATTATATTTAATCAGTAATTTGTGCTTTGCAGTTTAAACTAACCAATCAGATGCTTCAATAAAAGTAGGTGATCTAACATCAAACGTTTGAAATATTTTCCCGATTTCGTGTTGGCCGTTTTCAAGTGCTAGGGGTGTGTGGACTTCCAACAAGCTCACTCCTGATTGGTGAGAGTGGTTGCCTTACTGACGATTATTGGTTCCAACATGGAGATGTTCGTAACACAAAGAAGGGGTGAATGAATTTACTTAATTAGATTGGAGCTGGAAGTAAGGCCTTTTCTATGAATGGCATCACACTTACTCAGTCCAGTTCTCATTTACCGTCAATTGTAAGGGACCGTAAAGCTTAAACTAAGGTTTATGCTGAATTATTTCCATGTTCAGCGATCATTTTATGGTTTTAGAGGTAATGCACTCGGCAGTGCTCATCACTTTATCAGAACACATGATGTAGAAACCACTTTTAAAAAGCTCGATCCCATCATCATCTTGCAAAAAGTAATGTGTGAATTGACAGCAGCTCTCCCTCAACAGGTGGTAACAATTTAGAGCAAACCTCTGATGGTGCACTGACCTCAATGTCCTCACTTAAGTTCTCCACAGGGATACCAGACCCATCTTTAGTCGAGAGGGACAGAGAGCCTATTAGGCCACTGATGTTCCCCTTCTCATTCCAAGAAAATGGGTTTTTAGCCAGACTTAGCATCTGCATTAAAAAAAAGTGGAACAGGGTTTAGAACAGGGTTGCACACGATTGGAGAAATTGAGAAAAACTTCAATCTAACACGTACACTGCAAAGACACAAAGCCAAACAATATAGGGTCTCACCCTTATGTCCACTGGTCCCTCTGCAGGTAACAGGTTAGTGGGCAGTTCTGGGAGAGTAAATTTTGGCAGGGAGCTTTCGACAAAACTCAGATTTTGAGTCAGTAAGCTGTCTGGTGTCACTCTGTGGAAAAAAGAGAGTACAGAAGAATTATTTTTGATACATCTCACACAAAAAAATGTGAGGTATTCTGCTTTCAATTGGTTTTATGTCAGGGGCACCAAATGGAAAGAATAAATCCAGTTCATTTAAAATCCCATCCTGATTAAAAAATCCTGTTTTTTTGTGTTTTATCATGTTCTTATGCCTTTTTTCTGATAATGGAGGACATGTATTAAACAAATTAAACTTAAAATCGCATTTTTGACCCACCATTGCAGCAAAAAAAAGCAACAACAAAAAGGTGCAAACAAAAAGGGAAACTGTAAATAAAAAGAACTGTTGCTGCTGCAAGAACAAACAACAAAAAAGAAATGATGTTCGGAAACGGAAAAAAAAACATCAAGTGCTTCAAATAAAAAAGCCAACTTTGCAGTTGTCCAAATAACCATTGTTAACCACACCTCAGATTGATGTTAGCATGATTATTAATGATAAAAAAACCCAAAAACCCCAATAATAAGCTGCCAGAAGTACTTAGCTGTCAGTTGTTTCCATTGGGATGGGTTTTGGTCCCAGGCTCTGGTCAATTAGCTGTGTTTGTTTGGGGTAGACACTCTGGAGTCACACCGTGTGGTGGTACACCAAACTTTGTTTAACTGTGTTTCATTGCATATTGCAGTGGAGCTGCAGCTGCTTTCTGCATACTGGCTTTCTTTGTGTATCCTCTAGTTTACCCTCAAACCTGGGACTACACGGCCTAACCAAATAACACATTTGAAATTATATAAAGTGACAGTGTACACTAATGTTTTCCCTTACTTTCTCGTTTGTTTTCATATTCGTATCATCATTTTCATCATCTCCATCTTCTCACAGCAATGCATGGGCAAGACCCATGCCCGATAATCTAAATCCACTGTGGCCTTTTTATTAGCAGAGTTTCTTTTTTCTCTTTGCACAATGTCTCGTCCACCATCGTTTCTGTACTGAAATTGTTCTGAATGAGGAGTGGGTGAACAATTGCCATTTGAAAAAGACGTAGAAAACACTGCTATGGACAACAGAGAGGGAAAAGGGGGGCGGGGTTGCTCTGCGCCAACAGTCCTTGGCACAACTCTGAGATTCATTTTGTATGAACTCGTGCCGCTCTGCAGAGACTTTGTGCTCGAAAACAACCATTTTTGTAAAACTTCGGCTAAAAACGGCATACTCAT
This sequence comes from Oryzias sinensis, assembly GCA_037389245.1. Taxonomy (NCBI): domain Eukaryota; kingdom Metazoa; phylum Chordata; class Actinopteri; order Beloniformes; family Adrianichthyidae; genus Oryzias; species Oryzias sinensis. The sequence goes on along the minus strand of CM074501.1, from coordinate 15,976,307 downwards.
ATTTAAAAGACCACTGATCAAAAATAATCTGAGTGGGCCTTCAAAAGAGAAACGTTGCTTCCTCGTTTTAGCCAAAGGGAACTCACCTGTTAACCAGCACTCTGATGAGGGCTGTTTTGAGCAGAGTCGGTCCCTCGTCGGGTTCCTTCAGTTTCAGCAGTGCACTCTGGATGTTACTTAAAGCACTGAGAAGAGCATCAGAAACGTTTTTCTGCAAAGACATCACAGCGGTGTAAGTTCGTGGTTGCCCTTAACCAAGTATGTTGGTAAAGGTTCTCATGTATCCATCTTGAAGTGAATACATGGCATCTGGACTAAAAACCTCCTCTCTGTTGATGAGGCCACTTCGATGAGAGGGGAAACGTTTCAAGAGAGAAGATTTGAAGTCCTTAACCAAGGACCTTTTCCAAAAAGAACTACAATTTTTAATACCTAAACGGAAACTACAGACAGTGGTTAGATCAGTTTGAGAATACTGCGATGTTAAACAGATTTGGCAGAACTAGAGACAACAATTCTGCAACATTGATTTTGTGTTAAACAAAGTTGTGGAACAGTGGCAAACAACCTTAAATTTAAAAGTGCTGGTGGAAACCTTTGAATAATTTGATTGTGGCTATAGCAGACTCCAGCTCTAACAGATTCAAAAAGATTTATAAAGAGCTAAAATAAATTGTCAGAGGCTGAGCTCTGGGACTCTAGGCTGTTAAAAGTTCAACTTCCCTTCCGAGAAGGAAACCCAATCTGCTTGGAAGTTCATAACTCACCATGAAAGAATAGTTCAGCATGGTGTCTATTCCCACCACAATGGTGCTGGCAGCTGCGAGCACTTGGTTTCTGCCGTCTTCTGTTCTGCTCACATTCATGTTCATGAGAGATAAGCTGAGGGTCTCGAACAGTGAGGAAGCAGATATCTGTGTGTGAGATTTTCAAGTTTCATCAGAGTGGCTGCAGAGAAAGGTCTTACTAACATAAGACATTAATGCATCAAATTGTCTCAAATTTTGGTAATTGGGTCTTTTTTTTTTTTTCCCTGGCAAGTTAATGTGACTTTCATTCACCAAAAAAACAAAACATTTCCAGAATGCGCTGTGTCATAAGGCTTGGTTGTGAGTTGTTTCAACCATAGCTAACTAATTAGCTCGTGCTTGTTAGTGCGGGAAGTGATAATTTATGGAGAATTAGCATGAAAATAGGAATTACTTGCAATGGTTTAAACTGGTTAAAAAAGCCAAAAGCTGTAAACTTGCACATACAGCCTTAAACTAGATTTTAGGTGTTCTTAAAAGGGTCTTAAAAATACTTAAATCTATCTTGTTTAAATCAGTAGACACCCTGTAAATGAGTAGATACCCTGTGTAGAATAAACAGGGTGTTTAATGATTTACAGGGTATTTTCTTTAAATCAGTAGACACCCTGTTTATTGTAAACAAAGGCATGAAAGTTGAAAAAAAAGGTTGGATGTAAAAAAAAAAAAACTAGAATGTTACATTGATTATTAATTAATTATCTTTATGTTTTTTTTTATTTTAGTTATTTTAAAGGCACCAAACATCTTAACACGTTTTAGGCCTTTGTTATAAATGCCCTCATGTGTGGATACAGGCTTTGTGTGGAGGAAAAATGGGTAAACCTGTCTGGGACACGCAGCTAGTGCTCATGAAAAGTCAAGGTTGTGGACCGCTTGGTGAGCTTATAGGGCAAAAATGGTTGTCCACATTTTCCATAGGCATGCGACGGGTGACAGGTCGTGGTGTACGCTTATACACGGCACATGTCACAGATTTTTCGGGTTTTTTTGACACCCCAAACCATGGAGACCGCATAAGGTTTCCTTTAGCGCTGTTCAAGAGATAAATGCACGTTCCTCACACACGGCCAGATTGTTAGAATTCCAAGATTAGGCAATCAGAGCGTATTGTGTGGGCGTCCTACAAGCACTTAAGGCTGGTTTATACAGTGCTTCACAGTGATCAGCCAACGCATCAATTGTATCCACAATTGCGCGGCCTAGTTCATACTAAGGTATACTGATTTTGCTTGTGACTGTCCTATGATGAACTTGGTGACATTTATACATTTCAAGCGATCGTATCGAGCGTTTATTTTTAACATGGAAAAACACCTGGACTGGATCATACATGTCTTGATCAGACACTTCCTGCGTCTGCGTGCTTCATAATGAGACAGAGGAGGAAGTGGTGTGTTTGTCCACTAAACAGGAGCAGACAATAAAGAAGCGAAATAAATATTTAAAAATATGGGCGTATTGCATTCTCTAGTGATAAGGCCTCAAGGGAACTTTAAGACTCTTGTTTTTCTGTGTGAGGATTTTGATTTTGCTGACGAATTTTCTAGAAGAAATATATACGGTATTTGTTTTTTTTTTTTTTTGGTTATTTATCTTTGCTGGCCTGCGATCTACCCTCATGTCCTTGAAGATCAACAGGTCGGTCGCAATAGACGAATAGAGCAACCCCCGCCTTAGAGTGAACATCTTTCCTATTTCCAACAAATCTAAAAAAACAGACATATTTTTCTCTTTGATTTCATTGTTTAATAATAACTGTAATATACAGACCTGGTTTCTATGCACCTTGGCTGAAGTGTGACATGTTTAAAGTGGAATTTGTACCTGAGCAGACACACGGAGTTCAGCTCTCTCCTGGGCTAAAGCGGTCAGTCCTTCAGCTAAAGCCTGAGCATCTTTTGGAGTGCTGGGAGGAGCTTCATTGATAATGTTGACCATTGTGTCCACCATCTCCTCTCTGAGCTGTTGGAGATAGAAAAGAAATATGAGCATGAGGAAATTAACAGTTCAGTCTGACATTTGTTGCATTTTATTTAAAAAAAAAAAAAACTATAGTGGGGACACATTGTTCCCCTTTCCCCTCCCTGTTGCATAGCAGACTGGTATAGGAACCTTATGGCCCACCCAGAACATTTTCAACACTAAAAATAATCTCATTTGCCTTTTGTTGTCTGTTCTTCATTCACAACAATTTTAATAAAGAAATACTATAATTTTAAGCTTAATTTTCTTTGTTTATGTCCCCCAACATCAGAAAAATGCTATGTTAAAAAACATCAAAACACTATTTGTATCTAAGTGGGACTTTAATTGTGCTCTTAGTACATGCACAACAGGAGTACAGTACATGAATTTTTCAAATCTCTAAATTTTTTCAACATATTTTATTTACACAAAATAATATCTGAAATTGGTTTGATATATCTGTGTTTAGTAAATTTCATTGTCTTTTCTTTATCTTTAATGCTTAAAATAAACGAATAAAATCAGAAGGAAATACATTCTTTGGCCCAGTAGTTTCATCTCTGCCAAACCTCTGTGGTTCGTATTTGCGCTGCTTCCTTGAGAGGTCACCACAGCGACTCCTCATTTCGCCATTTCAATCTTATTTTCATCAGATTGATAAAAAGCCTCTCAGTCAGTTCCTGCTTCAGTGCAACTCCACAAATCAGAGTTAGGTTCATGCCTCAGCTCACCTTTGACCCATCAGGTTTGTTGTTTAGGCTTCCAGCAACAGATGAAAAGATTTGTCCAACGGTTTCTCCAGAGAGCTGACCATTTGTCTGTAGCTTCTCCAACGTGTTCACCACTGCAGCATGCAGATCATCAGTGGAGTTGGGTTTTGGTGTAAAATCCAACACCTGAGAGAAAAAAAGCTTCATTTTACAAGAGTCTAAAGTTGATTATATTTAAAGTTTATTTTTTTATTTACAAACCTGGGCAGTGAAGGATGTGTTTAGTGATTCGCTGCCATTTGCCACAGTCACAGTTATAAGCAGGCTGTAGTTTGAACTGATGTTTCCAAGGGGAAGGAAGACTGTCTGCACCTCTTTACTTTCACTGCAACGCAACTGTTTGTCTGAAAATAACAAAAATATGTTTTTTATTCTGAGAAGACGAAAAGGTTAGACTTTTTATTGTTTTTAATTACGCACAGTCAGCTGTAAAACAAAACTGACAGCCCACACAAGGCTGCTGAGTGGTGCAGGTCAGGTTAAAAGCGTCGAGGATGGTTCCCGTGGACGGGGTCGCGGCGCACAGCAATTCAACATTTGTTGGGGTCCCTTCTGTGGTTTGGTTCGTTTGAGTAGGGGAGGAAGATGAGGAGGAGGATGACGGCGATGGGTATGGCAAAGAGGGTAAGGGGGAGGACGATGATGACGAAGAGGATGACGATGGCGAAGAGGATGTTGATGAAAATGATGGTGAGGAGGGTGATGAGGATGACGATGGCGAAGAGGGTGTTGATGAAGATGACGGTGAGGAGGGTGATGAGGATGACGATGGCGAAGAGGGTGTTAATGAAGATGATGGTGAGGAGGGTGATGAGGATGACGATAGCGAAGAGGGTCTTGATGAAGATGATGGTGAGGAGGGTGATGAGGATGACGATAGCGAAGAGGGTGTTGATGAAGATGATGGTGAGGAGGGTGATAAGGATGGCGATGGCGAAGAGGGTGTTGATGAAGATGACGGTGAGGAGGGTGAGGAGGATGATGAGGATGACGATGGCAAAGAGGGTGATGATGAAGATGACGGTGAGGATGATGATGAGTATGACGATGGCGAAGAGGGTGATGATGAAGATGACGGTGAGGAGGATGACGATGGCGAAGAGGGTGTTGATGAAGATGACGGTGAGGAGGGTGATGAGGAAGAGGATGATGTTGTTGTTATATCTAAAATATATTCTAAGTACTGTGGTGCAGGTTGGCCTAAAAAGAGACATTTAAAACTATGACGATTGAATTTTTAAAGCAGATATTTCTATACTTTATGTTATAATTCGTGTGACAAACAGTGGCTTACATATCCAAGCACTTTAGCGGTATATTAATAAGTATTAATGTCAACTCACCAAAAACAATAACCACAGTGACATTTTGATTCCGGCTTCCAGCATCTGAAATTCGTTGTTTTTTCACTTTATAACTAGTTTTGCGGCTTTCTTTCTCTATTAGTGGGATTTGCTCTGCACTGATGTAGCAGTCCTTTGTGTCTGCCTAGGAGTAAATAAGCATTTTCACTTCCTAAAGCCAATTTCTTTGTATTTATTTAATTTAATCTGGTACTTACATCCCATTTACTTTCATCATCTGTTTCCTGAATGTACCAATCAACTGTTGGACAGCTGTTATCACAAATCAGTTCAATATTTGCATCTTCTATCTTTCCTTGTACTGTACAACCATCCGTGCAAGTAATTCTGGGAAGAAGAAGAAGATATTGGAAAAGTTAATCTTTGCAAAAGCAAGTTGAGTATACAGTAAACTAATATAAATGGAAGACGATAGCTAATGTTTACTGGGTGTACACATTGACTGTATATGAGAACTGGATTCGGTGAGTGTGACATCACCCACAGAAAATGGTTTACTTCTGGCTCCAATTAAATGAAGTCTCCATTTTTTGGCAATACGGACGCTGCCATGTTGGAGCCCGACGACGTCAGTGATTCTGGTACTTATTGTCTAGTCTTATATCCTTAGCTTTGATCTGTGTTGATCTATATATCCTCAAAAAATCAACAATTCTGTAGCTTCCCCTTAAAACACATTTGTTGGTCGGTTGTGGCATAAAGTGTCAGAAAACAATTTATTTTACTCCATTTAATGTTGGGAGACACAAAGACCTTTTACAGTGCCCATACCTTATGTCTTTTCCATTGTAGCGAGTTGGTGTGAGTGTAATGCACACATCTTTGATGACAAGTTTCGTGGGTCCCCCCTTCAAATCCAAGCTATACTTGTCAAAGTGAAACGGTTCCAGGCAGTTTCCTTTAATTGCAGGGTTTCTAATACCAGTATACTTGTCTTTGCAGATACAGGATCCTTCTGCAAGAAAACAGAGACAAGCCGGGCACAGGTCAGTGCATCATTCATCATCTATGTAATGGATTACTCTCGGTTTGGCCAAAAATGAATTTCATGCTCTTCCTTATCACAATTAGCAGAATAAGCAACATATCAGTCCAATAACACAAACATGCTTCATTAAAAAAAATGGATGTAACTTTTATTTTTACTTTAGACGTGTCAGAAATTTAAAAAATAGGTGGATTTATGCTTAAAATGGATTTAATTTACCTGCTACTTGATAAGCACAACCGCTGTTATCTAAAACAGTTCTAGTTTGCAAGCAAACAACTTTCACATTAACTTGTTCTGCCTGAGAACATACTGGAATGACTTAACGATTTAATGCACTAATTAATATTTTTCACTCTTTAATTGCTTTGATATATGATGGTGATTAACTGCTGCTTCACATGAAAAAAAAAGTTACTTTGGTTGCAAAACATGGTGGATAACTTCCTTTAGCCATAACCTCATGAACAATTAAAGGGGGTAAACTGTACGGGCACTATGAGTTGTTCACAGTGGTCTTTTGCTTATCCCGTTTTAAGCCCAACTCAAACAAACTGTGTTGTTTTCTAGGACATACTGTAGTTTCTGCAGAGCGGCAGGAAGAGTTGTGGGTTGGACTGTTGGAGTGGAGCAACCCCGCCCCCCTTACCCTCCCTGTTTTGTTAGAACTTGGACCAGGGAGCTTGTGTCCCGCCCAGCGTGTTTTCTACATCACAAATATGATCTTTTTCAAAGGGTGTTTTTTTTTGTCTGCTACTGATTCACAACAATTTGAATATAGAAATACTAGCTTAACTTTCTTGATATGTGTCCCAAGAACATGGTAAAACACCAGTTAATTTCCCCTTTGTGCGAATGGTAAAGTTTTATCATTTTTTATCCCATTCAATTCTAAATCACTATTTTGATTCAAAATGGGTTTTAGGGACAATATAAAACATGTGAATACATTAGTTTGAGAATGTGATTTTATTTTTTGATTTCCTCATATTTTAAAATCTGCTGGTGTTTATGGCCCTTAACTTTTGCAGCTGTTTCTAATTCAATTCCTGCAGTTTTCATAAAATCACGGAGGACAAAAATATCAAAAGCACAAATATTAATAGAAACATACAAAAATAAAAATTCACATTTTTCAGTTTGGGTCCACTTTTGTCTTCAAGACTTACAAACATCATGGTGTGTCACAAAAAACGGTGATCACAAACCCAGTTTGAAGCATGCTTTGGTTTGAAAGAGTTTTAAAACATAAAACACTCGTCCATCTTTTCAGATACAGTTTGAATATAAATTTCTTCGTAACCCTTGTGCTTTCCTAGGCACTGTACCATTGGGAGTTGGGTCATCTAGACCCACTAGACAGCTCTGAACCTTTTTTCTTCAATGATTTGTGATCTTCACTGGTGTCCATGGATGACATGAAATCTTTCCACCTTTATCCACCTTTGTCATGGTAGGGAGAACACGTCAAAGTAAGGGTGGGGTCATCTGGACCCCATAGGATAGCACAAGGGTAATGGTCATGTCACACAGCCATTATGTACATTTTGCACACAAATGACTGAAATGAAGGAGTCTTACTGCAGTTCCATTCAAAACGGGATAAACCACTTAGGATTGTTTCATCTGACAGTGATAATATGATGGAGTCAGACGTGCTCGTCACAGAGGCTGGATATGCAGAAATTTCCACCGCAGATCTCGAATCTCTGACAAGTCGTTTTTCCTGAGAAAAACAAACAAAGATTCATCAATGCATCGACTTCTCTGGTAAAATTCAACTGAACATATTGATGTAAATATTCTCTTACCTGTTTCTTGTTGAAGCCGGTCAAACTGTCAACTTTTTGAGACGAGAAAGCGTTCCATGCTCGGATTTTTATTTGGACACATTCTGTGACAAACACACAGGAAAGAATTAATTGTTTTGGTGTTCAGTTGAACTAACCACCATTATGAATTATTCATATAAGGCAATTTCCAGAAAAACGGAGTGCACAGATTCACTTAAAACTGTTTTTATGTAAAATAAAATAAAAAACATTTTTTATAAACTTTAATAAAAAGAACATAAAAAAATTTCAAAGAGAAGTTTGCATAAAGCAGCAGTGATGGACAGACCACAGATGGAGCACGACAGCTGTATTCTTCATGTGAGCAGAAAAATATCACAAATGCCAATTCACATCAAACTTCACAGAGACTTATGACGGAAAATATGACAAATTCAGCTCCTTTTCAACTCCTCAAAGTTTTTTTTCTAGTAATAGGTCACATCAGATGTCACACCTGGGTGGGCAAAATTGGTGCCCACCTTTGACCATTTCCCTCGGGGAGCAGTGAGCTGTAAACACAGCTGTGCGCAGCAAACATTTGGTGGTTTAACCCCCTGAATCCAACCTTTTCATGAGTGTCGAGCAGGGAGGCTGTCACAGACTGGTGTCAATTTTTCAACCAAACCTCTGAGCTGATTTGGACAAAGTGAGAGTTTTCATGTTTTTTTGTTGTTGCTTTCTTTCCATTTCATTTTGAGTCTCTGAAATTCTAAACATTTTTATTATTTTCCCATATATATGCATATATGTGTATATATATATATACACGCATATGTGAGTGTGTATGACTCTTTTTTTTAAATGTCTATACTAGAAAAAGTTTTGACTTTTATTCTGTCTCAGTTCTGACTGAACAATATGGACCTACCTTTAGCTGGACACTGAATGACAAACGTTCCACTCTTTACATCCATCTTTCTAGTTTCAACAAGTGAGCTGTGTTCTCCTTTCATCAGGAAGCTGAGATACACAGGAGCTCCACGTTTGAGGGAAACTCCAACAGCAACACGGTGAGTACCAAAAGGGTCGACTGTGTCTTCAAGGATGGAAGCCTGAAGCCCAGATATTTTCTCCAAAACACAAACCTGAAGACAAACAAAAAGCACTATTTATTTTTGCCCCAAATCACTGTTTACAATCATAGACCTTATGCTTGTTTGGAAAATTCTGTATTATTTGCAGCCACTTTAATAGTTTGTCTCCTAAAAAGTGTCAACAATGTTGGATCCTGAAAGATTAGTAATAATAGAAACTTCCCAACATTTCAACTCTCCTTTAATTCTGAATATATTCAAGCAGTTGATGATCACAGTCTGCCATTTGTCAGGATGTGCTAACAACAGACCTGTGTGACTGAGTCAAATCACATTAGCTGTTTAATCCGTGTTCACGCTTTAGAAAAACATAAATGAACAAGTAAATAGACAGATTTCCATTGTGTATCTGGAATTTGTATCTTTTCGTTTGCCGTAAAAGCATCAGGGAATTACAGATTGTGTCTAAAAACAAAGTAGGATTAAAGTGGTGCGTCGTGAGGCCGGCAACGTGGAATGTAGAAGTATATTGGTTTAAGCCCCACTCTGATCATCCTTTGAGGGAGTGTTCATTCAAAATTCACCTCTGAGTTATAGGTGGGGCCGCTGGTGCGGAGCGAATTCCCCACTTCCCGTCACCCATCTGTTAACAGCCCCTCACAACCCCAACCTAACATCATCATTAGCAACCTGGCACAGTACAACCTTCTGGTTTCATGTGATCAATGTTCTTTTGTGCATTGTCCCTTATTTTAAATAAATAAACTGTAAGGTCTGTGGAATGGAGCGGAACAGGAAGCTCACCAATTTAAGCTTCTATTTCACACCTACGAGATTTTTCAAACTGCATTTTTTTCATCTGCTCCTGATTCACAATGTTTTGAATAAAAAAGCTTAATTTTCTTTAAAAATGTCCTGCATATTGAGAAAAATATTACAAGAACACAAACAATTTTCCTTTGGTTGGGTCTTTAAGGAAAACCAGATCACTCTGACAAACCTGCAGGTCTGAGGAAACTTCAGGAGTTGTGACCACGTTGGAAGCATAAATGGTTAATCGGTGGCAGCCGCTTCCCAGCTGTTTAACTGTGTCTGCCATCACTGAGATGTTTTTGGGTACATTTCCTTGAAAAACAGATAAACCAGCCAGAAATTGCTCACCAATTTGAATTCTGTAGGCCACATTTGTACCTGGGAAGACGAAAAACAAGTTGTTTTTTAAAATAATTGCTTCAAATTTAAAAAAGATTGAATACAAAAATATTGAGAAAATGTGAGGAGAAAACTGTGTCAAACACAATGAATGCTTACCTGCTTTTACTCCCATTTGAATTTGAAATGCTTCTCCACGCAGAGCTGTGCATTTGGTTTCAGAAAAAGACTTTTTCCTTGTGTAGCACCTGATGGCACCAATCTCTCTGACGGGTTCTTGAATAGTAACCGTTTTATGGGCTGTAAAGTGCATTTGACCGCTGGAGCTGGAGCACTCACATTTGACAACAAATGTTCTTGGGTTTGTGTACTTGTGCATCACACTGCTCCTCAACCTGAAAAAAAGAACATTAGGATTCAAGACAAATATAAATGAAAAATATCAGAAATAGTTAAACTAGTAAATTCCAAAAAAACAACAAAAAATCTCAGAAAAATGTAGGTTAAACAATGACAATCAACTACAGATTAAGTAACCTTTTACTTGAACAGCAGTAACTGGCTCTCTGTGCAGTCTGCAGGATTTGTGGGGTTGAAAAATAAAAAAATCTGTACGAATTGCCATGCATTTCACCCACTTCACTCTTACTCTTCAGACAGCCTGTTTCTCTCCGTGAGGGCAGCTGGGGGCTGAGGCTCAAGGCAAAGTGAATACATGTCAAATAAAGGTTACCGGACAAAAAAATGACTTTTTCTTAAAGGCTAAACTGGATTTTAAAGTGATCTTATCTCTTTAGCGGTGACAAACTTTCTTTTTCATGACGGCTACAGTTAAGCCCAGCTTCTGATCTCCCCTCAGCTGTCAGGGCGTCTGGTTACTAAGCGACTGTTTTACATTTGCACACATCTCTGGCTCTGACTGTCTTTTGATCGCCTAGTAATACATCGGTCCTACTTTGATTAAAATTCCTTATTAGCTTTGTCTCTCTTTTTTTTTTAAGAGAGCAAACTTCTCAAATTGTTGTATACATCTCAGTGCAATATCTTTTTATTTTTTATTAAGTTTGGGTTAAACTGTAAGGGTTTACCTGCCATGAAAAATACTTTCTGTTTTGGTAGAATAGAGAGAGAGAGACATGATTTCATGTCTGCCTCAGAGTTTTGTGAGATGCAAAGCTGTCAAGCTGGTTCTCGTGTAATGATGCTACAAAAGTATAGAAAGTAAGTTTTTAAACCAATGGATGCTGTCACATGGAGGTGCACTGAAAAAAAAGACAGAAGAATGTGACAAAACATTGGAGGCCACTTATTCTAATGTGCCAAAAAAACAAAAACAGTTCTGCAGTTTGTTTTGAAAACCGACGTAGTGAAGTTAGTCCGTGAACTTGCTGCTCACCCCTGAGGAGGACTGAAAGAAATTGTTTGCCCATCTCCTGTTTGCAGCCTGCAGAGAAGATCCTGCACGTTTGCGAGCAGCTTCACTTCGATGACAACATCCTCTAAAACAGCAGCTACATCTTTCACAGACAGTGAGAACCCTGGTGAAGGAAAAATGAATGTGGTTAACGAACAACAAACCTCAACAATAGGGAAGAGACTAATCACAGCTGTTAAAAGTTAGCAAGAATAAAAGATATTTACCTTACGAAAGTGATTTTTTCCTCTCAAAATTTCTTACAAAATTGCATAAGCCAGGTTAAAGTTACTGAAAACAGCACAACAAAGTTCCATTTAAAAAGAAGTTGCTGCTCGTCAGATTGTGTTTGAGTCTTAAACTGTCCAATTAAAAAGTAAATTATGGCCGGGGGAACGAAATGTTGCTACCTAATTTAAGTGTCATTCAAAAACTGAGGAAGGTGGCATGTTTTGAAGCTATAGTTCCTGCTCGAGTTTTCATACAACTACATGGATGTCAATCGCACCTTATTGACATTTAATAAAATAGTGGTTAACCTGTATTTCTAACGTAATCGAATGTCTTTGTGACACTTACAATAATCCATATGAATGGACTTCTCTTGGGCTACCCTTATGCTTTCTCCCCTTGGTTAAAATGTAGAAAATTAAAGCACCATGTATGTGAATGTGAAGCACCCATAAGAAACACACAATGAAAGTTAGATGGTAAAGCGCAGAGCGGAAAAGATTCACTGCGAGAAACCCGTCTGCGATTGAAACATTAAATACATATTCATGAACTGACAAGTATGCACGGCACCGAGCTTCTCCATGTTTATAAATGTGACAGGCCAGAGTGCGGTGAGGCTGCAAAGAAATAAACACTAAGTCAAGCGTGACACTGAACATGCCAGTGGAATGGTGCTCATGTGCAACAGCTGACTTTTTATAGGATCATATTTGCCTGCCAACCGTTTCCTTTCAGCTACTTTTAAAGCTTTAAATTTTTCCATTTTTAGATCTGTCATGATTAAAAGCAAATATTTCTACAGAAACCAACTCAGTTGGAAAAGAAAACAGTGTCTGTATTTCAGGGTTTCAAAAAAAAAGTAAGACAGTGTAAGGATTGTGGAATCTAATTTGAATTTTAGTGATATTTCCTTGGTTCCTGTCATTTTCTGTTTGTCAGCCAACAGCCACATCAGGTTTAGGTTTTCCATCATCCACAGCTGTCTTGATTTGTGTTAATGATCCTTGGTGTATTTAAGTCTTTGTCTGAATTCCCTCACTACTTAGTGCACTATATAGGTCAGTCTCCATTTTTATCGGGCTCTCAGACGCTACGCTTGTGTCCGTTTCCAGGGCACTCGATTTTGGAATTGTAGATTTGAACAGCACTGCAAAATGGCGAACATGCTATATAGTGCAATATAAAGGGGTTAGGGTGGGAATTTGGAAATACCCTATGTCTTTGTTCAAATTCCTTCCATACTTCCTAACTAGTAGATGAGGTCTCACAAAGCGTTTCGGCATATTGCCCATACTGTATTGATACTGTGTTAATACTGTGTTACTCAATACTGACTCCTGCTGGCCTAAGAACATCATTGCAGGCAAACAAGTTAAGAATCTCCACTGATTTACTGATTAATTAAACTAGTGTAAACACAATATTAGTCATTGTAGTTGTGGCTTCCTCTTTCCAATGTCTTGGTCTATAAAGTCCCAGCATTGAGGAGGTGATTTTAAGTTTGACAGTTCTGGTGAACAAATGCAACATTTAACCTCTGAAACATGCCTATTGTAAAATAAGTCAGTTTGACATGGAATAGTATTCTGCTAGATCAAGCGGAAACCGAGAGGAACGGGGGGGCCAAAAAGCCAAAAACATAATTAAAACTATGAAATAATTCCATGAAACCTAATTAAAACTCCACATTCAACACCTTTAGGAAAGACTCAATAAAATAAAACATCAACCATAGGTGGGCGGGTAAAACAGGGCGAGAATATTTCAATGGCTGAAAGCTGGGCGCGGATCCGGCGGTTAAAGATTTTTTCATTCTCTGTTAAACTTGCCGCTGGACTGATACAGCACCCAAGTGACAAAAATGTTGAGAAGGTCTGGTAATCAAAACAAAATATTTTTCTAATAGATTAGACCAATTATCAAACCATCAATAAAACTGCCCAATTTGGTGGAAAACCGCAGAATCTGGCAACACTGCGGGTTGATGCGCTTCCTTGTTTGGCTCCTCTGTGACACAACGACACAGTGGCTTTGTCGGTCTCGTGACTTTTCCTGGAGCGATATGCGCACCGACACAGGGTTTCACTCTATGAGTTTGACACGTGAGGCAAAGCATCGGTGTTGCCAGATCAATCGCTAGGACTATATAGTGCACATGTGTCAAACTCAAGGCCCGCGGGCCAAAGTGGCCCTCCATGGCATTTTATGTAGCCCACAAGAGCATAAAGGTTTTTAATTTCTTAAAATAAAAATAAAAATTGGTGTGCATTTATCCATATATATGGGGAATCTTACTTGAAATATCGGATTGGGCAACTATACATTAGGACTTATACACTGTCAATATGACCTAACCTGACAGAATCCAATGTAAAAGGATTTATGCTAGAGTAACAAGCAAACATATGTTTTCTATGCAACTTTAATTGTCACTTTAAAAAGTCATAATAAATAAATAATGAGTTATTTAACATTAAGGAGTAGTTCCATTTATTTTTCATTACATTTAGTTACATATATAAGTTATATCTGGCCCTTTGAGGACAGCCACTATGCTGATGTGGCCCTCAGTGAAAATGAGTTTGACACCCCTGATCTAGTGTCTTGGGTTTTAAAGGCAATTTTGGACACCATTCTCATTACTTTCTTTTTTGTTTCTAAATATGACGTTACTGATTTCACAAAGTAAAACCCTAATCAATACAAACATTTTAAGATTACTTTTTATGAATCCACTGTGATCTAATTTTGAAAATGTTGATGGTTTATCAAAAAAAAAAAAAACATTTCATACATTTTAATGTGCAAAAAAATGTTCAAACGCAATGCATTGTGGTCTGTTTTCCTCAATCAAGTGAACATCGATGCATAGTTTTTTGCAGAGACTTCTGGGAGATTTTCGGGCACTCAATTTTAGAATTCGGACAATAGAATGGCGAATGCACTATATTGTGCACAATCTAGTCAGTAGTAAAGGATTTTGGACACAACCTCCAATTCCAAAATTCAGGGCCCCAGGAAATTTCCTAGAAGTCTCTGTAGCAAAACTTTGTTCATTAATGCTCAGTAGATTGGTATATATAGATCACAAAGCAATGCGTTTAACCCTTGTGCTATCTTTATTGAAGTAATTGAAATTATTAAAGAAAAAAGGTTTAGAGCACTGTCTAGTGGGTCTAGATGACCAGACTCCCAATGTTAAAGTGCCTAGGATAGCACAAGGGTTACACAATTTTTCATTTTCAAAAAATCTACAAAATCTTTTTTTTTATAAATTTTATTAATATTAACACAAGAGATCAATAAAAAAAAGTCTTTGTAAAATGTTTATATTTGCCGTTTAAAAACAGTGTCCAAATTACATTTAAATCCAGAGCATTGGAAAGTTTTGCGCCATATAGCCTTTTAGGGGTCAGGGAGCGGTATATGAATGAAGTGTGTGGTTTTTCCTTGTCAAGTCATGTATTTTGTCACTCTTTTGTTGTTTCCAAGTTTCTTTCGTGTTTCTGTTTATTTAAATATGTACGTTTTTGACACCAGGCCAGGTCTCATCCACCAGCTGCTGACAGTCCATCGTGAAAGTTGACGAAAATGAATCACAGATTTGTTGTTTCCTGTTGATTTGTTTGAGTTCTTTTAATTAATGCCACACATTTTCCTTTTAATAAAATCACTACAAAGTATTAATAATGTTGCAGAATAAGTTGGAGAAAGATTGGCAGGTACATTAAAGTTGTAAAGAGGAACACTTTGTGGTCAAACTCTAAAAACAATGTCTCAGTTTCTTGAAATGCCGGTTGTTGCTGTAGAGTTTAATGGATTCATTTATATTCAGTGCATCGGGCATCATTGGTAAAGCGCATTGACAAGAATGACAAAGGGGAAGTTTATTTTCACTGCTTTAAGCTTCATTTCTGGGCTTACAAGAGCACAAGTGAATACTGCATGCAGCTCTGTAGTGTCTGTGGGTGCAGGACGGTAAACATTTATGCCTTACATCTCTACACTGCAATGGGTTGAACTTTCCTCTCAAGTAATACCAGTTTTTAGATTTCTTTCAGACAGCCTTACTTATCTTGTTTAATATTTGTTCGCTTTTACATTATTGGAAAAAAAAAAAGGTTATAAAATGCCAGTTGCAAGACCACAGTAGCAGTGAGACCTCGTAAAATTACAAATAAATAAAATTCAACAAGACCTAAGTTGTTGGTACGAGATTCTATCTTTCCTCAGGCTCATATTCTGTGTTAATGAAAGCAATCATCCAAACTAAGCAACTGCAGTTGGCATTAAGGGTTCTTAAATGGACTGAAGTTTCTGTTGATCCAACAGTCCGTGAATGCTGCTATCAAGCAGACTCCCCTGCTTTACTTGATTGCGCAGTAGATGAAGGGCCTTTGAAGGCATTTAAATGTGTTGCTCTGGGAAATGCTGATTATGTTTAAGATTATTTTAATCTCATGTTTGTTTGTCTCATTAATCATGATGCGGGTTCTTTATACATGCTTTGCATCACAACTTCACCTGAGAGGCAGAAATATGAGTCAGCACTACTTTGAGCCTTAGTCACCGGTATGGGTCAACATGAATATGAATCTGCAGACCTGGGCATGTCAGGCCTTAGGCTACGTTCACACTGCAGGCTGAAACGACCCAATTCCGATTTTTTTGCCCCTATGTGACCTGTATCTGATCTTTTCATGACAGTCTGAACAACACAGATCCAATCTTTTCAAATGCGACCCAGGCCACTTGGGTATGTGGTCCTGAATCCAATACGTATCCGATCTTTTGAAATGCGACCGCCGTCTGAACGGCCAGGCCACATGTATCCGACCCTTACGTCATCGATACACTACAAACGTTGTAATTCTGAAGTAGGCGGGAACAAGAACATAAACATCAACCATGGTGGACGATGCTGCTGAGACTAGTCAGTTGAAGGGAAGCGAGGTCACCGATTTGATTCGTATTTGGGGTGACAGCTCTATTCAGGCCAAACTCCAGGGCTCTTATCGTAACCGGGCGGTTTTTGAAAACATCTCCAGCGAAATGGCCGAACGTTGTGTTGAACCTTTCCCGTGATGACATTTTTTTCCCCTTTCCGACGGTGGTCAGAAGCACGGGGGACCGAAGGCGGATCCTCCTCCGGGGTTCACTTCCCCGTTCTGACCCTCAGATTCTCCAGAGCGGGTTAATAAAGAGTCAATAGCATTTATTCTGGGGGAAGCCTTCTTTTATTACCGTTCTCCTTCCTCTCTAACACACAACATGAATGCGCGCCCCCACTGCCCCCCTCACTCCCTACCTCGCTGCACGCGTGCTGTCCTCGCTCTTACACACACACACGCGCGTGGCTGCAGCACATAAACATCCCCATTCCACAACAGTGGGTACAGACGATCCTGGCTCCAATGCCTTCTTAAAATGAGAAGATTGTAATTGTGCTGGCTCCTTTGTAAAAATAAATTAAAAGAGCTCCGCTGTTGACAACACTGTTGTTGACATCCATTGCTAACGTTAGCTACTTCCGCAAACGACGAGTGACGTCGTTCACTGTTGAGAACTGGTCACTTGTGGGTCATTTCACATTCACACAGGAGATCACAAAAGCTTGCATTTAATTGGAAGTGTGAACGGCCTTGCGAAAAAATCGGATTTTTTCAAAAAATCCGAATTGAGCATTAAGCCCTGCAGTGTGAACATAGCCTTACACACACTTGGGTTTACCCGTACGGGTGCTGCTGGTTATTGAGGTGTCTGTAGAGCGCTTCTCTCCGTGTCAAAATCAGCTGACTAACAATAATCGGCTTATGCTATGGTCGCAAATATGGTCACATATACAACTGCCACCGCGTGATGGGGAGCCATTCGCAGAATTTAAAGATTTCTTCCTGCCACCGGGTTTCTTAGAAATCGCTGGCATGGTCATGAATGCAGACGGTGGCCCTCAGACGTCGGTGGATGTCACCATTACAAAATCAGGCGACAGCTGGGTGGCCACACGGTGGTGGCAGCCTGATTGCCGGAAGGCAGCAGCTCTAATTGGACGATGTGTAACTGTTTCTGGACGGCAGCCGTCGATATCAAGTAGTAGAGGTATATAAATAGTGAGTCATTTTGCATCATTCGAAACTCAGATTCTTCCTTTTCATGCTTCTTGTGCGTGTTGTTCTTCTACTATGAGTAGTGCTGCAAGTACAATGTTCAGGACCCCTGCTGGCCGGGATCATCAAATTGTTTTCCGGTCATCACCAAGCCCCCAGCCCATGTATAGGCACTCCGTTGAGTGCCCGGGCTGCTGCTGTACGATTTTTAACAATGGGGCAGCAGTCTGAAATCGGCAGATCATCAAACGATTTTGGGGAAAATCGAGACTTTCCTATCAGTCAATTATCACGCTGCTGCCTTCCTGCCACCCCCCAGTCCCTGGACTGCTATCATGCAACCTCTAAATGTGTCCCAGCAGCCATTGACCAATGTCAAAAATTTTCCAGTAGCCGTAAAAATTTTAACTAAACCTCCGTGGCGATTGTGTGGTATGTAAAAATGCCACTGCCACCTCCCAATCACAAAAGCCGCTGTGCTGTCACCCGGCGATTTTCTGAAAAAATTGCATTTAGGTTGTTGCATTTTGGGATATGTGACCATAGTCTAAGCACTTCACTGCTATCGCTGCATAAACTTAAAACACTTAATATATTTTGAGCATTTTTGCAGCATGAACCTTATTGTTCTATAATTCATAATTCACAACTAGTTTTTTATGAGCACATAATGCTTTATTTTGTGCATAGACTCATAGAGAAAAAAAAGACACAGTAATATTACTCTGGTCAGGGAGAAGAGCATTGACTAACATCTCTCGCAGACATTGTTTAGCAAAATATACGATTGTTTGCAGAAAAGTGTTGATAGAATCAATTATCCTCATTGTGGTGGAAGTTTGTGTTTGGATCCAGAAACCTAAAAAACTGCATAACATACCATCACTGCAGTGATACTCCACAGACAGGTAGCTCCTACCCCGAGGACAGAGTTCATCCAACGAGTTCATGACTTTGGTTATGTTGCAGATGCGTTGGCCATGACAGTGAGCTGGAAAAAAACAAAAAGGTTCACCATGAGCAGCTGATAAACTACAGCAGGGATTCCGACACAGTGGGCCATGCTTTAACGTCAGCATGAGGGTCAGGAATCAATCCTCCAGAGAATGAAGTCAGTGCAGCTCTCCCACTCACACAAAGAAGTGATGGAGAAATCTTTCAAAGAGACATTTTTGAACATTAGACCGTCAGTTTAAAGTCGTAAATACTAAAGAACAGCAGCAACACAGTTGTAGCACATAGAAATGAAGACGGACTAAATAAACAGACAGATTTCAATGAAAATATTTAAAATCACTTCAATATTGTTGTCTTTGTACAGTGATTCATTGTTGGATGAATATAAATATCCCTGACTGTAGACAGAAACTGATAATCTCCACAACAGAAAAAATAGTCTTTGTTACCACTTTAATCAGAAATAAAAAAGGGTGTTTTATTTCTGTGGATTAAAGGAAACAAATGACACGTGCATCAAACTAAAGAAAAAAGGAAGATGAAATTACTAAAGGCATTTGACTAAAGCTTATGAAAAGTGAAAATGACTTTTCTTGAAGTGAATTCAAGACTATGGGGTCTGATTTTACAAATAGCCCAAATTAAAAGGGCAAAATTGCTTGTGCATGAAAACATAATGACTAATTTGTGGCAGTGAAATGGTTACATAATAGAAAATACTGATTTCTGGTAAAAAAATTAAAAAAAAAAAGTAACATTTTAGAAAATACTGATCCTTGGTCAGAAAATAAATTGTACAAACTAATTTGTGGCATTACAATAGTTAAATCGTACAAACGACTAGATCATGGCAACAAAAGAGATACACTGTACAAACAAAATACTAATTTGTCCCCACAAAATAGCTAAATCATCATGGAAATGTCAAATTTGTAATCATACAATTGTTAAATTGTACAAAATGTTGATTAGTGGTTGATTAGTAATACAGTACAAGCAATTCATGGCCACAAAATAGTTAAATCGTACATACAAATGTGTCTCAACCAATCAGTTAAATTATATAAAAGACTGATTTGTTGCCACAAAATAGTTAAGCTGTATGAACATAACACAAATATGCGGCCACAAAATAATTACATTATAGGACAAAATGCTAAATTGTGTCCATGAAATACCAATTTTGAGGTTACAACTGTCCCTGGACTGGTTGGTGAATAAATTGAGTGGACCTTTGCCTGGCCTTTTAATGCCCAATTAAATTTTCTCTCTGAACTGATTTCTTGCAATGCCAGGATTTTTAAAATGCATTTGTAGCTCATTCCTAACCTAAAATTAAACTAATGATGTCTTTGTCCATCATATTACATTAGTCTATATCTATTTTATTACCCAACAGCACACAATAATGTTCTTATGAGTAATTAGTAGCCTCTTTTGTTTACATGTTTTAAATATTTTGTGGCCACAAATAGAAAAGAATGATGACATGCCATTTTCCCTATACATGTCATAACTTTCTCCTCTACAGCAACAGAAGTATCCCATCCAAGTTTTAAATGTTGTCATTTTTTACTGCAAAAAATTAAAAAAAAACATAAATGTTAAACAGAAAAAAATGCTTTCCAACAAAGATCTAAAGTACACAAATACAATGTTAAAAAAACAGATGCAACTCCAATAAACTATATTTTTATTCCAAAAGGGATCACAATTATGTGCTATAACTCTTTCATGTTTTTTTTTTTTACGTAAAATTCAAACTTATAACTTTTTTGAACCCTCCATGTAACATTGTAAATGAAAATGAGTCTAATGGTCATTGCAAACAGCCTGTATGATTGGCAGATGCACTGGTGGGTGCAGAGACTATGGGGTTAAGTTCCAGATCATGCCATGAAGCTCCATCTCTTTTCTGAATGTGAATATTTCTTTCTCTTTTGTTCAGATTAAAGCTACAGGTTGATTGTTCCATTGGCCTTACAGATTATTGTTATAATTGTCCTGTAAACATTACATTTAAAAGTGTTCATCCTGATACTTCAGCATCGTTCCTGAAAGCTTCACAAAAGAAATACATGTAGAAAAACAATTGGTGTCCTGTTTGTTTGCACTGTTGAGCACTCTTGAGCTGATGCATAAGTAAACATTTCAACTGAAAGGAATATTATATCCCTTATTTATGTGTTATGTATTAGTTTTAAAAGCTTTTATGGCTGATGTCTGTGGTTTCATAGTCTGGTCAAACAAGGGTCTGGCGTGTGGTGTTGAGTTCTTTAAGCTTCCTGGCAAACATTACATAATAATAGAGGATTTAGTTTCAAGTTTCAAACGTTTTGTTCATTTTAATCCTATAAAAACCAGTTTGGGTTGTTAAAACTTGAAACAGTGGATCATGTAATGCCATTATTGTAATACCAATTACTCCTGGTCATTTTAATCCAATTCCGTTTAATTAATTTCATTAAGACCAGATTGGTTTAGGTGTACTAAAAACAAAAACAAAACACCAATCTCTTTAAGTCATTATATGCAAAAAAATAAAAGCTCAGTTCCACATCTGCGTGACATTTTTACAGGTAACAAAACAAATTATCCTTGTAATACTGAACCACTAACACTTGGAACTCTTTACCTGTGATGGTTTCCTTCACATCCACCCAGCCGCACTCTTTCTGCAGGGACGCCGGTGCAGAGACTCCGGATCGACAGTAATGAATGCTTTCACGGCCGTAGAAGCTGCTGTCTATCATTAGCACTTGCTTGGAACTGCACTCCAAGGAGGTGTCATGACCAGCACACACAATCTTTCTTCCAGACTCTGCGAGGGACACGAAGACCGGTTATTCAGGCGGGCTAATCCAATTTACTTGTTTCGGACTGGAGACGTACCATACTGGCAGATGAAATTCATTTCTTGGTAGCAGTCACTTGTGGCCTCCCACTGGAAGCTGGAGCTCCTGAGGATGTGTCCACAAGCTGCGCCTGGTTGAGGGCTTTGCACCCACTTTGAATAAGTGAGAGGTGAACCATCGAGCCATGAGAGAGCACCTGAAGCTGAAACAGCTAGACAAACACATTTATGAGAATTAAGTGAATGCATGTGTAAATCTGAAATTGTGAGAAAAAAGGGAACTTCTATTTAAAGCCATTCATCAACGTATTTCTTCTCATTTTGTACTTTAATTAGGGATGGCTTGACCCGATCACATGGTTTCAGACTTCATTGAAGTTGGATGTTCCATCCCGATCAGGGATCGGTTATTGATTTTATTCTCAATATTGTGACCAGAAATTTACATTCACTGGCCACTTTATTAGGTCCACCTCGCTAGTACCGGGTTGGACCCTCTTTTGCCTTCAACTGCCTTAATCCTTGGTGGCATAGATTCAACAAGGTACTGAAAATATTTCACATTTAGTCCATATTGACATGAAAGCATCACGCCGTTGCTGCAGATTTGTCGGCTGCCCATCCATGATGCCAATCTACCGTTCCACCACATCTCAATGGTTCTCTATTGAGTTAAGATCTGGTTACTGTGAAGGCCATTTGAGTCCAATGTCATGTTCAAGAAACCAGTGAAATGATTCCAGCTTTATGACATGGTGCCTTGTGCTGCTGGAAGTAGCCATCAGAACACAGTACACTGTGGTCAGAAAGGGATGGACTTGGTCAGCAACAATTCTCAGGTTAGCTGTGCAATATAAACATCCTCAACTGGTGCTAAAGAGCCCAAATTGTGCCAAGAAAATATCTCCCACAACATGACACCACCAGCATCCAGCCTGAACTGTTGATTAAAGGTGGATCCATCCTTTTATGTTTTTAAAAATTCTGACCCTACCATCCAAAATGTTGCAGCAGAAATGGAGAGTCATCAGACCAGACAAAGTTTTTCCAATCTTCTACAGTCCAGTTTTGGTGATTCTGTGTGAATTGTAGCCTCAGATTCCTGCTTTTAGCTGACAGGAGTGGCACCCAGTGTGGTTTTCTGCTGCTGTCTCCTGCCTCAGGGTCGGGCGTGAAAATCCCAGTATAGCAGCAGTTTCTTGAAAACCTCAGACCAGCCCGTCTAGGACCAACAACTTTTCCACCTTCAAAGTCACTTAAGTCACCTTTCTTCCTCATTCTGATGCTGGTTTGACCTGCAGCAGATCGTCTTAAGCATGTTTACATGTCTAAATACATGTAGACATGGTCAATGCAGTGTGATTGGCTGATAGTAAATTTGCGTTAACAAGCAGTTGGACAGGTGTGCCTAATAAATGAGCCAGTAGGTCTTTAAGCAAGTTTAACCTTTTGAAAGTTTATGACAGCAAAGCAGCGTCTAACTTCATTGGGTATCTCAAAAACAACAAAACATGGACCTTACAAAATCAACACAGTCCAGAATGACATGCGGTCAGAAACATTGATAAAAAAAAAAGCTCTAACCAGAAAAAGTAGAGATGTTGGTTTTCATCAATACATTTTGTTCCTTAAGCCAGAAAATAACTCAAAAGCACTTAAAAACACATCAGTGGCTTTACTTTATGACATGTTATTGCACTTTTATCTGCTTATTATTTCATGTTCCTTTCTGGGTAGTTTGAAAACGCAGTGTTTGGTATTTTTTAACATGTTTTTGTGGCATTTTCTAAAGATAAAGGATATATACTATAAAAATTAAGCTTTAATTTGCTTCTCTGAGTATTTCTTTATTAAAATTGTAGTGAATCGGGTGTAGACTAAATGCTGCTTGGGCTAAAAACGGCATAACCATAGTTAAAACAATCAAAAGATCATTCGAGTGGGTCTTTAAGTTTACTGCTGTTTTTTTTATTTGTTTTAATGTTTACTAGGTAACTACCTCAAAGAGAAGTGCACAGATGAAGTGTATATGATAAAATATTGTGATTAAATGAAAACGGGGATAACCTGGATAACCTGGATCTGTTTGCTTTGCACTTGTTCATATTTCAAATGTGTTTCAAAAGAATCGTATCAGCTGATACTCTAAATCAAAGGTCTCTGAATCAGATCAGGATGAAAAAAAAACCTGATCGGTACATCGCTAACTTTAAAGTCTATAAAGCAATTTAAAAGAAAAGAAAGAAGGATTCCTCAGACTCAAAGGCAAATCCAACTTTTTCTTTCCTTTAAATTAGCAACAAAAAAGAGATTTGCTTTTTAGTTTCATGTACGGTAACTGATGCTGTTACACTGTTTCATCCAGTAAATATGGATGACCATTTTAAAGACCAGGTTTAAGGTGATTTATGGGAATCTTTGATAACTTAACCTCCAAGTTCTACAAGTGCATGTTTGGCTTTATTCCTGCAGCATTCGGGCCAAACAGGCATCTGTTTACGGGACACAAACATGTTCAAATGTTTTATAAATTCAACGGACAATTATTCCACCCAAAAGTGGTCAAAAAATAAAATAAACATCTTTTAAATTTGAGTTTTAATCTGAATAACGTGGCCTGCTTATCTTTTGCAGAGTTGGGAACGTTGTTCTTTTTTTTAAAGAGACGTGGATCTAAAAAAAAAATTGTGCTTCATTGCTGAAATGTAGAAAAAAAGCAACAAAAAAAACATTTTTTCTAAAATTTAATTTGTTTGAAATCTCTGATCCTAAACATTAGTTGTTTTCAGTTTCTCTACTGGCTTACCTTCCATATGTTGGCGGTTACGGGTGGAGGTGGAAGGTGCCATTCCCAGCCACACGTCTTTATTGGGGTCCAGGTGTTTCTCAAAGAAATTCTGAGTGTTTTTATCAGGTATAAATGCAAGGTGTCCTCCACTCTTCTCACACCAATCTTGAGCAGCGGGAAAAGACTGCTGCTGGTTCACAAATGCAAAACAAGACCTTCCGAAGGCCCTCTGGTCGCTGGGGCATAAAGGTGCGACCTTCACCTCAATTTCAGACGAGGCCTGACTGATGGATGTCCACAGGATCAGCAGGTGCAGAATTGCCCAGCACATCCTTTCTGCTTTCACTTTAAAAATGCCTCCTGGTTTCTCTTTCCAGTTTCCAAGAAATCTAACGTTCTCCTCTACTCAGGCTGCTGACATTTTGCTTTTGAACGGCTCAGAAATGAGCATCCCTCACACACCTCTTTTCTACTTTCACTCTGTTTATCTAACATTCAGAGCCACTCAGGAGCCAATCACAGCTTTGGCTTTGTGCACATAGGGACAAAACTGCAGCTTCACCCATTGATATCAGCTCCAATTTTAACTTTAAAAAAGCAAAAAGTTTACAGAGCTCCTTTTCCCAGGAGAGATTCTCAAAGCGGTGCATTTATCACAACCATTAATTTGGATTTCAAGCAGTTAACAGCGATGAATCAAAAGATAAATATGTCAAACATGCAGTTTGGGCAAATTTAGCATCTCTGAGCTAATTGCGTGTTCAGAAACATGTGGACAAAGAGTAACAAAAAAAAAACAACAACAGAATATTTGAGCCAGAGAATAAAAAATTTACCTTCAAGAAATCAAAACAGTAAAATGAAAGTAAAACATCATAAAGTGAAAGAATTAATATTTTAATGTTTTTCTTTTCTTTTCAGTGCTATAAAGTGAGATTGTCTCAAGGTGCATATCAAAAAGAAAGAAACGTCTAATGAAGCGACTGTTATTTTCTATATCATGTCATTTGTCGTCATATATTTCAGACTTGGGGTGACCTGGGACGTAATGCACTCTCACTCCACAGCGAGAAGGCCCCGAAAGATCCAGCTAAGATATTTATCTTTCTGTGTGGATTTTGCATGTTCTCCTGTGCATGTGTGGGTTTTTCTCAGTGACGCTAACTTGTCTCAACATAAGTGTGTATCCCTGCAACAGCCTGGTGATCTGTTGTGGACGTACCCCAACTTTGCCCAATACTAAGTGGGATTAACTCCAGAAACCCCATAACCAAAAAAAGAGCCAGCGGTTCGGTAAATGGAGAGATCCAAATCAGTCCAGATCTTTTTACGGGCAATTTTCCTAAATGTACGCTGACAGGCCTACATACGTGACCAACAAAACATCTGAATTGGGAAATGTCTGTCAGATGAAAACAGCAACAATCCATGTTTTAAACAAAATGAACTCAGTTTTTATGTATTTATTTCTAGAAATACTGTTTTGTAGGCTTTAGGATCAATGTTTGTTTTGTCCTGCATTAGCTGTGAACACCATCTATAGGTCTCCAGTCTGCCACCCAATTACACTCACGCGTGCACACATAGTGTAACCAGTTAACCCATGAAGCATGTATTTTGGAGTTCCCGGAGAAACATGTAAACTCTGCACAGAAAGATAAGAGCTGGGATTTGAACCGTGCCCTTCTTGCTGTGAGGCGAGAGCATTAGGACAGTCGCCAAGTTGGAGTTTAATCGACAAAACCAGGATTTTTTTTGTCTAGCTCTTTTCATTGATTTTCTCTTTACTTTAGCAATTTTGAGATTTTAGAACCTAATAATCAGATTTTAAAGTAATTTTATGTATTATTATATAGATATATATCATTTTAAATGTCTGTAACTGTCTTTTCTTTACAGTCTCCTTTTTCTTATGTTTGTTCCTGATTTGCTCTGAAAGCCTCTTGTCCTCATTTCCACTGTTAACCTTAACACTACAGTAAGTCAACATGAAGTCTGTCGCACAAAGAAGTTTCCACACACTGTGACTCAATTGGATCATTTTCCATGAGGTTTGGCCATGGAAAAGGTGCGCCCGCGGTTTCCCCGCTGTAAGAGAAGCCTGAATTGATTGGCCCACTAAAAGCAGTAATGCACTGCTTCTTTGGCATCATTGACTGCGCAGCGGGTCTGGATCTGAGCAGATAACAAAGGCAGCTGAATGACTGCTTCACTACACAGCCACTCACTGTCACTGCTTGGGGATCAAACAAGGGCAGTAACTATAAAAAGTGACAACACACAGTGTCTGTAAGACTTTAAATACGGAGTCAAAGCGAATGTCTTTATTATTCAGTCTTTGACAGCTTGTTTCTGTTTCTTTGTCGATTTGCTTCAATACCTGAGGCTTTCTTGTCCATCAGACCGCCTGGCATGCAGCAGATATGGGTCTCTTTGTTATCCCCGGGAGGATGCACCCAACTTTTTTTCAGCAACTTTTGTCTTTTAGTTTCAGCTCCAGGGCTGAAAAAAAGCTCTGGTTTGTCGTGGTGAAATGACGTGCTGATATCCTGGATACGTTTGAGCCTCAGCAATAGTGAGGTGCGCCCGCAGCTGCTGTTTTAATTTGCTTTGGTGTCTCAAACATGATTCATGGCCTCCGAGGGGAAACAACAGTTACCAAAAGGACGGCTTTACGTCAGAGTACACAAAACACGCTCAGCCGTTTCAGCAATTTCGATGTTGACTGTCAATACCAGAGCAGTTCTTTTCCTTATTATTGAAGTTTATTGATGCGGATGGTTACTTATTCTCTTATACTCTGTTCACGTTTTTCAAGGGTTTGAGCTCAAGCATGAACAAAACACCTCTAAACAAGCAGGCTTTGGAAATTGTAGATAAAAGCCACATCAATGGCATCTCAGTGAAAAGGCTAAAAAAGGTCGACTTTACCAAACTCCAAAGCTGTAAAGAGCCTATACCATGCTAAATAAACTTTTAACGGTATTATACTGCAACTGTATTTAAGTGTATCAAAATGTTCATTCCTCGTGTATAACAACCTCAAAGCTGTGTTTTGTCCCTGCATTAAAACATTAGATTCAAGATTCAAGGTTTTAATTGCCTTTATTTGCATATGCGGTACATCGGAATTTTTCTTTGGCATCTCTCATGTCTGGGTAAATTAAAAAGGACAAAAAAAATTGAAAAAATAAATAGAATAAATTTTAAATTAGACAACAAAATTACAATGTGTATAAAAAATATAAGTAAAATTTGAATATGAATATTGCAGCGACCCAGTCTCTACAGAAGAATTATTGCACATATTATTGTTTATTGCACCTTAGTGATTCAGTCTTCCTTTTCTGATGTCCTTTGCCAGCATTCTGATGGCTGTTGGGAAGAAGCTGTCGTGGAAGCGTGTGGTGTGTGCGTGGATGCTTTCAGGCCTGCGGCGTCTGAGGTTGTGGCCGGAGTCCACACACTGGGTCATTGCATGAGCAGGGTGGTGTCTGTCTCTGATGATCTTAGAGACTCTCCTCCTGCAGTGCTGTCTGTAGATGGTGTCCATGGATGGAAGGTTGCAACCTATAATTTTGCCAGCTGTTTTAATGACCCTCTGCAGCATCTTCTTCTCTTTTATGGTGGTGTTACCAAACCAGGCTGTTAGTCCGCTGGTTAGGGTTGCTTACCACAAGCCCCCTGTAGGCTTGAGTGAGCGTCCTACGTTTGAGACCAGCCTCTGTTGGGCTTTCTTCACTGTGGCAACAGGGTTTTTTTCCCAGCTGAGGCTGTTGGTAATCTGCAGACCCAGGAACCGGTGGCAGTCGGTCCACTCCACCACAGTCCCGTTGATGATGAGCGGTTGATGTGGCGGTGCTTTCCTTCTGTAGTCGACGATTATTTCGTTCGTTGAGAAGAAGGTCGTTGTCCTCTCCGTAGATGGTGATCCTGTGCACCAGGTCTCTGTATGCAGACTCGTCCCCTCCTTTGATGAGGCCGAAGACGGTTGTGTCGTCTGCATACTGAATGATAATGTTGTTGGAGTGGGGGGAGGTGCAGTCGTAGGTGTAAAGTGAGAAAAGCTTTGGGCTGAGGCAACACCCCTGCAGTGTACCGGTGCTGACTGTCAGCTCAGCAGAAACCTTCTTTCCCATCTTCACCACTTTGCACTGCTTTAACATTTCGCACCAAACCTCCTCTGTGTACATGCAGTAGTTTTGGGTAGATTGGACAATAACAGTCCAGTGTGGAAATCATATGTTAAAGGCAGGCACAACCATACAGCAGGTTGTGCCTGAATTCCATCACTGCTCTCTAAGCCCTAAAAGACTATTTAGTGCATAGCTATCCAGTGCCCTGGATCTCAAAGCAATTTCAACACACTGCTTTTTATCTTTTTAATGGCAATTATGACATGTTCCATTTTCCCTGAACATTTATTGAAAACTGTTTATGAGTCCACTGTGTTCTGATAATGAAAAGTGATCGATTTTGGTTCATATATTTGCCAAGTGAGCATCGACTTCTGGGAAATTCTTAGGGCTCTGGATTTTGGAATTATGGATTCAGAAACTCTAAAAAAAAAAATTACAAATGTCCTATAAAGTGCACTAGTGAGTTGTGACTCAATTCAGACCTAACTTTTTTTTAGATTTTAACTAAATGATGGATTTTGGTCTATACTCAGACTTTTTTGTACTTGTGGTTTTCTCTTAATTCTAGCACTTTTTTCCCCCCAATTTTTATTTATGTTTTATTAGAAACAACATAGTGTGTAGTTTGTTGCCTGGTTACTAGGATAATGTACAGCATAAACTGGTTATTTGTTAAAATGTGGTTTATAGTGGACTGAGTTTGTATTTTTCTCATTTAAAGAGATGTTTTCCAGTTTTTGTGTTCATTATTTCCTTTAGTAATCGCAGGATTTTGATTTTTACATTTAATGCTGAACACTTTATTCTGACTTTATTCTAAATTTTAACTTTCTGGACAGGACCAAGTAAATGGGTGTAATCTTCCGTCATGCAGAAAATGTAGACATGAGATGAAGCGAAGTTTGACTTTTTCAGATGTTTAAAAGTGGCTGGATCAAAAGTCCTTCCCTTGTGCCGCCTACACCAGATCTTCATCCTGGTTAAAGTGTTATCATGAGCCCATAAGAAAAACATTTAGATAATAATAAAAAAATGATCTGTCTTTACTTTCGCTTTAATTTAGTTTTGAGGGAAGAAATAAAACTCAAGAAATGTACAAGGTCCAAAAGTATATGTACTGAATTGTATATGTACTGTACTGTATTGCTCTGTCTAATTAACTGAAATGTTTTGTTCACTTTTATTTTGCATAATGTTTGTTTAAAAGTGTCTTTCCACGTTTTTCTTCCAGCTTTTATGAATTTCTGCAAACATTCATTTATTTGCAGGGCGTTTATGTGAGAAATCTTCTATACTTAATGATCGCCAGCACTGATTTTGGTTCCAAACCAGAACATGTTGTTCTGTCTCAGATTCTACTTTAATGAGTTACATTTTCCAAAGAAGAGTTGGATAGATTAGACCAATATTATTATCCTTCTTTAGAGTTGTTAGTTTTTAGTTTTTTTTTAAAGTCTCAATGTTTAAAAGCCTATTTAATTCCTCTTGTCCTTGCATTCTAGGGTATTGCAGTTTCTCCCAAAAAAAACTTTTTACTTTGTAAAAATCTTTTTAGTTCACATTTACAAAGATCTATATTACAGCGAAAAGCTTCCAATACATTA
Source organism: Oryzias sinensis (assembly GCA_037389245.1). Lineage (NCBI taxonomy): Eukaryota > Metazoa > Chordata > Actinopteri > Beloniformes > Adrianichthyidae > Oryzias > Oryzias sinensis. Next base: position 15,946,290 of record CM074501.1, on the reverse strand, counting down.
CAAAGTATTTATTCATTACTTCTTTTATTTTGCTGACTGTACCACAGTGCCAAAATCCTAACTTGATTGGTTCTGCTGTGTGTCAGGCTCCTGCTGTGACATGTAGACATGTCATTCATGCAAATATTTGGTCATAATGTTTTTGTGTTTGAAGTGTGTAACAGTATGTGCTCCGGTTAAACCGTTGGATTCTTTAAAGAATGTCAGAACAATAACGGCAATTATGTGTTAACAGATCATGCTGAAACTCTAAAAGATCAGCGGAAGCTTTGACAAAGCATTTGTGGATTATTGTCACCAAAATAATGTCCTATAAATAAAACAAGTGTTTTTGACTTATAGATTGCTGGGAAAAACCGGTGTGAAAAGCAATGTGTATCATGCTACAAGCTTATTGATGAGCCTACATTCATCTGACCTTATTTCAATGAGTTGCTCCGTGCTTTTCCAGTTTTTCCGCTCAGAGCACCGAGCTTATCCCGACTGAGGAAACTCAAAGCAAACCGGAGCTCAGTCCAATTGAAAACAAACCGAAGCCACTTCAAAAGATGGGTCTGAGAGCAGTTGGGTGCGTTCAGACTGAAAACATGTTCCGGATTATCGGGGGAAACAAACTCTGCTTGACTTTAAGGTAACCCAATGCGTCCACTCTGAATAAACCCTTAAATATGTAGAGCAAAGGTGTTAAACTCAAGCCTTGAGGGCCGGCCCTCTGCTAGTTTTTCAGGATTTCTGCCTCATCTGCTGCTGATTACCTGGATCAGGTGTGTTGAGCCCAGGGGTCGGCAACATGTCCCACGCAAATCAATACCTATTGATTTCTATGACATCATGTTCTTTAATGTTTCACGCTTAATTACTGGTATGAATTATTTGGCTATGTAATTAAAATGGAATTAAATTGATAGGGCCATTTGGAGCAGTTTCTCACAGAAATTCAAACACTGGGAGCTGCAACAGCCTCTGGAAATCTCGATGTTTCCAGTGAATGAAATCATTTCCCTCGTTTTTGAAGTCTGTGAAGAGATGCTCATTTTTTCTGCATCCTCTGTCATTTAATGGCTTCCGATGAGAACTATTTCCAGAGAGCCCACAAAACTAGCAAATATTTGGTCATTAATCAGCAGTTAACCCGCTTCTCCAACAGACAACCTTTTTTCTCACCAGGATCAGGATGTTTTTGGGCAAAAGCTGTGTGTTTATGTCTCGCCACATTTGAGACTTTGTTGTTTGCTAATTCCTCCTTACATATTAATCATACTGGTAAAGTTGTTGAAAGCAAACAAATCTGCCCAGGTAAGATTAACCCTTGTGCTATCTTAGATGACCCCCCCCCTTACATTGACGTGTTCTCCCTACCGTGACAAAGGTGGATAAAGGTGGAAAGATTTCATGTAATCCATGGACACCAGTGAGGTTCACAAATCATTGAAGAAAAAAGGTTCAGAGCACTGTCTAGTGGGTCTAGATGACCCAACTCCCAATGTTAAAGTGCCTGGGATAGCACAAGGGTTAAACCTACTGTTTTCTCAAAATTCTCCATCGTTGTCCTGCCTGGGTCACAACATTGTTGGAATTACACACTGGTGGGAGTTGTGACGGTGATGCAGGTCAATGGTCACATAGAACTTTACTTAGAAAATGTCTACATTTTGATTTTTTTAAGCCTAATACTCAGCCCAGTAGTTTTTTATTTTAAATTCATTTATGAACCTTTCCTGTTTACTGCTTGCCGACCGTAGTCGTCACCACCGGGGAGCTCGCCTTTTCCGACCCGCTGCATGCAGGTCTGCCGCTGCAGGTTGCCGACACCTAGTTTGGCAAATAAGGAGCTTCGATGGCAGGTTTGTTGAAAAACATGATAGACATCAGCCCTTGAGGCCTGGATTCTGACCCCCCTGTAGTGAAATCCATTCCATGGACATCTTCTTTTGGTTTCTCTGCTCCAATGCATGTGATTCAAATTAGAAGCAACTCTAGTTTCTGCAGGGGCATAAGTCATCACTGACTGAAAGAAGAAAAAAATGTGTTACGTTAACAGGTTTCAAAGAAGTTTGGATTAAACAAAATATCTTTACTGCTGTGGAAATGTCAGACCAATTCTTCATGCCAAGGTACCATTACAAGCTCCATCAACCAAACACGAGTTCATCGACCTGACAGCATGCAGATGCAGAAATTAGACGCTTGCTAAGCAACTGAATGAGACAGCTATGCAAAGCCACAAATCAGCTTCTGTCTCTCACACAAATTAACACTCAATCTGTCATTCCCCAAGTGTGTTCTTTCCAGCAGATAAAAATACTAGTTTAGAACGGAGGGCATCTGTAGGATGAGGATGAAAAAAGGGCTGAGCTGAAGGTGGGAAAGTTAACGGAGTTAACAAGATCAGAACAAAGAAATGAGGCTGGCTGGTTGGAAACTAAACACTTTCTGTCCTTTTTAAAGTAAAAAACACATTTTTTCACTTGATGAAGTGGTGAGGTGCACATCTCTTACCAGTGTGGTTTCCTCAACTCTACACTCACGGCCAGTGCTGATGTCATTCACCAGAAATGTGATTAGCACACCAGAAAAAAGAAACCTCAAGTCAGAATCCTTTAGAAAAAGGAAAAACAGAAGAAATAAAAGGAGAGGAAGAATGGAGAGATTTTGAATCTGAATATATTTGCAGCATTCTTGGGGCTGTGATACCTGTTTTTTATTTTAGAATATGTATTTTCACTTATATGAGAACTGTTTTTTTTTAGCATTGTGTTGTAAATAGATTTTGTTTGCTTCCCTTAACTGCCTCTATTGCTTTTCTTTGTTGTTCTGCCTTCATGTCACAAAACCTGCTCTTTTCTTCCAATTTGGCAAATTCGAGGATAAACCTCAACAAACCACTTTACTTGTTAATTGTTGATTTTTCTGTCGTCCATATCAGTAGTCCCAAACCTTTTTAACGCCACGGACGGTATGACGTATGACGGTATGACGTCATACAAATTTTCATGGACCGGTCTTATGGATGTGATGGACGATTGTTGTGGCGATGCCACGAGCGAGGAGGAGCAGGGACGTGACAAGGTGAACTCAGTGCTTTTATTTTGACAAGCATGACATTGTACATCGTGCAGGTGTCATCCTCCTCTCCCTTTCCCACACTCATGGTGCAAAATAGAAGTACTGACTATTGAATGTAGCTTTCTTTTTTTGGAAGTCGGAGTCTCCTCTTCTGTCTCCTGGCTTTTCCCCTTGGCAAAGAAACTTTCCAAAGACGTTTTTTTTTTTTTTTACTCATTTTGCTAGTTCCTGGGTTTTTATTTTAGCGGTAACCTACCATGTGACCGAGAAGAGTGCCTTGGCATAGACGGATGGAAAAGAGAATTCTGCAATTTTTCAAAATAAAACATCTTTCAGGTCCCGAAATATATAAAACACATGTAATGTAAGTTATTTATTCTTTCTGTGCCACCCAGTACCAATTGACCCACGTACTGGTATCGGTCCGCAGCCCGGGGTTTGGGGCCTCTGACATAGGAATAAATATGTGTGGCTACTGAAAGCCAGTCACAATTGTCTTTACAAGTGAATATAGACTATAGGCTGTATACAAATGAAAAATAGTCCAACCTGTACAGGGCACACAGGTGCTCTGCACAAAATATCATGGTTGTAAACCACATAGTGACCCTTTAGAAAAAAATGTTCTGACATGATGCGGACAACAGGTCGTAGCGTAAGTGGCTGAGATGCAGCCACGTAGTCTGAATTTTTCATTGTTTCAACCCACTATATCCTGTTGACTGTGCAAAACCGTTAGCCTTGTTTCACATGAAAAGTGTCACGGTGCCTCCGTCAGCTTGCCTCCCCCTCCCTGCCCTCTGATTGGAACCATCTGCCCTTCATCATCTCATCACCTGCAGTCCTTCTTAAGGAGATCCACCCCAGCATTCTACGCCAGTCCGTTACACTCTCTCCGGTGCCTTTGCCTGGCCTCAAGCTAAGTTTCGTCTTTTCAAGTAAAAGTCACGTACTTACCTTGTCTTGTCATACGTCTTCAGGTCCTCTCCTCCACGGGTGCCGCTGGTTCCTCCACGCCTCATGCTGCTCAAGCCACGCTGTTAGAGTGCGATGTCTGTCATTATAGACAATCTTTGTTCTAGTATACGTAATTACGTCAGCACATGTAAACGTTGCTTTTACGTGCAGTTGAAAATAAAAGGAAGGCGGGATCCCTCATCTGTGAGTGAAGGAGAAATATGAAGTGAGTGGGTAACGCACTTCAGTGAACAGAAATTGTTTCCTGTGTCCATTTGTGAGAGCTAAGTAGCAAACTCGGTGTGTGGAGAAGAAGGATGTCTTTGACGGCCGCAGCGTCGGGAGAGAGTTCCCGGGCGGTAAGAAACCAATACTTGCAGCTTAACAGGAACTAGTGTGGCGCTAGTTCACTGTCAAGTAGCCTACACAATGCATCTACCACACGCACAATAATGGTACATTCCATTTTCATGATAGAAATTCTCCATCTGTCACATGACCAGAGAGCCGCGAGTTGTGACTGTTACCCTTAGCAACAACACAGCACAGCGTGAGTAGGTGATTTTGGAAATAAGTTTTGTATGTTTTACCTCATAAACGTTGTTGTAGCTGGGCAGTGTTTCATGATATTTGTTTTAGAACAAAAAAATAATATGATTGAGAAGAAAATCACAGATAAGAAATTACTGGTAATTGGTATCAAATATTTTATGCAATAAGTAATCGGTATTGCGTCTTGAAAGTTTGTGTTTTACCTGATGAAGTTATGCTGAAGTTGTGCTTCTCAATACCAACGCTTAGGAAAAGCTCTAGAAATGGGTTCCTGTCTGTGGAGGATGGCAGAGTCACTTCACAAAGGACACCAGGCAGCAGTGGATGCAGTTTTTTCTTTTTTCTTTTTTGTTCATTCATGCTCCTTCAGAGAACATTTCACTGAACAGACAAGATTCCAGAAAATCAGAAAATGAATCTAAAGTAGATTTAAAAAAAGATTTTTCGTGTTTCTTTAAAATGATAATACAATCCTACAGAGCTATAAAATACAACCCCCCCCCACCCCTTCAAGAAAATTTTGATTGCAAGTGGTTTCGAGATGCTGTTCTGCTGCTTACAGACAAATGTGAGTTTCAAACCCCAAGCCTCTGAGAAGCTTGAGCCTGTTTTGTTTTTACAGGGTCAATATCCGAATGACTCCTTTGATCTTTCCCTCTTTCGATTCCCTTTATAAACCCCATTTCCTCTGAGCAGAAGATCGTGAATTAGTCTGCAATCCCAGCATTGCCTCTGATCACTGCTAAGTCAGTTACACCAGTACAGTCATATGGCATGGGCAGTTTCTGGGAATTTCTCTGACTGCTAGCATTAGGACATCTCACATTGGTGCCTCTTGACGTCTTCAAAGCCCACGTCTAATTTCGCAGGCTCTGCCCTGTCAGGTTTGAGCTGCTATAAAAGGTGCACATCAGGTGAAACCAGAGACAGAACAAGTAAAAGATCGAACGAGCGGGAGGGTGCTGGAGGCGCTCCGTTTGAGAAGCTTCAACTAGTGAGTCTGTGGGTGGTGCTCCAAGCTGCGGTGTGAGAAGAAGACAAACCACCACAAGAGTAAACCAAATGAACTGTTTCAAATGAACTGTTTTCACAGACTGTGTGTAATTATACAACCACATTTACAGCTATGTAAAAATGTAATATCATAGAAGAAATTTCAGAATAAAGCCTTAGTTCAATTACTTTTCAATGTGTGTTTTGCTGATAAACCATTAACAGCTCTAAAGACTATGGTGCAGATTGAGGATGTTTTCCTGGTGTTTCTCTCAGCAGGTAAATGAAAACGGGCTGCCATGTTCTATTCCTTTTTCTGGACTTTACACCATCATTATATATTAGGTTTGGCTTCTTTGTTTACGGTGTGGGTACCGGATGTTCTCGGGTTGCCGGATGTTCTCGGGTCCTTCAGGGTCCTTCCAATGAGTTATATCACTAGAGGAGACATCACGAGGAGAGCACCGCCATCTTGGTGAGGTCAAGTTTTGAAGACGAAACCACTTTTTATAACATTTAATAAAGAGCTCTGTTTTTACTTTAAATCACTTCATTATATGAAAAAGAAGAATGGCTTGAAATTGCTTAGTTTTGTTCAGAAATACAAACTTCACGAGTACCCCTAACTAGTATTAGACTATTTAGATTTTTTCTATGTTCCTTTATTTTATTTTACTTATGTTTTTATTTATTTGTGTTATGTTCATTGTTTCTTTTTCCCCTCTATTCTTTTTTTCTATGTTAATATGTTATGTTTGGCAATGGTGACTGATCTTCGAGGCAATATTGATTACATTGTTATTGTTCGTTGTTAACGTTAATGTCATTTTTAATGTATGATACCGCAATTGTCAATAAAGTTTTTTTTTTTTTAAACTTAGCGACGTTTACTCATTGGTCGTGGCAACTTACAGCCAATCAAATAGTGTGACGTCATCATTGGTCGAAGGACCCCGAAGGACCCCGAGAACATCCGGCAACCCGAGAACATCCGGTACCCACAACGGCAGCGTTTTTTATGGAATACAATGGTAATAAGAAAATGACCTTTCCTTTTCCTTAAATCTGGACAGCATTTAATGTTTACATAATTTGTTCTGAAAGTGAGACACAAAGACAAAAGGACTTCTTTAATTTTCTAATTGCTTACCAACAATCCTGTTCAAAAAATTCACATTTAATAAATGTTAGCTTTTGCTTTCCTTTAAATGAAATCTTTAAAAAACAGTTTTACAGGTCCCATGCCCAATTTACAAATCAGTAACTGATCATTTTCCCTCTATAACAAATGTTGATCTGTTCATATTAATCCAACGTGTTTAAACACAATGCTAACACAACATTAACACACAAATCAGAATCACACTTATATACTTATATATATACGTTTTAATGAATCCTGATAAGTTTTGTTCAGAACTTTCAAGAGTTCTATAAAATAGCCACCTCAGGTGGAGAAACTCTTCACACATCTGCAGTCTTTTATGTCTTTCTTCAGGCTTGTTCAGCAAAAGTGAAAACTTGTCAGGTAAGGATTTTTGTTTTCTACAACATTGCACTCGCTTCACAAGAACTGACATCATTCTTGCACAGAATGACTTGAAGACATTCTGCTGTCAAATGTGATGACAAAAGCAATCATTTAGTATTATCAGTGATGATGCCTGAAAGAACTGCACACAAGAAATCCATCTGGAAACAGTCCAGTCCATCTTTATTTACATACACTTCTAAACGAAGCTGCCAAAATGCAGTACAAATTAACAAAATAAAAGCACCAAACAGGAAAGAGAACTTGAGTAAATTCTAAGTTGAAGTTGAAAAAACTATGGTAAAAATAAATAGAATAAATTACATTAAATCAAGGTATACCAAAAAACTACCAAAAATCATCTTTTGATCTATTTAAAATATCCTAATCATGACTATTTTAGCCCAAAAATGTGTTGTTTCTTGGACATAGTTTTTGCAGAGTGGCAGGAGTTGTAGCCATGTTGACGCTGTGCTTAATTTTCTTCACATATTCCCTCCCATCATCAGAAAATACCACAACAACATGTTAAACACACTAAAACCAAATTTATAATCGGAGTGGTTCTTATGATATAAAAAAAAAAAAAACCTCAAAAAGTCCCATTAACTCAGAAAATACAGAAATATGTAGCCTTTAATAATCTGAGAACATTTTAGGGATTGTTTGAGGTTGGTAATGGGTTTATATTTTATATTATGAACCCATATTATTATGTTATATCATATTATTTTAAAACAATCTCATAATACTCCAAGCTAAAGGGTTTGTTAGCATAAGTTACAGACAGTACAAACATATTTTGAGAAGAAGAAGAAGCACTTACTGAGCTTGTTGAGTAATAGCAATCTGATGCAAAAGCAATTTGAAGCACTTTGAGTTATTGCAGAAAAGAAAAGAAAAATATGCATTGCAGCCGCATATTTTGATGGACCCTCTGGGATGGATCCAGTTGAGGCATCTTTAGGAGTTTTGTTTGGCGGAGAAAACATTGTCTGCAGCGTTTACATTTCACCAGCTTCTTTTGTGCATTGTGAGCACACCAAAAAATGTGCCCTCTGACAAAACGATTGATTTGTTATATATATTTTCTATAACTTTTATTTTGCCAACTAAGTTAGTTTAGAAACAGTTCTCATTTACTATGACAAACAGGCAAGAGGCACCATAAATGGCAGACTTGACAACAGTAAACCAACAATCAACCACACATCTAAGGTATAAATGTACAAAAAAATCATAAATACAATAAAGTTTTTATATCAACAATATTCAATATACAATTCTATGAATATGTGTGTTTGACGATCTTTGTTTTTGTTTATTTGTTTTTACCTTCGACCGGCACTCCGAGGCAGGGATGCATCTGTGCCAAGCTTTAAATCCAGACTGCACACAGTGGAGGATATGTGAGTTTGTAGATGATGTACGTTTAATGGAAATAGTCTGTCTGTCAAAATAATTACATTAAGAAGTGCTGTAGGAGTATGAACGAGTGAATAACAAACACACTGTAAAGAGTGCTTTAGAACAAAGTTCCAAAAGCAGTTTAAGCTCATGTCGGTGTAGTAGGCCATTTATCTAGGTGTTTCCAGCCTCCCTCTGATGAACTGAGGCTCTTACTTGGAGCCAGGGCAGGGTTCCAGCATCCACTCTGATGTTTTCATGGAACAAGTCCCTTCAGCCTGACTGAAGAGTGAAATCAGCTCTGTCGCTGCTCTTTTTTTGTAGCATCATTGAAGCTGTGATGGAGAGGAAAACAGTTGCTTTTGTGAGTATATCTGATTCGTTTTTTCTCTTTGTGGGTTTGAGATTTATCAGCTGGGCTCCTGTGGAGGTGGGACCTTTAGTCTAAACCTCATCTCAGCACAATGTTCAGTTTACTGGGCATTTGTCTTAACTATTTAAAACCAGAGCTTTAGCTCCAGTGTTGACATCCCTTGGACTATTGTAATACTGGGATTACACAGCAATGTGTGTCCAAGTGATCATTTTCATTGGAAAGTGTGGAAACGTGTGTTTCGGGTTTCCGTGTTCGAAATCCCTGCTTTCACTAAGCAGGTTTTTCACTTTATTTTCAGGCTCTACACGCAGCCATTGAATGTGGGTTGAATTTTTGAATTTTGACCAATCAATGTCTCGGATTTGTTAGTGACGTATGAATGGCGTCCCTTTTAATTCACGGAATTCACGGTTTGAAAATTAACCATGAAGGAGAAATTAATCTTTGTAATTTGTGCGCAACCAAATTTAAATAACAGCAAGTCTTTCATCTGTTGGAATAGAGTTGTTAAAGAAGAAGCCTGGAATGAGATTCATGAGATTTACACAGCGTGCACATTTTGCACCAAGCTTCTTCCAACTGTAGGTGGCGGACATGTCAGGAACATGGCCTTTGTGGTGTCCATTATGAGAAATTAAAGCATTTAGCGGGAGCAAGGTTCAGGTTTCCACATCATCCAATAATTTCTGATAATGGACACCTCAAAAAGGCCACTATTCTGCTTATGCCATGGTCACTTACAAAATAAATATTTGATCAATTTTTAGTACTTTATTCTTTTTATTTTTTGTTTTGTTTAAATTGCTTTTTCATAAAAAGCGGACTATTTTATACATGGTGAGGCGCGTTGTCATGGAAAGGAAAGCAATATTTATGCTGATCCTCTAAGATGTTAAATAAACATCAGTTCAAAAAAAGAGAAAGAGAGAAAGTCAACATCTTACCATTTCTTTTGTATAGACAATGAAGCAAAAGTTTGTTTCAGAGAAGATATAGCCCAAATATAGAACAGTTAGGCTATGTGGCCTCATTTATAAAACTTTGCGTAGGATTTGGGTCAGAAGTGGCGTACGGATGTAACATAGGACGTGCGTACGCACAGAAATATTCAAAATTATAAAACCGTGCGCACGCACCTCCTATGGATCTCTCCCTTAATAAATCACAATCAATTCTAAATGCAGCGCAGCTTTTGCGGCTTCATGACACGCCCATAGTTGCCCATAAATAGTTCGTGAAACGCCCACAAATGAATATTCATTGATTGCGAAATCATGGCAAACACAGAGAGGAAATCGAAAAAACGTAACTTCACTCAATGTGAAGTAGAAGTTATCGTTGGCGAGGTGGAAAAGAGGAGAAGAATGTTGTTTGGAGGGCACAGTGTGGACATTACTAATGCCATGAAGGCACGTGAGCGGCAAACAGTGGCAGACGCCGTAAATGCTGTAGCCTCACAACCTCGGACCGTGGCCGAAAAAAAAAGACATGGTCGGACATCAAAGTTGAGGCAAAAAAACGTCTAGCGCTCCATCGCCATGTGTGTCTGCCATGGGTGGGAGGGGGGGACACTGGAGCTGACCCCTCTTGATGAGAGACTGGCAGCAATTATTGGGAAATCCCTGTTAAGTGGAGTGGTGCCTGAGGCGGAGGGGGACACCGAAGCACCAGATGCACCGGGTGACATGCGTGGTTCCTCCGAGTGCTCCTCTGTAACGCCGGGCCCAAAAGCCCGCAGAGGTTCAACAGGACGGCTCGAGGTAGTTGGAACCGGCTCATAAGCCACTCGTCCTCGTTTTCCAGCAAGTCTTCCTGCTGTCTAAGATGCGTTCACTCCGAATTCTTCCATTTGCCACATCTTCTAAGAGCGCAAGATCAGCCATTGTGCGTCATTACGCATTGTGATGGGGCATTTTATTTCCCTCCATTTAATTACATCTGACAAGCTACAGATGTCGGTAATAATCCACGTGGAAATGGGAAATTGTTCAGCGCAAAAGTAATTTCTTGTTGCTTTCTGAATGGTTGAGACATACGCCATACATGGTTTTATCAAACATAAAGCAAACTTAAGGCATATGCATGAATACCATAATTCCATAGCTTATGCAGAAATGTTTTACTATGAAAACTACTTTCCCCAGTGGACAATTAGTACATCTGTCCGTCCGTCCGCACGCCCGCACCGATATCTGCTCCGCCAGACGGACACACTGACGAGAATAGTTTTGTACATTATTTCGTTCTGTTACATATATTATTTATGAGGATGAATTGCACAGCATGCCAATATTGCAGAACATATTTCACTTTTCTTTTTGCAAATATGTGTTCATTTCAATTTCTGTTGTAGTTTTTGTTTGACTTTTTTTGTTTGTTTCACTGCTGATCGATCAAACGGGTGTTCATGTAGGCTGTTAATTGTAAGACTTGCTTTGTGAAGTCTTCATGTTATTTATGAGAGGCAGGATTGTCATTTTCACTTTCACGTGTTTCTGCCATCTAACGACCCTGTCGCCGTTTCTCATTTCACCCGTGTTTGTGCGTACGCCTGGGTCAGAGCTTGCGTGAAGGACCGCACATTTTCCCGTCAAGTTTGCTTTTTATAAATATAGACTAATGCGTAGAGTGGCGTACGCTTTCTTTTGTGCGTACGCAACGTTTATAAATGAGGAACCAGGACTTCTTTTTTAGGTGTGGAATATCACCACACCCTGTAGCCAATCAGAATCAAGTATTCACCCGGACCATGGTATAAGTACTAGTAAACAGTAGCCAAAGTGTATCCAGTGTCCAGAACACCATAGGCTAAACGCGCATTCAAGAACGCGTGTTTAGCGCGTTCTTGAATGCGTGTTTAGGTGGGTGTGAACATAGCTTTACTTTTCAACTATTTACACAATTATCATAATCCCGGTGGATTCTGAAGCTGAGAAAAGCAGTTTGACGCTGATATGCGGCGCTGCATAGAAGTAAAAATGCTTACACGATCATCATGAATCAGCTGAAAAAGCTGTCAAAGAGTGTGTGGTTTTTAGGTGTCGCCAGCAACATACCTGGTGTGAAACAGTTAACCAATGTGTTGTGTATCTTCTAGCATGTGGTCAATGCTGCATCTCTATCTCTATCATGCCAAATCTATCTCACGTGCATGGAATAGTCCAAAACATAATCAAAAATATTATGAACAATAAAAATATGGAAACTTCTTAAAGTAGCAAAAATAATGTTTACACTTTTCTTTCTCACATTTTTATGGCTACACCGTTTATCATGGGAGCAGTCAACGGAGGGTAAACATCAACAAAGCAACGCAAGAATTGCAGTTGTTTCAAAATTAGTCTGAATTAATTTGAGATATGAAACAGTTGATCTTAATGCAAACAGGACTTTTGCTGTTTTTTTCTTTTTGGGATTCCTGAAGCTCAGGCTCCTAATGAGCCATGACCTGTGTGTGTTTCAGATCATTACTCTGTTGGTACAGTCTGTCCTGTAATTTTAAAAATATTCATGACCTTTGAGAAAAACTCCCTTTGGATTTCACACCATCTCTTTTCCAAACTGTGAGAAGGAAGATGGACTTGTCAAATGCAAGTCCATGAAAATTCATGTTGAGTTTGGAAAGCTCACTATGTTGCACGGATATCAAAACAGGATAAAGGACCTTTCTCAAATGACCTTTTTTGAGCCTTTAAGGGTATTAATATATTATTTTTTTTAACTATCCACAACCCCAAACTGGTATTTTGATCCAGTATTCCTCTAAATATTCCTCTAAAAATCTGCAAATATTTTGATAAAAAATTGTTCTTTAGTATGCCAAAGGAAATATTTTATCATATACATGGATATAGTTTACTCTAAAAGGCTTTGAATAGCATGATATGCAGTAAAAAACCAAATCTTTTTGTAGATGAGGACTTATTTGACGAAAATAATTTCAAACGAACAAGCTTTTAGTTCCTGGAAATTCACTCTCCAAAGACCAAAGATGATGAAGGGCACTGGAAGGCCTCAGTGGTTTCTTTTCTGCCAACAGTGGAAAGCTGGAGAACAATGTAGGTAATGGCATCAACTTGAAATCAAATTACTCTACTGTTCAGTGAAAAAAAACATCCTGGAGCAGTTTGAAACATGAAGCCAAAATGATGAATTAATGTTTACCGGTACCTGAGAACAATAATCAGACAACAATGAAAACCCAAATCCCAACCGGTAACTCAAGGAAAGCGTTAAGGCAGATCCAGCACACACTCAGCCAGAATGTGTGTAATGAATTGCTGAGAAAATTTCTCAAAGGACTATCTTTTTTTTTAAATTGCTCAGAGGTGATTAGCATAAATAAAATGAAAATTCAAACTGTGATGATAATCCGGTTGCTTTGTTTCAGTTTTTTGTTTTGTTTTATCCTTTTCATGTTTACCGTGTCAAATTTTGTTTTATGTATTAGTTTTGTTCTCCAAAGTCATAGTTTTGTTTGATAACATTTCAAAAATTACAAATGTCTATTTGTTGCTTTACCAAAGGTAAAGAAATATTAAACCAATATTTTTAAGTAATCCTCTATGTATGTAATGTATGTATGTTAGGTTCTGTTATGTTTACTTTCAATATTAAGCTTATAATTTCAGTCTTGCTATATTTATTTGAAACCTAAATATAAGCAGTTCCATTGAGTTTCTTTTTGTCTCTTGTACCTCAAGAGTCATGTTCACACCAGGTTCTAGTTAGTAATCATCACAACTGTTGCTGATTCAGTTAAATAAAGTCTCTTCAGTATTTAAGTCTGTGGTTTACAGTTGCTCTTTCGTTTTCTGTGGAATGGATGTCATATTTTGGTTTTGTTGACACAGTACTTTAATTCTCTCTTCTCTGGAACACTTGGATTCTATGGAGAATAAAATCAGTGTTATGTGCAGCTCTAGCTTTATTCATGAGTGACAAACTCGAGCCGCAGAAGATTTAAGTGGAATACATCAGCAACCATCGTCCTCAAAGTATTGTTCAGTTTTCAAGCAAAACTATCATTAGTATTTCAATAATACGAGATCTTGAAAGTGACTTAAAGATTTAATAATGAAACAGGAGTGTGGCTAGGATAGCACAGGGATAAACAAAACCTGTTGTTTTTTTTCAACCATTTGTAAAGTTTTATAACTGCACAGAAAAACAAGTTGACTGTTTGTTTTCAGGTGCTGTTTGCTTCTTTGAACACATGAGCGACACAAATTAATTTCTTTTCATTTTTGGGAGGTGGTTGGGTTTTGTTTAGACCTCTACAGATGTAACATCCCTCAGCATTATTATCTGTATCATGTTTTGGACACAACAGCAATTACTTGTAAAAGACTCCCAAATCAGCTTTGAGAGTCCCTCCATCATGTACAGTGTGGAAAATAAGTCCATTAAATTCCCTAAAAAGGCAAAAATACATCTGACCATTTAAATAAAAGATATGCAGTAGCACCAAATGTGCTGGGCTGTTCAAGAGCTGTTTCTGAATGCACCAAGTCTGTTTGCTGGTACTGGGGGGGCACCATGTGGTGACATATGGGAAGTGCATTTTTCCCCATCTGTTTGCATTAAAAAAGAATTGAAGCTTCTTTCATTAAAGCATTTTGGGTAAGGGGTCTCAGACTCCAGGCATCAATGGTGGGTATCCTACTGTTTTTTTAAGATATCAAACCTTTTTTATTTCTGTAATTATTTAGAAATTTTCACCAACAGGCCGAAGCCAAGCACAGTGGTATGAGAAAGTTTGGGCACCCCTTGATAATTTCCAAGATTTTTCTTCATATATCATTGGTTGTTCTGGTCATCAATTTCAGTTAAATATATATAAATTAAATAAATATAAGTTAAATAAATATTGAAGGTCGCATGGATTCCAGTCAGTATCAGCAGATTCTTACAATGAATGTTCAAGAATCAGTGACAAAGTTGAAGTTTCGCGGGACTGGATACTTCAACAAGCCAATGACCCTAAACCCTGCTCTAATTCTACAAAGGCATTCATGCAGAGGAACAAGTACAATGCTCTGAAACGGCCATCTCAGTCCCCAGACCTGAATATTATTGAAAATCTGTGGTGTGATTTAAAGCAGGCTGTCCATGCTTGGAAGCCATCAAATCTGACTGAACTGGGGCCAGTTGTTCAAAAAGTTTAATCTGGATCAAAATGACAATGAAATCACATTTTTTCCTATGCAGGATCAGGTAATTCGTCTTACTTTTATGCCGGTTTTTCAAACCAACATTGGACTGGATCACCCTGATCCAGATACAGTTTTCAAGATTACCAAATCCAGATTACCTGTGCTCTAAATGGGACAACATATCACAACACGGGCTACCAGCTATGTAAAGAACAGGTAGAAGAGCCAACATGGGGTCACTGTAAGAGTTTGTTATTCTGAGACAAAACACAAAAATAACAAACATCCACTTCCATTCATAATTTCTTTTATGACCCTTTATCTGAGTCCCAAAAAATAAAAAAACAAATATACATTAACAAATACATTGTGGATATTTTGAAAACGTCTTAAATAAAATGGCTAAATGTCCAATAGTTAACAAAATAAAGAATGTTCAGGGAGTTTTTCAATCTGAGGAGGAGAGACCAGCATTTCCAAGCTCTGCTTTTAGGAGGCGGATCTGCAGTTCTGCTTTGGTTGTTTTTACTTTACTGAATAGCTAAACTGGTAGCCTATGTCTACTGTATCCACTTCATCACTGTTACAACGGTTACACAAGTCAAGTGCAAAATATAAATAAAAGTATAAACCCTAAATGAAACAAATGTATTATTTGACCAATTTTTCTACATTTCCCTCCTGGAATCCACCTTTAAATCCTACTCCCTGTTGGGATCAGAATAATCCAGTTTTTTTGGATCAAAGTTATCCAAATCCTACTGACAAGTTTTGAACAACACAAACTGAAGGTTTGATCCAGATTAGAACTAGGATTGGATTATGTGATCTAATCTGATTTCAGATTCCTTCTTTCCCTTTTGAACAACCCATTTTCGAGATTTGATCCAATCCGATCACCAAAATCCGATCAGGTTACCTTTGAACAACTGGCCCCTGGTGATGTTTTGCAAAGAGGAATGGTCCAAAATCCCTTCAACCAGAATCCAGGCCCTTATTGGAAGCTATAGAAAGCGATGGGAGGGCGTCATTTCTGCAGAAGGAGGATCTACTAAATATTGTTAGGGTGAACTGAAGTGACGTCCATGCTGTTTGGGCTGTTTGAGTGTGTTTGAATACACAGGCTTATTGCACAAAAAGAGATTTTGCCCCTCTGTTGATTCATCCCTGAGACTGTCTGGGTTCGTATGGTGTGTTGGGTACAGTTAGCTCTCCAAAAAAAGCCTCTTCATGAGCAGTTTGGCACTTGCTATCCCGCTGAAATGATGGTCTGGCTGGATCGTTACAATATATTCAACTGAAATTGATGATCCGAACAACCAATGATTTATGAAGAAAACTCTTGGAAATTACCAGGGGTGCCCAAACTTTCTCATACCACTGTAATAGGTGAATGCAAACACTAAATTCAAAAATTCTGCATTCAAATATGCCAAACAAACATGATAAACCAGCTTATTTAGTACCATAAAACTCAGAGATGCATTATTTCTGTTTTTCATAAACCTTTGATATTTGTTAAAAGACTAGATTTTAAAGTGCAGGCGTCGGCAGTAAAAAAGTCATAAGATAAAAGCATTTGCCAAACTACAAATTCCACAAAATGTTACAAATAATTTAACTGTTAAAACACAAGCAACTGGAACATGGACTAGAACGATTTGTCGTGTTGTTCGCTGCAGCACATGGAGTCTAAAGCAGCCTGACCAGTATTCCTCAAAAAGGTGAGATCAAATTGAACACTGCGTTATTCTAATGTTGGGAAGATGATAAAATATTTAGAGTTCTGGATAAAACTGACATCAAAAGCTGAAGACAAATGTTGTCCACTAGATCACACATATGCAGAACCGGCATTATTGGCCAAGTAATTTGGCTTCAGTGTCTTATGCTCTCATGTGCAAACAAGGAAAAGTGGAAATAGATGTAAAAAAGTAAAACAAAAATGTGAAGAAAAAGATAAAAGCAACAGTTATGCCGCCTTAACCGCTCTTGTGTTTGTGCTTTCATACTCTGACCAGCCAAGGAATTCATCAGATTGATTAGAAATCTGCCCTGAGAGAAGACTGAAAAGATTGTGTCTGGTGTGTCGGGGGTCTGTTGAGAGTTTACCAGCCCGCTTCCTGATCCTGGACCAGTGCTGGTCCTGAATAAAGGGAAGGATGGATCCATAGTCCTCTCCACAGGCCTGATGGTTTTCTGCAAATACAACATCTGCTAGACCTTCTTTTGAAATGAGTCGATGTGGTAGGTCCACTTAAAGTCCAATGCGGTGGTGGACCCTAGAAATCTGTGAGTCTGTGGAAGAGGCTGTTCTATTGAAAATTGTAAATGGAGGGGGTGGGGTGGTTTCTCCTGAGGTCAGCTCTCATCTCCACAGCTTTATGTTGCCATAACTCCAGGTGTTTCTGACCAGTCGGTCCACTTCTCCCCTGTATGTCGACTCATCGCCCTCTCGGATGACTGTGGTGTCGTCAACAAACTTTAGGGGTTTGTCAGAGACAAAGAGCAGTGGGGAGAGAACATACCCCTGGGGAGCACCAGAACAGCATTTGTTACAAATACACTTAAAGTCTCTGCATTCATCACAAACACCTGTCCAGTTTCATCAACTGGGTTTTGGTGAAGCTTCCTCTGGGCTGTCTAATTCAAATTCAAACAACTTTATTCAATCCTAAGGGGCAATTCCTTTGAAGTGTTTATATTTAATATCAATTAGTGTTTAAAGGCCAGAGAAAGGTAGCTTGCCATCTCTCGGTGGGTGGAGTGTCCCTGCCCCAGGTGGAGGAGTTTAAATATCTTGGGGTCTTGTTCACGAGAGAGGGAAAACCGGAGCGTGAGATTGACTGGCGTAGTTATGCGGTCGCTGTATCGGTCCGTTGTGGCGAAGAGGGAGCTGAGCCAAAAAGCAAAGCTCTCAATTTACAGGTCAATCTTCGTTCCAATACTTACTTATGGTCATGAGCCATGAGTCATGACTGAAAGAACGAGGTCCTGAATACAAGCGGCTGAAATGAGCTTCCTCCGTAGGGTGGCTGGGCGCTTCCTTGGAGATAGGATGAGAAGCTCGGTCATCCGCGGAGAGCTCAGAGTTCTCCTCCACATCGAAAGGAGCCAGTTGAGGTGGCTCGGGCATCTAGTCCAGATGCCTCCGGGACGCCTCCCTGGAGAGGTGTTCTGGGCATGTCCCACTGGGCAGCGGCCCCGGGGAAGACCCAGGACACCTGGAGAGACTACGTCTCTCGGCAAGGAAGGTGCGGCTTTCGTTCTAACTAACCAACTTCCTAGTTTTTGGTTGACAGCTTAAATAAAATTCTCAGAAACATTGAATGATTATCCAGGAAAAAACTTTAATTACTGAATCAAAGAAAATAACTTTTTATTCACAAAAAAAAGATATTTCAATATTGTTCTTTTACATAAATAGTGCATTTAGTACATCATCTTTAATACCACTATTTACCATCACTGTACAAACAGACAAATAATCTTTTAAATAGTCATTTGTTTGCGTGTGTGGCTGCTATGCATCTGTAATTGTTGATACTGTAGAGGATCCTACAAGCCCATGCAAAGCACAGCAACACAGTTGGTACTAATTTATAGGGTTTTGTTAAAGCAGTGGAGGTGAGGCTAAGTCCATTTGTCCCAACCAGCACCCCTCATTGATAAATATACAGTGAGAATGTGTCTGATCTGTTTCCGTATGCTTATAAAAGAGATTCCAACAGCACGCCTCCTTTGCTCTAGAAGCTTATGTCTGGGTGTAACAAGCACTGGAATACAAAAAATAAAATCTTGATTAAAGCTGAAATGAGTCAAAAACAGTCTGAGATGTGATTCAGTTGAAAACATTGCTGAAATAAATTGCTAGTTTGTGCAGCGTGACCTTTTTGCCGTACGGCTACAAGTCGGAATGGTGCTGGTAACATGAGTTTCCTTTGTGCCTTCATTTGCAGCTTTATGTGCAAACACTGTGCTTCGCTTGGAAAAAAGTCGCCGTAAAGATTGTCTTCTATGCAGTAAAGAGGTGGGGGGCAGGGAGAGTTATACAAATCAGTGTGCTGTTGGTGAGTTGAAAGGGTGCGAACAGATTCACACCTTCATTTTACAACTAAACCACGTCTTTTTCTTCACAACAGAGCTAGAAAGAAGAAAAAAAAAGAATAAAATCTGCCAGCAACAGCGTCACATGTCCAGCACACTGCTGGAACAGAGCGGATAGAGTGCAGAGGAGATGCAGGCCTCTGCACAGTCACTGCCCAAGGATCGGTAACTGTCTTCACACGGATAAATATAGATGGTCCCTCTTAGGATTTGTGTATTATTTAACACGGCTGCCATAACGTTTGCAGCCACAAGGGGGTTCACTTTCTTCACTGAGTGACAAACCAGCAAGTGTTTTTCAAATTTTGCAGCAAACGGTCCTGACGTGATGTCATAGATTTATGTACAAGTAACCACAGGTTTGAGTCCATTTGCTCCATAATTACTCAAATTCAATAAATCATCCTAATCGCTTCAAAAAAATCTGGGTATTCTCATGTTTTTGGCTGATAAAATACAAGTACAAAGCTGAACCTTGGGCAGCTCTGTCAGATCACAGTCATCCAATCCAAATGATTCAGCTACAGTGCAAAACCTTACAGTAAAACTTTCATTTCACCTGTAATGTAAAGCAAATGTAAAACAACATTTACAGTATATGCACGCTACAGAGTAAACATTGTAAGTATATGTAACATTAATCACTCTGTACTTTAACTATACGCTGTCTATACTCCCAAACAGTGTGCTAAATATATTTACAGACAGTGCACTTTGAATTTACATTCAATTTCTTAATTAATACCAAAGGAGACATGCACAAGATCGAGATAACACACCAGCGAGCAGACGCAGAGTTAAACTCAGCGTCTGGACAAAATCACACAAGCTGATTTATGAGCTTCAATGTCTCAAACAAAAATGGAGGCGGCTAGAAATTAAACCAACATATTTCAAGTAATAAACACATCTGTTGGATTCATTACAACGTCACAAACACTGAAAAACCTGTGAAAATGAATCAGTGTGAACACAGACAAGACGATCTGGGAGTCCATCCTTTATAAAAGCTAACCTACAGTTCATCTGGAGCGGGGTTGTCTGGTAATATTTAAGTATACAAATTCTGTGTGATCAAACAAAGATAATAGACTAATTTATTTAAAACAAAAAAAAACAAATGAGGTATTTGCAAAAGATTGAAATAAAGTTGTTAAATATAACACTAAATGTTGAAAATGCTTAACATATTAGAGAAAGACCTCACTGTGAGAAAAAGGTGACTACTAACCTCCTAGTTAAAAAGCAGTTATTGGTAGCGCAAGTTGAAGAAAAACAATTTGTTATTGCTATACAGGTGAGAAAGTACATGAAACTACATCAAACTAATAAATGTATGTATAATGTTTAATAAATCAAAAATGTAGCGGTGAGCTAGCAATAAGGCCAAATCCGAATTCAATCTCTACCCCTCTGGCTCCTCCCTATTGTTCTAATTGGAGAGGGATTTGGAGCTGTAGTGGCGTCCGAACTTGTCGTAGTGATGGAGAGCTGGGTATTCCTCTGCCGGTAGGGTAAGACATTTCTTCACGTAGGAGTGCTCTGAAGCACATTTAAATGAAAGTATTGACGTCTTGTTTATGCATGACTCCCTAAAGTTATAAAACCGATGTTATTTATTTTTCAAGCCCTTGCAGCTACGTTTATCGTAAGTGACAGGTGACTATTTATGACGTCATCAAGTGGTAGTAATGTCTGGATTTTAAGAAACTATTTTTCAATAACTCTCCATTTGGAGGGATAAGGAGGAGCTGTTTGGGTAGGGAAAGATTTTGGATTCTGCTTAAAATGCTATGTTCCACCACACGTATCGGAGCCTGCAGTGTAAAAATAGAAATTTGTGCATTTAGATTCATCAAACATGATGACAATTTGGGATCCATATTTTTCTTCTTTTTAAAAAATTCTAAAAAAAATTAATCTAGATTTTTGGGGTCAAGACGCAGCTGGCTCTGTGCTGATGCTAACAGGAAGCTGAGTTTGCGGAGTCGGCTCTTCTGGCGTACTGCTTGTTTCAGTTTGATTTTATCTTCTCTCCCTCACAGTCTGACAAATGAAGGGGGCTACAGAGTTGTGCTGGTGAGGTTCTCTGAGGAGAACCGTTATTTCCCCCGGTTCCCTTAAGCAACTGTGGCTGTCTGTGGGGGGCAAAGTGGGCAAAACTGTATGGGTAACGAACTAAATGTTCCTTCACATTTATTTCTACGGGCGTGCTGCGGCTGACAGGTCGTAGGGAACACTTATAGAACACATATGGGGGAATTGGGTGAGATGCAGGCATGTAGGACGGATTTTTCATTTGTTTTAACCCCCAAATCCTGCCCAATGGGCCCGTAATACTATTTACGTGAATAGTGTGCGCAGCTGGACTGTTGCCAATGAACAATAAGCAATGTATTTGCGTCCCACGGGCACTTACTGACCACGTGCGAATGCGGCACGAGACTTGTAAGGGACCAGTCCTTGCACCTTACTAACGACTAAGGGTGTGGCATAGGGGCAGCCACATCACCTGTAGCATCACGCCATAAGTGCGTGAAACTTACATTAGCCTACGAATACTCGACAAAACATGAGGTACTTCTGAGATAAAGATCGTTAACATGGTGAAAACAGCTACGAAGGTCAAAGAAACACGCAAAATTCCATCTTTGCAGCAAAGTTATGAGTGTTCTGTGATACGTCTAACTCTTAAGATCATCAGTGATCCATCTCATATTCTGTTTTCTGACTTTGAATTATTACCATCCGGACGACGCTTCAGAGCAGCCAAATATAAAACCAACAGAACTCGTTTGTTCCATCAGCCATAAAGCTGATGAACAAACTGTAAACGGTCTACGGCAAGTGTCTCTGGTTGTTACTTTTGTGGGTGTCGTCTTATTGTGCATGTTTATTCTGTTGTTTTTCTTATGTTGTAGCTGTGGGCTCCTCAGCCCAAGACAAATTTTCCTGCATGGGACAATAAAGTATTTATTGATTATTGATTGGTAAGAAGCACAGTCATAACAGTGACTTTAATAGAAGTGAATACTGTAGAGAACCTGTAACCAACACTTGCAGACGTGTAGCTATAAAGAAAGTGGGAGGTTCAGTTTGATTTCGCTGTTATTTTGACCACATTAGTGGAATGCAGTGAAAACTTGAGGAAAATGTTGGAGGTTTTCTAAGTCTTATTGCTTTTTGTCTCCTGAACAAATTTAAATCATTTCTTGAGACTTTTTACATTCATTCAGCACTAACTTTCTGGGGTTTGACTTTCATTTAATGTTATTTGAAAACCAAACAGAGGAAGAAATTGGTCTTGGATTAACCCCAAACTCTCTCAGCCATGTGTTTGTGTAAATGCATGACCTACAGTATTTTCAGCACATATGGATCCACACAGTACACGAGCTTGTGCATCTGAACACACACACACAAAAAAAAAAACAAAAAAAAAACGGAAGAGCGTAAAATGGTTCAAGGCTCCTCATCAACCTCCAGGTCATTTATTCAAAGCGTTCGTAGTTTCTTGTCTGCCTCACACGGGGAACCATGTCCTTCAGGAGCCTGTGGCCACAGACATAAGATATTAAAAATACAATAAAATAAAAATCCTTGTGCAGAAGTCAATGTTTCTGCATGTTTCAATACCATTTTAACTCATGTTGTCCATTTCACACTTTGCTATTTGTGGAATCCAATATCTGACACTTACTTGACCCCATAAGCCAGAATGATAAGACCCATAAGGACTCCAATTGTGCCGTCCAGAAACCATACATCAGGGTGTTGGTGGAAGACCTCAGCACTTATGAGAATGGAGAAACCCATGATGGCTCCAACCAGAGAGTTAAACCCTAAACACATAAATGCAACATTCAACTCAACTGTGATTTTTAATATTCTCTTGGTGTGTCTACAGAGCATGAACTGTTTGTAAGAACTAGACTGAACAAATGTGATGTCCCCCAAAGAAAATGGTTTACTTCTGGTCCGTTCGGCCATTTTTGCGATGTGAACATGGGTAATGTTGGAATCAGGTGACATCAGTAAGCAGTGATTGGTCCAAGTTGGTTCAAATGGGGGCCAGCAGGCTCCACCTACTTTTATCGAGGCCTCTGATTGCCCAGTTTATACCTTGAAAAATTTGCACTACAGAAGGGGTATCATGGGAATAAATTGGATTAGCAAGAACATGTTTTAAAAAAGGTAACAGACCAACAATGGTTATTCTGACCAATAGAGTCATAGCTGTATATTTCTCAATAAAGTCTATGGGATTTTAGCTACTTGGAGCCAGCAGGTACTTCCTGTTTGAACGCCAGGGGGGGGGGGGGGGGTTACTCAGTCCAGTTCTTATACAGACTTATTAACTCTAAGGAAACCTTTGTGTTTGACACAACAATACAGTCAAAATAACACAAAAATGGAATGAAACAGAAATAATCCTAAACGATCCTTTTTTAAACTGGGTGTCTCCACTACACTTGTATGAGTTATTGAGCCACAGTATTTCTGTTCTTCTGAAAAACTGGATTTTAAAGGCTGGTTGAGATGTTACCCTGCTCATCTTCTTGAGTTCTGAAAATGCAGCTTTAGTTATGGGCCGACTTGTACAGAAGTGCAGCACAACACTTGGATTATTAGACTGTCATGAACAAACTGCACACCATAAACCACATGTCTCTGCTTTCCTATCCATGTTTGGACCAGATATTGTCTAAGTGCATCAATGGATTTGAGGAGCACATGGGTGTCAAGTGTTGGAGATTGCATGATCTCCTTTTCATGCGTGGGCTTCCTCCCACAGTCCAAAAACATGCTTCACATGTTAGTCACTCTAAATTTTCTCTATGTGTGACTGGTATTGGTTGCTGATGACGATTCTTTTTGCCAGACAGTAGCTGGGAGAGAATCCAGCAACCTCATGACCCCAAAGGAGTCTAAGTGGGTTAAAAAAATGGATGCATGGATGTCGATTGCGTTTAAAATCCTTCAGAACAGAAGGGAAGACTTTTTTTTATCTGTCCTTCCCCACTTTTAAAGACAGAAATGTAATCTAGTCCAGTGGTCCCCAACCTTTTTCAGACCACAGACCGTTTATTGTCGGTCACTATTTATATATGAATGTACCGGTCCAAACAAGGCCAATTTGAAGTTTGATTATTTTTATTTTTTGTAAGCTTCCAGTTTCCAAAAAAATCCATTTAAAATCTGTGTATAAACAGACACGTGGTAGATCTTAAGGACTATGCTTGGGCAGCACTGTGATGTGGACAAATATGAACTTTCACACAGTTACTGTGTCTTCTTCCCTTTGTTTTTGTTCTTTACATCAGATGTACTCCAGCTCAGTGGGTTATTGTCCTGCCTGCACTAAATGTAAAATCTACAGGGAAATAAATCCAGGCTCAGAGAAGAGCAACCTCAGGTTTATTACATTGATAGTGTATGCATTGGAGAGCATTGGAGTGTGTAGTTTGTGCTGCTTATGTCTCAATGTGCATTTGTTAGCAACCTTCCAACAAAAGCAAGAGCAGACATGCTCTTTTTCATCCTTTTTTTGTTGGATCGTGAGCTCTGAGCTTGTAGATCTTTATTGGTTTAAATGTGTGTGTTGGTGTGTGTGATACCATCAGTGATGAGGGCTCGACTGGTCAGCCTTCTTCCCAGCATAAACTTGGCCACAGCCAGTACGGCACACACGAGGCCGCTCACTATGGATACGCTAAAGAGGAAGTTATCCTGGAGACAGAAGGAAGAAGGGTTATTAAAATACATGTAAATCTTTTGATCGATTTCTTAAATCATTTCCAGTTTCCCATCATCCCTTTGTTCACACTCTCTCCAGCTAGCTTACAGCCCCTCACAGCCCCAAGCTATACTTAGCGGTGCAACAAAAATGGCGAGCAGTATTGGAGCTATCCAGCCGTGTAGTTTTGTGGCAGATACCAGCTTAGACGAGTAAAATAAATATGTTAATGTATCTATTTGTCTGCAAGTGGTTCCATCAAAATGGAGCAGAGAAGGGAGCTTTTGGCCCACACATATTAGTTTCTACGTCAGTTTTTTTCAAATCTTTTTTTCATCTGCTTCTGATTCTTCACAATTTGAGTAAAGAAACACTCAGAAAATCCAGTTTTATTCTTAAATCTTTTTTATATATGTTCTCCATTGTGAGAAAAAAACTACAAGAACCTGTTAAAAACACCAGAAACACAATTTTTATTGGACTGGCTCTTCAAATGATTTAAAGGTCTTGAAAACAGAAACAGCTCGCATTCAAGAAGAAGCAGCATTTTGAAAATATTGCTTTGTTCCCTGCAGGCCTTTTATTTATTTATTTATTTTTTCCACTTGAGCTCAAGGTCACTTATCTCTAAGTCATGTGATAATTTGGCTTTTTCACCACAAATAGGAAACACACTCAGCAATAACTAACACCTGACCCCTGAGTATTGAGCTCCCTGATTTAATTGGTTCTCAGTAGGAAACAGCAGAACCGGCAGAGAAAACAGGACAGTGAAGACACAGCTACATTTTCTTTTGTCCGTTTTGATCTCCCAGACAAGATTTTTGATCAAGCCCATTCAGGAGATTTGCATACAATCAGACTTTATATAAGTACTAGTTAACAATGTGTTCTGGTACCAGAAACTGAGAATTGAGTTGTGCTTTTTAAGGACTTAAAGGCCCACACAGATTTAAAATAAAAATGAAATTGTGGCATTTTTGACATGTTCCTATGTTTAATTGCTTGAAAAGAAAATCAATTAAAATCAGATCAGGGGATGATATGGTCATTTTCCAAATCTATTCACCCAGAAGTTACACATGAATTCCCCCTACTGCTGCAGCACAGGATTTATTGGAGAATGTTTATTCGAAATTGTGAACTTATACCTAAAACACGTAGTAGTGTTTAACCCCTTTTCTAGGGTTAAGGTAAATCAGAAGAATTAACCAAAATACATTGAAAATATTGATATTTATCAATATATCAATCTAAAATTCCTCATATATCTGTTATTTTGGGTTTGTTTTTAAATTATTGTTGTTTTTAATTTTTTACTTTTACTCTTCTTATTGTTTAAACTTGTGTTTTAGTTCAATGTTTGAACCTAATACTTTTTTTTCTGTGAATACCATTACTAATGCTCTATTTGGCTTGATGGGTAATGGTTATCGTAGTTTTCTAACCACTTAACTTTTTAGCTTCAGTAGGTTACACTTATCTTGGTAAAAATCCTGCATCTCAGTGGGCGCAGATTCTTTAAATCTCGACTGGTTGCCTTGGTTTCTTCTCTGAGGAGAGAAAGCAGGAGCCGCTTTCGGCTCTGCTTAACCAGGTACCAGATGCAGACAGACAGCTAGAGTTGCAACATGGAACGTGATGCGAATCCAAATGTCCAATTTTCTTCACCGTCTGGTCAGTGGATAGGATTTGCCAGAGGTGGCAGCATTTACACACGTTCCCGGTGTTGCTGTTTCCCCCTGAGCTTTTCAGCTTGCATGTGAGCTTGGCAGAAAAAAAACAACAGCAAAGGGTTTGAAAGTGAAACCATGTTGCTGTTGTTGATGCTCTTTTGAGATGTCTCTCACAGCGCTGAAATCACTCTGACAAGCTGAATCATAGCATTTGAAAGAGTCACTGAGTCGGCCAAAAAGGTGGAGAAAGAAGAAGGAAATTAGACATGATAACGAAACCCTGGGAGACATATGAGGTCAGCTTAAAGTAAACAGCTTGGAAGTCTTTTAATTACAGATCAAGTCAGCTCCATGGAAACCACATCCTGAAGCTGCAATAGCCTCTCCAATTATCTATTTGATCTGTTTTCAAAATGTGCAAAAATGGTCTTTTAATTATGATTGTGCCGTTTTTAGGCTAAGTCAAAAAACTTGTCGTTTATAAGACATAGTTTCTGCAGAGTGGCAGTAGTTCATTATAAATTCACCACTGAGTTGTGGGCGGGACTTTTGGTGCTTGTAGCAACATTGTATTTTGTATGTCACAAATAAGCTCTGCTCCTGATTCACAATAATTTGAATAAAGAAATACTAAAAAATACAACTTAATCCTGGTTTTCTTTGTCTGTGTCCTCCATCAGTAAATGTTTTTGTTATTGGGTATTGCTGTTCTCATCTGACGTAAAGCTGCACTGAATAGACACATGGTGAGGCAGGCAGTGGTTTTGCCACAACTGTAGGGGGCGCATGTGAGCTCACGTTTGCTTTTCGGTGGTTAGTAATAAAGTTCAAAAGGAGTCCATTATTTTAGGCTTAGGTCTGACTGATTGCAAAAGGACTTTTGCAATTTCTCAGCTCCAAAAAACCTTCGACAGTGGACTTTTGGTAATTACGGGAAGAACAAAGATGGAGCTTAAGAGCTTCAAAGTTTAAAATGGGTTTTTCAGTGCTTCCAAAACTTAAAGATGAAGAGCTTTTACTCTAAAGTCACAGACATTTTTGTCCTAAAAAAGAGGCAATTGGACTTTATTTACAAGTTACATTGAAACGCTGTGTGTTCCGCTCCACACAGACTTTAAAATGCTGCACCTTCATCTGCCCACATCCTGCATTTGGGATTGGAAAATGATGTCCGCTTTTGTTTGATGTTGTAAGCTGATGTGTGTGTGTTTGTGTGTGTTGCCTCACCACTTCAGGTGGCATCCTTGTTGCCAGATCGTGAATGGCCTTTCCCAGGATGCACATGGAGGACAGGACAAACACAACCCCCAGAATGACGCACGCTCTGCACAGAATCAGACATGCAGTATCTTTTATTTTTTTGTAAGCTGTACCAACAAACTTTTGTATAATTTTTTTTGAAAAGATAACCGATGGACTTCTTCACATACTTTACATTATTTGAAAATGTTTAATTTCTAACATCAACAGTTCATTTGATGAGTTTTATGTTTATGTCTAAAGCTGCGTTCACACCGAATGCAGTTCGGGCATAAGGGGCGACCAGTTATAATGTTAAGTCAATGAATAGATGTGAACAGGGGTCCTTCAGTGCAATTTGAGCGTCGGGCGCAGCACACCGTCTGGCGCAATTTGGGCAGCGTGGCGCGTCCTCAATTAAAAAATCTGAACTTTGTCAAAGAAGACGCATCGTGTCAACCAATCAGCTTTCATACTAGTTTTGATGTAAAGGATAATACCAAAAGAGGTGTCCATAGATCTATCTTTTTATATGTATGACAAGGAGGCGTAAAATGTCCTATGTGAATATGGACATATTGAATGAATGAAAGAACTTTATTTATCCCAACAAGGGGTGACAAAAAAAAGTCGTATCTCAACACTGCGTATAGTGCGCAGATACAAGAAAAAAACTACATTGTTTAACACAAATATCACGTGCGCAGACAAAACAAAATACATGAGGCTCAGGAGGGTGGGGAGGATGAAGGGTGGGGGGGACCCCCATGAGATCTGTCCATGAGCCAGGCACATTCCTCCTTGCACATTCAGTGCAAGGAGGAGGGGGGGGTAGTAGGAGAGCCGAGGTCAAGTGGTGGACGAGCAGTGAAGTGCGGTCAGGTGAGGCAAGTGAGGCACAGCCTCAACTGTCACAAGCGTGATAAAATAGAAAAAGGTGAATTAAGTAAATATTATTTTCCACTGATCTGTGTTAAATACACATTTTCAGGCAACTCAACATGTTTTCCACAGTTTCTGAGGTTAAAATTACAGAATTTGAGTGTCGTGCGATCACAGACGGAGCTGAATCTCCAGGTCTTGATCCATTAAGAGGGAGAAACTCAAATAAACTAAAGGAAAATAAGAAAGATTTTTCCATCAGATCATAGAACTTATTGTGGAGAAAGATCAACATATGGACTCAAAAAGTAAGTCCAAACATGTTTTTGAATGTTTGCTTTTAAATAACATGGGAGTAAGTGGATAAAAATGTAAGTAAAATAATTGATTTTATTTTTATGATCATTTTTACAGACAAAATTTAGTAACAATGGTTAAAGCACCAGAATTTGAAGCTGGAAAAATACCAGAAGTAGTCAAATGTGTGCTGAACACATTTGTTTACTTTAATTTGTTTACAGTAAACATGAATAATTTATACACAAGAGTGTTCTATCGATGTCTGTAAAATAAATATTCTCTGTAGGACAAATATGTTTTTGTGTGTATTTTATTAGCTGTTAGCCGCTGTTGGATGAAAGGGGAAATATTCAGTTCTTTCATTGTAAATCTGACTCCAGAGGAGTCAGTGCCTCACCAGCCATCAACCTCACTGCACGTCACTGGGGGTGAGTTGCAGTTATCAGCCCTGTGCACGGCTGGTGTGGTGATTATTGATAATGGACACCTCGTCGGGCATTATCCTGCTTAAAAAATACATATATATTAAATCAAATATTATTATTTTAATCTTGTTCATTTTAAATTAGATTTTTCATTATAAAAAAACATTGTCGATGATCAAAATTATTGATAGAAATCCTGGCATGTCCATCATAGAACCATTTAAAGGACAGATCTTTACTGTCTTGTGATGAACTGTGGAATAATGTCTGTCCACCTTTGTTCCAAGTGTCTATTATTCTGGTTACCAACTGGCTTTAGGCAGGTGCAACAAGCATCCAGGCTCTGTGACCGAAACTTCTTTTTTAATTGTCAGTGGACATTTTGCAGCCAATCAGAATCAAGTGTTCACATGGTGTGAAAGAACAAAAATTTCCATCACAATTTTTTATTTCTTTATTTTTACTCACATGTACTCTCTGTGCGCGGAGTGCACAGCGGCTGCGTTGCTATAGCGCCAAAGAACTATGGCAGATGACATGACGTCCAGAGTGGCATCAAACTAGGGAGAAAACAAGGAGCCAGGAGACAAAAGTCAAACATTGAAAACCAACAGATGAATATAAAAATAAAGCACGTCACAGCCCCTAATTTCTAAATTGGTCCAAATTAACATTTTAACCACTTATTCAGAATTTCTTTTGAGGTTTTATTTAATGCAAAGGAGTATCAAAAAATGTAATTTCAAAATAATCACATAAAAACCGAACAACTCCTAGCTTTTCATAAAGACAAACATGACATTCTTTGACTTTAAATTAAAACTGTATTAAGACATAATAAAATAAAACTATTTTCACTCTCTGATCTGATTTCAGGAACTTGGTTTGTTTTATCTTTCTCCATCTGGAGAATTTCCTTCGAGTCACAGCAGTTAATCAGAATCTTGTTTTGCTAAACAGTTTGTTTAGCAGCCTCAATAAGCCATTCAACAGACGACCTCAGCTCCATGACCGGTCCTTCTTGTCTGCCCTGTTACCTTGGCGACAAAGGAACCCACTCTACTTCTGTACAGGGATTCATTAATAAATCACCAAGATCCCAGTTGTTACTAATTGATCAGTGCAGAAGAAGGAAAGCAGGGGACTCACCGCAAATCCGAAGGCTGACGCACTGTGACGCATGAACGATACCGCTGTGGAGACAGACAAGAAGCATGGCAATCATTTTTCAAAGTCATATGATGAAGAAAAAAAAATAACCTCAATACTCTCCAGGAATGGACCTGACTAGGTCCCCTACACACACAGCGCATCTATTGCAATGTACAGAATAATCAGACATGGGTGAATAATATTGAGATTTCAGCATATCCAGCTTCTGTTAAGATAAAAGGTCAAACTGTCTCGCACCGTGTGTTTATTAGATTATGGTGAAACAAAAATCTGGGCCAAAATAGCTAAATTCTTCACAGA
The DNA here is from genome assembly GCA_037389245.1 of Oryzias sinensis. Classification (NCBI taxonomy): domain Eukaryota; kingdom Metazoa; phylum Chordata; class Actinopteri; order Beloniformes; family Adrianichthyidae; genus Oryzias; species Oryzias sinensis. The sequence goes on along the minus strand of CM074501.1, from coordinate 15,915,414 downwards.
TAAACAATTTTTATGCTGTATTGGTTAAGACTTTTACACAATCTACTTCAAAATATAGTCCCAAAAATGTAGGAATTTTCACAACAGGATTAAAACTTCAACGGTTTTTCAAATATAATTTTTATTCGTTGCACTCAGCTCTCTGTCTAGCGCACCTGTGCTGTTTTTGTCTTGCTGCATGACCTTGTGTGTTTAGTTCACTCTCTGCTTTCAGGACAGACTCGTGGGACACGGCATCAGCAGTTAAATCGCCATGGCAACAGGAGATTTGAGGCCAAGCTGAATGTTGGTTTTGAAGTGAGGAAACAAGCGAAAGGATTTCAACTTGCAGTCCTCCTCCTGACCCCTTTTCCCTCAGATCTTCCCGGTTAGCCACTTCTCCTTTGACAAACCCCTCTTTTACCTTTTTCTCTCATGTTTTTTGCAAACATTCGTTCTCAGAATCGGACTAACTTTAATGAATCCAGACCTGATTTCACGATGTCAAAGAAATGATGAGAATGCAAACTCCTAAGAATATAAACTTCTTAAGGAAAAACACATTGTAAAAACCCTGTAAAAGGCGCAGTTATTTCTCAACTTTTGAAAAAGGATCCAGTGTTAAGATTGGTACCTTTAGATCAGTATTTTTTTCTTAAGGCTGTGTTGTTTACTTTTGTGTTCAGCATGTTCTGCACAAAAATACTCAATAATAATTAGGACTATCCAATTAATTTGAACGCAAACTGCCTTCATTAGTTCTCTGAAACCCAAGCAGATCTAAATCCAAGACCAGCTCCATTCATTATCATTTGCCAGTTATGATTCTCTTCTGTGTCACAGAAAACAATAATTACTACGATTAAGTAGTAATTGTTCAGTACTGCTTAGATCATATTTAATTAGGGCCACAAAAATTTCCTTTTCTATCTCAAACTTTAATTTGTTTATGATGATGCCTCAGAAAATATTTTGTAAAACAGTTTGGGTCCAACAAGAGTAACCATGAACACCAATGTTAGAATCACTGTCTAGTTACTCAATAGTCTTGAAAGTGGAAATGTTGGCCTTTTTGAGGGTCTTACATACTGGCAATTCTTTCTGGATTCATTTTTTGTTCTAGATCACTGCTGACTGCAGAAATGATTGTGAAGGAGCAGTTGGACTGAACAGTTGATGTGTTAAAGAAACATTATGGAGCCTAAACCTTTTCATATTCTGATAGGTATAAAGATTAAACAAACATGGATTTTAACAATCCCTTTCTATAGGAACATGGTTGTTAAGGGTTCTCCAAAGTTGGAGGGCCCAAACTGAAGTGAAACAAATAAGGCATGTGAGTCAGAGTGAACAGAAATGCCTCTTTCTTCTTTCCTTGAGTCTCCAGGCTCACTCTGTAACTCGGGCCTGTGGCTACATTTTCAGCATTGATGGGTTGACGATCAGGATAATTGGTTCTGGGTTGTAAAGGCCATCACGTGTGACTGTCTACATTCCAGTAAAGTTCCTGACAAGAAGCAGCTAACTCAGAAGCACCGGACCAGAACGTTTAGGTCAGTTCATGGTTTTCCCCTTAGTGTTCAGTGGAGCACTGCTCTGAGGACCTCTACAGCTAACATTTAGCTTCGACGCAGGCCTGTCATAGCATTATAACTCACTCATTGTTTAATTTAAGCAGCTGACTCCCAAATGAGGAGAACCGCGTCATTGTCTGGCAACCTTGTAGCCAAGTGCATGCTGGTTCTGCTGGGGATAATCTACTGCATCGTGTTAGCTCAGGGACGCTGCATTACAGATAAATTGGATGCGGTCATTAGTTGCAGGGACTTGTGCCAGAAAGTACAAATGAATGAAGCTGTTGCCTTGCTCTAATAGCAGGTGTCCACCGTGATTTTAGTTATTCGTCCTGGACTTCACAGACTGCTCTGTGCAGATGGCTGTCTGCAGTGGGCTCATGCCATGAGGTAGATACTGACGAGCACAAACAGACGGAACATGCCGTAAAAACACTGATGTACACGAAGGAGGATAGATACAAATATTTTCTTATTAACAAAATTAATTTAATTATAATGCTACAATCACACCGAGCTCAGAATATCAGTGTATATTCAAGCCTCTCTTTTACAAATTTCTACAGGATGATGGAGAAAACGATGGATTGCCGCAGTCAAGTGTGATGGGTGTCTGCCAACAGATGCCATGAGACTCTGAAGTGAACATTTTGTGTCGGGTAGGCCTTTGGTTTACAGATTTTATTTGTCTTAAAAGGGATAAAGGTTGAGGGCATTTGTACTGTTTGAGTTACATCCAGCACTGTTGCCAATCCATTATTTTTGAAGAGGCTGCAGTACTTAAATGGACCAAGAACCTGCATGTGATTTTTACAAATATATCTTTTTAATGGTGATCAAATAATAATAAGAAAATCTGCAAACTTTTCCCAAAAACATTCAAATGTGAGGAAGCAGCATCCTGCAAAGCCGGAATGTATTGTTTGTTTCTCTCTGTCAGTCCCTGTTTTTCTCACCCATGTGGAGGATACATTATCATTGTAATACTAGAGGCCTGAATCATAAAAAATAAACTTTTTTTTAGCTTTTAAGTATATTATAATGTTAATTCTTCACAAATCCAAAGCCAAATTTGGTATTTTGCTCAATTCATGCAACCCTGCTCTCTGAGCACCAGCCCCTCCCAATCCATGATTAAAGGTGAGTCCTCACATTGTGACGTCACAGAGTGAAGAACAGCCCCTTCTAGGAAGAGTCTGAACTGCCAGCCCCGCCCCCCAGGCTAACACACACGCACTTTCTCCACTGAGCTAGCGGTGATCGCCTAAATGCTTACATTTTATATGCACAGCCATCTTTGCCAAAGTTTGTTTGTTGCCTTTTTGTCGAGGGAGAAACACTGACACTCTGCCGAGGCCTGCTCTAGGTTGACGTCATGAAATGGGCGGCACCCAAAAGGAATGAAAGGCGGGGCCTCAGAGATCGAGTCGCCTTACATCCATGTAGGAAAATGAGCTGCGAAAATGGCTTTTTCTTAAAAAAATGTTTGTTTCATGTTGTGTATATATTAGGAAACAAAATATCTTAATATTGTGTAACGCAGTCTTTTGATACACACACTGCTCCGTGTTGTGTTGGTGTGCTGGGGGGGCTGTAGAAACACATGACGTGGGTTCTGAACTGTGGCAACCCTTCAGTTTGTCTTTCCGAACGGATCAAAGGCAGACAGTGGAGTAGACACGACAAAAGATCCACAGCAGCGACGCTCTCTGTTAAACTCCCAAATTGGCGGCGTCACACAGGCGTTGTGATGTCAAGGGGTCTGTACTTTTGAGGTCAGTGTTTTTGTGTCTGTTGGGAGTTTCACCACTCTGAAGTCATTGATCTGCCTTGTTTCTACAGCAGAGAATTCAAGAGAGGATTAAATATAATAATAGAGTTGTTTCAATTTGGGAAATCTGAACTATCTGCTGAAAGGTATGGGGGGAGGGGGGTATTTGTGGAAGCTGCTTTCCATCCATTAACCATGAAACCAGCGATGATATTGACTCATGAAAAGAATCCATATTAGGTTTATAGAATCATTCTCAGCCTGATAAGTAATTATGCCCTCCTCCCTGTTTCTCAAGGGCAGGAGCTCAATTTAAGGATACGGAACTCAATTACACCAAAGAGCAGAGGAATAATGTGGGAGACTGGAAATGAGGGAGAGGGAAGGCTGGTTAGACAAACAGAGTGACAGATCCAGACTGAGACGGCGTGGGCGAAACAGAATCAGAAAAGGGAGAGATTTAAACGGAAAGCGGATGGAAAAAGAAAGATTGCAAAGGCTGCACCACATCAACATATCTTCTAAATGCATGAGTCATCTGAGCTCTAATGAAGTAACTGAACTAATGTCTTAAGATCTGAACTTAAAACTGCAGAAAACCTCTGAGGTGATGCAAACTACAATGCAGCCCAGTCCGGATTTGCCTGTAAATGAAGACTGATATTTTAAGCAGTAGCAGGTAAGTGAACAAACGAGGAGGAGCTTTCAGACAGAAGATGAGCAGACCTGGCAGAGCAACTTTGAAGATGTTTCTGCTGTAAACCGCAAGCATTCCTAAAGTGTATTTTATAGAAAATACATTAGTAGATGAAGAGTACAGTGCCTTATTAGGGCTGTTTTCATTTTTGTAATAAGCGGAATTTGTTGGTTACTGCATGAAAAAAACAGCCTCAAAACACATTCTAACTTCAACCAAATGAGTCTTTAACCGGTAGAGGACCAACGTTTATGTATTATTGTCTGTCATTTACACTTGACTTTTTTTTAAACAGTGTGCTGTGCTCAGTGGCCTTGTGTAAGAGTGTCCGCCCTGTGATTGGAAGGTCATGAGTTCAAATCCAGGCTGAGTCATACCTGAGACTCTAAAATAAGGGACCCCTGCTTGACACTCAGCATTAAGGGGTTGGATTCGGGGGGGGGGGGCTGAACCACCAAATGGTTCTCAAGCGAGGCTGTGTCTGCAGCTCATCAATCTTCAAGGGGATGGGTCAAATGCAGAGAACACACCTAGGTGTGTCTCAAATTATGGGACTTTAACTTGATTGGCTGTCAACCTTGACAGTCAATCTTCTTTGTGCTGTCTCTACAAAATATGCAGGATTTACCACATTTACTTAAGACCTAGATCGCAAATCTGTGAAACTGGACGTATTTTTCTATGAAGAGAGAAAAGTGTGAAAATGTTCATGCCTGTCTGAGAAAAGTCTATAAGGTGTTGAGTGAGATGTTTCAGTCTTAAAACATCTGTAATTTCTTTTTTCAGGTAATCCCCAAAAAATTATTTGCAATGGCAAACAGTGCGTTTTTCCTTACAACAATGTCGGTTAAAGATTCAAAATTACTGACATGAGTGTTCAGGAAAAAAAACGCCTTATTTACCCACTGACTCAAATTTGATCCACACATTTTTAACATGGTGTAATTATAATATAAAGAGTTAATTATAAACAACTTTTGCATTCTTTCAATACAGAAAGTAGTAATTTAAGAAAATGGACAACAATAGAAAATCAGCAAAACCTTTCCCTCCAAAAGTGTCCTTAGGAAAAGCCCTTCTACTGCCCCTAGAGGAATAATGATGAACTACAGGGAAGGAAACATGGACCAAGCTATATGCAATGGGTTTTTGTGGAGTTTTTGGATTGTACAAATGATATAGAGGTCTCAGAAATGTATGTATTGAATATGAGCAATTAGGATTTAATTTATTAAAGCAGCAATACATTTCTAGATAGAAAGTAGGAATGAAAACATCTCCCCAAATTCAAATAGTTAGCCAACCACTGTATCTACTAATAGTAAAGGTCTGCTATATATGACCCTCTCTGGGATCTTTATTGCTGCTGCCTCACAATGTAAACAGAAATTAAAAACCATTGACATCTTCTTAGGAAAAGGCATTGACCCCCTGATGAATGTTTGGGGTTATTATTTATGGGTTATTCTTATAATTCATGCCTATATGGCTTATAAAAAAAGCTAACATGAAATACGGAGACCTTTTCAGTAAAATAGTAATCCATTTTGCAGACACATCCTTGCTTCCTCAGCAGGCTGATCTGGCATGGATGTGGCCGCCTCCTCAGCTGAAAAATACTTTTTAATAATTCAGGACCCACAGCTCAAGCTCTGCATCGTGGCCTGCACTCTGGATGAGTTCACCCTGCAGAAAAACCCTGCTGGGAATATACCGGTCCTTCTGCTCCTGCCCCTCATGCCCTGCTAAAAAGAGCAGGGGATGAAGCAAAAACGTTGCTGAAAGGTCTCCGGCTGGACTTTGAAATGAGCTGGATTTGTGTTGGCTCACATAAAGTTAATCCTTTCTCTTATTAGGTGCAGTTATTTGTTGACACAAAAAGTCCACGTGTGAAAAGTTATCTGCAGCCTTTGGATGGAATGGAAAATGGGAGCCAGAAGAATAGACTGGCCAGCAGCCCTGCTGTATAAATCTAGCTCTGTACTGGACTGGAATGCATGAGCGAAATGGAAAACAGTATATTTAAACAATTCCATTCATAACAGTAGTTAAAGCTCTAAAAACTAATGAAGCTCTGGTTTAATAAATAAGTTCAAATCAATGTAAGCATTTGAGTTGTATCTCCAGTCAGCAGGACTGTAAACAATCCTTCCTGTGTTTCCTTTCACCAAACTCAATTACTGCTTTTATGATGTTCGGCAATCCCGTTGGGATGCAGCGAGCACTAATTAGCGGATCTGTACCGCTGCGGTTGAATTCAAAGAGTTTCACAGGGACATGTGTGAGAGAAGCTGCGTGCAGATGCCTTTTGGAAACGCTCCACCTCTCCACACCCAGCAACTGGCCTCAATCAGGCAGGTGTGGGTGGGGGACGCTGGAGGAGCAGGAGCTCCGTATCAGCAGCCCCACCCCAAAAGGAGTCTAAGTGCAGTTAACCCCTTTGATATTGGTTGGAAACACAAAATAAAGTTTTGCTTCTCCTACGCATCACAATCAGTTGGTTTATGTTAAGACCCACTCCAATGAATGTGTTTTTGGTACTTTTAACATGTTTATCCCGTAGCATTTTTCTGATAATGGAAGACATATATAAGGAAAATGAAGATTAAGACAGCATTTCCTTTTTTTTTTATTGTGATGAATCAGGAGCAGAAAAATATGCTGTTGGAAAAAGCTTGCAGCTGTGACGTCGGTGCTACAATCGTTGGCCACAAGCTCCTTGCTCCACTCCATACTGATGCATCCACTTGCAGACAAATAGATCCGTGTACGTCTTTGTTTTCCTTGTCCAAGCTGACATCAAGCTTAAAACTGTACGGCTGGATAGCTCCAGTATCGCTCCCCAGTTTGGTTACACCGCTAATGTTAGGTTGTGAGGGACTGTGAGCTAGTGGAAGGGAGAGTAAACAAGGGATGATGGGAAATGAGTGCAGGCCAACAGTCCCGTCATTAACTCGGAGGCAAATGTCTTATAAACTCTGGCTGATCTGCAGAAAGTATGACCTAGAAAATGACAGTTTCAAGCATAATTATAATTAAAAGACCATTGAACCCTTTGACATTAGGTTAAAGGATGATCGCACTGGGACTGTATTCCTGTAAACCTTTGACAGTCAGTTTGGAATGGGTTGGAATCACGTTAATTGCGTAAACGGTTGAAGAGTTACAGTAATTCAAAGAATTCAAAACATCCTAATTAATAAATTCTGATTGATCTTTGAAGATTACTCCAAAAATAACAGTTCCTGCTGTTTAGCATGAATGTGTTCAACATAGAAGCTTCCAGCTGACCTTGACCGTCTGCTGACTCAGCTGAAGTCGAGATTCATTCCCAACATCCAGAAGAATTTACAGAGAAAGCTGTCAGTGGACAGAAGCTGGGAGAAACTGCAGTGTGTTAGAGTGAGGGTGCACATGCGAGTCTTAGTCCTTACTGTTTACCTGGGGGCGCCTGACAATTGACGAGCTGAAGTTCATATTTCAGCTGGAGGCTGACAAAGTTCTGCAGAAAGTTTGTCCCAAATCAAGCTCGCTGTGCAGCTGCAGCTATGCATTTCTTCAACTTAAAAATGAGATCTTTGGAGAACTGATCTGCAAAATGAAACAGACCAAACAGAAGCCAGCTGGAGGGGGGATCACAGCACAAAAGAGGACTGACCCATAGTGGGAAATGTCTTTTAGGATTCAGCTCATTATACATTTTACAAAGAAGACACTGAAACATGTCTTTTTACCAATATTTATTTATATTTCATGAGTGGCAAAAAATGCATATGAACAGTTTGTTGCTGTAACATTTTAAGCTGATTAATTTGCAGTTTTATTCTTTTTTTAAACTGATTTTTCAATATAAAGAACGCTAAAATCTAATTTTTTAATGAATATTTGTTCATGACATGCCTTTCAATTTTGAGTGTCATTCCAAAGAAACCATATAAACTGTTTTATTGTTACAAAGAAATACAACTGTAAAGGGATCAGTTAAAGACCCACTCCGATCATCTTTTGATCTATTATCTAAGTGTTCCCATGCGGTATTTTAACTACATATGCTTTTGCAGTTTTTAGCCAAAAAAAAAAAACTGTGTTGCTTTTTAGGACATAGTTTCTGCAGAGCTCATTAGAAATCCGTCTCTGAATTGTGGGCAGGACATGGCACGAAACAAGCCTGCCCTTCCTGTCACAAGCTCTCCTGCTAGCTTACAGACCGTCACACACCCAACCAGACATTAGCAGTGCTACAAAAATGTTGGAGATCTCCGGCTGTACAGTTTTGAACCAGATTACAGCTCGGACGAGGAAACCAGAGATGTGTTTGGATCTAGTCAGAATGGCGGGAACCAGGCAGCAGGTTACCTGCATATTGAGTCTCCATGTCACAAATACAAGCTTTGCTGTGGAGCGGAGGTGGAGCGGTCGACCTCTGGAGCAAGACACTGAACATTGCCATGTGACTGTAAAGCGCTTTGGGCCTTTAAGGACAGTGGAAAAGCACACATAATTATAAGCCCTTTACCATTTTTTCAACTGCTTTTTTTTCGTCTTCTCCTGATTAACAAAGATTTGAATAAAGAAATTTGCAGAACATGCAGTTTCAAGTTTTTTCTTTTAATATGTCCTGCATGAGAAAATGCAAGAACATGGTAAAGGCAGCAAAAACACCTTTTTTTGTGTAGTGAGTCTTTAAAGCAAACCTTTACATTCATGTTTGCATCTTAAGCCGCACTAAAGGTGACAGAGATTTAGTGAAATTACCGATGTTTGCTCATTCTTCATGTTTTTTTTCAGTTTTAAAAAGAAACTGAAAATAATGACTCCCCACTCACAGCCCTGCATGCATAATATTTGCCACCTAATTGCAGTTCTTCAAAGCCCCAAAAATATTTTCTTCTCTTCTGAGTTTGGTAAAAGCTTAACATTTAAAAACATGCTAGAAAAACCCATCGGAGGGGCAGCCCTGTCATGGCAACAGGCCTCTTGTTTCATCATTGTTCACCGTGGTAACACTCGCACAGAAGCCTCTGATTGGCTTCTCAGATCAAAACACTGTGATGTATTGGACTCTAAAGTGTTTGACAGCTCAGAGAGGCACTGCGCTGGATTCAGATGAAACTGCAATTAGAGCAGGAAACTGTTTAACACCTAGTGCTGCAGGGGATGCTTCCAGTCTCTACATGCCGCACGAAACCCTGTAAAACATCAGTCTCTTTTTTAAGGCCAAAATCTGTTTTGAAGTCGAGTTTTTTCAGAAACATTTTTGTTCAAATAAGGAAAATGAAAAATATCCGTTTCTGACTCAAGCCCTTTGACCTTCAATTTTCTTTTACCTTGAGGGATCCAATAAAAACAACAGAGAACCGATGCTCCTGTACTGGAATACTATCTTTTTTCACATGAATGCATACGTCCTAGTCAAGACAGCGACTGAAACAGACCCGTCTAGATAGATCCCACTGAAAGCCTTATTTCCAGCTGCCTTTGCCTTTATGGGTGGAAGCAGGCTGTATGTGGGCAAAGAATGGACAAACCTGTACGGGACACGCAGATGCCCCACACAAAATATCGAGGTCGTAGACCGCTCACTGAGCCTGCAGAGCGAAAATGTTCATGCACATTATTTCCTATGGGCATGCTGAGGGCAATAGGTCGTAGCAAACACTTACTGTACACAAACATCTAAGTAGTTGTGTCATACAGATTTTTCGTGATTTCAACTTCCACGAACCCTGTGCACTGAACAAGGAGCCCATACATGCATGATGAGTGGTTGCTCCTTGCATGCAGCCTGACTGTAACAAATGAGCTGCATACGCTGTTTGTGTGGCATTTGCTTGGGGTCCATAAGGGACCAATTCTTGCACCTCACTAATGACTAGAGTGTAGCGTAAGAGCACTGTACAACAGCATAACCTGTACGTCATAAGTGTGTACAACTTAAATTATAAATACCTTACGATAAACTTACCGCACGGCCAACAATGGTACATTCTGTACACACCAGAGCAACACAAAAAAGGAGACTGAGTTCCTTAGACGAGTGCGGACCTCTGCTCAGAACACGCTGTTGTCTGCAGGGCAGCGAGCAGCACCGACCGGGACAAGAAGAAACTAAATAAGCTGGTCAGGAGGACCAGCTCTGTCCTGGGCTACTCGCTGGACTGTGGGAAGGAGGGGGGTGAGAGAAGGATGTTGACCAAGCTCAGATCCAACAGCTCTCATCCACTGAACCTGACTGTGAAGGGACTGAGGAGCTCATTTGGAGACTGACTCAGACACCCGCAGTGTAGAAACGAGCGCTACCGGAGGTTTTTCACTCCGCCATCACTGATCTGCATGCTCTATAAATTGTATTTATTACATATGAAGTTTTGTTCTTATTACTAATTTTATGACTGTCTTTACTATTTATTATATATTTTGTATCCTTCTATTCTAATCTATTCTATTCATCTGTGTGACCTGGTCATTAAAATTTGCACACATGTGCGCAATTATTAAAGCATTATTCAAACTTCAAGCAATAAATCAAGCTCTACTTGACTTTAGTTTATGATCACTGTTTTAATTAAGCAAATGTGATTTAAGTGTCTTTTGTTTTGTTTTATTTCCTGTTTTTTTTTATCTATGCCTTTTAATCATTTCTGTAATGAGTTTGATAAATCTGTACAAATTCTTTATTGCTTTGACTACAATGCTTGAAATAAATCAAATCAATAAATCAAATTATTGATGTATTGGCTTACTTATTTGTTTGATCTGATATCTGGTAAACTGTAATTGTCCTAACACTGTTTTTTTTTCTTTTTGGCTGTCATGACAAGGGGATTTCACCCTGTGAGATAAATAAAGTTAATTCAACTCTATTCACTTCAAAACCTACAGAATGCACCTGGGTCAGCTCGTGCGGATGCATGAGTTAAGGATCAAGGCTTAAACTTTGGATGTATTGATCCAACTGCATCCTGGGATTATCTGACAGAGCAGGAAGCAGAGAGGTCTTGGATTTTAAGGTCAAATTCTTATAAAACACAAATGACCTTGTCTTCTGGAGCTGTGACCTTCAGATTTATCCACACGATGCAGTGCCTTCAACAGTTGCAGAGGGAGGCGCCTCATCTCAAGGTTTTTATTAAAATTTCTCACCTAAAGTTTATTGTTTAAACATTTATCAAAAGTATATCAGTACAATAATACATTATAATAATCTCACAATATTGCAGGTATGTTATTTATCAATAAACGTCAACTTAAAACAATTAGTCAAAACAAATGAACTAATGTTTGAATCTAAAGGGGCTTGAATCTCAGTTTTCTTTCACAGTAAATAGCAAAGCAGAGTATTTTTAGGAAACACTTTCAAAATGATGTTTTAATTTGTATCTTTTATTCGAGGTTATCAATAAATAAGTGGCAAAGTTCCTGCTCTTACTGTCTTATGAGGTTTTAATATTTCACCTTTTGCTTGGGTTTTAGACGTAGAAATACACCAAAACCATTTAATTTTCTGATGGCACATATTCAGCAGGTCACCTTGCACATGTAATTTAGTGTTATATTTCTGATCAAAGGGTATATTATTTTTAATATATAACATTAAAAAGAAGAATAAGTTCAATTATTATTCATTCAAGAAATTTTATTTAGACGTTCAAGAATCAGTCTCACACAATAGGTCAGACAATGACATCAATAACAACAATAACACAATATATGTTTTGAACCCGGGGGTGAGCAGAAGCATTGCTCATTTAAGCCACATCCTTGATATCACTTATGATATTATTACTCAGATCATAAAGTATTAACCATTCTCTACATTATATATATTAGTAGCTTCAAGGTGTAAGAACGATGTGTTGTTAGTTATTTGCTACAATTTTGCCAAATGATATGGTCAGTGAAATGAAACATTCTTATAATTTATCCATAGTACTTGCTTATTAATACACTTTTAACATATTTATATTTCGACACTCCATTAGTTCAGGCCCAAACTATTCCACAGTTTTACTCCACATGTAAACAGAAAAGCCTCTTTGGGTTGTCCGTACCATCAGAGGTTTGAATTTTCCTGTTCCTCTTAATTTATGAGACTTGTCTCTTACTATGAGTCATTTCTGTATATTTATTTGGTGGTTTATTATTGTATGCTTTACAATAGGTCTTGTAATTTTCAGAATATTGACATTGACTTTAGATTTGGGGGAAACACCTAATATGCACTATTATATATGCAGAAAATGATTTTCAAACAGAATAATTCATTGTATTTTGTTAGTGTCCACATTGAACAAGAACAGGGTCACACAACAGTGAAATCATCACACACAACACAAAAGTATAGAAAATAATGAGCTGTTTTCTCTCTATCAGCCCAACCATGTGGCCTATTTTGGTCCAATCTCTCTTTTTCAACAAACTGTTGTTTTTTTTTAGGATTTTATGCTTTTATTTTGGATTAGGTTAAGAGGTTTCCCTCCTGTTTAAAAACGGATAAAGCTTAAAACACACCTTTCCAATTTTCATTGGAGTGAGTTTTATTAAGAAGAAGCTAATACCTCAGTCCCACTCAATCGCGCGACTTAGAGAGTAACGGTAAATAAAATGTAAAGTGTCAGTAGGACTGATAACATTCATATTTGTGTAGATGTGCATAAAAGAGTTAAACAGTCATCACCTGCAACAATTTAGATCCAGACCAAAGAAAATCCATAAGTTCAAATGTGCTAACAAATAAATCATATGGACAAAATACAGAAATATAGAAACATAAAGTAAAGTACCAGTTATGCACCATGATTAAGACTGTTCAACTGTAATAACATAATTATTTGGCATGCTGCAAATGTATCTAAAGATTTTTTTGTTTGTTATTTCTTTCTTTTTTTAAGGGGCAGGCTTTAATAAGTAAAGCTATTATTGTGTGTCTGTATTATTGTTGTTTATGCTGCTATTCTTATTACTATCCACTATATGCATGCATGTTGAGTGTATTATTAGCAAGTTTGAAACAGATTTTTCAATCAATAAATAATGGTTTCACAGAAAAACAGAGCTCTTTATTGTCCGTTGAAAAAGTGCCTTTGGGATGAAGAATTCTTAGAATGATGAGTTTTTTTGTGAGCATAATTCACTGTCATTACCAAACTGCTTTTTCTCTTTGGGAGTAAAACTGTTCATTTGGTTTCAGACAAGCCAAAATTCTGGAGACTAAGGCTGTGTATTTTCAGTGAATGCTTTGGTTGCGTTACTGCTGGGACATCTGACCTCATCTGTTTGGTTACTGTAGCACAGTGTTCAGCAAGCCGTCCTGAGTCACTGTTATAAAACATCTCTGAGATTGTGAACGAAAAACTGCGGTTTAATATAGTGTGTTTTGGAGAAACACATGCAGAATCTTTACATACCCAAAACACCAGCAGCTATTCCTGCTCTGTGAAGAACACGATGAAGATTGAGCGTAAATTAGTTTCCTGGTTGAGCGTGCGTGGGTTTTTTACGCTTGTCGATCATGTGACCATGAATACAGCCTGTCTCGTGACCCAGACAAATTGAAACAAAAACACTTGTAAACTGAGCTGTGGCGATACATTTGAAGCAGGTAAGGAGTCTGTCATATTTTCGGGTTGGGGCTCCTTTTTAGAGCCACCAAGAACCTGTCAATCACAGATCTCGCTCTGTGTGGTTGCGTCTGTTTGTCAGTCTGCCTGACAGAACTGGAACAAGCCGGTGATCAGAATGTGAACCCTTTTCTGGTCCTGTGCTAAAGTTGTACTTTTGAACAAGCTAAATAAAAGGGATTTTTAATTGATACATTTTTTTCACACTAGGAGGACTTAACCATGAACAAGGAGCACAAATGTGGTGCTATAGACAAGTAACGGCAATGTCACATTTGAGAGTATTGCTGTCTTGTATCATTAACAGGAAGACAAAGTGAAAGACAGGTTGCAGGTATTGCCACCGCCGGCGTAAGTCGTGCTACACTAAACCTTGATCTGCTGCCCTACCCGGGTGGATGCAGGTTGTGTTTGGGTAAACAAACAGATGGTCACATGAAGCTATCAGGTTTTATTTCTACAGGCATGCTGCGGGCGACAGGTTGTAGTGAACACTTAACCCTTGTGCTATCTTAGATGACCCCACCCTTGCATTGACGTGTTCACCCTACCATGACAAAGGTGGATAAAGGTGGAAAGATTTCATGTGATCCATGGACACCAGTGAAGATCACAAATCATTGAAGAAAAAAGGTTCAGAGCACTGACTAGTGGGTCTAGATGACCCAACTCCCAATGTTAAAGTGCCTAGGATAGCACAAGGGTTACTATGCGTGGCGTGAGTAGGAGTAAATGGGTGAGATGCAGGGGTGCTTCATATTATTTCCTTATTTTCACCAACCGCAAGGAGCCCCTTTGTGCTGTTCACGTAACAGCTGTCCCCTCCTTGTGTGCAACCTGAATGTTGGAAATGGGGAAGTCAGACAATCAGAGTGTAGTTTGGCATCCTACAGGGATATAAGTTCACCTGCACACACTGTGCATGCAGCATTCGCATGCTGTCAGGGGACAGTACTCCCACCCTACTGATGACCAGAGTCTGGCATCCAGCATAGTTGTTCACCTTTCAGCTTCTCCCTTCTCGCCACAGTGAATCAGCTTTCACTGATTCGCACAGGTGCTTTGGCAGAGAGTTTCACATCGGGATGCCCCTTCTGACACAACTCTGTATTTTAACCTGGGCCCAAATTTGGACCCCCGTGTGACTACATAGTTGGGCAGTAGAGCCCACACAGGATGAAGCTCATTGCACCACCTAGGACTCCAATCCTGATTTAGGTAGGCACCGTGTGATGACAAATATGTCATAAAAGGCGCATGCTTGTCCATACCACCAATACCTCACGATACACTTACCACATGCAGGACAATTGTACGTTCATTTTCATGAAGTCGCTTGAGTAGGCCACACAAGCTTAAAGGGAACTGCAAGACACACCTGCACTCCCCTTAAGGATGCAGCTACTCCTCTCTACGATCCTCGGACAACCCAGAAAACCCAAGGATCAACCTTCATGCGGGTACATTTGTCTGAGGTCTACGTTGCAACAACCAGACTATACTTGTTTAAATGATATCAAGTGTTATCCTTAGAGGCAATAAAACATATTAGTTGAATGGAAAAAAAACTACAACTAACTATTTAAAGTGTTGATGCTATCAGTGCTAGCAGTGATTCTTTTCTTTGACTTATTTTAGAACTAGAAGTTGCGACGGTAAAATAACATGCGCTCTGTATCGTAACTCTTCAACTGTTTACATAGTTAGCGTAATTACAACAAATTTATAAATCGACTGGTTTAGTTGATTGCGTAAACACTTAAGCGGTGACAAGTGTTGCATATCAGTGCAAACTTACTTTTCTTGCCAATTAAATCTGTTGGCATTCACGTTTGTTGTAAACAGTTGAAAATCGTTAAGAATCAAGCGTCAGCTGTAACTAAGTATTTAAAGCGTTAGGCCCACTATTTTTTTTATGAAAAACAGGAAAAAAAACGTGTTTTCCAAAAAATGTGGACCTAAATCCTGTCTACAAATAATACTATTTACTTCCTTCTGTTTGCATTTTTCCAATTTAGTAGTCTAGGGGAAAAATAGCGTGTATAATTCGTCAACAAATTTCTCAATAGCTTTTTTATTTTTGTGTTTCTGTGTGAACAGTTACTCTTTTTTGCCTCTTGGTAATTTGAATCGAAATGCTTGTGCTTTCCATTCCTCCCTCCTGATAACACTGCACAGCCTAATTTATGTGCTCCACAGCAAGTGATGGGAGTCTGATTTGTATTCACTGTAGAAAACAACCAGTTAAAAGTCTCCTTTCAATTTGTTTTGACATTGAATCCAGCTCTGCCTGTTATTGTGTGAATAAAAGCTGGAGTTAATTGTAGAAGTGATCTTATGTCCGATCAAACATGCATCATGAAAGCGATTTCTATGGATATTTACTCTACGCTGTCATTTTAAAACCACAAAATTATTTTATCAGAAGTAATTTACTGTTGAGACCGTGAAAAAATCTCATCCAGGACTTTGTTTCTGCTGTGTATACATTAATTTTGTCACTTGTGTTTATAAGCCTTCAGCACTTCTTTTTACATCCTCCTGCTGCTTTCTCTTCCTCATTTTCTTTCACACATCCCTAACTCTATCTGTACAGAAAAAGAGGATGAAAAAGTGAAGCTACTTACATTGACTTCCCCCCACACAGACTGAAATCCTTTCATTAGAATGAAAGGCAGACGAGCCTCTCCTCCTTCCTTTGCATTTACAATCCCGCACACTAGAAGGCCTCTCTCATATTATTTATGAATTCTATCAGCTCAAAAGGAAAGGGTTCAATAAAACATCCGTGCATTAAGGGGAGAATTAGGCTCTCCGAATCCCTTTTTCCCTGAGGCCACGGTGACCAGCAGAAGCCGAATTCCATTCAGGTAACAAATTGCAGTAGCAGGGCTTTTGGTAATGAATCCTCTGCGAGCATCACTATATCATTGATCACAGTGGAAATGGCTGCAAAGAGCTAAAGGGTTTTTGCTGACGTTTGTTTTGTGATCCCCCGCTGCTTCAGGCAATAAAGTAGAACAATTCATAAATTATGGGAGGTTCTTACAAACATAAGTGCCGCCAAACAAGAGTTGTTGTCTAGTATGAGGAGATTTTAGAGCTTTGTTAGGAGGAATGAAGTAGCTGTGGTTTGGATGCTGCTCATGACAAACATTAAGCTGCGTGCAAACCGAATGTGACTTTCAGACGCCAGTGGCAATCGCTTCTAATGTTCAGTCAGTGGGCTGATCCGATCACAGTTCCTGCAACACATTTGAGCATTGGGTGGGTTCAAGTCTCTAGCGCTTTTCAGGACGCACCAGTGGCATTTCCAGAGTTCAAATACCTAAACTTAGGTGAAGAATGTGTGCTGCGTCAATTCTTTAGGAAGTCAGCTTTGACCCATGAAGTGTTGATGATGTAATCAGAGGGCGGAGTCTAAAACCAACCCGGAGGAGAATCTGATCCCCCCCCCCCACACACACACATTATTCTTATTTGTATTACGACAACAATGAAAAGATCCTCTAATATATATTTATTTTTCCCTCCACAGACTAATGCGGGACAGCAGGTCATCAAACTGGGTCACGGATAAACAAAAGTACCGCTGAAAGCTACAGTCGTTCAGATCCAGCTCCTACAGTGATGGTGAACCTCACCATACTGGAGAGTCTCTGACTAACGTCATAAACCCAGACATGGAGACGGGATTACCAATGCTTTGGTGGAGGTCCTCAAACTAGTAAACAGGATTTCTTAACATCTGTAAGATCTTTCGCCAATGGTGACAAGCAGGGGATGTGCAGTTCAGAGGCAGGGGATTAAAGTTGAAAAGCACCAAAGACACTTTTTTTGTCATTTAAACGTTACGAAAATTAAACACTTCTCTAAAAGTATATTAATGTTGAGACAAAAATACAGCCAGACATAGGCAGTTATTATTATGAGGAGGAGCAGAAAGGGCAGGGTGCTGTAGCATCACAAGACCTATGACTGCATGTGTGGCGATGAGATAACTTTTGATGGTAAGTCCCCACACAACAGGTTTATAGACACATTTGGACAAGAGTGTCGAGCAATGAATTTGACATGAATCTAATCAACCGATGAATACCAAATGTCATTTTGTTCAATTACAACAATCTTCCATTCTCCAAAACACGGTCAAGGCAATTATGAAGCTTGTTAACAATTTAACACCCATGAAGGAAGCATGATTCCTAGAATAGATGTGTAAATGAGTCCTTTTGAAACCTGCCGGTCGAAATCAAATGTTATTAACGTTTTTGGACAAGGATGGTTTGACTTCGTTTGATTGATTTAAAACTTACGCCAGTGTTGTGGTTCTGTTGAGCATGCCTCATCCTGGGGCACAACACCTGCTGCTCAATGCCACAATCAGCACCTCCACACCTGCCTGCCATCACAGCCTCTATTTATTCTTAAAGAGGACCAGCGCCAGATTATTGTTCACCCCTGTGGTAACAGTCCTTTGCTTCTGAACATTCATTTTCCATAAGTGCTGCTGAACTTCTTTTAAAATTCTTTCCACAAAGTTCTGTCTGCCTGCCTGCCAGTCTGTTAGACCACCTGCAAGACCCTCTGCCAGCCGTATCCCCTCTCTTCAGCCAATCCATAATAAATCACCTTGCTTATACCAGTTGTGTCTGCACTTGGAGTCAGTTATCCACTACCTTCTCCCAACAGCCAGACCTACATTTTTACTAAACTGGTAAAAAAAAAAAAGTCAGGTATCAACAGATATTTAACTACTTTTACTACTTTTTTTATTGAAATGCATTGTTTACTCTTTCATTTGGTTTCTTGAAAAACCATTACTACCCAAATACTATAGTATGGTCTGCCAGACCAGGGATAACACAACATTTCAGCTGGACAAACGATGTGAATGTTTGTTTTAGATCTGTCTGCACAAGCAAACTGCACTGAGGAAGATAAAATGTTAAGTTGAAACAGCTAAAGCATTAGTCACATGCACCCGCACATCCAAAAAAATGTGCACAAACATTTTCTCCATATTGGTTGACCATATGTATGTCCACAACCTTGATCGTGTAGGCCACCGGCTCGTATCGACCAGTAAGGGCAGTTGGGACTCAGGCTTTTCCCACTAAAGCAATTTCTTATCATATTTCATCTGAACATGAACTTAAAAAACATCCTGTCTGAATGATTTTCATAAAATTACCCCAAGTCGCATCTTTTTCAATTATTTTCAAACAACTAATTTCTTTGAAAACAACTGTGGGGGTCCTGTCTCTTGATTTATAGAAACAAAGCAACCGATGAGGGAAACTCTCCTGTACCCCGCTTTTTAATGTCAATAAGAACTGCTTGAGGAACTTTTAGTATCGATCATGAAAGTTCTTCAGCAAAAAATGAGCAGCAAAATGTCTTCTCAATGAGCCTTTAACACATTAAGACTGGAACTTAACAGATAATCAAAGTGTTGACATTCTCTCGACATTCGGAACTCTTTAACTGTCAATTTAATCAATTTAATTCCAGGAAATTCTGTCATGAATGGCGTATGGTAAATGGCGTAAACTTATATAGCGCCTTTCTTCCTACAAGGACAAAGCACTTTACAGTCACAGACCCATTCACCCAGTCACACATTCAGACACTGGTGGCGGTTCCGCTGCCAAACACAGGCGCCTAACTACCACCAGAGGCAAGGTGGGGTTCAGTGTCTTGCCCAAGGACACTTCGACTCGTGGGCGTGCAAGGCGGGAATCGAACCTGCAACCTTACGATCATGGGACGACCGCCCTACCGCTGCACCACGGCCGCCCGTAAGAAATGAAGAAAAGCTGTTTTGCGCGATTACGCAACACTTAAGGTTAGTGACGGCTAGCATAACAGCGAAAAGCCAATATGAATAGCTGCTTTTCTCTGCGCCAGAAGATTTACGGTATGTCAAAGAGTGAGTGTCATTTAGGCGTCACGTAGATATAGATAGATAGATAGATAGATAGATAGATAGATAGATAGATAGATAGATAGATAGATAGATCTTGTTCTGAGAAGGAGGAACATGAGAAACTTCTCTTTATTCCAGTAATTTCAATTTTCTTTTTGTCATGGTGGCCCTAAATACTCTGTCATATTAAAGGCAGCAGGTAGGATGTAGTTTGAGTTAAAAATGACAGACAGACTTGTACCTCCATTATGCAGTGGATCCATGCTAACAAGGTGTTTGTTTGCCTGTTGGCATAGGATGTGTTGGAACTATATAGTGACAGAGCTAAAACGGATTGTTTTAGCAGCGAAAGCTTCCTACTTAAACTCCAGCGGATTGTGATTAACGCCGATGTGACATTAAAGGAATCTTGTTTAAAGACTACACAAAATCACAACTTAATAAGGAAATCTGTGAGATTTTGACTGGAAAATGCAACAAATTGGGTCATCAACAAAAGACAAACAACAATGTGATGCAGGACAGGCTCACAACAGAGAGCCACTCAACATTGTCCTCAGCAGCCAGACATTTTTGCCACATGCTTTCATCAGATCATATTGCAGCACCTTGCTTCTTTGGCTCATCAGGGAGTGAAAATAGAAAAATGGTGCTGACTGATAAAGGGCGGTGTGAGGCTGCCTAGAGAGGCCGTCCTATAATTATGCTGCAGATGGCGAGTTTTACAAGCCAAGCAAATACAGACATCAAATATCTTTTTGAAAAATGATGCAGGCTCCATCATTCTAAAATACTCTGCAGAACTGAAGCACACTTCTCAGTACTATAACAAACAATAATGTTGCTGCTTTATAATTAGATTTACGTGTTTAACTCTGATTGGATTTTAAAGTCAAACCTGGATGAGTTGCATCCTGTGCCGGGTTGATCAATTCATTTCAGTGATGATTCCCTTCCTGTTTTGTGAAGTTCTGTCCTTTGTGTTTTGCATTTTCTTTCACACCACAGTTTTTTCCTCAAAACTACCAAATCATTTGATTCTTATGTATTAGGTTTTCAGTCAAGTACCTTATGTTGAGGTTTATTCTTTTTTATGGGTCAATTGGGAGGGTTAGAGATTCCAAACGATCCTCTGTGTGTGCATGTGTGTGATTGTGTGGCCGACTGACAACCGGTCCAGGATGTACCCCACCTTCACCCAACAGTGGATGGGATAAGCTCCAGCAACCTCATGAACAGAAATATTTCGGTGTGCGTACAAAAGACATGTTGGTTAGTTTTTGCATTTAGATAATAAGTTATTACAACGCACATTTTTAATTTTGTATCAGTTTCTCTAGTGTCAGTCTTGTACGTTTTTTTTGTTCTGTTTTAATTTCTTCATAGTTTGGTGTCATCTTTCGTAGACTCCTTGCATTAATTTGAATTGTTTGTTTTTGTTTGGAAGAATTTGCATTAAGATTTGTTCTTAATTCTTTCTTAATTTTTTAAAGTTCAGTGCTTAGTAAAAAAAAACAAGAACTATAAACTGTATTTCTGAGAGTTACGTTTTGAAGTTGACGACAAAAGCTAGTGTGTTTTATAAAAAAACATTTTTTTAGATGTCTAATACTTATGCATAAAGACTAAAACACCAAAGTAAAACACAGGAATAGATGAGATTTCCAAATGCTAAAACTGTATAACATAAATCGACTGTCATTTGGTCGTTTGCGCACACATCCAGCTCTAAAAATGTGTGTCAGCAATTCATGTAGAGCTGATGAGGTTGACTTTAAGGCATATTCAGCTTTACAAAAACAGCATACTGCAAAAGCGTAAAATAAGACTTTCTAGCACTCATGGCAGGATGGAATAAAATAATCAGTCCAATGTTGTTACTATGAAAGGAAAATGCCTGCAGGTTTCCCTCAGCCTCCTTTAACTGAAGCAAATAAGGTATAAATAAAAATCACAGGGTTCGGAAATGCATCCATTTAGAACACTCAAGTGTTCAAGGGGGCAATAATGAATGGAGTTGCTGCTGATGTGACTTCAGCCCATTAGCCATATTGAAACAAGTGTGACAGCCCGTCACTGGATGCAGGTCTGATCAGAAGGTTAATGTAGTGTGAAACCTAAACAGACATTCATACGGCATCAGTACAAGGCAGAGCAGTGGTGCTGAGGCGAGCAAAACTACTGGATGACAGCAGTAAATCCTGAATTACAATATAAATACCTATTAGCCAGAATGAGTGAGTGGGAACTATACATAATAATCTGTAAAAACAATTTGATTTAATATTTCTTTAAGCAGCTGATTTCCATTAGGCAATAGTTTCAAGCCTTTAGAATGACTGCACAGTTCTTGCAGATTTGATTTAGGTTTTTTTTTAAACCAACTAACTAATGATTTACTGAGTTGAACTTCAAGAAGCAGGTCGAAGATCAGACAGGGTTTGCTTGTCAAAGTATAATTATCAGCACGCAGGATGTTACCTAACTTCCACGTGGTTTTGTGTCTGTTCCAGCATCAGTGATTTACTGTGATCACAGGTTCTAGCTGATGATTGAAGCTGTGTAACACGCCATGCATGACCACATGGTGCCCACTGAACAGGGAGGGGTTGTGCGTGGCGCAGGTGTATGCAAACGGGTCTGTTCAAAGGTGTTTAAATCTCTGCCGCTCAAAGGCGCTTATCCTCTTTCTGTTTATTTGCTTGCGGGTGAATAAATAACATAGATGGTTGTAGACAACAGTTTTTAGCCTGGCTCCAATTCACATGTGGTTCATGCTGTAAATGAGGTCGAGAGTGAAAACAGCCATTCATCACCCTGTCATACAGACGCAAACATTTTCCTTCCACCTAATGATCAACACTAGGCTGGAGGGCACGTCTTGGATGAAGAAAACAGCTGAAATGTAGTTTAGGAGTATGAGCACTCCTGTAGAAAAGAGTGCTTTTGTATACATTTCTGTTGTTTTTCACATGTTCTTGTGGCATTCGTCTGATATGGAGGACATATGTAGGAGAAATAAAATTCAAAGTTGCATTTTTGAGTATTTACCGCCTTATTTATTTAAATTTCTGCTACATTTTAGTTTTTTTATATTACTGTTCTTATATTATTTTAACACACACATTTCCCACGTGTGGGATCAATAAAGCACTTATGATTCTAAATCTGATTCATTAAATCAAATTGTTGTGAATCAGCAGCAGATGAAAACATGCAGTCTTAAAAAGATTGTATTTGTGATGTAGAAAAATACGTTGGGGGGGCCACAAGCTCCCTGCTCCGAGCTCTCAGCAATGTGAAGGGGAAGGGGGGCGGAGCTGTTCCGCACCAAGGGTTCATGAACTACTGCCGCTCTGCAGAAACCATGTCCTAGAAAATAACAGATTTTTAATTTTGACTAAAAATGGCATAATTCCAATGAAAAAACAAATAGGAACGCTTTAAAAATTGTTCATAAGATGATCAGAGTGGGTCTTTAACACTGGAGATGTTGCTGGCGACAGCAAAATGACACATGCTCTTTGGGCTACTGTAACTTTTTGACCGTTATTGCATTAACATAATTCTGGTGCACTTCATAATCCGTAGGAATAACGTTATGTTGTGTCAGTCAAAGGAATGTAAACACTGGAGCTAAAGCTCTGGTGTTAAACTGTTTAAAGCAAAAAAATGTATTCGGATATTTATGTGATTAATGTTGAAAGTTTGTGTCTATATGTGTGTGTGGGAGGGGTGTAATTAGGTCTTTGGTTGTTGGTGTAGAGAAAAGGGGGGAGGTGAGACTGAAGCATGTGGTGTGAGAAAGTGAGGATACTGAAGGCCTCCTCACTGCGTCAGTTTAATAAGGGAGGAGGAGTAGCAGGAATCCATCAGTTGCTGGATTGCCTGATTGTTTCTCGCTGAAAAAGTGCAGCTGATTGGTGCATTCTTGCCTAGATGAGGGTGGGGGGTTCAACACTGTTGCTTCAGAGGACAACAGCCCTGGTTCGGTTGTTCTGGGTGCAAACAATGGGCTCAGGGAACCTGAAATGGTTTGCACTTTCAGCTGATTTTGTTTTAAATGCCCTATATCATGATAGATAACTTTTTTGAGTTTTGAAGTGTACTACAATGTCCATTCCTCAAGAAAAAGTATTTGAGTATTCCTGAGCACCAGCCCCTCCCAACCCGCAAAAACGAGTGGATTCTCACATTGTGACATCACAAAGTGGGGAACAGCCCCTTCCAGGAAGAGTCTGCACTGCCAGCACTGCCCCCAGGCTACCACACACGCACCCACTTTCTCCGCGGAGCTACCGATGATCGGCTAAACGCTTTACTTTTATAGGCACATCCATCTTTGCAAAAGTTCCGATGTTGTTTGTTTTTGTGGGCGAAATGCAGACGCGCTGCTGAGGCTGACTCTAGGTTCACATCATGAAATGGGCAACACCCACAAGGAGCGAAAAGCGTTGCCTCAGAGATCGAGTCGTTTTACTTCCAGGTAGAAAAATGAGCTGTGAAAAGGTTGTTCTTTTAGTGTGCCAAAGGTAACATTTTTATCATATATATGGACACAGTTTACTCTGTAATGCTTAAGAAAAACATGATAAAGGCCTTTTAAATATAATCGACAGTTTAAATAAAAGATATAAAAAATATTTCATTAAGCATATTACAAAAATGTTTTGATCAATCATGTGACATAATCTGAGTGTCCGCTAGCATCGCCGAACCAGGACGTGCCTGTAAAATGTCCAGCTAAAGATAATTACATTTTTAAAAATGCTGTTGTCAGTTTAGAATTAAAGACTTTCTAGTTGTTCCAAAGTCATTTTAATTGAGATGTTGCTGTGTCTTCAGTAACTATTTTCTTGTAAAAGATCTGCTGGAACTGTAGTTAGCAGAACTTTGATGATTAACTTTCCTTCATCCAGTAAAAATACAAACATATAGTAACTATTCAAACATAACCTGATTCCTGAATTGAATCCGATCGCCACCACAGCTCTAGCTGAAGTCATGCGAAGTGACAATCATTTAAGAAACCTCACTCTGTTCCTGAGAACTGAGAGTACTTTTGTCTCCGTATTTGTAGTAATCATTGTACTATAGAGGCTACGTACAAGGACCCTTATGCCGTTCACTCTGTTAGTACTGATACCCACCGAACAGTCTCAGCACATGCCATCAAATCATGGATTGTAAAAAATGATCATTATCCAGTTTAACACACAATGCACAGATGAGGAAAGAGCCAGTAAGCATACACTTAATAGGATTAGAATTCCACTAAAAAGTCCCATGTTTCACTCCGTCTACTTCACTATCCTGCATTGTTTTCAAAGAATTGAGAATGAAGAGGGTAATGACCGCTTGTCTGTGCAGAAAGACTAGCCTGTCCATGATTTGACCAGCACAGCCTTACCATTTTCATGCATGTAATTCATGTTTCAAGAGTGGACATTCACAGTAAATTACACTCCGCAAAAACACAGGCTACTACACAGGCACAGGACATTTTGCTCAAAATCGACAGCTTTTGACCAAATAAAGGGCTTCTTCTTTCTGGAGCTGGTCTTTGGCAAAGAGTCAAAACTCCACACCCGGTGCATCCGAGCGTACAGGCAGTAACTCAAAGGAATCTCAAGTGTCTGTGGCACTACTCTTATAAATTATACACTGAAAATGAAAAATGAAGGTCATAATCATTTAGTATATGCAGGTTATGTTGTTCCCTGAATATGGCCGCCGCAGTTCAGTGATACAAAATGTGGGTCTAAGCATTTTTATTTAGGCAAGTCTTTAGTTTTCTGATTTTTTAATTATGATTTTATGTTTGTTTGTTTTTTGCGTTTCTTACATCCTTATTTTATTTTGTAATCTTGCATTCTGTAAGGAACTAGACTTACTTTTTTACAGGACACCTGTGACAAATAATCCCTACTTCCAGCTTTGCCCCGGATCTACACTGGTCCATATGCAGTGCTTCTCTGTTGCGTTCATGGGGAGTTCGTCTCACGACTGTCAGTTAGTTTACATTGTCTCTTTTGCACTCCGGTCCCCCCCCCCCCCCCCCGGCTCCTGGAGAAGTGGTTTGACCACTTGACCAGTTTGTCCCGCTCTCTGTGCTCACATAAAACATTAGCCATCAGGCCCCATGCCTTCTCCTTCCTTGTCCTTGTAAAATGCATGTTACCTGTCAGAAATTGTTATATTTCTGTTCTTCCAAAATGTTTCCCTGTTTCCTGTTTCTCTGGCTTTTTCCTGCAACGCTGATGCGTCAAGGGAATGGATAGAGAACTCCTGCGTAATGCTTGGACTACGGAGAGGCGTAGTCGATAACGTAGAGGTAGCGTAGAGGCGATAACCTTTAACGTGTGAGGCGCAGAAACGTTGGAGGCCATGTAAATGTTCCGACTGATTAATGAACGTTCTATTTTTTATTTTTGTCGCACAGCAGGCGGACCAGTGGAAATCAACCCTTACAGGTGGATACCTGCTGTCTGGGGGGGGGGGGGGAATAGACAACGCTGTATGGGGCACACACCTGGACGAAATATCAAGATCGCAGACCGCTTGGTGAACCAGTAGAGTAAAAATATTCATGTGAATGATTCTATGGGCATGCGGCGACAGGTTGTAGCAAAAAACGCTTGTACAGCACATGATGGTGAATAAAGTAGGTGAGATTTTAGAGTCGGAAGCACACTGTTTTTATGTGACAAAATAAAAAGATTAACAAATTACCACCTAAATATTCCTCCTTAAAACTTTTCCCCGCTAATCCAAGTGGCTTCATTACTTCTGAGTGGTGCAGGGTTCAGTCTACATTTGTATCCTCCAGGTGAGACACCCTCCTGTCACAAAACGGGCAGACGGCTGGTTCCAATTGCAGCAGGTTTATTAGCTCAGAAAAAATTCACAAAGCTAAATCAGGGTCAGGCAGGCAGGCAGGCAGGGTCAGGCAGGCAAACTCTGCGCTGGGGTTGCTGGGAGATGAAGTGCCGTCAGAACTCTGGAGACGGTTCCTGCTGTGACCAGCGGGAGAGACAGAGCTCTGACTTCTGACACCTACATTCCTGCAAATAGATGGCTCATTAAAGGCAAATAAAGAAGAGATCGTGATCCCCCAAAGCCCCATCACAGGGTCTTTGGGCGTGGTTGTTGAATCCTGCACCTCATCCATGAACCCACTGGATTTAGCATTGAAACGTTTCAAGGAAGAAGATTTAGGTAATTATTGCTTAATCTTTTATTTTGTAGCAATCCTTGTAAGACATCACTAAAAACAGTGTCCTTCAAAATAAGACCTCTGAAGTTTCTTCTGAAAATTTCATAGAGAATGTGGATAATTTTTTGCCTATGGCTCTCACGTATGCAGTAGCAGTGTTTTCTGTGGTCTAACCTCAACCTAACTCGTGGTTTCTATTATCAGCACTGTGATTGAAGATCCTGTTTTCCAGATTGTTTCAGTAATCCAATAAATTCAGATATCTAAATCTTGGTTTTTAATTCTGATCAACAACAAAATTCTATCAAAGGCATGTTTGCACATGCACCTCATTAGCATTTCAGCTGCTGCAGGAGCCAAGAATATTTCTCAGGTCTTTGGATTCTGATCAAAATTTCTCCAGTGTCTTTTTTTTAGGAAACATTTATTCTCTTTTATCCAACAAAATTCATTGTGAAAGTAGTGGGCTGCGTGTGTTTCAGGCACAGTACTCCATTACTTCATTCTTACAGGTTTGTCTTTTCTGTAGAAAGACAGCCAAGTCCAAATATCAAGCAGCAGGATGCACTTACAGAAAAAGAACTTACATTTTTAGGTCTGATGTTTCATAGAGTTTGTTTCGTTGATATAATGTTTACCAGGACAAGCAGTGTGCAGAATCGAGTGAATGGGGGGGGGGGGGGGGTAAAACAACTGAATAAATAAACGATTATGTTTCTATGCTGACACAGACGGAGGGTGGGGTTGGATGGTTGCAGACGGCGCAGAAAATAGAATGTGACGTGTAAAAGCTGAGGAATGCAGGGGAGCAAAGAGGGGAGGAAGGTACGCACAAGAGACTGGGGGAGTAGAGCGCAAAGATGGGGCAGAACTGGAGCAGGGGAGGTATGGGAGTATATGAGGAGGGGGTCAGACAGTGTCTTTGCAGCGACAAAACAAGACGTGATAAATGGGCTGCAGATAAAATACAGATACCAGGACTCAGGGATTCAGCCTTCTGCCTTCTGCGATTCATCACTCCTTTTCACGCTGCTCTAAAACTCTATTGGATCTGATAAATAAGAGAATGGCAGCGGCAAATGAGAGGAGAGGCATCTCTAATGACCGTGACAGAGTTTTAATATCTGAGAATACTGTCTTACTGCAGAGTGAAAAGGCAGAACACAAAGAATGATTATTCTGGAACCTGTCAGGGTTGTGCAAATGCTTGTATCTATTCATAGGAAAAGGATGTTTTCGCAAACACTTCTTTCATAGGCAGCTTTGGTGCAGAGGGTCAACCTCTGATTGGAAGATCGCGGTTTCCGGCCTGCTTGCCCATGTGTCTCGGAGTCCTTGGGCAAGAACCCCTCATTGCTCCTGGTGGTTACAGGTCGGCGCCGGTCTGTGGCAGCTATGCCTTAATCTGTGTTTGTGTGTGGGTGGGTCAATGGGTCTGTAGAGCAGTGCCTCGGGTGGTTGAGCAGGTCGGCGGTTCGATCCCCGCACCCCCCCAGCCACCTGTAGTTCAGTCCTTGGGCAAAACACCTCACCCTCCCTGCCTCCACTGTGGCCCCAGTGCGTGTGTGAATGCGTGTGGCGGTCAGAGGGCCGTAGGCGCGCACAGACAGCCATGCCTCTGTCAGTCTGCCCCAGGGCAGCTGTGGCTACATCAGGGGCTTATCATCACCAAGAATGAATGAGGAGTGACTGAACAATGGATGGTATGCGCTTTGAGCACAGAAATATAAAATCCATTATTATGACTATTACTGAATACATACCATTTGCTATTCCTGCCATGGCCCCCAACCATTTAACCAAAAGATAGCGGATTGAAAAAAGTTAGAAAATGTTGAGAAAAATGTTGAGACAGGCACACAGAGAGCAAAGTGTGTCACTCTTGTTGCAAAGCCGTTTTGTTGTTCTGAAATTTCCAACCTGTCAGCAGGATAATCTTTAACGCATCTACTCTGGCACAAAATGCAGCGTGAAACCAAAAAAAAAAAAGTATTTTCAAAACTTGCAAAAGATTGTCCCAAAAAAAAAAAAAAAAACATTCATTACTTGCTGCGTTTCCATTCCACATACTCTTACGAGAAAATTTCCCAGATGTGTCACTAATGAACCAGGTTAAAACCACTGAAGAAGTACAAATAACCCATGCAAAGAACAGTTCAATCAATGTTATTATTATTGCATGGTTTATATGCAATTCATTAGTGATTTGTGCGTTAATTACATCATTTAAGCGTAAAATCTGCGCCGTACACATGTTATATTTAAGTTATACATCAGTGGTGGATGAGTGAAAAGTCCATTAGACACAGGTTGACATATATGGAATGATCGTGGAAAGCCACAAATTTGTCCTTCATCACACTTAGATGTTTTTGGAAAGAAACGGGCCTGTTTGTTTCCTTTTTGAAGCACAGGTTTGAGCAATGTTCAGGCTCCAGAACCATTTCAAAAGTACTGGATCGGCACCTGAACAGGATAAAATCTAAACAGTACCCAACCTTA
Source organism: Oryzias sinensis (assembly GCA_037389245.1). NCBI lineage: Eukaryota > Metazoa > Chordata > Actinopteri > Beloniformes > Adrianichthyidae > Oryzias > Oryzias sinensis. The sequence continues at coordinate 15,886,126 of CM074501.1, read as the reverse complement.
AGTGTTTCCATTGAAATAAACGCTTTGTTTCCTTTTTAGCCGCATTAGCATGCAGCACTACCACAATTCCAGAGACACACTGCAAAATCAGCCCCCCAGAAATAAGTAAAACATTCCTATGATCAAAATAAATGTTTAAATAGGCAAAAACAATCTGCCAATGGGTTAAGAGAAACGGTTCCGCCCAAGAATCCTCAAATAATAAAATAAAAAGATTTGTGTAACTAAGACATATTTTCTTCTTTCTTCTTAAGATAGTTTTTCTTGAAGAAAGAGTCTTTTTACTTTAAGATTCATTTTTCTCAGTGCAGTGAGACATACTTTCAAATACATTTGTCAATGTTCCTTTTTTTTTGTTTGTTTATTTCATTTTCCTTTTTTTAGACATTTACAAGCTATACAGGAGGGCCTAAAGGCTGCGAGCTAAGCGGCGTATTAGGAACGCTACTCTCAACATTTAGCTGATTCAGTCAGATGGAAGTCAGCCGTTTGCAAATAGAATCAATTTTTTTGTTCATTATTATTGCTGCATTCTCATTGCTTAAGATCAATAACCTAAAACATCTTCCTGTGAAGAGAGGGAAAATCTCAACTGATTTTCAAACATCAGGCAGGGATTTGGGATTCACTGCAGTTTGATCGGAATATCCTGACAAAATCAATAAGTTATTCTCCCCAGTTCACCAGGGTCTGGTTCTGTTTGTTCTCTACCTGTGTTTCTTTTGCTCTCGAATTTATTTAACTTTTCACCTGTCAGTAGCTGGTCTGACAAGTCTTTTAAGTGATTCACATTCTTTCAATAAATCCTTCTCTGTTTCCTTTACAGCCGATTTCTCCATCCCTATTGGTCTGTCTTCCTTTATCCGCGCCTGACAGCTAACTCTGCAAACCGCATCGAAGCTCAGTAAACCAATCAATCACTTGCAGCCTCTTGTGTCCACTTATTAACTCTTGCAGAACCTTTTCTGTTACAACATACATGAAACTAACTATACATGACAAGACACTGAAGATGAAAATACCAGCAAATTAACTCCAAGCCATAAGCCAATTAGGCTATTGGCACTTGGAGGGAAACATATAGTCCCTCGTGATCACCAGCTTCTCCTCTTAATTAGATGTGTGCCGTGTATTTTCCATGTGTTTATTTAAGATGCACTCCAATGAAAATTGTGTTTTCAACGTGCTCTTGTGGCATTTTCTTGACGATGGAGGACACATATTAAGGAAATTTAAGTTTAAAATTAAATTAAAGAGTTTTGATAAAAAATGTGTTGATTCTGAAATCTGATTTCACTAAACTGCCCAAGAACTCTAATGCACAAATAAAACGACTGCTTAAATTTTTTCGTAAAGTTAAAAAAAAAAAAGTTTCATTAGAGATATTGCTTAAAATGAGACGTTTTTAAGATCCAACAATTCAAAACTTAACTCAATTTATTGAGTGAAATGAAATTTTAAAGGCAAAAAAACAAAAAAAAACAACAGGTGAGAATCAGAATATTTTATTATCATTATGCAGTTCACAACGAATTGTTTTCAGCAGCTCTTTTTCAATAAATAATTAAATAATTGGACATAGAAATGTTAAAGTGCAGCCAGAGCATTGTCAACAGAGTGGAGTGACAGGGGATTAGTGGGTTATATTAAGTCTTTGTGTGTGTGCGTGGGGGGGGGGGGCATAATTGTGTCATTGGGGGGATGGAGGGGGTGGCTGGACCTCACAACTCTGGGGAAGAAGCTGTTTCTCAGTCTGAGATCAACACAATTTTAATCAAAATTGTTGTAAATCAGGAGCAGACGTTGGAAAAAGAGCTTATTTGTGACGTAGAAAATACGACTACATCCTTTTGCATCTTCGTTTAAATGTCTGCCATGAACCTGCAGTTTCTTTTGCAGTTTCGGGTCCCACACCACCAGTTTCTGACTGGTAACCCACATGACATAAGACGGCTGATAGACGTGCAGGTCATGCCGTTTCTGCATGTGTTGGTTCTAACTCAATCCCAGACATCTGACATGTAAACTACTGTAGGTCCCCAACCATAAACTCACATTTACATCAATATGTTGTTTAACTTTAGAACCTCAGACTCCTGAAAGGTCTTTCGGATGTCCAAAACCAGAGCGGGAAAGTGACAAATGCTTTTATTTTGGTAAATATGTTTTGTAAAAATGTGTTTTGATCTGCTCTAACATTCCCCAGTGTTGAAATAGATCAAAACCTCCTGTGCACTGTAGCCAAGCGCCATATCTGAGCCCAAAGACTACTTAAAGGTCCACTCCAGTGAACATGTCTGGTGTTTTTAATAAGTTCTTCTGGCATTTTTTGATGATGAGGACATACGGTGAGAGGGAAAATGGGCGGGGTTGCTTTGCCCCAATGGGCAATTCAAAGGTGAATTTCTAATGAATGCAGAAACTATGTCCTAGAAAACAGCACCATGTTTTTGATTTGGGCTAAAAAACAGCATAATCATAATTCAAAAACCACTGGGAACACTTATACAAAAGAACAAAAGATGATCCCACTGGGACATTATATAAATGTAAGAACTTTTTTAAGATTGAACTTTTTTTATATTGACAGTTTTTTCTTTTGTTATTTTTGTTGAACATGTAGGGGAACTGTCTATAGGTTAAATAAACTGTATGGCTATCAACATGACAAAATGTACTCATGTCCATGAAACGATCTCTTAAAGAAAAAAAACACACATGATGGTGCTATGATGGAAAAATCCCAGCAGAAACTGCATCATCCAGTTCGTAATAACTGAAAGTCCTGGAAAATGTTCCTCTGAAAACACGTTAAAATATTTAGAATATAAGACATTATAAATGACAAACCTGCCAAAAGGAATAGTAGAATTTCTCTCAGTTAAGATTTCTTTCAAAAAGTTCTGATTTCCTTTTGAACAAGAAAAAAAAAATCACTTAATTGGAAATATTATGTCTTAAAATAAGTATGTGTTGCTCAAAAAGAGAATTGTATATCTTTAAAGTAGTTATATTTATACAATATTCCCCCAAATAAATCCTATTTTAAGAGCTACAACAGTACAATTCAATATCAACTTTGGATTTTTAAAAGATTTAAAGGGTTCTGTGGTGTTCTTTGGTTTTTATGTTGTTTTTGCTCATGGTCTGAGTTATCAGTTCCACCAGTTTCAGGGCTTGATCCACATCTGTCTTCATTTTAAGTGATTACCCCTCAGTGTATTTATATCATTCTTATGGTGCTCTCTCTCTAGGTTTTGGTCATGGTTCAGTTAATTTATCGGTAACACTTTATATTAAGATTCCTTAACAATCTTTGTTAACACATTAACAAGCATTATAAATGAATTTATAGGGTGTTAGTAAGACATTTCTTAATACAATAAGTCTAATAAGGTTTATTAAATTACTTAGTTAACACATTTGCAAGCATTATTATTAGGATGTTTTCAAAATGTTAATGATGCATTTATTGATATTATAGGTGCCTAACAAATGTGTCAGTGTTAATACGCTTAATAAGATTTATTAACAACCTTTGTTAACAAATTAAGAAGTATTATTATTGTTTGGGGTTCTAGTAAGATATTTATTAGCATTATAGATGTCTTGCAAATACCTGAAAGTGTTAATAAGATTTATTAACATCTAAAGTCAGACCATTGTCTTCTAAATCCATATTACTAAACTGCTTATAAGCTTTACAAATGTATTGATTAACTTTGTTAATAGTTTATTAATTGTTTTGCAGCACCTCATCTAAAGTGTGGATGTTTTTTAGCACAAACAACCACAAAGCATAAAGATTGTAAAAAGAACTTTATGACATTAAATCAGACTAAACATACACAAATCGTTCTGTAAAAGATATATAATAATTTAATTCAGACAAATACATTTTTTTTAAACATATATACTGGTGTTGGATGACTCTAGCATCATAGCTAATAAGGATAAAGTATTAGCATCTATCCTGAGTGAAACATTCATTGCAAATCCCATCACCAGGAGACAATTCTCTGCATTCACTGCAACTGCATTCAACCACTGTTGCCTTGCGTCAAAGTCCACAAGAAAGTTGCACAAGCCAGTAATTTTTGAAGAACGAAGACAAAAAACCTACAGGAGCCATGCTAAAGCTAACACGCTAACCTGCCCATCGACTCATAATCAAATATGGGCAGGTTAACTAATGTCACCATTGGCTAATGAATCTGTCAATCAAACTCATCAGCAAAACAGGCGTGCTCACTTTCAGCCAATTGAATGGCCTCTTAGACTTTGCTTTCACACAGGTGACGAAAAAAGCCCCGCCCATCTTTGATTCTGTACCGGTCGGTTGTTAGCGTGTTAGCTTTAGCATGGCTCCTGTAGGTTTATTGTCTTCGTTCTTCAAAAATTACTGGCTTGTGCAACTTTCTTGTGGACTTTGATGCAAGGCAACAGTGGTTGAATGCAGTTGCAGTGAATGCAGAGAATTGTCTCCTGGTGATGGGATTTGCAATGAATGTTTCACTCAGGATAGATGCTAATACTTTATCCTTATTAGCTATGATGCTAGAGTCATTCAACACCAGTATATATGTTTTTTTTAAAAAATTATTTGTCTGAATTAAATTATTATATATCTTTTACAGAACGATTTGTGTATGTTTAGTCTGTCTTAATGTCATAAAGTTCTTTTTACAATCTTTATGCTTTGTGGTTGTTTGTGCTAAAAAACATCCACACTTTAGATGAGGTGCTGCAAAACAATTAATAAACTATTAACAAAGTTAATCAATACATTTGTAAAGCTTATAAGCAGTTTAGTAATATGGATTTAGAAGACAATGGTCTGACTTTAGATGTTAATTAATCTTATTAACACTTTCAGGTATTTGCAAGACATCTATAATGCTAATAAATATCTTACTAGCATCTGACACCTTAATAAAGCCTATTAATTTGTTAAGTTAGTTAATAAAACTTATTAAGCTTATGAACACTTAGGCTTGTGTGAGACATCTATAATGCTAATAAACATCTTACTAGAACCCCAAACAATAATACTTCTTAATTTGTTAACAAAGGTTGTTAATAAATCTTATTAAGCGTATTAACACTGACAAATTTGTTAGGCACCTATAATATCAATAAATGCATCATTAACATCTTGAAAACATCCTAATAATAATGCTTGTAAATGTGTTAACTAAGTAATTTAATAAACCTTATTAGACTTATTGTATTAAGAAATGTCTTACTAACACCCTAAAAATTCATTTATAATGCTTGTTAATGTGTTAACAAAGCTTGTTTAGGAATCTTAATATAAAGTGTTACCTTTATCAAATGTTTTACTTTCTGCCACCATTTTTAGGCCAGTTCCAGATAAAAAAAAAACAACCTTGTTTTTAAATATTCAATATATTTGATCGGGTTTAAATTTTTTAACTTCTATCCGCTCTACAACTTTTCATTTTTTTCCTAAAATCAACAGCTGAGATATTTAAGAGCTCGGATCTGGAAATAAAGACTTTTTTTTAATGAGTTCAAATCTTTTTCCTTCTTATATCTCCTTACATACAAAGAAAACCTCGATTCAAGGCAAAAAACAAACTCAAATTGCTTAATTACAAAAAAAGCAACATGATATTTATTTACATTTTCAAATGTTGAAATTGCATTAATTTTCTGAAATCCTCATTAAAACCCACGGCGAAGCCACATTTCATCAGCGTGGTCTTCGCCTGAGGATGTGAGGCCTTCATCGATAACAACAACAAAAACTGAAAACTCATCTTTTAAGCTTTTTAGTAGTTTTCTCAGGGTTCGATAATTAAATTAATCTATTTTATATTTGTTGGGTGTGTTCTTTTTATTTATATTTTATTGTGATTGCTATTTTCCAACTGTTCTTTACAATTTATTTTTATGTAAAGCACTTTATGGGGGTTTTGTAGGACAAGTGCGATACATTGTGTATAAATAAAGTTCATTCTGAATTGTCGGGCTGTAAGTATTTTTGAGTTTAATTTACCCTTTTTGAGTGCTTGTGTGAAACTCCTTGATTTATAGATTTGTATATCTTCTTTGTATATTTTCTTTATAAAAATTTCCTAGTTTTGGAATCCCTCCTTTTGCAGTTTGGCTGGTGTAGTAGTCACACATTTTAGGATAGTTGTCTTAAAATATTAAAAGTACATATGTTTACTTTCAGGGCTGCACGGTGGCGCAGTGGTTAGCGCTCTTGCCTCACAGCAAGAAGGTTCAAGTCCCGGCTGGGGGACCATCAATGGGGGACCTTTCTGTGTGGAGTTTGCATGTTCTCCCCGTGCATGTGTGGGTTCTCTCCGGGGTATCCGGCTTCCCCCCACTGTCCAAAAACATGCTCCATAGGTTAATTGGTTAATCTGAATTGTCCCTAGGTGTAAGTGTGAGAGTGAATGGGTGTGTGATTATGGATATTCTACCCTGTGACAGACTGGCGAGCTGTCCTGGGTGCCCCCTGCCTTCGCCCACAAGTGGCGGGGATAGGCTCCAGCAGCCCCATTATCCCAAAAGGGACTAAACGGAATAGAAAATGAATGAATGTTTACTTTCTAACTTGTCATGCTGTTGTAAAATGCATTGGTTATGAGTCACATAAATCTTTCCAGTTGAAAACGTCTGTAGAGTAAAAGAAAATTAGTTTTTATTACAGATTTTGCTTCAGTTGCTTTCAAGATTAAAAAAACTAAATAGATTTATTGTCTTACAGCAAATTGTTGAATCTTACTGAAAAAGGTTCTAAAGTTTTGTCTTTTACTGAGTGGAGTTAAAATATTTAACTAGCAGTTAACAGCAGCAGATTTTCTCCTGCACATAGCTGGGTTAATTCTGTTTCGGAGCTAACTTTGTAAATGCTTCGTGATTCTGCTTCTGCTCTCAGCTGCAAACTTGTGCCACACATCGGCGTCTGAAAGATATTTTATTTATAACCGAGTCTCAGCTTTTATTTTATGTATCTGGGTTAAATTAGCTCTACAGCAGAGGCAGAGGGAGATCAAGCCAGTGCTTTGGCTCATGATGGAGGAACCAGGTGCAGACTTTGCGACAGAAAACCATAAAAGGAGTGTAAAACAAAAAAATGTTTGCACAAAAAAGTGGCTACTTTAAAATTAGACATAATAAAATCCTTTATTTTCACTTTTTCATTCAGTTTTTCTCCTTCCATCATGCCAAAAAGTTCCTATATATTTACTTTTCTCTTTCTATTCCTCACCAAATAATTCCCAGCCTGCTTCTCCTTTTTTTTATTTCCATCTTCCCCTCCTGCAGCCTCCTCTTTGCTCAAACAACAAATCGTTGCTGGCGATGGCACTGATGGATCATGTAGCAGCCTATTAGTATGCAGGAGTACGGCCCGGTCCTAGAAGTCCTGTAAGGCAATCTAAAAATCATTGCTGTCGGTGGGTTGTTTGTTCGCAGCTTTGAATATGGAGCAGCTCTTTCTGTGGCTGCTTAGCCATGCAGAATGAAACCAGGCATCGCATAAACATGATGCAGAGCAACTCTTTTTGCAGCAGTCATCATCTGTTCTTAACTTATAAATAAAATAAAATATATAAGTAAAACTCCTGAAAATTAACATTAAACCTTGTGCATATTTTATGAACGTTGCTGCAGACCTACAGGGTACTTCCTCCAATGCAAACATGCAGAAATGAGAAAGAATAGGACGCAAGCAAAGACGATGCAAAAGGATCTTTTAGCTTTTTTGTTCAAGACTTGACATTTCTACTACAAGAAAAATGCTACCACTGTATTTATTTTTAGTTTTACAAATTACTTTTACAGGGTGGTGCATGGTGGTGTTGGTTCTCTCGCCTCACAGTGGGAGGGTTTGCATCCCAGCAGGTACCTTTCTATGTGGAGTTCTCTTTGGTTTCCTCCCACAGCCCAAAGTCATGCTTCAAAGGTTTATTGATGGTTCCAAATTGTCTATTGGGGTAAATGTGAGTGTGTGTGGTCGTGTGACCTTTTGATAGATGGGTGTCCAGACCAGGGTGTATCCTAACAGTAGCTAGGATAGGCTCCAGCAACCCTGTGAGACCCCCCCCCCCAACAAAATAAAAGTGCAGGTTTAGAAAATTGATGGATGGAAATCACTCGTAGTCTTACGTGAAGCCACGACATCTGGATTTTTAATTCCTACAGTCTTCCTATTTTATTTATATGGTGCCCTTATGCCACACTCTAGTAGTTAGTATAGGCCGTGTCACACAGCCATGATGGAGGAACCTGGTGCAGACTTTGAGACAGAAAACAGGGACATGAGATGACTTTTATTGAGAAAAATTACAGTTGGTGCAAAAAGTCAACCATAAAAGGAGTGTAGAAATTTCTTTTGCACAAAAAAGTGATTATTTTCAATTTAGACATGAAAAAAACCTCAATTAAAATCCTTTAATTTCAATGTCTTCTTTGGCTAGTCTCATTCCATCATGTCAAAAAAGTTCCTGTTTATTTACTTTTCTTTTTCTATTCCTCACCCTGCCAGCCTCTATTTTTTTTCTTTCCATCTTCTGTTCTTGCAGCCTCCTCTATGCTAAAATAACAAATCATCACTGGCAACCAGATTGAAAAGCCATGCAATACATTTTGTACATATTGCACTGCGTGAAAATACGTTGAGAAAGTTAGAAAAATTGTGGTCTTTACGTTGAATTTTCACAGATGTGTCACAATTGAACCACGGAAAAAGTCAGAATAAACCATGAAAAGAACACGTAAATCAACATAGAACATGAACCATGCGTGATCATCGCAGTGTTTATGTGCAATTCAATGGTGATTTGTGCATCATTTGCATAATTTCTAACGTCATATATGCAACATATACGGGATAAAAAATGTATACATCCGTTGTACATACGTGAAAAGTCCACTAGACATACGTGGCGCGGCGAAAACCTACACATTTGCGAATAAATCTTGCAAGAATCGCACATAGTTGCGTAAGATTAACATAATTGTATATTATAATAACTATTACCTGTCGCCCCTCAGTGTGCCCAAAGAAAACATGCATAAACCCCCCGTGCCCATGCCCATTTACCACCTGCAGACGGCTCGTATCCACCCATAAAGGTAAACTCTAAAAATGGTTTCTGTGGAAACTAAACAGCGCAGACACAGTTAGAGCTCACAACAAAGCGACTGTAGTAGAGACTCAGTTTAGTTTTCAAGTGTCAACACTAGAAAAGGTAAACATGTCTCATAAAAGAGTGCTTCAATCTGCTACGATTCTCTGTTGAAATGCAGCAAAACATCAAATGGACCACAACCAGGCGCTGCATCCTAAGGAAACTTCATGATGTGATGAGCTAAGAATCAAAAATGTGAGTTCCTGGAGACAAAAGCCAGAGATTTCCAAACAAACATGAACCAGCTTTAGTGACAGTCGAAGGATTTGTGTGTGAGCGAGTGAAACGCAATTTCACGCCAACTTGAGTCCGACACAGATTCAGCAAATTTCCAGAATCCGTAATTTCTTCCTATTCCTTTTTTTTTTAGGTGCAGTGTGATCTAAAGGAATATATTAAAAGGAAGGATAGAAAAAAAAATCCCTCCAACTCCGAAAAGGAGGGCCCTGTGGAAAATAATAGAATTCTGAAACACTCAAAGAAGTCCAAATGGCAGTTGGAATAGACTTCATCCAAGTTTTATTTATTCCACAATGACCTCTCACACCATAATCATCAGCAGAGAATAGGACCTGTGCATCAAGTGCATGACCATGCATGCATTAGCCCACTGACCGACGTCCCCCTCGGTCCCTGTGCTCTCTTCTCACTCTGAGCCTGATATGTGTGATAAGCCGGAAAGATTTGTAGCACTTTCACAAGTGAACAGGAAGCCACAAAAGGTCCCAGAAGAAACGCTGAGCTAACAGAGGCCGCTGTTCATGACCGAGACCCTGGAGAAGCAACACAATGGAAAGTGGAGCAGAGAAAGAGAACCCTGAGTCCCTGTAAATGTTAAAAATTGTCTAAAGGTCACAGAATGGCAGAGGATCCTTGGGATTTCCACAGACCAAAAAAATGAGAATGGAAAGTAAAGACACAGAGTAAACGCTGAAAGAATGCTAACTCTTTAGTTCTTTAAAGCAACTTGTTTCTATTAGAATATATGTCTATGCGAAGAAAATTGTACCAGGCACTCTGCAAGTGACAATAAAACATCTTCACCGAAACTCAAGCATAAAGAAAAACAAGATCAAAAGAAAAAATTGGGAGGATGGAGGGACTCTGAGGCAAAGAGAAAGTAGGCCAGGAGGAAAAGGAATGCCAGAGTTCTTTAAAGTTGAGCCATCACAGTAGCTGAATCCCTGCCGCTGCCTGCCAGAACTCATCCTGCCCTCTTCATCACCACGTGCAGCAAAAACCTTTCTGGAGCCTCGCTCCATCTTATCCATCTGTTTCCCACTCATAAAGTCAGTCCCACTTCGTCCCTCTGACTCAGGTCTAGAATGAATGAATTCCCTGTAAGTCCATGCTGGTTGGTGGAAACCATTCAACATCTTAGTTTTTGTTTTTGACCAGTCAAAAAAATGTCAAATTTGCATCTTCAATACCTAATTTACATGTTTTAAATTGCCTTAGAAGTCAACAGCTTTGTGAGTTTCATGACTGCATATATTAGTCTGTTCTTCTTTAGTTTAGTGAAGGCCTAAATAGTAGCATCATTGATAGTATGATGGATGACAAAGCAATAAATAGATATCATGAGGCTGATGGTGAAACCATCCCTTCTTTACTGTCACAACACTAGATCTTTTCTGAGGAGTCAGAAGAAGTTTCCAATTTCTAATCAAGGAACAAGAGTAATTGGGGAAAACTAAAAGAAAAAGAAAATACTTCTTCCCTTTGACATTTTTTAGAATGCAAAAGTTTACAGTAAAATGGGCTGCCTGTGTGTTATAGCTCAGCTGCATTTCCCCTCTTTAATAACCAATACTATCTTACTCAACATTGGAGAATTTGACATTTTAAAAGATAAACTGATGAGTAAAAAGAGTGTGCTTGTTTGGTCCAACATCAGGAGGTAAACCACAACTTCACAGCTGATTTCTAAAATTGCAGCAGAGCTTTGATATTGAGAGCCGATACAAATCAGCTTATGAGATGTTTGGCCGTGACCAGTCATTCATTTTCCCCCACCAGGTTGACATTCAACACGTCAGTGTCGCAACGGCTCACATGCTCTCAGCAGACGTCAAAGCAGCCGTGTTTTCAAAACGTTCTATAAAGCAGACATTATTTCAGAAAAACTTATCATGGTTTCATAAATGAAACTAGTTTGAGGTTGTGCTTTATGTGAGTTTTCACACAAGTCATGTGATTGCAGTGAACTTAAAAAAAAACACACAGCATCTGTGATGGTTGGGACGCTTATCAGGACATACCAGCAGCTAGTAGCTTTCCCCTCCATGGAGGAAATGAGGGCTACAGGTGTCACAAAGGTCAAAAGGAGTCCAACCGAATACAATGGTTGAAACAAATCTTTTCAAATATTATTTGTATGAAAGTTTCAGGCCACTGGATATTTTTATAGATCATAGTTTTGTCTCCAATCAATCACATTAAGATTGTATATGTCACCAATTTCTTTAAATTGGGAGCAAAGTCAATTACAACCCAACATGAGTTCCAAATGGATGTCATATGTCACAGTGACCAGTTGGAGATAAGATGTGTTTTGTGAACTTGTTAAGAATTGGTTACAATTCCAGTGATGCAATGGAAAAATTCCCAGTGATGGATTGGTGAACTTGCAAACTCCCTCAGGATGAACCCCCCCTCCCATCATTAGCAGGGTTAGTTCCAGCAAACACGGGACTCCAACCCGGTACAATACAGGTTTAGAAAATGGATGGATGGATGGATGGATGGATGGATGGATGGATGGATGGATGGATGGATGGATGGATGGATGAAAACTGTCCCCCTTGTTACATTTCTAATTTGTTTGGAACCATTGCAGCCCAAACAGAGTGAGCGTGACATCATCTACAGGACATGGTTTAAGTCCAGCTCCAATCAAATGAAAGTCAATTCAGTCTCCTTTTTTTCCAATAAGGACACCGCCATGTTGAAGTCACATATCGTCAGTAAGCAGTGAGTCAACGTTTCTATGGCAACCACTCTCACCAATCAGGAGGAAGCTTGTTGGAAGTCTATCCTTCTACCTCTTGAAAGTGTGCTAAGTCTGTTAAACGTTTTAATAGTTGGACGTGGGGGCCGGCAGGCCCCCTATGCTGGTCAGTTTATAACTTGAATAAAGAAAAGAAATTCATGAAAAAACTATTGGTTTATCAAAAACATAAAAGGTGTCAGAGCAAGAATGGTTATTCTGACAAATAGAATGACTGAGTGTTTGTGCTGTTTATTTCTCTATAGAAGTCTATGGGACTTTACCTTCTTGGAGCCAGCGGGTGCTTCCTGTTTGGAACGCAAGGGGGTCACTCAGTCCAGTTCTAATGTACAGTTCTCAAATGGAACACCTGCATGCATCTCTTGAGGAGCACAGAATGGCAACTATGAAAACCATTCGCCATCTGCTTTCAACTGGAAGGGGTGTGAAATTCCAACAAACTAACTCTTTAGTGGTGAGAGTGGTTGCCATAGAAACGTTAATTCAGACCGACTCGGACCAATCATTGCTGACTGAAAATTTTCTGGTTCCGGCATGGCGTTGCTCTTATTGCAAAAGAATGGTGACTGAATTGACTTCATTTTGTTGAAGCCAAAAAGAGGTCATTTCTATGGGTGATGTCACACTAAGTCCAGTTCTCATTTACAGTCAATGATGGAGACAAAAACCTGGGTATCTCTGCATGGAGTGTGGTCTCTGTCTTGAACAACTGATTTGCATTTCACCAAACATTTCAAGCAAAAGCACATACAAATCTCTCATAAAGGGACCCAACCTGGCAACACATCATCCAACCATTGAGCAGACTCTTTTCACCGCATCTCATCCATCTGTGTTGTTTGCTCAAGTGTGTGTATTAATACTTACTGAAAGCTGCCACTGCCAGTATGAGTGTGACCACTATGGAGATCCAAGAAACCCAGAGAGCTTTCTTCCTGTAGTCTTGTGCCTCGTGGGGTTTCAGACGCATGCTGCTCTCAAGAAGACCTGCAGAGAAACACACAGTGTGTTTGAAAGGTTCATCTAGGGTGGTTTTTTTAAACAAGTTGTGTAATCAGATCACAAATGTATTCGATAAATGTTATTTATTCTCATAAGTCATCTTTTAAGCTGGTTGGTTATTGGAAAATAGCTCAAAATAGTTCTATGTTTAAGGTCATTAAAATACTATCTTTTTTTTCTGTCAATTAGCTTGAGGGTTAGATGCTTGGCTGCAGTATAATAAAAGATATTGTGAGATCACAATGGGCCCTCTGACTGTGAATACACTTTATTGAACGGCATAAACTGGCTATGCCTCTTCTGGCCAGCTAAGTGTGAATTACATCATTTTAAACCCCACAAAGACCCATGACGACAACAAAAAAGAAAGCCACAAAGTCACCCAGAGAGGAGAAATTATCCTATTAAGTGTCAATTATTATATTCAAATACTTTCTGCTCAATAGCTTCACAAGGAAAAAGTATCATTTCTGTCAAGTTACTTTTGTTTCACGTGATTTATTACGTTGTACAATGCCTTTTCATACAGACTCTGCAGGTTTCTTTAGTAACCAATCAAGCCTGTGATCCTATATCTTCTTTTAGTTGAGGTGCTTTTGGTGTTGTGAAGCAATAGCAAAACAAATTCAATAAAAAAGAAATGTGTGGAAATGCTTGAAACCCCAGATGGGTTGACATACACAATACAGGGGAAACAATTCAAAGGGCTCAAGAGTTCATTTAAAAAGCTGTTTTTGTTATTTTTGAAAAGCTTAAAGAAGCTTGTATTGATGATATTTAAATCTTTGCCAATAATTATACTAATATTGACTCAAAAATTGGTGGCAAGTGGGAGGGCAAAGCTTTTTGGAGGGGAAGGGTAGCTGCCCCCTATAGTTCCCTTTAGCTTCACCCCTGATCAGAAGAACGTGCAACCTCCATTTGCCTTACTAATACTTTAAAATACACTTACCACACGCACAACAATGGTATGTTCCATAGTCATGACATACTGTACCTTGAGATGTCCACATGGGTCTCAAGGGAACTGCAAGACACATCTGTGCTACACTCCTCGTTACGACCCTCCACGGGGCCGGACAAACCAAAAACCCACAGCACTTGTAAAGGTCAACCTCCCCGTATGGGTGTATATGACTAAGCTCTAATGACTGTTACATACGACATATTCAGTTTTTAGATGGTGCTAACTGTTGAGTGCTACAAATGGTCATGGCCAAATAAAAGTATGTGTTTGCTCCATCCCGTTGACAAAAAAGGCAGGGCTGCAAAAAGTTAATTGCTCCACTCATGCAATAAAAGCAACAGCCATTATGTAAAAATACATATAATAAAATTTATAGGATTTTCTCAATGTTTTAAAGGATTTCTAAACAAGGCGGGCCTTTATACATAACATGAATGCACAAATGAGGTTATGCAGCTGTAAATAGAATCTTGAATCCAAACCATTGTCATTATAGATTTAAAAAATTGAATATTCATAGGTTTAGAAGATTTCCTTTACTAAAATATATTTTTTGTTGCCTAGAATTTATATGTTCTATGTTTTAAACACTCACATTTTAAAAGCTGTGCATTTATTGGAAAACCTAAGGGACCAACCCAGATGCGAAGCTAAAACCAAACTTCAATCGAACAATTCGGATCCATTTCTTGACGGCTTCCAGCCCAGCTGATGTGTTTGAGTCTTCGCCTGGAGTCACAGACTAAACAGCCCAGAACTCCAACTGCCTGCAGCAATTTCCCTGCCATGAAATGTGAAACTGGCTCATGCATTATTTAAAAGCCTGAATTTTTACACAAAAAGAGCTGAGTTTAACACTGTTGGCTTTATCCTTCACTATACCAAGGGATTGTTGTCGTTGTGACACCAACAGTGGGAAATGAAAATGGATGAGAGAGAAAAAACTTTCTCAACGGGGTTTTAACGATGATGATGACATTTTTAACCAAAACCCCACAACCTAAATGTCTTAAAAAGCCATATTTCGTGTTTATCTGAAGCCATTGTTTCCCAAATCTCTATACATGGGCGTGGTCATTGGTGCTGAGCTGAGTAGCCGTGATTCCCCCTTTCTGATGACAATCGCTTTGTCTTGCGTAAGTGAAGAGCTTGACCTAGGAGGAGGGTGGCACAAAGGTCACCGACTGACAGTCTCTATTCTCAAAAGTTTCTCTTTAGCGATAAAGAAACGGTGAAGAGTGACATGTTTTTGTTTCCAGATCAACACTTTTTAAACAATGAGCAGAATGACAAAACAAATGTGTGTACCAGAATCCGCTGTTACGTAAAATTAAACACAAAAAAAACTTGAAAACATGAAAAAGGCTTTTAATGATATTCTAATTTCGGCTACATTGCACTCACTGTGGCTCAGAACTGATTTGAAGCAGATTGTTGAATTCACTTGCACAGTAAATTTAATGAATTGCCATAAAGAAGGTGACTACTTTCACGTAATATTCCAAGTGCGTGGTTGAACCTTTATCTTGGCCGCAGGGACCTATAGAGGAAGGGGTAAATTTAGGATTATGGGTTACAGTTAAGCTGCGTTAACACCGAACGCGATTCGTGGCAAGTTTTAATGTTGAGTCGATGGTACAGACACAATCTAGGTTAAAGTTAAAGTAAAAATCTGAGCTTGTAAACGGTGGACGGAGCAGATCAGGGAGCTAGTGCAATGCACATGCGCTCCAGGGTCGTTGTGACATCACATCGGCTTATTAATTCAAACCGAGCATCTTTGTGACGGTTTGATTGACAGTGATTTAAAAGGAAATATACTCAGAAATGCAACATTCAAATGAATTCTTATTACATGTTTTGTCTTTTATAAGAAATCGTTCTTTTTTTGTTTTTTGTTTTTTTTTACAAAAACTCTAAGGCTTTTGAGGTGGAGAAAATTCAATGTTACACATTTGAAAAAACACTGAAAAGGTGAAATACTACAGCTAAAATATGTTTTAAACAAAACACTTGGGACCCCCCATCAAACATTAACTCCCCAAAAGTACATAAGTGACGTGGCAAAAAAATTCCTTCCAACAGGATTGCACAGCTCGGTAACGGAAAAGCTCCACACTGCGTCATAAAGTGGGGCTGAGAAGAAAGCTGTTGATTCACATGATCACTTCAGAAACTAAATGGCTTTTTATTCACCCTCCTCTGGAGCACCGATAATGAATGAAACCATCTATAGTTGGACTGAAGCAGACCATTTAGCCAGAGATCAAGCAGACTGAAAGTCATGTGAAAAAGAAATCACAAGCTCTTTTTTCCCCCCAAAGTATATAAAAGTCATTTTTATGAAGACTCGGAAGGATTGGACAATATTGGTGGAAACACAATGTTTAAAAATTCAAGTTGACATAAAATGTCTAAGCTATCCACACTGGTTTTGGTGACGATGACGAGAGGCTTTAGTGTGTCTCCACGCGTCAATCTTTAGGAAGTTACGTTTTTCAACATGGAGGGAAAATGGCCTAAAATTAAAGCTACTATAACACATTTTACTAGTGAATACCCCAGATATATTCACTAAACCATACTTCTACTTATAATCTAAGATTATAAAATCTTTTGATCTGGAAAAAGCCTAAAATATTAATTCCATGTTACAAAGGGGGATCTTAATAGAACCGCTACATATTATCAGGTATCAATAAAGGTGCTGATGATTTGAATTCAATGTAAATATTTGACAGACCAAGCTATGATTTAGCAGTTTTCACACACACCACACTTTCTCATCTTCCCAAAAATGCAGACAATCATTCAGAGACTAAATATCAGACCCAAGTAATATTGTGTGCACTTTTCCCTGCATCTGTTGGGTGTTTAAAGGTCTGCAGAAGGAAGTGAAACTGCGTGCTAAAACCCTGCTCACATGATCCCTCACTGAGAGAACAGACAGGAAAGCATGTGGTTTTGAACCTCTCTCTGCATCTGACTCAGTGCAGGCTCCGGGGGGGTCTTCTTCGTGTGCACGCTTGTATCTCACGACACTTGCCTTTGTCACATCTTTGTTCTCCAAAAATGACAAGAACATCAGGCATACAGCTCAGGTTAAAAGAAAAAAACACTTTCCCGTAAACACCAGGAAAGACAAGTTTGTGATTTAAGAAATAAGTAATATATATAAGTAGTAGTATATATAAGTATTATTATTGAATTAACAGTATTTTGCAAAATTGGTTTTATTTTGTGCACTTTTGTCTGTTTTTGATCAAGTAAAACAACCATTACTTAAAGCTGTTTCTTCATTTATAATTAATTAATTAAGGTTAAAATATTCTCTATTTTTGGCAGCCCTTGAAAAACACAACTCTTACCAAGATTAGTAAGGTAATGTGCAGTATAATGAAGAATGGGATGCCTCAGGGTCAAACAGACCCTCTACTGTTTTAGACCATCAACAAAAACATTTTATTTTCTCGTTTAGCAGAAGATCTTGGTGGACCAGTTCTACTACATATCAGGATTGAGTTTGACAAGTTAGTTAACCTGTACATAAGAACCGTCATGGAGGGACGAGATGAAACTTGGAAACTTTTCTAGGCAAGCTCAAAACAGTCAAGAAATCGCTGTTTTTGGGGCCATATATCAGAAAGGAGCTGTGAAAGAAAAAGTCTGGAGAAAGATCGGCGAGATTTGCACAGCTTTACTTTTCTGTTTTTTTAATCATTTCTTCAAGCGTACAATTTGTTTTCAATTTTATTTTATCTTTTATTTACAATCTGCTTTATTATTTACTTCAAGGTGATCTTGATTTGACCCCATAACAATGCCAGTAAAAAAAAAACATAAGTCTCCACTGAGTGGTCGACCCTGATATTTTTATGCGGACTCCCTGCATGCCCCTAACAGATTTGCCCATTTCTCACCTGCAAACAGCCTGTATCCACTGGTAAGTCTTTACTTAAGTGTGGGATTGAGATGGTAAAGAGTTTAGCTGGGGCCCTAATGGCAGCACTAAAACTCAGGTCTGAGTCCATTTTGAAACCAAGATTTCCAGTTCCCAAAAGTGTACATCCTAGTGAGCCGAACCACTTCAGGCCAGTAGTCCTGACTTCTCATCTGATGAAGACCATAGAGAGGATCATCCTGGACCACCTCCGTCATCTGGTGAACGACAACATGGACCCGCTACAGTTCGCCTATCATCCAGGTATAGGTGTGGAAGACGCCATCATCTACCTGCACAGATGCTTTTCCCATCTAGACGACACTGGTAGCACTGTGAGAGTCATGTACTTTGACTTCTCCAGTGCTTTCAACACCATTCATCCATCACTGCTCAGGGGGAAGCTGGAGGGAGCTGGAGTCAACAGTAGCCTGGCTGCATGGACCATCGACTACCTCTCCAACAGGCAGTATGTGAGGCTTCATGACGGTGTGTCTGATGTGGTACCCTACAGCACTGGGGTGCTGCAGTACCGTGCTCTCTCCTTTCCTCTACACCCTGTATACATCGGACTTCACACACAACACTGAGAGCTGCCACCTCCAGAAGTTCTCTGATGATACAGCCATTGTCGGGCGGCTATCTCAGGGAAACAATCTGGAGTACCTGGAGGTCATCACCAACTTTGTGGACTGGTGTGCTTTGAATCACCTGCACATCAACACCGGCAAGACGAAGGAGGTGGTGATCGACTTCAGCAGGAAACCACATCTGACTGCACCGGTGAACATCCAGGGCTTGGACATCGAGGTCGTGGAGGACTACAAGTACCTGGGTGTTCACCTAAACAATAAACTGGACTGGACACACAACACGAACGCCCTGTATAAGAAGGGCCAAAGTCGTCTCCACCTGCTCAGACGACTGAGGTCTTTTGGGGTGTGCAGGACACTGCTAAGAACTTTTTATGACTCTGTGGTGGCTTCGGCCATCCTTTATGCAGTAGTCTGCTGGAGCAGTGGAAGCTAGGAGAGAGAAAGGAAGAGACTGAACAAGCTGGTCAGACGGGCCGGCTCTGTCCTGGACTGCTCCCTGGACTCCATCGAGGAGGTGGGTGAGAAGAGGATGTTAGCCAAGCTGACATCAATCATGGACAACCCCTCTCACCCACTGTATCAGACTGTTTCAGACCTCAGCAGACTGCTGCACCCACGATGCAAGAAGGAACGCTACCGCAGGTCCTTCATCCCAGCTGCCATCAGACTCTTCAAACCAGCCTAAATAAATAGTTTTATAGTTTTTCGTTTTTTATTCCACTGTACCAAAACTGTATGACCTCTATATTCCTGCACATCTCTTTCCCTGTTTATATATCTGAACACTCTTATTTTTGTAAATATTCTTTCAAAATGTGTATTCTTTTAACTCGTCATTACTGTCTGTACATGCCTGTGCCAAACTCCATGCTACTGTGACAAGGACATTTGTGGGATTAATAAATAAATAAATCTAAATCTAAAATCTAATTTACTTTTGGTCTTCCCTTCTCTAGGAAACCCCCCTTCTTTACCTACAATCTTTTCTTTGTGTTTCTTAAAAATTTTTACTTCTGTCTTGTCACTCAACAACGGGTGAAGGTTTAAATGCATTTGGGAGTTTAGCTCCTCTAAAAGGCAGCAGAGTCTGATAGGTGATGGTACTTTAGGGACAGATCTTTGTAAAGTTGACTATCGACAGCATAACTGTGGTCTGAAAGGTTATCGGTACACGAGTCCTACACCTAAAGTGGGTGGATGAACAGGCTGAACAGCAGAGGTTCAAGAGTCGAACCCTGAGGCACTCCATTTGATATAGTGACTCTCAAAAAATGTATGTTCACCAATGGAAACAACATAAATCCTTCCTTCAATATAAGATCTGACCATAGCTTCTACCTGATAACACCACCCAGAAATTGTCCTTTAATTGTTATACATCAAAATTTCAGTCTGATTTTATTCTGAAAAGATTTAACATCTGCAGTTCAACCAATCAATCGTTTTTTTTAACATAGCACTTTTCCTCCATCGAACACAAGGTGCCTAACAAAATCCCAATTAGTGAAGAACAATTTTAAAAAGTCATTAGACACATTAGATTAAAAGCAATATCAATTAGAAAAAATACATATAAAGCGGAATATAAAAAGGAAAGAAACGCTGTGGCTAAAATTTGAGGAGACACTGAATAGATTAAAAGATGGGGTGAAAGTGTACAAATGATAAACCATGAAGCCATGCAATACTTAAAAGCCCAATAAATCAGTTGATTAAATAAGTGATGTAAAAGGTAAAAAGATGTGTCTTTTCGGACAGTTTTCAGAGTTTGTGGGAAAACACCTGACTGGAGTAACTGTTCACAATTTGGTTCTAAAACTGTCAGGTTGATGAGCCTCTTGTTGAAACTGTTTACTTAAATGTTGCGTCGCTGAATTCAGTAAATTCTGATCCTTTGACTCTCTGGTTACCTTTTTTGTGATGGATGATTGTTGCTCTTCTAATGTCTTTTATTTTTTCAGTTGAAAATGGATGCAAAGTCATTTCACTTGCTCTGAGAAACGCAATCTGCAGCTAATTGAGTTGGGGGATTCGTTTGACTTTCAACAGTAGCAAACAAAAAATGAGAATTATTGATGTTTCTGCTGATATTTAAAATCGGCAAAAGGGCCCGTCTGGCCTTTTTTAATTCTGAGTTCTTACAGAGAAGACCTTCTTTCTAGGTATCTATACAAAAATCAATACAAAGATTGCTTTTACAATATTTTCACTCCATTTTCCTGCACTCTTTTTTTGTTGTTCTTGTTGTTTTCAATCAACCAGAGCTTTGTCCGTTGAGCTTTTCTCCAGCCAGAGATGGATCTTTCACCTTCTCTGCAAATCAACACAATCTGATCTTAAACTTGGTAAAGATCCCAAAGCCTGTATAAAAACATTGTTGGTGTGTTCATTCAGATATGTCTATGTGTGTGTATGGAGTAGCAGGCAGACCCAGCATCTCAAAGAAAATGCATAAGTGATGAGAAAGAACCAAATATTTGTCAACGTTGCTGAAAATATCCACTTTTCTTCTCAAAACCAGACCCAATCTGTGCATCCTTGGGCTTGAGGGGGCTATTGAATCCACCATAAAAGATCAAATGTCTGAGTAGTTTCATAAAACTCTGAGAAAATCTGTCATTTAAGGTGTCAACATAGATATTAAAATCACATAGAACCGTGAAATGCTTTGAGTCTGTGGAGAACATAAAGAAATTCTAAGAAAAAAAAGGATATTATTTTGAGGGCCCCGGGGCCTATGAATCACAAGCAATAACACATTTGGAGTGCTTTTAAACTCAGAACAGAAATGCTAAGAAGCATCAAAATTCCCAAAATACAACAGCTTACATTTAAATATGACATTTACACCTCTGCCTCTTCTCGGGCCAGAGATGTTTTAGAGCTTTAAAGTGTTCCAGCAGTTTGATTTGCTAGAAGGAAACCAATTTCTTTCAGTCAGTTGTTATCTCAGATTTAGAAAACTCAAATGTTACATTTGTTGGATTATTAAGAGTAGACTACAGGTGCATTATTAAGTATTAAAAAGTAGGGCTGTGTATTGGCTAGAGTCTGGCGATACAATACGTGTCACAATACGAAATATCACAAAACTTTGTCTCAATACTAATAAACCCTTTACATGAGCAAAACTGTAATAACTATATTGTCTTAATTATGGTTATGGGCTGTTTGCGAGCCAAAAATGAGCAAACCTGAATGGGGCATGATGCAGGTGGCCCATAAAGAGAATAATATTTATTCCCATTTTTTTGTCTACATCTACTGGAGGCAACCAGTCATATCAAACACTTAAGGGTGAATGCAGGTATAGATTTTTTCATTTTTTCAACTCCCCCAAATCCTGCGCACAGGCACGCTCTTTGTTAAAAATGAGGAGCTTAGCCAATCAGAGTTTGTCGTTTGTGAGGACATCCTATGGGTAACCCACGGATGCACCCCATGCATGCGGCATTCCCATTCTGTCAGTGAGGAGCCATAGCTCGTACATAAGTGCAAGGGCGCAGCACAACAGCATCACCATAAGCCATAAGTGTGTGGGGCTTCCAATAATTACACAGCACTTTGTAATCTGGATTTCAAAAAGTGTAATAAATAAAGTTTATTATAAATAAAGTTTATTATACTATCCTTACAAATACTTCACAAGTATGGAAGGATGGGAAGTGTATGGTACAATGGTACGTTCCATCAAGCGAACTGCCGGACACGTCTGTGCTCGCCTGAAGATGCAGCCTCTCGTTTTCATGCCACTCCACGGGCTCAGACAGCCCAAAAACGTGCATCACCCGTATGGGTCAACTGCTGCATGGGTGCATGTGACCAAGACTTAAAACACGGCAACTGTAGCCCAGGGATCACTCCTTCTTTGACGCTATTTTCAGTTCAAATATTTTTGTTCTTTTTGTCATTCTTTTATTCATTTTCCCCTGGCAGAATTTCTTTGTTGTTGTCTTTTTCTTCACTGGCTTAACGTCAACCTGAATGAGATTTAAAGACATAATTCATGAGAGGATCCAGCAGTTTCTGTAGAAAACTTAACAATGGAGCGATTTCAAAGTCTTTGTAAATGTCGAAGGAAGTGGGAAAAGGAATAATGAAAAGTCCAGAAACCCTGGAGAATGTGGCTGCTAAACATCACAGGGAAGCAAAATATCTAACTTTTGCTCAGTGATTTGTCATTATTGAGCTGTTTTATGGATTCTCTCAATAAATATTGAAATTGGTTTAAAATCATCTCCACGCATAACCAAACCTGACAAATTGCAACTGTTGTTTGTTAGAGATACAATGACAAGTTCCAGCCAAAAACAGATCTTTCCAGAAACAGACTCATCTGCAGCTTTCTGGAGGAACAAAAAAACTGTGAATTACTTTTGCTCTCCTTTTTTAACTAACGTGGAGTTTAAATTGAACCCAGCAGATGTATGACTATCATACATTATTCAAAGACGCAGGCCAAAAATAACTGGCAAGGATAAAAATAACCACTCTTAGACGCAGCAGACCAAAACGCACGTGAGCATCCCAAACTTAACATAAAAAAATGTTAAAGTACAGAAGAAAAGTGTACCCTCTCCATCCGCACTGTCGGTGATCTTCATCTCCTGGTTGACGGTGAAGGAGCCGGGCTCCGTGGGGGTCTTGGCTTGCTGCTGCTGCTGCTGGTGGTGGTCGCTGATGCCATCGGCGGCGCACTGGCCGTTCCAGTTCCGCACTGTGGCCGGGCACGGATCCACAACCGTGGGCTCCGGGACAGGGTCGGGCTCCTGGGTGTTGATCGGGTCTGTCATCGTCGCTTGTTCAATTTCAGAAGAAAATTAAGACGATGAGGAGGAAGAGGGGAGTTTTCAAATAAAAAAAATCAAAAGAATTCACTCGGGTCCGGTGAGCGCAGCAGCCATCAAGCGCGCCCGTTTATGCCACCGACAGCCAGCTGCGCGCGCGGGGGGGAGACAAAAGAGACGGCGATAAGAGATAAGAGCAGATGGGGGGGCTCTCTTTGCAGCATCAGTGAGGAGGCAGATCCCTCTGCGAGATGTCAACAGCGCGGATTTCCTGTCCGAGCGAGCCGGGAGGGGGGGAGTTTGGGGGAGAAGATGCGACGATGTGATAAATCAGAGAGATGTGAATCTGGCAGGCGGTGCCAGGCAACTTCTCTTCCTCCTCCCCTTTTTCCTTCCCCTCCTCTCTTAGCACTTCTCATTCCCACATAGATCATCTTCACTTTTTCTTTTTCCAGTTTTTGTTTGTTTTTTTACATCTCTGTGCTTCCATCCATCCGCCCCCCTTCCCCCTCCTCTAAATGTTCTTTGAACGTTTCCTGAGGAGGATGCAACATGGGAGAAGATGAAGAAGTAGGTCTGGTTGTTCGCAGGGAGCAGCAGCTGTCTGAGATGGGATGCAGAGTGAGAGCCAGGTGGGGCAGCCTCCTCCTCCTCCAACCAACAAACGCTGAGTCAGCAGGAGGCAGGAGGCCAAGCAGGATGCTGCTGTCCTGACAACTCCTCTCCAACCATGCAGGTGAAGGTGGAGGGCGGTGTTTTCCCCAGGAAACAAGCGTTGAGCCATCAATGGTGACTTTTGGAATAAATTCAAATGTGCAGAAGTAAAATAATATGTTTGAAGATAAGGTGAAAGACTTTCAGTTTTCTCAACCTTATTACATTTCTGATTATTACTTTCCAATTTGGGGAGGGGTATTACAGTTCCACTCCACTTTTGTTCCATTTTTAAAGCGTCCTCAGGTCTTTTAAATGTGATTATGCTGTTTTTAGCCAAAATCATCAAACCTCTTGTCATTTTCTAGGACAGTTTCTGCGGCATTCACCTCTGAGTTGTAGACCAGACTGCTGATGCAGAGCAACTCCGCCCCCACTTCCCCTCCCCTGTACAAATCAGGGAGCTTCCTTCATTCTTGTATTATCATCTAATGGAATTTTGTTGTAATTTATTGGTCAATTGTTATTAATTATTACATGTTTAAATACAAACCAAAATAAATACTTTGAGGAAATTGTATTTTATAACCTAATCAGTTAATTGTTCAAGTGATTCAGCTCCATCTGCTCGATTACAAATTATTTACCACATAACAAGATGCAAAAATATCAGAACAGAATTTCTCTTTAAATAAGTGTTTCTTTCTGGTCATTAAACTTCATCGGGTGTTTTCTTTTTTACCATAACCTGGCTGGACATGAACATTCAGTAAAGATGTTGCAGGTTTTTGGATAAGAAGTGCTTCGTTTAAACGACCACTTTCTCCCCACTGCTGTTTCTCAGCCCCCTGCCCATCTGCCATTTGGACTGAGTCACTTTTGCAAACTGGTCCTGCCTGGATCAACAGACAAGCAACATGATGGCTGTGGATCAACGTTTAGCCCTTTGTGTTAAAAAGAGGTTAAATAATCGTTGTATTTACTTAATGACCCATGAACGTGGTGATAAAAAAAACGATGTTCTCAACATTTTTTTGTGGCATTATTCTGATGATTGAGGACAAAAATGTAAAAGAAATTAGGCTTACATTTGTATTTGAGTATTTCTTTATTTAAATTCTTGTAATGTTATTATGAAAAAAAATGTTGTTTGAAAAAGATTGTATTTATGACGTAGAAAACACGCTGCGTGGGCCATGAGATCCCTGCTCAGCTCCTTTTAAGTGGATCCACTTGCAGACAGTAAGGTCTACAAAGCCACTCCTTCGTTACCCGGGCAGTGTGTTTGGGGTCGTTGTCATGCTGTCATGGTTTGGGTTTCCTTGTATTGGTTTTTGCCTTCTGTTTGGTTTCTGTAATTTTCTAGTTCTTTTTCCTGTTTTATTTTGAAAGGTTTACTGTTATGTCATGATTTTGAGTTTTATTTCCCTAGTCCCAATCTCTCCTGATCATGTTCACCTGTGTCTTGTCTGTATTTAAGTCTTATCTCTGCCATCCTCTTGTGCTGGTCCATTAACGTCTCTTCCCTGGCTGTCATGTCCATGTCCATGTCCATGTCCATGTCCATGTCCATGTCCATGTCCATGTCCATGTCCGTGTCCGTGTCCGTGTCCGTGTCCGTCCTCTGCCATGGTTTCAAGTTTTGCCCACAGTGAGTTCTGTTTTACCCTGCTCTGCAGTGCCTTTTGTTAATTAAACCCCTTGCCTTGGAACCGTGTGCCTCCCGTCTCTGCATTTTGGGTCCTACATGCTCCCCAGCCCTCCCCACCTGACACATGCTGAAAGACTCGGCCACATTTCATCTTCAATGGCCTTGCTGATTCAAAATCTGACAACACATGGTCCCATTTATTCTTTGCTTTATGTGGATCAGTCGTCCTGGTCCCTTTGCTGAAAAAAAAACAGCCCCAAACCATGATGTTTCCACCCCCCGTGCTTTACAGTACAGTACAATCCTCTTCTGGACCATCCAAATGCTCTCTAGCAAACTTTAGACGGGCCGCCACATGTACTAGCTTCAGCAGGGGGACACGTCTGGCACTGCAGGGTTTGAGTCTCTGTTGGCGTAGTGTGTTACTGATGGTAGCCTTTATTACTTTGGTCCCAGCTCTTTGTAGGTTATTCACTATAGGTCCCCCCCCCCCCCCCCCCATGTGGTTCTGGGATTTTTGCTCACCGTTCTTGTGATCTTGTATGTTCGAGCACTCTTGTATCTTTTCCCTTTCCCAATAATTGGTCACACCGTTGATTTCTTCCCACTAACCTGCTTACCTGTTGCAGATTCAGGCCTCCCAGCCTGAAGCAGGTCAACAATTTGGTTTGTGGTGTCCTTAGACAGCTCTTTGGTCTCGGTCATAGTGGAGTTTGGAGTGTGACTGTTTGAGGTTGTGTGCAGGTGTCTTTTATATAGATAACTGGTTCAAACAGGTGCCATTAATTCAAGTTACAGGTCTGTGAGAGGCAGAAATCTTGTTTGTATGTGACCAAATACTTATTTTCTACCACAATTTACAAATAAATTCTTTAAAAATCAGACAATATGATTTTCTGTTTTGTTTTTTAATTTTGTCTCTAATAGTTGAGAAGATTACCGGCTTCTCTCATTTTAGTGGTTAGGACAACTTGCACATTTGAAGGCTGACTAAATACTTTTTGCCCCACTATAGTAGTAGTAGTTTATAATATAACAAGGTTTCAAAAAGTTATTAGCTTTTTTTTTTTAATCAAACACAACAGGAGTCATGATGCATAATTATAAAGGTCCTTCAAATTTAAATGTTCAAAAATGTGCGAGTGCGTTTACAAGTTGCAAAAATACCCGCTAGTTGCATTTGTTGTGTTGATGAAGACAAACCATTGTCATCATTTGTTTTTTCTAAGTTTAGCTGGATGTTTATTATTGTGCATTTCCACGTGAGCCAGCAGGATGTGAGATAAGCAGAATGTTGTTTGTTCATTCATCTCTTAAACCCATTTTGTCCAATCAAAAAGGCCCATAATTAAAATGGCACATATAATGCTCTTAAAATATCATGTAAAAT
This sequence comes from Oryzias sinensis, assembly GCA_037389245.1. Lineage (NCBI taxonomy): Eukaryota > Metazoa > Chordata > Actinopteri > Beloniformes > Adrianichthyidae > Oryzias > Oryzias sinensis. The sequence goes on along the minus strand of CM074501.1, from coordinate 15,858,959 downwards.
TAACATAATTATTACAGTTCTGAAAATTGATGAGGATAATATGTAAAAAGCCTATAGGTAGTTTTTTCCTCTATTGTTCAGCATTATACAAGAACAAACCTCTAGTAAAGAAAGTATTCACTGTAATCTTGTTGTTTTATCAATACATTTCATTATTTCTGTATTGAGTTAGACATATCTGTGTGATTTTGTTGTATTGTGAGCAATGAATGATTGAAATAAATCAATGATCTGATCAGAAAGTTGTCGATCAATTCTTCACTTCTTTGTCAGAGCTGCAGACGTATCAAACGGATCTGTGTGCCATATTTCTGTGACAGTGTCCTCTCTATATGTGTTTGAGCTCACTGGGTTGGTGCTGCACAGTCATCATCACAAAGCAGGAACATCCGTGTGTCATGTTTGCATCACTGCTAGTTGAAGCTGCAGGCGGAGGATTTCCATGAGTGCTGCAGAGTCATCTGACACACAGGCCTGAATGCTGAAAGTCTACTACAGTGGAAAAAAATCAATATCATTCCCCTTACATCTACACAAATGTGCCGGTTTCGTTCTGAGAATCGTCCAACCTCGAGCTCACAGACAGCAGCTCTCAGCTCAGTGGGCTGCTCCTGCTCTTGCTGTTGTAAATGTCAGGTGGTGAGCCGGCTGCTGGCAAATGTCTGTGAACTCCTTCTCATTCATCACAGCATCAGTCTGCGGCTGAGCCATTACTGAAGCACTCGGTGTCAGTCCACTTCCCTCCTCTCTGCAGGCTGTTGGGGTGAGGACAGACGTGGATCTCAGAAGATCCATAGGTGTACTCAGCATCGCCCTGAAGATCAGCTCAAATGTCCCTCATGGAAATACTCCCCGTCAACTAACTTTAAACCACATGGCCTCAATGACAGCATCTTTTATTGCCCTCAAGGGAACTCCCTAGCTCCTTTGTCTTTGGTTTCTATGCCTAACTTGGAGCAGATCCTAACCTTAAGGTCAGTGAGGTCAGCCCTGACCCTATGGCCACAGGGGGCCCTTACCTAACCCAAGATTAAATGTAAAACACAGAATCTCCCCCCAATAAAGTAAAATAGTTGAAAATGACTAGGAAAGCTGGAAAGAGAGCTCTAAAGTAAATCCTATTAAATAACTTGTTCATTTAAGAGTAAATTATTGTTTAAGGTTACATTTTGATTTCTAGATGTGTTTTATTCCAATATATTTGTTTTGAGTTTAAGTTAAATATCAACAAAGTCTGTTTGTTTTCTTAGTTTTTGGGTGGTTGCATCCAACGTTCAAATAAACCGGAAACATCATGTGAGCTGCAGAAAGTCAGGTTCTTCTGCTGTGGAGCTACTTCAGTGAAGCTCTTCCAGACTGTGGAATCACACATTTGTGAGGGACAAAGGCTCTTTCTGTCGGCTCCGATCAGATTGATCCACATCAAAGAGTTGGATAATCTACCGTAAAGGTTTTAACTCATTAAGAAGAACGTTAGTTAAAGTCAGTGAAGGTCAGTTGGTACTGTAAAACAAAGATCAACACTGTTAGGGTTTGATTTTGAATCCATTTCAGAAAATTAAAAATTGGTGGAAAAAATGGGAAATCTCAGCCAAAAATTCACCAGACTGCAGTAAAAATCTTTTCATTCATAAACTGTAATGTTAGAATGTTTGATTTTAATTAATATGCTGGACGGATGGACTGAGATAGATCGACAGACAGACAGAGGGAGGGAGAGAGAGAGAGGGATGGATAGATTTTTGGATGAATGGATTGAGATGGATGGAGAGTTGTGCAGATGGATAGATAAGAGATGGATAGAGATAGAGAGAAAAAATTAAATTAACAGTTCTTTAAGAATCACAATAAAACAGACACACTGTACATGAAAATAAAATAAAAAATACTCCATCTGAAACGTTAAAACAAAACAAAGCAAAACAATCAGCCAGAAAACCAAAAAAGAAATAAAAATGGAAACAATGTTATTTTCATCCCCGGTATTTACCGCACATAACTCCCTCCAGAGCCCATACGCATTGAAACTTCTGAAGGGACTTAAATCAACAAATTGAACATATTCAACATAGAGAGATGACAGATACAATCTGCTTTCAAATGACAAAATAAGGAAGTGAATGTATAAGCTGAAAGAAATGGTGATAGTGAAGATTCTTCATCAACAAAACTTTAATTTATCTTTTTTATGTTTACCCAATTGAAAACAAATAAAAAACAACCTAAAGAATATTAAAAATTTATTTAAATGTTTTTGTCTTTAAGCTGTATTGTATTTTAATTCCTTATGTAGTGAACTGGACGTTTTTAATTCTCTTTTTAAGGATCTGGAATTGATAGCCTGGAAAATCAAACCCTCTTTAAAGTATTTGTAACATATCAATAACTCACTATTAGTTATAATATTTGGATTCTGCTCCCACAACTACGGTATAGTAAAGCGAAATGTGCAAACCAATAATTCTCTCCCTTGTTTTTGATGGAATGTGTTGGGTAATGAATGACCAGGGTGTCATTCACCTGTCGGTCACTGGTCTCCCCGCAGTCCTGAAAGCAGCGCGGCTTCACGTCTCCCTGAGACAAAATCAACGATGAAGGTTGACATTCACAATCATATTTTGCCAAAGGAATGGCCTGACTTGAAGGAGGTATGTACTGCTACACAGAAGTCACTGAGGAGCAGGGAGGTGTTTCCATCCAGACGTCTGTCCGAAATGATCTTCACAGCTTTACAAAGTCTTTAGAGCTTCTTAGATCTGGAACCGTTGGCATCTGAGTCACTTTATATAGCAAAAGTTGGACTCAAACAGCTCTAACATTCAATGTGCTGTTTTCTCAGTAGATAAACTTTAATCAGTGCTGTTCCTTGAGCTGTTTGGGTCTTTGGGACATTTGTGTTTGGTCTTAGCTAATGATTTTCAACATTAGCAGCTGGACCGAGGACAAAGTCTGCAGACTAACCCTCCATTAGCGCTCAGTTGTTTTTATTCATTTTATGACATAAAATCATTTAGCGGATGGAAGGAAGTGGCTGATGATCCTGGATTTGGGCTGCAAACAAGATCAACAACAAATTCAATAGAATAATAAAATGCACAAAATAAATCTAGTCTAAATGAGGAGATGGTGCAGGATCAATTTTCTGTCTGAGTTTCTGCATTTGTGTCGACTTTGAAAAGTAAAAAACTCATCTTTTTAACTTATAATTCATTTGATTCACATATTTATTTAGCTTTTAAATATTTTATGTCTTTTATGGTTTATCATTCATACTTTATTGCCTTTTAAATTGCCTTCTCAGACTATTAATTACAGTGTTTATGTTCATGCTTCGATTACTGTTGTTTTAATCGATTGTGTTTTAGGACTATTTAATTGTTTTAAACTGTGTTTTTTACGTCAAGCACCTGATGAAAGGTGCTCTACAAATGAAATGCTTGATTGATTAAAACTTCAGGCTAAATGAAACACAAATATGTTGATAATGAGATGACATTTTTCCTCCTGCGGTCGATTGAAAGATAGTTTAGTAGATGAAAAAAATCCCAATTCAGACAACAGCCATAAATCAAAATGTACAGTCATTAAATTTGACCTTTTAAACCTTTTTTTTTTCTGGAAAGACAAATCAGCCTGAAAATGAATTGGAAGACAAAGCAGAACTGACACCTGCTAGATGAGAAATATGTCCACCTCAAAGGGAGAGGCGAGCGGGAGATTTCATTTTTAGCTACATGTTCCCTTTTTTTCTGATTCTGAGCAATGATTTTGTCACACTTGAACTATTTAATGACAAACTAAAATATTATTAGACTAGATATATTTTCCAGTATCAATTTATGCCACTTATTTTTTTCTTTCAGTTATCTATTCATTTTTAGAAGTAGCTGATTCATCTGTCAAGATTTCCTTTGTACTGAAAACTGCTTAGCAGGATTTCAGGATTTTTTTAACCTTAAAATTCACTCTGCACATCAAGCAAAGTTCCTGACAATATTCATTCTTTAAATAATAGCAAGCAGCTATAATGTTAAAAATGTGTTGCTGTCCTCAAAAAAGCCATATTTCATTTTGGAAGGATGTAACTCTTACATTTATAGTGAGTTTTGTACATAAAATTCTGGACGGCCTAATCTTTAGACAATAGAATCCATCACAAATGAAATTGCAGTATCAGTGGAAACATTCACTAGAATTTATTTATATTAAACACTAGAAACTCCACAGTGTTACATATAACAAAAGATCAAATCTCAAGTCAGAGTTTAGGCTGCATCTCTATTAAAAATGGGCTTCGGGTGTCTTCCAGAGATACGGCTATGAAGGATTTGTCCAGCTTCACCATCACTGCCAAGTGAGTCCCTTGTTTGATTTTGATGTCTGTCTTTGTGTGCATTTACAAACTACAGACACTTGAACAGTTTTGCACAGCACACTTTGCTACAGGCTTCAGGTTCACTCCAGCAGTGGCACCTCGCCTACCGGACCCGTCCGGCTGGTCCTGCACGTGAGCAGCTGCAGAACTCTGCATGGAGCCACCGCATCAGCAGAGAGCCGCTCTTTACACACAGTGGGGATGTGGCACGGGACCTAAGACAACAACTTAAAGTGTTATTTATTCATTTATGTTTTTATACTAATAAGATTAAAAAAAAGAACACACCATAAATAAAAGTATAACTATAAAAGACTCCATGCAAAATCCGTGAAGTCAAAAGATTTTCTGCATCCGTGGTTTTAAAACAAACTTTGAAGAAAGATCAATTAAGTGCTGCCATCATGTGGATGTACTGGTTATGTTCATGAACCCAAAAAGAAATCAGATGAACTTGAATCAAATCCAACTTTCTTTATAACACACTTTTCCTGCATCAGTATCACAAAGTCTTTTTTACAAATCACAAAGACTTTTTTACAGAGACAATTAAAACTGAAATTATGAAAGACGCAGAATGCCCTCTGCACCCATGATAATATATACAACTCTAATTGAAACCAAAGTGGAAACCTAGCTTGATGTGGATGTGAGGAAATGGTATTTTGGGGATCCGTCGACCACGTCACACAGTCTTGATCTCAGAGGACGTCACCTGATTAAAGCAAGCAGCCAGACCTGGAAGGTTCCCCCATTCCACAGGTGGAATGAGTGTGGAGGATCCTCCAGAGGAAAACACTGGACATTTAAAAAGAGAAAACTATATAAAAGTAAAAGCAGAGATTGATAATTGAATAAATAAATAAAAAATAAAGCCCAATGGTTGGGGACAGGTCACACAAGTAGATATAAATACTCACAAAAATCAATAGACCATGGATAAAAAAAAGAGTATAAATAGATAAATAATTTAAATTTCAGCTAAAAACCAGATTAAAAAGGTAGGTTCGGATCCTTCCTTTAAAAACATGAACAGTCCCTGAGGCTCTCTGGGAGGCTGTTCCACAGCTGAAGACTGCCAAAGACACCGCTGCGTCCCTAAAATACTTCCTGTGTCTTTTTAGGGGTCAGCAAAAATGATGAGGGATGGGAAGTTGTTCCGGGTGATTCAGGACAACTGCTGGGATGCTGGAGTACGCATACGTGACATGGACCAACATGGTACGAGCACAGACAGGAACACAGCATGCAGGTTCTTCATGCCGACCCCTGAACAGGATGTTTTCTGTCCTGCAGGTGTGGCAGTTCAAGCGCTTTCAACTGTTCCTGTGATGTTCAGCTACTGGGTCAGTGTTTCCTCCATCAGAGCTGGATATCATCAAAAGCAAGGGGGTTTTTACTGTTTGTTTAGAAATAGCAACCAGATCAATTTATTTAAGTTCACTCCTGTTCTGTTTTACATATCTACAGGCCAAACCTCAGGACACACTGGATCTTTGTGGCCTTTTAAATGACAATTTGGCACAGACGGTGCGCAGCCACCCTAAGAGGTTTGTGGGCCTGGGCACGCTGCCCATGCAGGCGCCAGACTTGGCCATCCTGGAGATGAGGCGCTGTGTGAAGGAGCTGGGCTTTCCTGGAGTCCAGATTGGGTCGCACATTAACAACTGGGACCTAAACGCCCCAGAACTGCTCCCCTTCTATGCTGTGAGACATCCTCCTGCACACACCAACACCACATCGTGTAACTGCAGCAGTATCGTCTTCTGTCTTGGCTGGCTCATGACGTTCAGGACTGCTTTTGCCGTCCTCTGAAAACCAGGCCTGCTGATTGTGTTTGTGTGTGTGTGTGTTTTCCATTTAGGCTGCAGAGGAGCTTGGCTGCTCCATATTCGTCCACCCGTGGGATATGCAGACAGATGGGAGGATGGCTAAGTATTGGCTACCCTGGCTGGTGGGTGAGGGATCTGGAGCAGGAACAGATCAAAATTTACAGGAAATGCCAGAAACATATTTAGTTGAAAAAGCAATTAAGTGTGAAAATAACCAGATTTCATTCTGCTTTATTATTTTTTAAACCAATGAATGACCTATCTAAATTATCCTTAATTAGATATGGTCCCATAAGGTGGTCATTAAAATAAGTGTGTTTAAAATCTGAGCTGAGCTGATTATAGAGAAAGCGGCATCACAGCTGTATGAACACAGGGAACACAGTAAATCAGCTTCTGCATAGGAACCGCACAGAGAACAGATACTGCAAGGGAAGATCCTTTGAGAAAACACTAAACATGCTGATGTTTAAAGACCCACTCTGATGTGAATCGTTTTTTTTTATGTTTTTGACATGTTCTTATGGCATTTTTCTAATGATGGAAGACATATTTGAGACAGATTACACTCAAAATTACCTTTCTGAGTAATTCTTATTTGAAATACTGCTTGTTTGTTGTAGAAGATGCACTGATGCAAAACTAGATCCATATACGTCTTAATTTACCTCGTCTGAGCTGACATCTTGATCAAAACTGTATGGCTAGAATAACTCCAATATTGCTCTCCATTTTTTATTGCACTGGTAATGTTAGGTTGGGGGTGTGAGGGGCTGTAAACAGAGAGCTCTCAGCAACGGGAAGGGGAAGGAGGGCAGGGTTGCTCTGCACCAATTTTTAATGAAGTACTCCTGCTGCATAAACCATGTCCCAGAAAACAACACAGGTTTTTAGATTTTGGCTAAAAATGGCAAAATCATAATGAAAAGACCTCTGGCAACATATTGAAAATAGATCAAAAGATGATCAGGGTGGGATTTAAGTCCTCAGGGGAAAGAGCAGCTGTTTCCTTGTTGTGTGAAAAGACTAGTTTTACCAGATGATCACATAGCAGGTCCTTTTCAGGCCATGTATGGCTCCAGCAACCCCATGACCCTGAAAAAGATTCAGCGGGATCAGACAATGGATGGATGGAAAAACAAAACAAGATGTAGAAAATAAATTAATTTTGAGAAAAACTTATAAGGGAACTTTGTAAGACGTATTTATTTAAAAAAAAAATTAGAACCATGTGGAATATACTAAACACTAGTAGTGATAAAGGCCATCAAGGATTGTCTCTTTTTTCACTTTTTCTTTCTTCCTTTAAGCTTCAATTAGGAGCAGAAATAAAATAAGAATTGTATTCTTTTTGCAGCTCCTTTCCAATCATAAAGACTTACGTTTTTTTTTAATATGTTCATGTATAGCAGTTCTCTTCATGAAAGGAAAACATTTAAGGAACAAGACCAAAGTGTGAAGAGAAATAATAAAATAAATGATTTTCTTATAGAGCATTTAGTTTTTGTAAATGTCTAAATCAGTTTTCTTTGTGTTGTAGGTATGCCATCAGAGACCACTGTTGCCATTTGTTCCATGATATTTGGAGGCATCTTTGAGAAGTTCCCTAAACTGAAAGTCTGCTTTGCTCACGGAGGTATAAGAAATTCCATTTTGTAGGGAAATATTATTTTCTAATCTTAAATAGAAAGAGTAAGTTAGCTTTTTTAATGACACTTGATACAAAGCTGTGTGTTCATTGTGGCCTTTACTTCCAGGTGGTTCTTTTCCTTTCACCCTTGGCAGGATTGAACACGGCCACAAAGTTCGTCCTGATTTGTGTGCGATTGACAATAAGATGAGTCCACGAAAGTACCTTGGGTCTTTCTACACAGACTCCCTGGTCCATGATTCTATCTCGCTGAAGCTGCTTGTTGAAGTCATCGGAAAAGTAATAAAACATTGTCTAACATTGTTAAAACTATTTCACTCTTTTTTGCAATAAGGATTTATGATTAGTTGTGTATATAACGTTTTTACAAAACCTTGTGTTTCATTCCAGTGGTACAGATTCTCTAAACAACTTTTCTCACTTCCATGACTGCTAATATCATCAATGTATGCCTTCTTGTTTTAGGATAAAGTGATGCTAGGAACAGATTACCCATTCCCACTTGGTGAGCTGGAACCTGGATCCCTGATAGAGTCAATGGATGAGTTTGATGCCCCAATAAAGGTAGCAATTTCTGTAAATAATTGAAAATGTCTGTGTAGCACATAAATATAAATGAAAAGTTCCATTCACTTAGAAAAGCCCTTTTAATAAAAAATAAAAAAAACATCTTACTTTACCTTTTAATATTTAATATTAAATATTATTCTTATTAATAAACTTTTTATTTAATTGTAAAGATGATATATTATATGTAAAATGTATCGCATTCGGTCACACAAAAAGTTGTCATTCTTGGGAAAATTCTTTCCAACTAAATTAATTTAAGGGCAACAAACGCAAGAAAACTACAAACTGGTCGGCAGTTAGAAACGGTCCTTGTCCAGGATGAACAGTTCATTTTTCTATAGTGATACAGAAAACAAATTAGTTAAACAGAATCCGCTTGCGCCAAGTGAAGCTGCAGAGACAAGCGGGGCCGTCAACGAAGTACACCAAAACACCCCAGACAATCAATTTTATTTTATCTACAACCATTGATTGTACATGACAACTGGACTGAGTGGGTGTAACGTCACTCAAATGGCCACAATCAGAATATGAAGTCAATTCAGTCGCCATTTTTTCACGATACGGACAACAACATGTTGGAGCCAGAAATAGTCAGTAAGCAGTGATTGGTCCAAGGCGGTCTGAGTAAACATTCCTATGGGAAACACTCCCACCAATCAGGACTGAGCTTGTTGTAAATCCACACCCCTACCACTTGCAAGCGGGTTTAGGAGAATCTGTCGATCAAATGTTTTGAATGTTTAATGTGAGACCTCATACTTTTGTTGAGGCATCTGATTGGCCCGTTTTTAACTAGAATAACTTTCACTAAAGAAAAAATAAAATGAAAAACATTTTCTGATGAGTCAGAAAACATTAAAAAAAGGTAACAGAACAAGAATGGCTACTCTGACTAATATGACTGAGTAATAGCAGTTTGGGATTTTGGCCACTTGAAGCCAACGGGTACTTCCTGTTTGGAACACAAGAGGGGAGTGGTTCACTCAGTCCAGTTCTATACAGTACATGTCTACAACTCACAACAAATAATTAAAACTACAGCACAGGCGCATTTGCTGTTATTTTCACATATATATTCAATTAATCCAAATGCCATTACTTTTTCAAAGAGTAAACACAATTGTCAAAGTAATGCAGACTGTAAAGATGTCTTTATCCCCTTTTTTTTCTTTTTTGCTGTAGTTTTAACATTGATAGATCTAAAAACAATCATTGTGAAGAGCAAAAAATAAAATAAAAATTTGCTTTTGGTTCACCCTAACGCAAAATGCTTTAATTCTGTCTTTTTCCTTAATCTGTTTAGACCAACTGAGTTTGTTTTTCTCTTCTACATTGCAGGACAAGTTGCTTGCTGGAAATGCTCTGGATTTTCTTGGACTGAAAAGAGAACAGTTTGTGTAGCTGGACTTTATAAATACATACACAAATAATTTGGATGAAACTACTTTAATGCAAATCCAATACATTTTTTTTAAATAAAGAGTGAGTTTTTATTTTTAAAATGTTCCAGTTCCGGGTTATAGCACGGACGTGTGTGGCTCACGGTGGCAATATAACTATCTTCAAGTGACTTAAAAGTTGATTTTCCCCCCCAAAAAAGAGAGCTGACCATGGCCCCTAAGAAAAACCAAGCTTTAACTTTTGATACTTGATCAATTTGTGCTATGAAGATTTTTCTAATGAATATAATCTGCATATATTTTAGATAACTGATCTGCATTTGCTATGTTGATTTCTAAAATAGTTAAGTCTATTTTTACATAATAATTAAGTAATTCATCTTTGTCATATGCTTTATTGATACCTAAGGATTCTTAATTCTGTCTGATAAACGTTATGAACCGAATAATGATAAATCTTGTAATAAAAATGGTTATGGTAGAAGGGGGGGTGGGGATATAAAAGTTCGCTTGCTTCCACCACCTTTCAAGAAACATTTAATTATATGTCTAATTATCCTAAGTTTGATACATCATTGTATGAATGTATAACTGATGATTGTATTGTGTATTATTCTTACTTGATTGCTTGAAATAAACTAAACCATTTCAAATCAAAAATCAAATCCAATGTAAAAAAAAAAAAAAAAAAAAGGAAACTTGTTTGATCTTGTCTATGAAGGTTAATATGAAGCCATGCTACTTGTCAGCTGATGATCAGCTCATCACCAGCAGCTGTGTAGATGTTTATAAAAGCAATTTGTGCCCCCCCAATTCCGTCCCTGCAGAATCGGGTGTGTTTGAGTGTAAAAATGTCACCAAAAAGTATCGGTGCAGCAACTCAATCAAAACAATTGAAGAAGTCTTAGATTGCCTGTAAAAATGAACCAAGTGACTCTGTCCTAATGTTGTAAACAGCAGTGTTTGATAGGATTGCTATAATGCAAGAGCATGTTGTAAGGAGGCTTTGATCAAAAGAAGTATTCCAGCAACTCATACTTTTTTTTTTTACCATGAGTGATACACCTCAATAAATTATCGATATATATCGGTACTTTGTAATGCAATAAATATTTCTAATGAAAAAAAAAACAATTTTTTAAATTTATTTTTTATTATAATTTATAGGTGATTCTATTTTTCTTAAGATAACATTTGAATGTTGTTTTCCCAAATCACCATCGAAGAAGACGCATTTTCCTGCGCGACGTCAACGTCACTTCCGCTTTCTCGATGCCGAAGTGAACCTTAGAGTAATGGCGGCGTGCCGGGGGTCTTCGTCGAAATGGTTTTTCACCCGGGACCAACTGGAAAGCACGCCTTCCCGCCGATGTGGGGTGGAACCGGACCGGGAACTATCCTACCGACAACAGGCAGCGAATTTGATCCAAGATATGGGTCAAAGGCTCAATGTGTATCCTTTGTCAACATGAAATTGTTTCGACGAACTAGCTAGGAGGCAGTCATCGCGCTAGCTAATCTTAGTGGGCCCGTTAGCCGGAGATTTCGAACCGTTGTTAAACTATTTTCATTTGTTGCACTACAAACTTGTTCTGTTTTATCAAAAAACGGCGCTGTTTACTTATAAAATGTAAGCTAGCGTATTAGCTAACCAATAAGTAACGGCAAAAGACGACGGCTTTGCAGGTTTCGATGAAAGTACTTAAAATTTAGACGCAGGAGGTTTGTGTTAAGCTGATTTAACGAACGTTATTGTCTCTGTTTTTAAACACACGCGTAACGGTTCTGGTGTTTCGAAACATCTGATCATTTATTGCTAATTCTTGGGCGCGTCGTTCACAAAAGTTCTGCTCAGGATGAAATCAGTCTTACTTAGATAAGTGTACGTTGATCTGGGGATTGTACCGTCTCCTGGACAGTTAGTGCTCAGTCTGCCGTTCTTGTCCTGTGATTATGTAACTGTCACTGTGGCAAAGTTGCTCCACCTTCCATAAGTGTTTTTTGTATTGATTTATTTTATTAACATATTTTAATTTTGCCAAATAATATATTTACAGATGAAATATACGGTTTCTAAACATTTTCAGTGTTCTTATAAGTATAATTATGCAATATTAGGCAATAAACATATAGTTTTCTAGGACATAGTTTCTGCACAGTAGCAGGAGTTCATCAGAAATTCCCCCTTTCGATTTGTGAGCTGTTGCTTCTTTAAGTAAGCCTGTCCTAATTTCCCATCACCCCTGTTTTTACACTCTCCAGCCAGCTTCCATCCCCGAACACACCCCAACCTAAAATTACCTGTAAAATAGAGCTTTCCGTTACAGTTTTGAGCCATATTTCAAATCAGACAAAGAAAGCAAAGACGTACACGGATCTATTTGTCTGCAAGTGGATGAATCGGAATGAAGCGGAGCAGATAGCTCGAGGCCCGTTGGCTGTAGCACCCCTCTTGGAATCTTTTACACTGCATTTCTTCATCTGGATTCACAACGATTTATAAAAAGAAATGCAACTTGAAGCTGTGTTAAAACACCAAAAGCCAGTTTTTCAGTGGAGTGGGTCTTTAATTAAGCTTTAAAACTTTATTTCCCGAATGTCTTTTCTTTGTCCTGCCATCTTCTGTACTTTTTCTCGTTGTACTCCTAAATAGTTTATAATAAAGTTGGGAGGTAAAAAAGCTCGTATTTAAACCTCCATGTGATGATCATTTCTCTTTTCAAAAAGAAATATTTCCTTTACAATTGTTCCAGCTCCCAGTTAACAATAAATACAGCAATTGTTTACATGCATAGATTTTATATGCACCATTCGTTCACCAAATTCCATAGGAACGTAAGTAATCTATTTTTTGTTTTCTAAAACTATTATATTTACGAAGTCTGATACAAACAAGTGAAGAACAATTTGTCTGATTTCCTTTTTGCTATTATTCTGTACACAGATAATATCTCCAACTACATTGTTCTTGGCTGCAAAAGTTGAAGAGCAACCCCGGAAACTCGAACATGTGATTAAAGTTGCACACGCATGTCTGAATCCGCAAGAACCGCCTCTAGACACAAAAAGTAATGTAAGTGGAGGCACCTTCCCATTGAACGGGTGCCTTTTTGATCCCTGTGTTTCCCGCTGTGTGGTTTCACTGTCGATAACTGGCTGTGCCACATTCTGCTGCCCTTTTCACACGGTCTTATGTTTCCTGTCCTTGCCCGGTGTGTACCAAACACCTGCACTGACAAAGGCTCATAGGAGTTTTTAAAGTGAAATGAGCCTCTCTGTTTTGGGTTTTGGCCTCTTTAAATCAGTTGTTAGGGCTTATAGAGTAATAGACTCATTACAATTGTGTTGTAATGACTGTCTATCAAACTTCAGGCATACCTCCAGCAAGCTCAAGAGCTGGTGATACTTGAATCCATAGTGCTGCAGACCCTGGGTAAGTAGTGGCGACTGGAGTGGATGACTTACAAGAGCTTTTTTATAATCCTTATCATCAGTGGTTATGAATAGGGGTTTACTGTTCTTGTACTTTTAATCACAGCCTATTCTGATTTGTCTTTTTTTTTACTCTGGTTATCTTATTGTAAATTTATTAAGTCATGTAAAGGTGACATGTTATCCTCTTTTGGTCAAAATTAGTAGAGTGGGATCTAGAAAAATTGAAATGCATTTTTAAAAGCTCCGTTCACTTAAGCTTGGACATTGAATCGTTTGGCCTTTCTCATTAACTTCAATCGTGAGAAATTTTTTCTTTTGGGGGGAAAGTTTACATGCATCACATGTATTCTTTCTAATTTGTATCCTATTGAAAAAAAGTAACTTATAAATGTTTTTACTTTTTAGGAATCCACATTCCAGTCACATTTCCAATTAAAAACTGTTTTACTTAATACAAGATAACATGTCACCTCCCAACTGTGTGTGTTAAACTCATCTGTTATGTATTTTGTTCCAGGCTTTGAAATTACTATTGATCACCCACACACTGATGTGGTGAAATGTACCCAGCTAGTCCGAGGTAGAGGCTTCCTTCTTTGCTCTTTGTGCCCTCTGCTTTTGTTTTGCCGCCCTCTGAGGGGGAATGTTAGCGAGGTGAAAACTATGCTGTTTTTACTGCTATTTGACCACAAGACTGTTTTGTTTGCCTGTTGACTTTGTTGTTTGATTTAAAGAATGACATTTACCAGTGCTTACTGGGCCAAGACCAAGATTGCTGGTGATAATATTTTATTTTGGACATTTTTTGTGATTTAAAAAAAGAAATAATGGGGGGTGATAAGTAAAAGCCTTTTTTGTCAAAGTTAAATTTATTTAGTTAAATAAATGTATGCATATTATTTGCTTTGAACTCAAAGACAAAAATCCCTCAGGCTTGATGAAAAGTGAAAGCAAGTAAACTTTTGTAAATGTTCAAAAATCTGATGGCTTTGAGGATTTTTTTTTTAATGTACCTTATTGTGATAGTCAGTCTTCTGTGTTTTAAAAAAACAGATGATCCAAATAATAACATAAAACTTTATGCTTGGACTTGGTCTTATCTGCACTAATTTAACGTTTAGTTGAATAATTCCAGATTTTAGTTTTGATAATAATTTTATGTTCTCTTTTTGTGCTTTTTTTTTCCTTGCAGCAAGCAAGGATCTGGCACAGACTTCCTATTTCATGGCTACCAACAGGTTGTTATCCTGCCCCTCTTTTGTTGCACTTTGACTGCACACCATAGCTTCCTGTAATGCAGGGTGCCCTTTCAGTGTCCAACGGGCCCTACTTGCACTGGTGGTTTTCCGGGACGCTTGCCCCCTCCCATTTGTCTGAGGTAGCGGGATACGGCGGCTCGTAGCGTTACCGGCCCCAGTCGCAGTGCGGTGTATTGTACAAGGGACCACATGTTGGCACGGATGGGTTGAATGCAAGATGTGAAGTTTAGTGGTGCGCTTGAAACCCAGATGTTTGTTCGGTTGCAAAAAAAGTGCATAATTCTAAGAGACACTGGTAGCCCTGAATAGCAGCTAAAGATTTCACAGATGTAAACATGTCTCATAGAGGGCCTTGTGGTAAGTACTTCATATACATTTAAATTATTTCTTCACTTTTTGTCAATGTTTCAATGGTTTTTGCAATGCTTGTTGTTTTTAATAACTTGCTTTTTTTTGTAGCCCCTCATTGTTTTTTTTTTTTTTTTTTTCATTTTGATAAACTTAACACTTTGAGGCTTACTCTTTGCCTAAGTATGGCTCAATGAGAACCTGAAGAATTTTGAGGGTTTTGTATTTATGCTAGTTGATCCAATAATGTCAGGCGTAGATTGGTTGTAGCTCTGTTCTGACAACTTTACCTTCTTTCAATCTCACTACTTTGTGTACTACTCCTCATTTACATACTAAAACTTTGTCATCCTGTTGTGCTCTTTTTCATTTCCATTGCCACTTTGAACTTTGTTCATTTTCTGCCGAAAAAAATTACGTCTTTCCAGCCACGACAAAACAGCATCTAAACATCGCAAGCCATAGGATGTAGGCAGGTCCAAACTGGTCAGTGAGGCAAATGCAATTTAAATTAAAACAATACACCTCCATTTTGCATAGAGACTTTATGCAAAATAGCATGTTCAGGGCAAAAGCAGGTAGACAGGTGGATCGATAGGCCATTTTAAAACCTAACATTGTTTTAGGAGTTCAGAGCTGTGACATACACTATATTACCAAATATATTCACTCACCCATCCAAATGATCAGCATCTGGTGTCCTAATCACTTAGCCTGCACTCAGACATTCATACTGTCTTTACAAACATTAGTGAAAGAATGGGCCGCTCTAAGAAGTTCAGTGAATTCCAGCGTGGATTTGTCACAGGATGCCACCTGTGCAACCAATCTAGTGGTGACATTTCATCAATATTCCACAGTCAACTTTCAACTCTATCAGAAAAAAATGGAAGTGTTTGGGAACAACAGCAACTCAGCCATGAAGTGGTAGACCATGTAAACTGATGAAGGGTCAGCAGATCCAGAAGCGCGTAGTGCAAAGAGGTTGCCGACTTTCTGCAGTCAATGGCTACAGAGCTCCAAACTTCATTTGACCTTCAGATTAGCCCAAGTCCAGCACACAGAGAGCTTCATGGAATGGGTTTCCATGGCCGAGCAGCTGCATCCAAGCCACACATCACCAAGTGCAATGCAAAGCGTTAGATTCAGTGGAGTAAAGCCCGCCGCCACTGCACACTAGAACAGGGGAGACGCCTTCTCTGGAGTGATGAATCACGCTTTTCCATCTGGCAATCTGATGGACGAGTCTGGGTTTGGAGGTTGCCAGGGTAACGGTACATTTGGGACTGAATTGTGCCGAGTGTGAAATTTGGTGGAGGAGGAATTATGAGGTAGGGTGGTTTTTCAGGCCCCTTAGATCCATTGAAAGGAACTTGGAATGCTCCAGGATACCAAAACATTCTGGACAATTCTCCTATTCCTACATGACTGTGCACCAGAGCAAAAATGGTCAAAAATTTCTAGAAACACACTCCTCAACCTTTTAGACAGCCTTTCTAGAAGAGCTGAAGCTCTAATCGCTGCAAAAGGTGAACCAACATCATATTGAACTATATGGGTTAGGAGTGAAATGGCACTTCAGTACATATGTGAGCCGAGGCAGGTGAGCGAATACTTTTGGTAATATAGTGTATGAGACTATCAAACCTTTGAAAACTGCACAAATGAATAAAAGTTATTTTATGTCAGTCAGAACTTAAACCCCATTGAATTTTATTAAAACCAATTTTACAAACTCGTGGCAATCGACCCGAGGATGCAAGTACCAAGCTTCATAATTTTTCCTACTACTTTTTGAAATCTCAATTAAGACTTTTGCTTTCCCAAATTGTAAAAAAAAATCAGCAAAAAAGATTGATGAAAAAAAAACTTAAGTTAGGCGCATAGTTAATAGAAAAGACAAAGCAATTTGTCAGCTGTGTCCCCAAATTCATTAATGTTTTATATCAAACCAGTTTGCATCCTTTTTGTAAGAAGGCATACACGTTGTCGTATGCATGGAATGGAAATGCTGCACATACTTTGTAATAATTTAAAACTAATTTCTTAGGTGTTTACTAGTCTGACGGCAACAAAAAGTAGTGTTCCATCACTATATTGTGGGTTATCTTGTGGTCTTGCTGTTTCGCGGATTGTTCCCATTGCAGATTTGCATGGTTGTCGTTTTTTACAGCCCAGTGTTTTGCATAGTTTGGCTGTAGACACTTCGTCAAAATCCTTGTTGCTTTTTTTTCTTACATTTTTGATTGCAAGCAAGTAGTCGTCAAAATTATTCTAGATCTTTAAGGCTATTCAACATGATCACTGCACATTCAATACACTTTTGTCAGGCACAAACATTTTCACACTTTTCTCTCCTTCTTAAACTCTCAAAGTTCAAACCTACATAGAAAATTAGGTCCAGCATTGTAGAATTAAAAACAAAGCTGTTGCAGATTTCACTAATCTCGGGCAATATTTAGGATGTAACTCCTGTGATAAGCGAAGGATGACTGTAGATAGACAACTTTATTTATCCATTTGGGAGGTTCCCGCATGGAAATTGACAAGAAGCTCAAAAGCTGAGCTTTTTTTCAATGTTGGTTGTGATAGAAACTTGTTCTTAATAGCCTTGTAATGTAATTCAATGTTTGTTGCGGAGTGCTGCTTAACAATTTCTAAAAAAATAAGCAGTTTCCTCCCATGTCATTTAATTTGTGTTGCTCATTATTGGTAATTTAATAGAAAACCCCAAACATTTTGTACAGGGGACATGGACTGAGTTCATTGATTGACAGTGGTGTACAACCAATCAGAATGCAGATCGGCTGTAACGGAAAAAAAGTGCAAAATTGCATTGAAATAAATCTGTAGAAAGTCAACTGTGAGGGACCACTGTCTGAAAATTTGTTTGGAAAATTATGGATATTAATAATTAATGCAGTTTTGTAAAAAAAAAAATATGTAAAATCTGTCTAAAAATGGCCGCTCCCTTTTGTACTTTTGTCTCTTCTGGCACATGTGGGATGGATCTTGAATCGCTGATGACCATCGCCTCATTGTGTGTGCAGTCTGCACCTTACTACATTCTGCCTCCAGCACAAGCCCACCGTGATCGCCTGTGTGTGCATCCATTTGGCCTGCAAGTGGTCCAACTGGGAGATTCCAGTTTCTACTGATGGGAAGCACTGGTGGGAGTATGTGGACAACTCCGTAACTCTGGAGCTTCTAGACGGTGAGAAAGCATGTGTGTTTTTTTGTGTAGACGGGTTTCCGTATATACTTGGAGTTGGGAATTGATGGTCCATCAATTGTAGTTTGTCACACTTTTGGTGGATTCAACCTCTGAACCTCGTAAATGTTGCATGAGTGAGTTCATACATTTCTGATCAAAATCCTAAAACCAGTTAAAAGTTGCAAAGTGCAAATAAAAAAAAGGAGCAAGCAAACAAATATTTCCAGTTACCAATTTATTGAAAATAAATAAATAAATAAATTGACTGTTTATCATCTGATCAAAAGTTTAAGACCACAGCCTTGAAAAGCTAGAATTTGTACAATTTGCACTCCAAGTCATTTACTTATAAGTAATTATCTTGTAAAGGTCTTTTGATGGCAAAAGCAAAAAACATCAATTTCTATTAACATGGGGGATTGTTGAGCTGCATTAGCAAGGCCTCAAAAAATGTCATTACTGCTGATGTTGGACGTAGTAAAATGGTAGTTTTGATCCGGAGGGAGCAAAAAAGGCAAGTGGCAAATGTCCCGGCACTGAGGCAGAGCATCCAAAGGGCTGCTGCAAAGACATGGGACGGTCTTCGACCCAAATTAAGCCCATCACCGGTACTGACTGTTGTCCGGTAACAATCAGGCGGCATCTGCAAGAGAAGGGCTTCAAAAACAAAATGGTTTTCAAAGACCATGTCTCCATCAACACCACAAAATTCCCTCATTGAACGTTGCGAGGGAACACCACACATGAGACACTCAAAAGTGGAAGAAAGTTCTCTTCTCTGATGAGGAAAAATATAACCTTGATGGTCCTGATGGCTTTCAACGTTACTTGTATGACAGAAAGATCCCACCTGAAATGTTTTCCATGCTGCACAGTGGAGGAGGAGCGATCATGGTCTGGGGTGTTTTTTCCTTTTATCAAATTATATCTGGCTATGAGAAGTTTCAAAGGTCATCTACATGACTAGCCGTGTTTACATGGGCAAAAGTAATCTGAAAGGACGCCTGATCGGAAGAAAAATGCGTCATGTAAATGCGCCGTTCGGAATACTCTGCCCCGATCAGACTCGTTCAGATCAAAATATCTTTCCAATTGATATAGGTGGGTTATACAGATTGTTGATCCAATCATTGTGCATGTTAACGGTTCATTCCGATCATGTGTCACTACTGCTCTGGTTTACGTCATGCATAAACGGTGTTTCGCTGAGAGAATGCTTTGGAGAGAGCATACGGGACCGACCAGCTGCTCTGCGGAGGCCCCGTGCAAAGCGCCGCCCCACTCTTGCCCCGGTGGTTCTTCGCATCTCCCCTCTCTTACACCCCTCACGAGGGGGATGCGGCGGGTGCCAGTGGGTCGAGTGAACCTGTCTGAGCAGAGCAGCCGGATTTATTAATTTGTGTTTGAGGGGAGGATGCTTTGTTATGTGTGCGTTTTGTTATGTATGAGAATTCGGACTGCGAGCCGACCCGCCGCTCTGGGTTAGCGGCTGCCGGCTCCAGGAAAACTGTGTGTGTCTGGGCAGAGCTCGGACCGCCAGCACACACAGCGGCTTTGGGGCAGTGTGCAAACTATTCAAAGCAGAAATGTTGCTCAGTCCTTAGAAACCGTTCAAACAATCACGTGGAATTGGGTTTCCAGTTGCGCCCCGACAAAATAAAGGCTGATGTTATTGCCAAACATTTACGTGCAGCCGAGATGCAGATTGCAGCGTTTCATGGTCCTGGATTTTGTGTCCATGATCAAACAAGGCTAATGTTGTGAGCGCTTGTTAGCCTCTCCTAACACTGGCTTCTTCCAGCTTCTTTCTTCTACAAAAAAGCACTGACCATACGGATTAAAAATAAAACGATGAGCGAACAGGCACTTCATAATGTACATTAATAAAAGCACGTTTGGAAGATCGTATCGTATGTTACCGAGCTGCTGCATAAAATGTATGCGGCAGCAGTTTTTTAGTTGTTTACAAGGGGACTCATTTCCGCTTACGGTATTTTCAACACTACTGCGCATGCCCAAATGATTTATTCCGACCCAAAGTGTGACCCATGTAAACTTTTGTTCTAATCTGGGCCCATGTGCACTGTTGAATTTTAATCTGACCATTGATCCGATCAAGATATTTTGCCTATGTAACCGCGCCTACTGAGGGTCTTCGTCTGTGTGGTTCACAATGTCCGCCTGGCAAAAGACTTTTCAGGAGAATAATTTCACTCCTTTGGACCCTGTACTGCATGTTTTCCATCAGAACTGGACATCAGTTCCAGACAGTGGATGCCCTTCATGAAACCATCTTTACCACTTAGCACAACCTTCCCAAAGGCCATTTAGTGATCAGAAGGAATGGGGGAGCTACTCGTTACCGAGTGTTTTGTTTGGATCCTGTGATTTCTGTTTTGACGACGTAGCTGGATTTCTTTGCGATAAGCCTTTGATCAGCTGATGAACAGCCCATTTTAGGTGAACTGTTGTCTGGTCAAAATGTTTGGCCTCTTCGTCTTTTTACATATAAAGCTTTACTTACAACCTTGTTCAAATTTAGCCATGCAAAGTGTGAATTCATTCAAATGACGACATTTGTCTTTTCAGAGTTGACTCACGAGTTTCTGCAGATCTTGGAAAAGACTCCAAGTCGGTTAAAGAGGATACGCAACTGGAGGGTACGTTACACAAAAATACCTTTGAACCCCACATCTGAAAAACTCATTCTAGTGGGAAGAGTCGTTTCAATTTGAGGCTAGCTGTTGTTAAAATATATATGCATGTCTTTCTGGACTCTAGGCAACACAAGCTGCCAAAAAGCCCAAGAGTGAAAACGCCCAGTTGAACGACAACTCATTCGATGGTCCTTCAGTTCTCCAAGGCGACATGTGTCTTCCTGGAAGTTCCTCATCCAACCCTAGCTTTTCCAAACTGGACACTGCCTTCCCTGTTCCCCTGCCGGGCCAGTCCAGAGGAGCTTCCCTTTCTATGGACACTATCATCAATGCCTACATGCCAGCGAGCCATAGCGAGTGGCCCCAGAGCAGCCAGATCCAAACAGGGTACCATTCTGTGTGTGTGAAGGAAGAAACCGTCAGTGTTCCTGTCCAAGACTCCGCGCTGGCTCTGCAGGCCTCTGGCTCCTCTTTGCTTCAGCATCCACCTTACGGGGCTGAAAAGATGACAGAGCTTAACTTTATGAAACAAGAGCAGAAAGGTGCGGTTGGAGCAGCGGGGAAGCATCAGCCACCTCCTCAGTTGGTTTACCCCCCTCCAACGCAGCCTTCTCCAGCTTTGAAACTGTCTTTGGATAAGTACAGAGAGAAACATGCCGGGGAGTCTGCTGCCCCCCAGCAGAAGCGCAGGCAGGAGCAAGGGGATGCGTCCTTGTCTGCTATGTATACGCCGTTCACTGTTAGCCAAGTAGATTGTAGAAGACTGCCTCACCAGAGCTCCCACAGCGCTGGCAGCGGCACCACTGCCTCCCCGATGAAGATGAAGGGGCAGGAAAGACGTCACCACGGTGACAAACGGGACAAAAACTCAGTAAAGCTCTCCACATCTATGCCGGGGGCCGGCGGTGTGCAGCTGGAGAAAAGCGGCCAACTAAACAAAGATGAGCTGAAGATGAAGATCAAAATGTCTTCATCCGAGCGCCACAGCTCCTCTGATGAAGGGATTGCTTCCAACAACAAGAACAAACATTCCAGCCCACTGGTCAGCAAGGAGAAGCACCGGGGAGGAGACCACAACCTCCTCCACCGCCCCCACAAGCTCAGCCACCTCCACGCACACAGCGGCAACGGGCGAGGGGCTGTGGAGGGGCCTGCGGGCCCGCTGCGGGGCCCCCCAGTGCTGATCAGCATGGAAGGAACGACGCACGGACACCCAACGTCCAACTCTCTGAGCTCATCCTCGTCACGCAAAAGAATCTACACAGATGGGAGCCACAATCACCACTCCTCCTCCTCCACCTCCTTCTCCAAAGTGAGCAAACTTTCCAAGGGTGGCGCTGTCGCTGCAGGTACTTCATCTCCCTCCTCGCCCCTTTCCTCCACTTGCTTCTCCCCCGTATTGCTGTGTGTCTCATCTAGCTTGCAGCTCTGTAGCTAACCTCCCTCCCACCTTCCTCCTCTTTTCCTTTTTATTTTTCTTTCTTCTACCCCCCTCCTCCTGTCACACCCAGGTGGGCTGCGGACCTCCCAGCCTCCTCCTGGTGAATCTCCACACGAGCTGAGAGACCAGCGACACTGAGTCCGCCCGCCTTCCGGAGCCCCGGCCCGCAGACTCTGACTTTGAAGACTATGCTCAACCTCTGCTAAGTGCCCAAGGACAAAGTCTCCATATTAAAAACCCTTTACTAAGGAGCAGAAAGCGTATCTGCATAAAAAAGGTTCTGTTGGACGTCGGTTTCTTAAAAAAATGAGTGAATTGTGCTTCCCAACTGTCACACCTCTGGATTGCCAGACTCGACGCCGTCTTTCCCCGTGAACTGCTGCTCGTTGAATTCCCTCGCGTGTTGCTCCTGGAACGTGTTGAGGGGAGTTCCTTTTCTGTCAGATGAGAAAACAAGTATTACATGTTCCATAGAAGCATGGGAAGTATACCTTTCCCTCCGTTTCCTTTTTTTAGACTACTAATTTAAATGAATCACTCTTCTGTGGTTGCATGGAGGAAGAAAAAGGCCAGCTGAAGAAGATAGTCATCTGCTGGCATTCCATTTCATTTTTATTTTGATCTTGTCTCATTTTTTTATACTTCCAAACTGCATTTTGATTTGCATGTTGCAATCATCAAAGGGATGGAAAAGGAGAGCGCTTATTGCTGTTTACAAAAAACGGAAATAACATGTTCATACGTTTTTGTATGTAAAGAAAAAGCTATACCGTGACTACTCAGGTTTGGAGCTGCTTGTAATTATAAGAAAAAAAAGCAACAACATGAAACCTATACATTATTTTGGCGATCAGTGCGATGGGCATCATTGGACAAATGGTTGCAGCATTCCCGTTTGGGCTTCTTGCGGCTTCACTGCAGAAGGTGCTTTGTTTCCTCATAAACACCCTGCAACTGACATGTCTCACACCTCATACAGCTGTTAGTGACGCCGTTTGTACCAAAAACCTGTTTACGACGTACACCTGAAGCTGGATGCCAAAGGTTACAGCCAAAAGACGCAAAAGGACGAGGACAGTCGTAGGAACGAGACTTTTTACTGGAGGCATCTTTACACTACACGAGTATGAAGCTCTTAGATGTCGGCCTTTGGAGTCCACTTGTTCAGATGACCATTAACGGTGTACACGAAGAAACGTTTGTCTTATTCCCATCCAGGAAGCTGTTTTTATTCGGGTATCTTCTAAAAAATGATCATGTCTCATCTGTTCTTTACTGACTCCGAAATGTCTGCAGAGGCTGAAACGTCGACGCACATTTGTTGATTTAAAGTTCCGCAGATCATTTTGGAAGAGAACCCTCTCAAACATTTCCCCCCGATTTTATTTTCAGTACCATGAATAAACCAGAAGAGTTTCCACCGCTCTGAAAATGAAGTCTGCTGTGTTTTTTTTTAACTGTTAGAAGACCACAAAAAGAGCCGTGTGCAGTTTAAGATGAAGACTTTTCGTGGAAGTCCCACTTCCGTCTTTAAATCTATTTTCAAAGAGTTCCCAGAAGTCGATTTGATTACGATTTCGCCTTTTTTTTTGTTAGCCAATATCGAAAAACCTGTCGTTTTCTTGGACAGTTTCTGCAGAGCGGCAGGTGTCTGAGATATTCGCCAATGTGTTTTGTTAGCACGGGGCTTTCTTGTTGCTGAGAGCTCTCTGTCTACACATTCTCACACTAGCTTACAAGCTCAACCCGACAATAAAAAATAACCAGAAATACTAATTTTAATATTAATTTTCCTTATGTCCACCAAAAAATGCCACAGAAACATGTTACAAACACGAAAACCGGTTTCTTTGTAGCGGGTCTTTAACCTTTCCTTATCAGGTCAGATGCCATTGAGATCAACAACCTCATTTTCTCAGGAAAAATAGCTGAAAATGTATTTTGTATTTATTGTGGCACTCTTCACTAGTTTATACTCAAATGAAAGACAATTTTCAACCTGATTTAAATCACACATGGATATTACACGTCTTTTCTTACTAGTGGTCGCCAAATGAGGCTTTGTAGAATTAGAAAATGATCTCAGTTTTGTTGGGTTTATTCCTTCCCAGTGAGAGCAGTTCTATGTGTAATGTGAACCTTCTGTCTGACATCTCTAGGCGACCGTCATCCTTCCACAGTCCAAAAACATATTGCATAGGTTAACGGGAGAATCTAATTACTGCTCAGGTGTACGTATGTATGTGTGTGTAAGAGTCCATGAATGTCAGCTAGGACGTGCTACAGATGATGGATCCTGAGGACCTTAAAACAGGCGTAGAGGATGGATGGAGAGTTTCACACAAACCTAATTATAAAAAAAAGTTTGTATTCAGAACTAACTGAAACCCCACCTCAAATGTCTCTGTGCTGTCCAGCTTACTTGATTGCAGCTTCTTGAGTGGATCAGGTGTTTTTTTAGTCAATCAGAAGCTGAACTTACCTGGTCCAGATAATCAGCAGTAATTGAAGCTAGCAGAACAACAGACTGGGGAACACAGGTAAGTGTTCATCTCTGCATTCTTGTTTGCTTCATTGTCACATGAACTTACAGTAGATGGAAGAACTCATACCAGCTTTGATCAGCTGGAGCTCACAGTTCCGTCTCTATTTTAAGGCATGTAAGTAGGGGTGGGAATAGAAGCCCCATGAAGCTTCCCTTGGGTTCATGTAATTGTTCCGGAAATATGAACAATCCATTCAGGGCACTGATACCACACGGAACAGCAGCATTGGGTGGCGGACTGGATGTATATCGACATATATTCCTACTAATCTCCTTGTAACACTTCAATGTGGAAATGATGATGAAAAACGTCTCGATTCAAACACCATTGATCATTCCACTAAGCTATCTCTATTGATACTAATTTATCTTGCCATTGTAGATTCATTGAAGTATTACTTTTATACACGTTCACAGTGTATTGTTTTATTCGGAGAAATCGAGTTGAAACGATCCTGAGCCACAGTACGTTTTTTACAAGGAGCCATGGTAAAGTGCAATGAACTGACGCTGATTTCCAATCTTTGGGAAACAATAAAACTGGTCGGGAAACGTTCGGGATTCATTTCGTATTTGTAGAGAATAGCGCGCCCAACTGTCCAAAACACAAGTGGCATGTGTGAACCGTGGTTCGACCAAACGATGCATTTGGCGCGTCGTACGTCATCAACCACGTGATCTGCGCTAGTTGACACACGTCCCGAAACACTGTGCCGAACCACTGTTTCATGAAGGTGAAACACGCGCCGGAGCGTCCGTGTCAAACGGGCCATTCCTACATGTAAGCATAAAGTTCTGTTCCCCCCCCCCCCCCCCTCTATGATTAAATCTCCAATGCTGAACATCACGTTGCTCATAATCTGGTTTCAGTCAAAGTAGCTTCTTTCAGACTTGCCTAGCTTGAAGTGCCAGACTTAAGAGTTTTAAAATGTTTCAAGTTTTACAAAACACTGATGCAGAAGGAAACTATAATTCAATAAGGAGAGATCTTAAGGATGCTTAGAAAAAAAAGCTTTATTTGTGATACAAAAAATGTGCATGAAATGAGTCCATAGTCTTTGGCAGTTAGGCTCTGGGCTGAAAGCATCCTGCGTGCTGGTGGGATAAGCTTGGACCAGAGAAGACTGGTCTAGATGCTGATGGTGATTGAGGGCCAGTCCATAACGAAGGATTGGTCCAGGTGGAGGAAGGCCGGCAAAACCGTCTAAAATGTAGAGAGATAAAAGTTCATGAATTTAAAAGCAGAAATATGAATGTGATTGAGAAAAGAGTGAAGGCTTAATGGATGAGTGGTGTGTAGAGTGACCATTGACGAAAAACAACCCCTCCCTTCTCGTGTTCCCAGATAAAAAGTACAATTGCTTCCTGATACGGGCGCCGCCATGTTGAAACCAGTCGATAATGATCGGTCCCAATTGCTCTGTGTCATTGTATCAACGGCAAGTACTGTCGCCATTGCCATAGATACAATGACTCAGAGCGACTGTGCCCAATTGACTGGTTTTACCGTATCAGGAAGCAATGGTGAGGGATTTCGCGAGAACCGGAGGTCAGGCATTTTCTTTGGGTGATCTCACACCTCGATTTGTCCATTGTTTTTACAGTCTATGAGATTGACTGCCATGAGAACCCAGCTTATCTGGAAGTAAGGTAGAGCTTCCTTGTTGAAATTTGAAACTGCACCAAAGTTCACAAGTCTGGATTGATATTCAAACTGGTTTGATGGCAACAGAAATGACAAAAACATTTTTTAATTGGCTGCAGAACCGAGTTGGTTTATTCCAAGTAAGAGGAAATAGTTAAAATATCTCATCTGGAGCATCCTGAAAATATTAACGTTGTGTTGGTTAGGTTGGTGATCAGAAGATTATTAAAGGAGGAGAGCTGAATGTTAAATCATTAACAATACATGGCATGTGTTAAAATTAAACATTTGAGTGTTTTCTTAAAGCTAGAAACATTCAGAAACCTTACATTTACAGATGTCTGGCTGGTGCCGATGATTTCTCTGCCTCTATGTTTCCAAGGAGACGGCACGAATCCCTCTGCGGAATGAAGGAATGCTTCAGCAGCTGACCAGCTGATGGCCGCAGTCTCTCCTCACTAGTTTGAGGGAAAATCACAAGCTCAACAAGGTGCGTAACATAAAAAAAAAGGATTTTAATTTGATGGGCAGATAAAGCTTTATGAAGCATTAAAGCCTTCTTGAAGCTTCATTTGCTCTAGTGGTACATCTACTGGACATTGAAAAATATCAGTTGGTATTTCCGCATCAAGGAAATGTTACCTTTCCGATTTTGAACAAGCTTAGAAGCTTCAAAACGGAATGTGACATCACTACTGTAAAGCTCACCTGATCAAGCAGATTTTTACAAAGTCCTTTGCATTCTGGGAGAATCCATCTGGCAAAGATGGCATCGACCCTCTCCTAGCGCCGATATAGAACAAAGCTGCCATCCTGTCCATGTGTGCAAGTGGGGGTTTCCCTGTGGCCATTTCAAAAACAGTGCAACCAACACTCCAAACATCGGACTTTCTGCCGTAACCTGACTCACTGATGACCTGAAGAGGGGGAAAAAACGTCAAGAGGGCACTGAATAATTCAAAAGCAGAGGAAAGATTTTAAGCCCACCTCGGGAGCCATCCAATAAGGAGTGCCGTGGACCGACTTGATCAGCTCTGCACTGTTACCAAATGTGCTGTTTAAGCAACTGAGACGCCGTGCACAGCCAAAGTCTATGAGCTTGATGACCCCTGTTGGCATCAGCATGACATTGTTTCCTTTAATGTCCCGATGAATCACCCTGTTCCGGTGGAGGTAGGCCACCCCTTCCAATATCTGTTGAGTGTAGAGAGCCAGCACTTGTTCCGGCAGCGGTCCAAACCTGAGAGAAGATTTTTTTTAAAGTGGGGGCTTCCTGAAGAAATGTATCACAAAACACAAGAGGAACACCACACCAAGCAGACTGTTCTTTTGTTTTTTAACCTGTGAATGATGCTGGCAATGGAGCCTCCTGGGATGTACTCCATGAAAATTGAGACCACGTGTTGATCAAGCGAAGTTCCCAGGAAGCCAACAATGTTGATGTGTTGGAGGGTTTTAAGTAGCTCCACCTCTATCTGAAGGTGACGGTACTCTTTCTTTGCTTCGTTAGGATCAGACGCATTTAAGGCCACCTGCTTAACAGCAATCAGCTGACCCTGACTCGTGAGGCCACAGTACACCTGGCAAAACAGCAATCAGTTCAGTTTAAATGTTCAAACATGTATTTGGTGTATTTGGTGTGTGCGCTTCTAATAAACCAAGAACATAAACATGTGGTGGGTGCTTCATGGAATAGAATGGGTTTTCATTGCTTGAATCTAAGCCTCGGGCGGAATGTTGAAAAGCAGTTGAAAACCTGTTTTCAGATGCCCGCCCATGCTTGGGTTTAAAGTGCCAGGCTAACTTTTGGTGTTTGGACGGGCGCCTTGTGTGACAACTCTTTGTTTTTTTTCTTTCTTAATTCTACCTTTTCTTTGCTTTAGTACGCTACCAGACCTCACTTTATGAATGTTATGGACTCCCTGATCACGTCAAATACATCAACATAGAGTGCATCTTCAGTGTCCATCTCTAACTTTAAGCATCCCTTTTCTACACATTTAAATGAATGTGTCTACCAATGGGAATTTACTTGTCTTGCAATAACAGCATAATAAATCAGACTCATGCTGTGTTACTTACTCTTAAGCTACGTTCACACCAGTTTGAACGACCACTTCCAATGAAAAGTCTATGTAAATGTGCGAAAAGCATGTTCTGGGCTTACGCATTTAAAACTCTTGTGCTCATGTGCAGCTACACACATTTCAAAGACCAATTTTGGACTCTTCGTAAAAAATGTGCAGCCACTGAATACGCATTGCCAAATATACCAGGTCAAAACTTGACCAATCAGGGACTCAGATTTGGTAGTGACCTAGGGATTTGGCTTATCTGGTGAACCCAGACATGTGCATTTGATAAACCACAGCGACTCTTCTGACATGATAGTAATCCATGTCCATCAATTCAAGGACCCCAGAAATGAACCGAACCGTTTGCGCTTAGTGCCCAAATCGCAAGATTTGCACCCCTTCGACTTCCAACTGTAGGTGGGGGTCATGCACTACTAAACAGTAGAAGAAGAAGCCCCTCCCTGCTTTTCCAGTGTGCACATAATAGGATAAATAGGCTTTAAAGAACGCATCTCAAATTCCTGGTTTGTATATAGGTTTAGGGCACTAAGTGGGTTATTTATTTAGCAATGTATTCCTCTTAGCAGCATTGATCTTATAAAAATAACATGAAGCTACAAAAAATGCAACACTGGATCAAGGGAAAATGTTGGGAACTGTAAAAACTCTAGCTCTGATTTCTGATGATTGATTGCTTAAAGGCAGTGCTTCTGATTATCGGGATACTCACTGTGCCATAGGCACCCTTGCCGAGTTCTTCGCCTTTTTTCCAAGTGATGGCCAATTCAGAGCCCAGACGAGCATCACGGTTTACAGCAGCAGCCTGCAATGATAAATAAAATTGCAGACACAATACAGATATCTAATAAAAGGGAACTGATCTTTCAGCCCCAAACTGTTGAAAAATTTAAGGAAAAAAGTGGGTTTTGTTTCCAGACAGACTTTAAGTGGCAAAAAAAAAATCCTTTTCTGTGCTTAAAGGTTTAATTTAAATGTATTTTAAATTAAATTTCTAGACAAAAACATCTTCAGGTTGAAGCAGCATTGCGCAAGTGTCTGTGCTTCTGAGATGGAGATGTGCAGGATCACTTCCCTCTCTCTGCGGCTACAGTTTGTTTTCTCATTATACAGACCACAGCATTGTTTGCTGGGCTGTGCACCTAAATGTGTTTGGTCCTTTCAGTGAACCAGTTAGGTTTCAGAGAACCAGTTATAATGCAGGTTTGACTCTTTTTCTGAAGAGCAATTCACAGATAAAGTCGTAAAGCGAAAACTTTCATGATTATTTTTAAGGAGTTCTCATGTTTGCCCATAAAACTGAAAATTAAAGCGTTGTTACAAGAGGTGCAATGATTAATTAACCTTCTGATGAATCAATTAATATTCCTCCAATCCAACCAGATCAATCTGTCTGAGACAAGTTGCTAATTGTATCGACCAAAACCATTAAAAAATTGTTTTAAAATGAAATGAATCAATTGTCATCAGTACTGGAAAATACCATTTGGATTGAGGTACAGTAGCTTTATTTTCCTATAACATAGAAACAACTAAGTGACATCCCAACGGACAACAGACGTGATGGCAGTAACAACACAATTTCTTGTAAGAAATGCAAGGAATCTGGAGAACTTCACCTGCACTGTTCAGTACCCAGGTATTTATCTGTGAGTCACACGGAAATTTTGGCTAAAGATATCCTGGATCCATTTTTGGTCAATCGGATGGTTCAAAATGAACCAACAACCAATTGAATTGTTTCGTCAGGCAAAAAATTATATGAATCAAATTATGTTATAATGAACTGTAACACATTTATTTGTTACCTTTTTGGTTTATTTACCTTAATAAATGTATTTAGTCCTGATGGAGCTTCTTGTTTACTCCGTTCAGAGCTTTCTATCCCCATGGAAGAATCCCTCTTATCCAATGAGATCAGCTCTTCTGCCAGACACTGCAGCAGGTCATCTGTGAGCGGACCATCCTCCGTCTCGTCTAGAAACTTTCGGTAAACCGGTGACATGGGGGTGTGGCACCTGCTGCCGGAAGTCCTCGTGTCGATCTGTAGAGGTCTTGGAGATGATGCTGACTCCAGAACTTGTCGACTGTGGTTTCCTGTTGCCGTAGCAACTTGCAACTTGCTGGATATTCCGGTCTTACCAACCGTTGACATGGTAGATAACTTTTGATCGGTGCTCCAACACTGATCTCTAACGTCACTAAAGATGTCAACAACACCTTTGATAAATTCAAGTTGGGTGTTGATGGCTTCCTTTGACACAGCAATAAGAGCAGGTTTCGTCTTGGAGGGGCCAGGTTTGGCTTTACCTGAACTGGATGTACTTCCTGCAGGGCCTCTCTTGACTCTGTTTATTCCTCTGTTAAAAGGCTTTTCTTTGACCAATGTGACCTGCTCCTCTTTCTTCCTGGGCACACACTGCAATTTTCTCTCTTTGGGTTTCCCACAGGAGCTGGAAACTCTTAGGTTTTCAAACACAGGGCTGACGAACATCTCACGGACGGCTTCTTCTTCATCCCTTCTCTGAATCTGTTGAAACGTGTCTCTGTGGGTGTTCTTGTCCGCAGCTGACTTAGACCGTTGGGCTTTTTCACTTGAATGTGTCGTTTTCTGCTCCTTTGCTGGTGTGAGCTGTTGATCTGTGTTGCTGCCAAACCTGTTGAGGTCAACTGTTTCACTCTTTGGCCGCTTGGCAACTTTAGTTTTTAAATGATCAACTACGACTCTCGCCTCCCTACCAGTAAATTCAACATTTTCCAAGCTGTTTTTACACACTTTGATGTGAAAGGACTGGTTCATTTGATTGTTTTTTTTAATCTCAGAGTTCATGGTAGTTTTTCTCATTTTACTAAAGACAAGCTTTGAGTCTTTAATGTATTTTCTTTGCTTGGAATTGTCAGCAGAAGAAACATTCTCAGTTGTCTCTGTTTGCTGGTTACATCTTTGATTTCCATCTGTAACGTAAATGTTGTCAGAAATAACTTCATGCTTGTCCTCCGTTGAAAATCCGGAAGTCTCCAAGTGTCTAGGAGATGTACCGTCCTCTTTCTGTACACATACTTGAGTTTTCAAGGGCTCTCTCTCAATCAAGTCTATCGTACAGTTTTTATTATGACGAGCTTTCCCAGACTTTTTACGGCAGAGAAGAGGATTTTCTTTTACTATGAAGTCTCCTTCGAGTGTACTGGTCGATCTTCCCGGGCCATCTCTTGGACACATTTTTAAATCTGGTCTTGTCTCCTCAGCCAGATCTTTTTGAGGGGACTTTATATCTTTTGAATGTTTCAAAGATTTATCCCAAACGAGCCTCAGGTTTCTTTCAGAATGAGAATCCTCATAGATGTTCCTGTCATCCTCCAGATGCAGGGAACTCTGGCAGCTGCTGCCGGAGCAGTTCTCCTCACTACTAGTGTTAGTAGTTACAGTATCCCTGCTTATGGGCTTCAGAGGATTGCATGGCTTAAGAGTTGGCAGAGTTGTGCCGTCTCTGGGTTTTCCACAAAGTGGCGTTAAAAACTTTGGCGCTCGGGTAGGCAAACCTGAACCAAAACCCTGTGAAGATCAAAAGTACAAATAAATTAGCAGTTATGACTGAAAACACAGGCACCTGCATCTTCATCCATCAAAATGAGCACATCAGTGCATGCATGCTTTTTTATGCCTTTTTTTATGCCTTTCTATAATTAATGAATCATTAATGCAAAAAGCTACACAAAGAGATTTTTTAGGTACTAATAAATATTCTGTGTGTGTTTGAGAGTTTCTAACTCCGTTATTTACACTTTAAACACACAATATGTTTGCCGTATGACATACAATGTATCTTATACTATAAACATTATGTCACATTCTGTTTATGTTTACCTTATGACCATTTAGGTCTTGTTGAAAGCCTAAACCTGCAGGGAAAAAAGAAGACATTGATAAGTGAAAATCATCACCTGTTACTGACAAATGCATCACAAACTGAACTTAGGTACATTTTTACACACGGGTCTGAATGTGCGCTCTGGTCTGTGTGGTAGTGCTGAGACACAGCAGTGGTTCCATGATGGTGGGGGCGGATCGGCTGAGCTGGCTTGAATCCGTCACAGACCGCAGGCTGTGTGATGGTGGGGACACACACTCCTTGCTCCGCCTATGAAAGATGCTTTATTTCAATGCGTGTTTAGTTTTATCATGTTTTCCCATTTTGAAATGAAAGACTGCAACTAGTTCTATTCTTGGGGTGGGGGTGCTGCTTTGGTGTGGCGGTCAACCTCTGATCAGAAGATTGGAGGTTCGGTACCTGCCCAAGTGCCCGTCAAAGTGTCCTTGAGCAAGATACTGAACCCCCACATTGCCTCTGTTGGATGTAGGTTGGCGACAGTGTAAATGTCTGTGAATGGGTCTGTGACTGTAAAGCACTTTGGGCCTTCAAGGAAGGTTGAAAAGCGATATACAAGTATACACCATTTGCCATTTACCATCCGTCACTCCCCCGTGCTCATTATTGAAATTGTGCAACCTGTGCACAACCTGTCAAATTGTCCTGGCACTGTTGTACACTGTTGTACATCGGGCACTTGAAAGTAGCGCCTGCATCTTAAGGGGAGTGCAGGTGTGTCTTGCTGTTCTCTTGAGGCTCATACAGCCATATTAAGGGAATTTATGTGCATGTATTGTATTGTAAAGGATTGGTAAGGTTAAAGGAAGTTTCACGCATTTATGACGTATGGGATGTTGCAAAATGTGCCACACACTAGTACTACTGACTGTGCATGAATCCTGCACGCACAGGGGGTGCAAGTAGTACCTAAGTGCCTGTAGGACACCCGTAGGATGTTCACAAGGACTCCTTGGATGCAGGAAGTGTGCACTTATCATGTGAACAGCACAAATAGGCTCCTTCTACAGTCCACATGATTTGTGGGGATTGAAAAATGAAAAAGTACGTTACACTTGCTAGTGTGTTGTATAATTGTTTGCTACAATCTTTCACTTGCAGCATGCCAGTGGAAGAAATGTTCATGGATATTTTCATTGTACAGGTTCACTGAGCGGTCTACAACCTTGATATTTGGTGCGGTTCACCTGCATACCCCATGCGGATTTACCCATTTTTCACGCGCACGCAGCCCATATCCACATGTAAGGGCAGTTGGAACTAAGGCTAAAGGGAAGGATTCCTTCAGTGTCCGCACCTGTTTCTGGGGGGCGCTGGCTGGTGTGGGGTCCTAATACTCAGCAGGCTGGATGACAGAGGCGGGGCACCGTGGTTCCTGTGTCTGGTGCTCAAACTTGGCAGAAAGAAACCCCTGCTGAAGAGATGAAAACCAAAATGATTCACGCAGTCAACATTTGAAAGGAAAAAAAGTTGTACAATTGGATCATGTATGATGAAGGTACTACTACAGGATTTTTTTTCTGAATGTTAATTTCATACTTTGGCATAAAAAAGACTAAATCTGCATAACATGAGAACCATATCAAAAGCACCAGAGGAAAAGTAAAACTCTCCTCTTTCCTGAGGTTAACTCCTTTACTGATCTATTAGTTTATGTCCTCTCTACAGTCCAGCAACACTTCACAATACGTTCCTCACACTGAATAATTTATTTGCAATAGAGAATCATAGATTGATTGGATTTTAAAAATAGAATATGTAAGGAATTCTTGATTTGAGATCATTTTAAGGAAAGTGCTAACCATTTTAAAGTTGATGACTCAAAAGGACTGCAGTTTGTTGGAATTATAAGACACCAAGTTTTTCATATATTGGGAAAGAGCTGTAAACGAAAAAGCCTGGAACAAGATTGTGAGATTTGCACCGCTTTGACATTTTGCTCCAAACCTCTTCCAACTGTACTGTAGGTAACGGCCATGCACTAGTAAACAGTACAAACAGAGAAAGAAGAAGAAGCCCCTCCCTTCAAGAATGCTTGTCACATGACTGGTGTGAACGTAGTATAACTTGTTTCTAAAAAGATTTTGGGACATTTCTTGGTATTTTATACAATTCTAAGCTCTTCAGTTTGTTGCTTTGACCAGTACTTAAAAAAATTAAAGTCTAATTAATCGTGAAAATGTCACCATCACTCTTTCAAAAATCCCTAATATTTGTTTTCTCAGGCTGAACTTCATGTGAGAACTCTGTTGGTGACGTGTTTCTATATTTCTGGATGCCAGATCTATGAAATGAGAGTGGAGCTCAAAGAGCTTCCTTCTCCCCTGCCAAAGCTGAGTCTTGATTTAGTTGTGAGAGCTGCGCATGTGAGACAATAGGCTGATTCACCACCAGAGCCCTCTCCCTCCCCGT
This sequence comes from Oryzias sinensis, assembly GCA_037389245.1. Taxonomy (NCBI): domain Eukaryota; kingdom Metazoa; phylum Chordata; class Actinopteri; order Beloniformes; family Adrianichthyidae; genus Oryzias; species Oryzias sinensis. The sequence continues at coordinate 15,824,192 of CM074501.1, read as the reverse complement.
CTCTGTGTTTCCAGCCTGTTTGGGTAGAACAGACTGTCCTCTGGCCATGGTGACAGGTGCATGTGTTCAGGTCTGGGAGTGTAACCAGATAGTGCAGGTTTTCACTGCCACTGTGGAGCTAAGAGCCTCAGGATGACCAGCCCAGGGCAAGTGTGCAGCTTAAGGAGGGCATCACTCTGTTCCCACAAGATCTGTTGACTTTTTTTTGGGTGTCCAGAATAATGTTCTAAAACACCTTTTAGAAATATTTTTTCTTAGAATAAATGGTTTAAAACGAGTGTGTGAAAAGAAACTCTTATCCTCATCCCTACCTGTTTCCTCTGTGGTTGGTTTGGCAGGTTTCTCTTAGTGTTTCCATAGTTTTTTGGAAACGGGCACAGATTCTGTCATCTGTTTGAGACACAAACAGATGCTTTTTTTTATTTTGTTTTTTTTACAGGTAAACACAGATTGGGAATTTTTTTATAAGGACAGAATTTCCATCTTTAAAAGATTAAAAAAAATTGATAAAAGCCGGTAAACCTCAACCCCTTGACACCTGAATTGTGAAAAAAAGAAAATCCACTTATGGGTTTTGCTTTCATGTAGACGCTAAATTAAGGTAAATTTGAGTGGTTTGATACATATTAGCATCAACAGGCATCAAAGGGTTAATAAAATATTTACCTGCACAAACATTTTTGCATCATACTGTAGTTTATTTAAATATAATTATCCAACATTACCTGTTTCTTCGCCTCCAAACTGTATGGCCTCCTCACAGATCCTCAGATGTTCTCCTAATTTATGTAAGGTACAGTATGATTCTGTGGCTCAGGTGAAAAGTGTTCGCATGGTTTCTCAGCTGAGCTGTTTGGACTCTGTGAAAGGCCACTCCCACCCAGACACGCCTCCCTCAACCTCCCCCCCCTCCCTTCAAAAGGTGATCCCTTCTCATGGCCTATATTCACATTTACAAGTCTCTGAGTACAGTGAGTGGCCTGAAATGACTAGAAGAGATTTCTCATTTATTTAAAAACTTAAAATAACCTTTTCTTTTATTGAAATCTGTTTTTATGGTAAAACTACCCTTTCATTGGGGATCTGTTAATTTATTTTCTCACTAAACTATTTCACATATAAATGTAGAAATTCAGGAAATTTTTCAGTTTTAAGTATTTTTAAACATCATTTAACATATTGGAACGGTGATGAAACTTTACCAAAATCCCGCTTAAACAATGAACAACATATAAAGAGCCTAAAGGGTCACTTGACTCAGTTCAGGTAAGAGTTCTGCAACACAAATGTGTTCTAGGAAATAGTCGCTGTTTAGCTAAAGAAGACAAAACATTTTTACACTGGTAGCAAAGAAATATCTCCAAAATATTTGGTTAATGTACTTGCTGAAACTAACACACCATTTTGAAAAAACAGTCAAACATCGTGGTAGTAGTGTGATGATATGGGTCAGTTTCATAATGGAGAAAACTTGCTAGATTAAATTGATGGCAAATATGTTATGGGTTCTTTTTTGGGAAACATAATTTGTAGAAAGGAAAAACAAGGAGCAGTGGAAAAAGAAAATCAACCTGACTACTTCCTCATCCCTCTTTTATGGACAAGAGCCCCTCCTACTGGGTGTATTAGTCAATAATCAAATTTTAAACCTAAAAAAAAGGTATCGCATCAAAGAATTTCCAAAGATCATTGTCAAACGTACAAAATAATCTATCCACAAAGGTAGTTTTGTAAAATGAACTACATTTCTAACAAATAAGAGAGTAGGTCATGTGATGAGAACCCAGGGCTAATCTCCATCTCCATTGGCTGTTCAAGATCCAGATGTTTTTTTTGGCAGTCATCAGTATGTCTCCCCCACCCCCATGGTCCTGCAAGGGAGCTCTCACTTTGGTTGACATTCTACAGATGGTGTGACAGATAAGAGCACGGCGTGGACCGTGCAACTTCTAAAATCCAGTGTGGGTCCAGTGAGGCTCTTTAGGAAAACCCCTTTGCACTGCTGCCTATTTGGGTCTCTTGAGCTTACAGGGTGGTGTCAGGAAGGGCATCGGCCAAAATCACCAATGCAAATCAGGGATCTTTCAATATAAAACATATCATTTTCCTTAAAGTTTGAAAGACAAAGACGGTGAACAGCTCTTGTTGTAAATGTGCTGCGGATACATTACAGGTGAGGGTGTGCCGCGAGATCAGGTATGTACTTATGCTGGTGCTTTTCACTGCTGTCCATCTGTTTTCCTCTCAGCTCTGCAGCTGCTTCCATTCCATCCATGTGAACAAAGGAGCTGAGTGTAACACAAGCACAACAACAATTGCTCAGGTCTGCTTATGGAGTGTTTGCACTGACGTCACAAAGCAAGCCATGGTGGAGATTCGTACAGTACTCGTAACATCGCATTCAAGTGAGTTTATTTTTGTACAAATTACCCCAGAAATGCGAGAAGCCAGTGGCGAATGGCAACAAAATGGAACAGAAACATGAGTTGTATGGAGATCGACAAACTCAACTTATATCTGCTGAGTAAAAAGATCAATAGATCTGTACAAATTTATTTCTAAGGCTTTCCGGTCAAATAAATAATGATGATATAGCTCACTATCTTCAACCATCAGTTCTAGCATTAAGAGTATTTTTCTACTATACTAATGTACTTTGTTGGATAACACTTTAAAGTGGTCCCTTGATATTTCGCAGTCCACTTTTTGTGGTGTCACTATTTTTTCAAGTGCAGTCTTGTGTGCTTTTTCTCATTTTTAATTTAGTCTGATTTGCTGCAGGCTATTGCCTATCAGTTTCCTCTGTGCTGTGTCTCCTGTACAGACTGCGCTCAGCTTCAAAATCAACATATCTCTTCGATCACAAGCAGTTCTTTGTTTTCATGTTCTAATACCTGACTTATATTTCTACAAAGGTTTGAACTTTGAGAGTTTGAACAAGAGAGAAGTTTGAAAATGACAGTAATGATGCACCTTAAAACATCTGTGATCCTACTTGGCAGATTAAACCTATCCTGGGTTATATTTTAGATCATAATCCTTCAACAAATGACACTGTACTAGTAATCCTAGTAGTTAATGTTTTTTTTTTTTAATTGGCGTTTAATAAAAGAGTGTAACGTAAACATTATTTGGTTTAACATAAAAATTCAAGTTATAACCATACCAATTTGTTTCTTTACGATAAATACATAATTGTATTTAAGATCCCTTACCAAGGAAAACATGGACTCTGATAAAACTGATAAGCGCTGAAGGGCTCTAGTGTTGGACAGATTTTACTGTTACAATGGGGGTTATGAATCTTGACGCACGAGGTGTATATTTGCATAAACCTCTTTTGTGTTTTAGGCCAAACTTTATTTATATTAAATATGTTTACACACATCTGTATAACAGGAATTCTAATGTACTTAGATTTATGGTAACGTAACTCCAATGAAGTGAGGATTTGAACAGGCTAGTCTTGGATTTTATTGGTTAAATTTTTTAACGTGTTTAAAAAAGATATCAGATATTTAAATACAAGTGTTTATTCTTAGCAGTCACACTGTAGCTTTAGTTTAGCTAAACACAGTATGGAGTAGACCCAGGATCTTGTAACCCACAGAGTATATTTTAAGTCTTAAATAGTATCTTTTTTAAATGACATTTTTTCATCTGCTTCTGATTGGCAACAACTAAAAAAAAAGAAATACTCAGAAATGCAATTTTAAGCTTAATTTTCTTGATGTATGTCCTCCATCATCAAAAAAATGCCACATGAGCATGTTAAAATGTGATTTTCACTGGAGTGGGCATTTGGCTCTCATTCTAATCAGGTGTTATAGAACAGTCAGCTAGCCGAGAAAAACAAACATTACGTAATTTGTCACCTGAGCAATACGGGTCAGGTTACCGCTAACAGAAACCTTGACACTGTGGAGGGACCAAAACACTTGAAAGGTTGACTGTCAAAACAGCCGTGTTGTTTGTCGGGCATGTCTGCAGGTGGAGGCGAGGCCGTGATTGGTGACTGGCATGGAGCGCTGCCTCCTGGTCACAATTGCGCATCGGATCAACCTCAGTGGGCCACGCCTCACCAGAAAAAGGAAAACTGGCCGTGAATTATGATGGACTTCAACTGCCGTCGAACAAAAGCGTGTCATTTGAGTAGCGGCCCTTCAAAGTGGGCGCAAGAAACCTAATGAGTGAGCAAGAATCACGTTTCTCTCTGGTGCACAAATGCAAACTTTCAGCAACACCCTGGAAGTTTCCACCAACAAAAAAATCTAATACTGAATGTCAATCATGGGTACCAGCAGTTGCACTGTGCCAAATGTTTACCTTCAGTTAATGAGACTTACCTTTGTCAAGTTGTTGTTTCAAAGTAGGCAGTTTGTTGTCGTTCTTCATCATGTGCAGCATCTGAGTTGACCTCTTCATCGACAGTTTTCACCTGCACTTGTCACCCTGATACCCAAACAGTTTTCTCTTGAAAATACAGTTTTTTTCTCCTCACCTCCATCGCTGCCAGGATTCCCGATCAACGTGGAGGAGCCAAAGACAAAAAGGACTGCAGCTGTGAAAAGACATCCAAAAACGTGTCTTTAGACTGGACCGTATGTTTGTGTGTGATGTTTATCTGGTAAGGAAGTCTCCAGATCCTTTCATTACCTGTGGGACCATGAGGAGGGCATGATGGGAAACCTTGCATCCCATGACAACAGCTTGCAACTATGAAATACATCACTAGGAAAATCTCTCAAGGTACCATTCATGTTACTTCTCTCTTATTCTAAGGATTTGGCACTCTTTTCTTTATTTAGCGCTGCTCTCGCTGGTGCGTTTGCCTATACCATCAGTTGTTTACAATAAAGCCAGAATTAGGCCCACCCACCAAGGGTAAAGTCTTAATTGAAAATATAACCTGACATTTCTGTCTGATTATTTGGTTTAAAAGAAACAAAAAAAGAGTTATGACGTACTTGTGACAAACCTTGGAATAAATCCAACATTGTATAGGCCACTTAATTAGGCACACCAATTGTTCGTCAATGCAAATTCCTAACCAGCCAATCAATGGCAATAATCAATGCATTTGGGCATGTAGCACCAAGACCATCTGCTGCAGTTTCAACTGAGCATCAGAATGGGGAAGAAAGGGGATTGAAGAGCTTTGAAAGTGGCATGGTTGGTGCTGCCAGACGAGCTGGTCTGAGGATTTCAGAAACTGCTGATCTACTGGGATTTTCACCCACAACCATCTCTAGGGTTCACAGAGAATAGTCAGAAAAAGAGAAAATATTCAGTGAGCAGCAGTTCAGTTAATCAATGCCTTGTTGATTAAAATAGGAAATCGATCAGGAACAGGTCCTCATTTTGATCTAAAGCAGATTGCATGATTTGGAGAAATAAATTGTAGCACCTCAAATGCTGAGTTGGACCAGAATAGTTCTAGGTTCAGAGGAGCAGTTGAAAAGACTAAATTAAATAAATAACCACAGACCACAATTGTGATTTTTTAACTTTCTAACTTATTTATAAATGGATGGGAATTAACAAAAAAACACTTTCAAATAATTCCAGAACATAAACAGTTAAACCTGATAACCCAAATAAAATGTGTGTAAAACGAAAATTGATTAACCCCGGGGTTGGTCAAATTTTACCTTGCAAGGTTTTCAGTAAAAATACTCTTTAGTTCAATAAACCTTAATGTTTCAATTTTACACTCAATATACCAGGTTGGTTCACACAAAAAAATAATGCAATAAAAATATATAAAATTCTCTTAATCAAAACAGTATAAAAAAAAAAACAAGTCTGTTCCGTCCTTGGGCAGTTGTTTCAGATCCAGGTGATTGGGCACCTGTGGAGTTAAGGTAGTCACTCTCCTACCACGATTGAACGCAGTGTTCAATTTCTCCTTAGAGGCAATTAGAGGTCCAGGGCTCTTGTAAGGTCGCTTCTGTTCAGACTCCAGTTGGGTGGCTCGCCATCACCATACTTCCGTCATTTGCTGCGGTGTGTGGAAACTGGGCACTCGCGACGGTGGTGAATTCACACAACGAAAAAAACCTGACCTGTCATAAGTGCAATACAAAATAAAATGTATATAAATAAAAATAAACATAAAATTCAGGCACAGCACTTAAATGTAGGTCACGCTAACACACTTCACATTGTGGAATGCAGCTAATTGACACGAGGGTTAGCTTGCTAACGGCACCTTGTGGCTCATTAGCTTAGTTCAAAAATTCCTCAAGATAAAAAGAAAACTCAAAATAATGCCATTTTGACTACAATCATCTTACAAAATAAAAACGGTATCAAAATAAGTCACAATTTTATAATGAAGAAAATGAAAAGAAAATAATTGATTATATAATAATCATTTGACTCACCAAGTCCTTTGTAGATGTGAAACAAAACAAAACGTGTTATCTGGGAGGCAATATCTTGCAGAAAGCCGTCTTTCTTTCAAGAGAAAACATAAAAGAACGGGAACAACTCGCTCGCGTTCTCTCAACAGTCTGAGGTCCAGCTCACAGATCTCATCTCTCTCATATCCCTCCGCGCATGTTCGTCTGTGCTTCCCAAACTACAGCGCCATCTACAGGATACAAAAAAACATCTCTCCCAAGTTTTAGTAACCTGGGTTACAAAATGCTTTGTGTATAAGAAAATACCAAAAGCAAAGCAAAAAAAAAAAAAAACATACTGGATGTTGTTAGCGTTTGCTGTAGCTACACTGTTATGACACAAAGCTATGCAATCAATCTGCACCTCACAAGAGCCGTGACGGTCCGAGTTTGAGTGGAAACACTCACCTGAATTGCCTGGACCATTTTAAACCGCGCCGTACCACTCAGTGGAAATGAGGCTATGGGATGTCCAAAGGGGGTTGGGCAGGACCAATAAGCAGTTGTATAAAAGAGATGTTTTTACTTTTTATTTGTATATTTTACCCGTACAGCTCAAGTTGAAATTGAAAATTATCACTTTGAAAATCCAACTACATTTAACTCTACATACTCCTTTGAATATTTGACACACGCATTTCTGAGACCCCATCTCATTAGCTTTGTTCCTTAAAAACTATTACCGTAACTTGGTCCATGTTCTTCTGCCCTGTCATTCATCATCGTTTCACTAGAGGGAGCAGAAAGTCTCTTCTACTCATCTCAAAATGGCTGCTTTCACTAACTCTCAAAAACATTTTTGGCAGTAAAAAAGTTGTACTTATTTTCAAAACTGCATAGTGAGACAAACTCATCTATTAATCACTTTTGTAAATGATTGCTGTATTGAAAGAATGCTAAATTAGTTGATCAAGTGTTCTTTATACTATAGTTACACCATGTTAGAATAGTGTGGATCACATTTGAGACGGTGAGTATATAAGGTGCTTCTTTCTTGAACAATCATGTCAATATTTTTGTATCATAAACATTAAGAGCAAAACCTTACCAAATCAGCCAATGTATCAATAACTGACATTGATATAAAGAAGGATGCTCCAAAGGTTTTTCTGTGGTTTTCATCAAACAGTTTTTAAAAACCATCTTAATTCCCCAAGATTTTCTGTCATTTCTATGACGTAGTGGGCTTTACATGGTCAAAACAAGATATCCATAAATTCCAAACTTTTACCATTATATTACCACAAACTGTCCTGTGATGTTCTGAAACAGTTCAGTTCCCCAATGAATCGTTTGGTCTAAGTCTTCTAAGACGTTGTTCTTACTCTTTGTTTGTTCAGCCTTGTCTGTAATCCAGCTCGACCCAGAAGCTGCTCTCCTCCGTTGGGTCCAGCCGGAGCAGACAGAGTTTGGTGTGGGTCAATGTATCATGAATGTTTCCATTTCAGTGCAGGTGGGGTAAGATGCTGCCCACACACTGTAAACAAATTCCTGCACATAGTTAATTTGTTGCATCACAACACAACTAGATGACAAACTCAAGTTTGGTGCACAAAAAAGCTCCATGTATGTGCATGTTAACAATCTAAAGGCCATGTCACACAGCCACTGAGCACATTTGGCGCATTTTCTACGTATGAAATTTCCATCTTTTATGATACACACGTGATCTACATCAGTCAAAGGTGTTTCTCCCTGTTTGTCATTTGTGGATGTGCGCAGATGTCCTTTGAGTCTTTTTTGAAGTCTTTACGAGATTTCAGTTTTGAGGTGTTTTATTCGTCTGTTGAGAATTATACAGTTTACATGTATTTTACATTGTTTATACGCAATGATAACATAAATCTTACTCAATTGTGCATGATATTAGCGAGATTTGTGGCTTTCCAAGACTGTTCCACGTATGTCTAATGGACTTTTCCTGCATGTAGCATCGAGGTATAACTTTTATATATTGTATACGGTGCATATATGAAGTTGAAATTACATAATTGAGACATGGATTACTAATGAACTGCATATAAACAGTGCAATAAGCACACACAGTTCATGATCTGCCTTGATTTCCATGTTCTTTTCGTGGTTCATTGACGTGGCTCACCTGTCCGCCCATTTTCAGGACATTGCTGGGTTGGGTGGAGTAAACTCCAGTCAGAATAGCCACACTACAGTAGTATACACTTGGTGTATAGATGTCCATGGTTTTGCTCCAGGAGGTTTGAAAACAAGCAGAGTGTGGTCTTCAATGCCCACCCCTGGACTAGGTCAAATGTAAAAAAAAAACTACACAAATGAAACTTTCAGGTACTTTCTGCGATACACTTATGAGACAAAAGCTCAAAACAACCAGGTGACATAATGAGCACATATAAGGATCTGGGTGTTGTTTTTTTAACTGTATACTTGTGTTGCCATAGTGCCAGATTAAATTTAACTGTAAATTTCTAAGTGAATCTGTTTCCTTCACTGCTGCCCACAGCTTGAATGCTGCTCTGTTCATTATATGCCATGCTGCCTATGAGAGTCTATGAAACTTTCAGCAGGCTTCAGCTGCATGCAGCAGGTGGGATGAGTTGTATAAAAGTGTCTATCCCATGATGCCCTGCTCCCCCACTCTGACCAGTGGCGTGGGCTGGCCTGGGTGATGTCACAGCTGTATAAAGACCCCCGCCGCCTGGCCGACAGCTCTGAGCAGAGTCAGCGTTCCCAGCCCGAACGCCTCGGCTGGAGGGACTGCTGTCAGTGGGAAAAGCAGAACTACACGGCGCTGGCCTGTAGTTTTGTTTTTTTTCTGAAGGGGTTCCTACGCGACTCAGCTGGCTTCATCTGGACTTTCTGACCCATTTTCTGGATAAAGGTTGCAGATCTGCTGTAAACAGCCCTCCTCTGGGCACCCACCCCCCACCCCCAAGGCATCCTTGTGCAGACAAGTAAGTGAAGTGTGTGAAGTTTTCCACAGAGCCGGGAGTGGCGGTCTGACAGTGAACAGAACCCACTTGAGTTTTAGTCACTTTGCAAAGGTCAGTGCTGACTGCGGCTCCCCGAAGTCAGAGCTGGCAGCCCAGAATAGCTGTGAGTGCATCAGTGTGGCTCCTAGCTGGCTGCTGATTGCTTTTTAAGGGAATCATCAGCTGCAGGGCTATCAGCTCTCCTGTTATGTGGCCCACATGGTGGCTGTCAATCAAACTAAGGCCTGCTATTTTTATGCCTTGGCGTCCGGTTAGTTAAGCCCCCTCCCTCCCTCCAAGCCAACAAGGCAAGGTGATTGACAGGAGCAACCTCAATGAGGCTCTTATTTTGGAGGGGAGCAGTTGGGCTCTTTATTTTTAGATATTATAATCTTAGCTGTTTTAGCTTTAGAGATGAAACCTGTTTAACCCTTGTGCTATCCTATGACCCCACCCTTCCATTGACGTGTTCTCCCTACCAGGACAAAGGTGGATAAAGGTGGAAAGATTTCATGTAATCCATGGACACCAGTGAAGATCACAAATCATTGAAGAAAAAAAGGTTCAGAGCTCTGTCTAGTGGGGTCTAGATGACCCAACTCCCAATGTTAAAAGTGCCGAGGATAGCACAAAGGTTACGAAACGGTGGCGTTATGCTAACGGTGCAAACAATGGAGCGCAGGTGAAACTTCAGAGCTTTAAATGAGCAAAAGTGAGAAATGACTTGTTGATTAAGAATTGCAGAACAAATGAAGCAGCTGGTATCTGCCGTTCAGTGAGCTGGAACAGGTGTGAAATGTTCTCAACGCAGAAAGCTGTCTTCAAAAGAACATCCTGGAGTTCGGTGGACTTTGGGCTGGAATGGGATGTGTGTGAGGATAAATCCAGACCGTTTGCAGAGATATCCTACTTAATTCAGCCGGCTTTATATCTAATCTGCTTTGATCAAATTCTTCAGGGTTTCTTCAGGGTTTTTCTTTTTTAGATTTGGGAATAAAATAAAAGTCCTCATCCTCTGCTTCTGTGACACAGCTTTGCAAACAGCTCCAATCTGTAGACAGTTGTTAGACGTATTCCTTCTGGGGTCGCCACAGTGAATCAGCTTTGACTAATTCGTACAGGTGCTTTGGCATATATACTTTTATCCAGACTGGGGACCGGCACAGGAAGACCCAGACTAGGGCCCCCTTGTGGCAACATAGTGAGACAGAAGAAATGAAGGGTCTTGCCTAAAAACCCACACTGGATTCATCTCATCGTGCACCCTGGGAATCCAGCCTTGATTTGCCATGTGACAGTCCTACAGGAAGCCAACTGAGCCATCCAGCTACTAGCTCAAATCTGAAAATTATAAACTAAATTAACTCTGTTTATTTACACATTTTCTGCCTATCCTGTCAGTGTTTGCTACAGTGAATTAACTTGCAAAAAGCATTTTGAATAATTACAAATAAAAAATTTAATTTGTCGTTTTATACACACATCTTGGCCAAAGTAAGTTTTTTTTTTTTTTTTGTAATTTATTCTAAAACACTCTGAAACACGTCTCCCTTAACGAACATGAAAACTCACCTGAATCTGCGCACCCAAGTCTTGAAGAATTTATTTAAAAAAAAAATGCTATTGCTACAAAATCTTAAAATCAAGGTTCTAATTTTAAAATTAAACTTGAAATTAAAACCAGCAGAAAATGTTCGCAGAGCTGTGAGACTTACAAGTCTTTTATGAAACAAGGTTTTTAGACTTTTTTTTTTTTTTACGGTGGACTAAAATCTCTCTCATATGTGAAGGACGCCACCTTGAGTCAGAGTCTATTATTGAGTGGAGACTGGTCCTCTTTATTCAGAGGCCAAGGGGTGTCAGGATCCAAACCTTGAAGGGCCGCTGTCCAAGGTGTTTTCCAACCAACCTGCCATTGAGGCTCCCTATTGGCTAAACACTCTTGATCCAGGTAATCAGCAGTAGCTAAGACAGCATTTCTGGAGAATCAGCACCCCTAGGTCAGATCAACCTTTGTTATTTCAGTGTTTCCAAGTGTCAGCCGTGCCCTGATGAAGTCCCATTAGTTGACACATCCCTTGGGGAAGCGGTTGGAATGGCTTTACCCCCTAATCCAGACCCTCAATGCTGAGTATCAAGCAGAGAGGCTTTGGGTCCCATTTTTAAACCTTTGGTTTGATTTGACTGTGGATTTAAACTCGGGGTTGGCCAGCCCTGGTCTTAAGTTTTAATACTGCTGTTGCTGCAGAACCTGTTGCCTCTAACGTTAGAGCTGTGAGTTGGTGGAGTCCATCTATGTTTAGCCAAAATCAGTTTCTGAGTTAAAGCACTCAAACAGGGCCAGTTAAGGTCTGTTCCAACCCGAGATCTTTGGTATCAACCTAAAGATCTCCTGCAAGACATCAAGACAGCAGCTGTGAAGTCTGTGCTGTTTTTGTACTTTTTCGACTGTTCTGCATGACGAAAAAAACTGCTCATTCGAGTAACTCCACGTTGCATTGACCCGAACTGATCATCATGTTTCTTACTGCTGCATATTCTAGCTACAACTCAAGTTCTATGCAGAACATGAGATTTGTTTTGACTGGGTTGCGTTGACGGTGAAGTGGTCTCCATAGCGCCTCCTTCAGGGCTTTTCTGCCACAACAGTTTCTGCCTTTTTTCCCCCCGTCAATCAGAAATTCTCATCTGTTTAAGAGTTTTAGCCCTGCCCAGTTGGGTAAAGGATCAAATGTTTACAGGAGCACCAGACATTGTTAGATAAAGGAAACTGTGTAGTAAAATAGTTCTCACATTGCTGATCTAGATGGAGCGGATACCGGATGGTAACCGTTTCGTTTGTTGTCCTTCGGGAGTCTCACACTTTCTGCATTGTGTCCTTTACACTAAAAGGCCCAATCATCTACAAGAATGCTCGTCAGGATCTAAAACTGCTAAAAACGTAATCAAAAGACTGAAACCTGAGATTAGGACTGAGTCAGGGTCTGACAGCTGCTCACACCTGCCCCTAGAGACCCTTCAAAAATAACCCCAGCAGAGTGACTCTGTCAGCCGGTGAGCTGGCAGAGAGGAGCGGGGGTCTCTTCAGAGTGTCTGAGGGGAAACTCCAGCATACCTGATGGCTTTAGCAGAGATTAGCTCATCAATCACGTGTTATGATATTTGTCTTCTTTAGAGGACATCCCTAAACCTGAATATCTACCAACCACTTCAGGAATGAATTCATTTTAGTATCTACAGAGGACATTGGGGGCTTCTCAATGATACCAAATGTGAAGAGATGGGGCTCTGGGGATTGTAGCTCTTATGTGGATTCAAACTATTTTGGCTAACACTCAAACGACTTTTCCCAATTGCTCGTTTCCTCTACTTCAGTATACAGGCTCAGATACAGCCCTCTGTGAACAACCAGCTTATTACTATAGTTTCACCCTCTACTTTTCAGGGTATCCGTAACGGAGTTCTGGCCAGGCTGCAGGCCTGGTCATGGTCATGCTCAAATTGAAGCAGCCTGAAAGACCATCAAACACTCAGGAGACCTTTTTCTTATTTGTGATATAATTAGTATGATACTGTAATTTTCGAAAGTTATACTTCAAATAATATTTTCTAAGATTTTAATTTTATATTTCAATCATATTAAAGAGACAGTGTTAAATATATCTAAATGTTTGTAATTAGAATAATGTGCCGAAGTGCAATAATGTTTATGTGCAATGCATGCATGTATAGATAGATGGATGGATAGATAGATAGATAGATAGATAGATAGATAGATAGATAGATAGATAGATAGATAGATAGATAGATAGATAGATAGATCTTTCTAGAGAAATACCAGGGACTAAGAGAAGAACTGGAGAAAGCCTGGAAAGTGAAGGTGACAGTGGTGCCTGTGGTAATTGGAGCACTCGGGGCAGTAACCCCCAAGCTGGAGGAGTGGCTACAACAGATACCTGGAAAGACCTCAGACCTCTCAGTCCAGAAAACCGCAGTGCTAGGAACAGCTAAGATACTGCAGGACCCTCAAGCTCCAAAATTTTAGACAATTTAAAATAAACCTTTTTAATTCCTGAAATTATAATCTAAAACTGCCTGTGTGCTGCCCGCTGTGGTGGTTGCAACGAGGTAGGAAAGTTATTGGTGATTGGTTAACTAGTGTAAGTCCATGTTATCATCTGCATCTCCACCCATCTTTGGGTGGAGGTGGTAGAGCTCCCCTCGGTAGCGTCCTCCAACTGTCCTGGTGTTACCCTTGAAAACACATTTGAATGACATCAGCCAATATGTAATTGAGAACATAAATACCCTGGTAGAACAAGTCAGAGGAGTGGACACACTCAACTATGTGTTTGAGTTTACCTGTAAATCTGTGTTTTCATGAACAGGAAGTGGGATGTGAGTTGTTTCTAGTATATGGATCCTGCTGTTGTTGTTGATTACTGAAGTCTTTGACTGTTTTGTGTATCTGCAGGGTGCCAAACAACATGTCAACACAGGCGCCAACATTCACACAGCCTCTACAGAGCGTTGTGGCACTTGAGGGTAGTGCCGCAACGTTCGAGGCTCAAGTCAGTGGTAAGGAAGCTACTGAAAAGTTCCCCTTTAAGATTAGTTCTGATGTTTTGTCGGCATCATCTGACGTCACGCTGTCTTACCCAGGTTCTCCAGTTCCTGAGGTGAGCTGGTTTCGTGATGGCCAGGTTCTTTCTGCCGCTGCTCTGCCCGGCGTTCAGATCTCATTCAGCGATGGCCGCGCTGTTCTGAGGATCCCCGCCGTGACTGCCGCACACAGCGGGCGCTTTTCTATCAGAGCAACCAATGGAGCTGGACAAGCCACAAGCACTGCTGAGCTTCAAGTCACAGGTGAGTTAAGTCACCTGTGAACAAAGAAACGTGTTTATCTCAATTTTATCTTCTGTTCTATTAAAAAAAATCTGCTGTGATTGGTCAGTTCATTATCAGGCTCATCCCACTATTCCACATCAGTTCTACTAATTTAAAAGTGAAGGAAGTGTTTGATCTGGTCACAAAGTCCAGCAGATTTTTTTCTTTTTAATATTGCGAGAAAAAAACCTCTGAGGACATTTTGCAGCATCTTTTGAAATACCACAAATCTAAACACATTTAGGTCTAAATACTGTCCCTCTTTTGAAAGTGGCTTTGGCTTCCTCAACAGCTAAAGAAGGGATTTTCAGGTTTGTCGTCAAGAGGCGTCGTGGACTTTTTGGGGACGGGCAGTCAGAAACCAGTGATGGCCTCACTAAGGCCTATCTAGCTCTAAATTTATCTGTCGCTTGCTCTTGGGGGAAGGGGGGTGTATGTCATTCAGTCAAGTGATAAAACCGATTTAGATGCAGCGGCTGCAGCATAGCTTTCCTTAACAGGAGTCAAGCGTTGTCTAAACTGTGAGCATGTTGAGGACTCATCACTGGTCAAACAGACTTAAGAGTGGGGGTTTTGAATGTTATGGGATGTTTGGGATCTACCAGGTAAAACAGAGATGAAGAGGGGGGAATCATAAAAAAGACTGTACCAAAGATGCTTAGATTGCTTCTTTTTTATAGTCATAACTGTTCTTAAGGGTGGTTATGGGCTGTCTGTGGGCGAAAAATCTGTACGGGGCACGCAGGTGGCTTACACAAAACGTCAAGATCTAAGACCGCTCAATAGACCCATAGAGCCAAAATGTTTTTATGAAATACAAGTTATTTTCACAGCTTTTTTTCCTACCCGTAAGCAGGACGACTTGATCTCTGAGGCACCTCCTTTCTCTCCATGTGGGTGCCGCCCATTTCATGACGTCATCCTAGAGCCGGCCTCGGCTGCGAATCTGTTTTGCCCATAATAAACAAAGAACATCCAAACTTTTACAAAAATGGATGTGCATATTGTACATATACAATGAACGCCTTTTGCTGATACTCACTAGCTCCTCAGAGAAAGTCAATGTGTGTGTTAATCTGGGGGCTGCAGTCTCTTCCTGGAAGGGGATAGGTTTTTAGAGGAATACTCAGAGACGTGTGAATGGATCAAAATACTGTGTTGGGGTTGCCTTTTGTGAAGAAATTACAGTATAATACACATATAAGCTCAAAAAGTTGACTTTGGATGATATAGCCCTTTAGAGGGAACAAACATGAAGACACATGACAGTGAATCAAACAGAAGAACTTTTATCAGCATGCACTAACTAAACAAAGAGTACAAAGGCTTTACTCTTAGCTCCAAATGATGGGGGTCAATATTAAACTAGAGGTATGGTGCTGAGACCAAAACTAGGAACAAAAACCTGAGATCCATGAGACTAGGTTTTGTAACAACTGCTTTTGGTTGGTTGGTTCTGGTCAAAGCTCCAGGCTGATGTCTGGTCCGTTGTGTTTTTCTGCAGCCGAGACAGCGCCACCAAACTTTCTTCAAAGACTTCAGAGCTCTACCGTGAGGCAGGGCAGCCAGGTGAGGCTCGACGTCCGTGTGACAGGCATCCCCACGCCTGTAGTGAAGTTCTACAGAGAAGGAGCTGAGATCCAGAGCTCGGCAGACTTCCAGATCCTGCAGAATGGAGACGTGTACAGTCTGCTGATTGCCGAAGCCTTCCCAGAGGATTCTGGGACGTATTCTGTGACTGCAACAAACAGCAGCGGACGGGCCACGTCCACCGCAGAGCTGCTGGTTCAGAGTGAGGATCACTAGTTCTACCAGGTCTTTAGCCCGTGTCAAATCCAGATCGGTGCTAAAGCTTCTGCTGTATCTGGTACAGGTGAAGAAACTGTTCCTTCCAAGAAGACCAAGACCACTGTGTCTTCATCCCAGATGGAGACTTCTCAGACATCAGTGCAGAGGGTGAGAGACTCTTAAATATGGAGCTGTCTGAGGGAAAACATCAGCAAATAGATGTTAATTGTGTTCTTAGCTGGAAACAAAAGTAAAAAAAAAATCTTCTTTAATGGATTTAGTTCTAGTGGAAGATGCTATTAATGTTTCATTCTGGGTCTTTAAAACCTTTGAGAAAAGTATAACTATGGCAAAAAGCTTCCAACTGCTTAAGATGGATGATCTGGAATGCGTCTGAATATTATTTTCCTTTTTCTCAGAAGGTTGAGGCCAGCTTTCAGGCCACCACAATGATGGAGATGCATGCAGAAACAGGAATGATAACTCAGCATTTGGCTCACAAAACCCCTCCACGGGTCCCCCCCAAGCCAACGTCCAAGTCCCCACCGTCCTACGTTTCCAAGGTAACAGTAGGCCGTCAGCAGTCCCCATCACCTGTGAGACACGTGAAAGGACCGACTCCAGCCCCCGTCACGTAAGCACCTGCCTCCAACCGCCAGAAAGGCTCCCCAATGACACGTAGATTGATTTAATACTGTTTGTTGTCATCTGCAGATCCGTCTCTCCCTCCAGTAGAATATCTGCCACTGGTATCAGACCAGTCAAATCGCCTGTGATGGCCAGGAAACAGGTAGGAATGTTACGTTTACCACTGCTTATATTACAAACCCTCTAAACTTTTTCTGTTTTTAACATCTGGCTTTGCATGGTCATGTAAGACCTTTCAGTCTCACAGCGGGTTCGAATCCCAGCTGGGTTCTATCTGTGTATGTTCTCTTCGTGCCTGTGTGGGTTTTCTCCGGCTTCCTCCCACAGTGTAAAAACATGCTTCATAGGCTCATTTATGTCACACTAAAGGTGTGGCCCTGGGGCAGACTGTTGTCCATGATGTACCCTGCCTTTTTAGAGTCAATTGCACCAACGGGTTGATGTTTCTCAGTGAAAAATGCAAACTTAGAAGAACGGTGTGTTTATGTGGTGTTGGAATGACCTAAAAAATGACTGTGCAACTCGGAAATCTGCCATGAAAATGTTGTTCATGTTGGAACACGTCATGGGCCACCGGACAAACTTTCTATAAGCAAAGGTCAATTTATTAGTAGTGCACCATCTATGGGGACACACCAGAATTAAAGGGGAAAAGGCCACATTATAAAGGATTATCAATACAATTTATTCCAGTTTGGTGGGCCAGAATAAATTGCTAAACTGGAGCAAATGGCCCCAGGGCCAAAGTTTACCCAACCCTGCTTGAAAGAGTCAATTTAAAATTTCAAAGTTAAGGAGTGGTGACAGGGAGAGAAGTTCTGAGGACGTTGCTGCTTGGTTTTTTTATGTTTTTTTTTTCTTTTTAGATCAATCTTAAATTGTCCATCACAGAAAGATTGGTGATTTTAAATAACTAAACCAATGCTACTGGGACCTTTTTCTGGGTGCAGGTATCTGCCTCTGCAGAGGTGCTACCACCATGGAAACAAGAAGAGTATGTTGCAGAGGCCAGTTACACCAGCATGACCAGCATGACCAGTGTCAGCAGCGCTGCTCAGCTGCACATGGAGAAGCATTGGGAGCAGCAAGTGGCCACCAGTAGACAGGTGAGGATGACTCCACCTAGCGGTTGAAGAAAGAGGATGTCTTTAGAAATCAGTCCAACATCTGGCCATCACTCATTTGTTCCTGCTGTATTTGAAGACAACATCATGTGTAAACTTGACACAAAACTCTTCGATCTATCATCTACTTATTGTAGTTTTCTAGACTGAATACAAAGGTGGACAGGACCTCACATTAAAATTTTGCCACATTCATTCTGTAAATGATCATCTGTTTACCAGAGAGAGCTCCTTCCCTCATAGATTTCTTTTATTTCAAACATTTTATTTCGTCCTTTTTCATCAGGTCACACACCTCCCAATTTCTGTCTGTCAAATGTGACGTTTCTGAAGTTTTTCTTTCAGGTTTCTTGGTGAATATTGTCTTCCAGATCATAGTTCTGTGTCAAACTGTTTCTCTTTCATCTCCATGATGATGATCATTTTTCCACATCATTTTTTATTCAGGTCACATGTTTCTCATACATACAGTACAGACCAAAAGTACACACCTTCCCATTCATTTATATGAGAGGGTGTTTCCAAACTTTCGGTCTGTCCTGGTTATCTCATGAACTTCTCATCTCATGTCTCACGTCTCATGTTTGTTTTTCAACGTTCAAAGTGTCCCGGGGTCACACGTTTCTCTTGTCATGGTTTGCTTTCATCTCAGTCTTTGTCTTAAATGTCTTTCTCATGTCATGTGTCCGTCTTGTGGTATGTTTTACACCAAACGAGAATTCGGCGGTTGAATTTATGTCATTTGCCTCTGTTTGGACATGCGTCAAATTTTCTGCTGAGCGCTCATCTCCTTTACAACACGTGGGAGAGAGATTTGGTTTATTTTTATTATAAAGAGCTCTACTGAAGCACCGGTAATCCCGGCTCCATGTCTAGGTTCATGAGATGATTCAGAGACTCTCCCAGTACGGTGAGTTTCACCGTCTACTGTATCTGAATGACGGTCACCTTCATCTGTACTTCCATCTCTCTGTGACCCAGTTTCTGACTTACTGTCCCGTTTAGTCTGAGGGGGGAGAGAATAAAATTAGAGGAATTTTTATTTATTTTATTTTTTTATTGTCTTTGTGGGAAAAAAAAATTACAAAGTTTAGGTGGAGGACGATCAGATTCTCCTCCATGTAGGTTTTGGACTCAACCCACTGATTGTGTCACAGGCCATAGCTGAGTTGACAGAAAGCAATTTTCTTTCCCAAAGTTCAGATATCTGAACTCGCCCTCAAAATTGTGTAGTGTAGTCGTGACGCATTGTTGCACCGTCTGAAACACACTGTCCCTTGACTGCCACGCCTGACGCTAGAATTGCATCTCAGGACCTTGTATCGTTTCTGTAGATTGAGTTAACTTCCTAACCGGATGCTTCAATATGCACTGCAGAGGACATGTTCTCCGGCCGGGTCACATGTCTCATGTTGTGTCTGCTGTCTTGTTTCTGATGTTACATGTGTGTTTCGCCATTCATGTCACATTTTTCAGCTTTAATCTTACATGTGTCTCAGGTCAATCCCCCCATGTTTCATCTTTCTTGTCTCTCATTTTTTATGTTACAGTGGTCCCTCATTTATTGCAGAAGTGATGTTTTAAAAATAACCCTCAATAGACGAAATCTGCAAAGTAGTCAGCTTCATTTTTTACATGATTACAGATGTAATCATGTAAAATGGCTGTAAAATTCCTCACTACACACACATTCTCAAACAGACATGAACATTTTCACACTTTTTCTCTCTTGTTTAAATTCTCAAAGTTCAAACCGTTGTACAAAAATAAGTCCAGGATCATAGAATGAAACCAAAGATCGGATCACGATCAAACACGTGTTTAGATTTGGCCAACTGAAAGCATTCTGCACAGGAGATTGATTGACAGTAGTCTACAGATGAGGGTCAGGATGCAGAACACGATGTGCTGTAACAAAAAAACATTCAGAATTGCTCTGACATTCAGAAAAAAATCGGCGAAACTGCAGAAGGTGAACTGCGTTATAGATCGGGACCACTGCATACATTTCATTGAGATCGTCTGTGGTGTCTACTTTCTTGCATTTATAAAAGCATATTTCGCAAGATAATTGTTGTATCTCCAGTTGTTGTCATCAGACAGGTCTCTTGTCACTCGTTTCTCACGTCACAAGTCTCTCAGGTCTTGTTTTCATGTTTCATTTGCCTCATGTCATGTTTCTCACGAGTCATGCGTTGCCGGTCAAGTATATTTCATGTAGAATGAGTCCATGTGTTTTCTCCATGTTGCATCCAGTATTTCTCTGGTCCTTGGGGTCTGTCTGGTTGTGTGACCTCTCTGAGACCCGTGTGCTGCCTGTTGTGTCTTCAGGCTGAGACTGAGAAAAAAGCAGATGCGGTCGCCACAGTGGTGGCCGCTGTTGACCTTGCTCGTGTGCGTCAGCCTGTACCAGAGGGCAGCTGGGCCGAAGAGGCTTTGGAGATGGAATTAGAACAGGACCTGGCCTTAACTTCTGAGGAACAAGCCGTTGCAATAGAATCAGCTCCTGCTGACTCGGCAGTGCCCACAGACCAGCACAGAGTCCAGATGTTCCAGGTCCGAGGGCTTCCTTGAATCTCGTTGACATCTTGTTTTATGGTCTCGGTGTTGATGCCATTTCATCCTTCTAAACACTCTGTCGGTTGGTCCAGATTCAGAGAACAACCGAAATGTCCTCCCATGTGGACACAGGTGCCATCTCAGTTCCACATTTCACAGTTTCCAAAGTTTCTGTTCCTAAACCTGAACTGAGCCACAAGGTAAGAGGAACAGTAGCCAGCTCTGACCCCATCCCATCAGCGCCATCTTTAACACACCCGCGTCTTAACACACAGCCTCCACAGTGTTGTTCTTCACTCTGATCTGCTCCATCCTAAAGCACCCTTCCCTGATTGAGTCTCAACTACACTTCACCCATTTAAAAAAAATGTCAAACACTTTTTCCTTTTTCTTGTAAAAAATATCTTGAGTTTTGATCTTCCTTTGAATAAATGTCATTCTCTCCAAACCCTTTTCTTGGTTCTTATTCCCTCAGTTTGCGTTTCTGTGACCGTCTTCACTCACTAATCCTCAGAGTGTGGAACTCTAGTTTGCTCTTGAAGATGGCTAATGCTGCTCTCTCATTGGCCGGTCAGGTGTCCATGGCCGGCTCTGCCGTCGCCGCTCTGCACAAAGAGCTGTCCTCCCCCCATGCTCCCAGAAAGGTCATCAAGCCAGTCAAGTCTCCCAGTCCTTCTCGCAGGGTGGCATTTGTGGAGGCAAGGGAGACCGCTGAGCGCCCCCCCACTCTGTTTAGGGACATCAGATACGAAAGGCAGTTTGAGGGCGGGGCTTATGCAGTGAGTGAGGAGGAGTTTGAAGACTGGGAGCCGCAGGTTGGTTCTTCCCTGCCGTCCCCTTCCGTCATCACCTTTAACTCTTGTGTGACCTGTCACCTCAGATCCTTGCAGCCAATCAAATGTCACCCTGCTCCTTTTTTTCTCCTCTTCCCGTCTTCACATGCTGACCCTCACCCCATCGTACCTTTTGTGGGGTTTCATTTCCCCTTACCCTCCTCTTCCCTTGACCTCACACTGCTGACATGCCTTGTTTTCTGGGAGTAATTCTTGATGTTGTTGTTTTTTGTAGGAAACAGCTGCCGTGCCCACAAGAGCTCAGGAGCCAGCTGTTCCCCCCACTATCATTGCTGTGAGTACACTTCCTGTTTGTCACATGACTCGT
Source organism: Oryzias sinensis (assembly GCA_037389245.1). Classification (NCBI taxonomy): domain Eukaryota; kingdom Metazoa; phylum Chordata; class Actinopteri; order Beloniformes; family Adrianichthyidae; genus Oryzias; species Oryzias sinensis. The sequence goes on along the minus strand of CM074501.1, from coordinate 15,802,673 downwards.
GGCGTGCTGTTATTATTGACCGTATATGAAAACCGGATCGAGTGGATGTGATGTAATCCTTTAAAAAATGGTTTACTTCCGTCTCCAATCAAATAAAGTCAAGTTGGTTGTCATTTTCTGCTAAACGGACACGCCACCATGTTGGAGCCAGATGTCAGTAAGCAGTGATTCCAATGAGTCAACGTTTCTATGGCAACCACTATCACCAATCAGGAGTGAGCTTGTGGGAAGTCCACACCCCCTTCAGCTGAAAACACTTTCAGAAAAATCTGTCGAACGTGAGACCACATGCTTTTATTGAGGTGTCTGATTGGTCAGTTCATAACTTTATTAGCTTGCAATAAAAAACATCATAAAAAAAGATTATCAAGAAGATGTTAAAAAGGTAGTAGAGGGTTATTATGATGGAAGGGGTTTACTCAGTCCAGTTCTCCTATACAGCCAGTGGTTGTTATTCTGCCAAATATAAACACGATTGAATTAAATGGCATTTGAATTCCAAAGATTTTGAAATCTGAATTATGCTTTTGTAAAAGCCCAGTCAGAAAACGGAAATCTAATTTTTTAAAGGAAACAATATTTTTGTTGACTTACCTTTCTTGGTAAATTGTGTTCAAACATAATGTGGGGAAAAACACATTTAAATATTTTATGACATATTTAATTATTTTATGTTCCAGAAATAAATACTTTTTAAAATGAAATTATTAAATGAATGTGTTCATAATTATTTAAAATTGGAAATAAATATTCCAAAGTGGCAATCAAAAAATACATTTAAAAATACCCACTAAAAAGAAAATGTAAATATTTCAAGACAAATGTAATTATTTCATGGTCCAGTGGAGGCGGAAAGGGACAAATTGAAATAACAAAATTTATCACATCAAAATTTATCAAATCACATACTAACGTAAGGTAGCCTTAAATCTTAGTCACAACTGCCCTTCTGGGTGGAAAAGGGCCCCGTACGATCAGCATCAGCCTTATGATGCAACTGTATAGAACCTACAAATACTTAATGATACACTAACACCCCCCCCCCCACACACACACACACACACGACAATGGAACATTTTTTTTAATCATGACGTCCTTTAAGGTAGCCGTACGAGCCTCAAAGGAACTGCAGGACACACCTGCACTTCTCTTAAGAGGTAGCCTCTTCTCTCTACCACACCTCCACAGGCTTACACAAACCTGCACCACCCGCATGGGTCAATCCCTACACCGGTGCATGTGATGGAGGCTTGAATGGTCGTCCAAATCAAGCTTAACTTTGAGCTGTTTTGAAAAGTTGAGGTCCAGTCTTAGAGGCACATGCATGAGTTCAAGTATCTGATGGTAATCTGTGTCTCATTCCAGGGTCTGAAAAACTTGACGGTGACGGAAGGCGAGTCTGTGACCCTGGAGTGCCAGATCAGCGGCCAGCCCGCCCCCGTCATCATGTGGTTCAGAGAAGACTACAAAATCGAGAATTCAATTGACTTCCAAATCAGTTATGAGAGCGGATATGCCCAGATGGTGATTCGCGAGGCGTTTGCCGAAGACAGTGGGCGCTTCACGTGCACCGCCACCAACCAGGCGGGAACCATCAGCACATCTTGCTACTTGCTTGTCAAAGGTGTCTATCCTGATGCATTTTTTAAAACAATGTTGGATTCCTTAGATGTGTTTCTGTTATAGGATAACAGATGTTATTCACTTTTAGGACAGTTGAGTTTAGGTCTTTGGTCTTTTGAAGGATCCACAGTCATCCCGGGTCTTTGTTTTGAATTTGTTGTTTGTTTCAATCAATCATACCTTTGTATGACTCATAAAACAAGTTTTATAGATCAAGTACATTTAAGCCAACACATATCCTTTCCAATGTCACACAGATTTGGTAAAACTTTGTGTGGTCAAAGAAATTACCCGACATCTATGTGTTGTACTCTCAGAGCTAAAAGTAATCAAAGACAAAAATGTTGTATGGATGCATAAATCTGTTCATTTTCTTTGCGTTGCAGTATCAGAGGACATTGAGAGCAGGGAGGAAACGACTCTGATAGAAACTGGAATGACGCAAACACAGAGGTGTGTTTTAAAAAACCTGCTGCATGGTTTACAACCCTGGAGGAGGAAACGGGTGGATGTTCTCAACAAACTCTTGTTTTTCCCTAGTTTTGCTGTTGAGACAAAGGAGCAGAAGGAGGTGAGCACAGGAGAATCTGAAGCTCCCTTCTTTATTCAAAAACCCACCGCACAGAAGCTGGTGGAGGGAGGAAGCGTCGTCTTTGACTGCCAGATTGGAGGGAACCCGAAACCCCACATCATCTGGAAGAAGAACGGCATACCGCTTACCACCGGATACAGGTGAGAAGCTGTGAAATACTAAAACACAAAGAATGCCAAAGCAAAAATATGTAATGAGGGGTTCCTTTTGTAGAAACAATCCAAAGTGACACTCAACATACACTTAGAAACTGCTTCGTGTGTATTCTTGCAAAATTTCACCAGCACTGCTTACTCCCAACATCTATCACCCAGCATCTTGTCCCAGTTATCACTGTCCGATTAGCCGCTGACTACCTGTAAGTTCTGATCGCTGGTTCTGATTTACAACGGGCCCTGTGACAAGCTGGCGGGGTGTACCCCAGCCTTTGCCCAAGAGTAGCCAGGTTAGGCTCTTGCAGCTCTGTTAACCCAAAAGAGACATAGCGGGTTAAGAGGATGGATGGATGGATGGATGGATGGATGGATGGATGGATGGATGGATGGATGGATGGATGGATGGATGGATGGATGGATGGATGGATGGATGGATGGACATTTACAACCACAAGGCTTTCACAAAACAGTCGTATTTGTGCAGAGATTAGATTACACACAGGTGGAGTCTATTTAGTCATTAAGTCAACACTGTCAGTGACCATCAGGCAATGTCTTTAGGCAATTGGATGCACTCAAAGAAAATGAGGCTGAATAACTGCAGTTCAGTTTTTATTTGTAAAATGTATAATTTCCTTTCCACTTCACAATTGGATGCCACTTTGTTGTGCTCTCTCACAAAAAATGTCAGTAAAACATACAGTATTTATGTTTGTGGTCACAATGTGAGAAAATAGGGAAAAGTTCAAGGCATATGAATACTTTTGCAAGCCACTGTATATTTCGTCCTTGGGCTGACATTTTTATCCAAATAAACTTACAGTTATGGTGTTTCACAAGCAAACACACCATACAAATGGTCAACAACAGGAATAGCCTTTTTCCCTCCAGCCTTTTTTTGTTTTTTGTACACAACTCATCTGTTATAAAACAGAACAAATAAATAACAGCAACAACTTTACACGGCTATCCTGTATGTTTTATGTCATTAGATATAAAGTTGCCTACAAAAAAGAGACTGGACAATGCAGGCTGGAGATCTCCATGACTTTTGCTGATGATGCTGGAGAATACTCCGTCTTTGCTAAGAATCCCCTTGGAGAAGCCTCAGCCTCCGCCAGACTTTTGGAAGAAGGTATCTGCATCTTTTGTCTCTTGTTTGCTACTTTCTTACCCAAATACATCTCTTAATTGGGGAAGGAAGGACATATGTCAGTTGTCTCTCACATGTTTGTGTTTTTGGAAACAGCGGAATATGAAACCTGTATGAAGCAGCAAGACGTGACATTTAAAAGTGAAGTAACAAGAACAACAACAGTGACCCAGGAGCCGTCTGTGGTCATCAGTCAGTTCGAGAAGGATCAGGAGAGAGTGACGGCCCCCGTGAGCTTTGTCTCTGAGACGGTAATTTCTTCTATGCATCTGTGACCTCGGATTCTCAGAATCCATGGTTCTTTCCTTACATTTAAAATATTCTTTCAAAATTTCTTGCAGGAATTCCTCATTTCTGCTTTTGAAGAGAGGATCATTCAGGAGATCGAGCTCCGTATCATGAGAATCTCCTACACAGAACTGGTGGTTGAGGATGGAGAGATGGCGGTGACTGTTGCAGAGGAGGAGGCAGTGCAACCGGCCTTTGGTACACCGGTCAAAAACTACCGCATCATGGAGGGAATGGGTGTTACTTTCCACTGCAAGATGTCTGGACATCCACTTCCAAAGGTACAAAGACATGTGTCTATATATCCAATGAGAGTTAGCTACAACTTCAGTTAAAAAAGAGGAAACGCGGTAGATACACTCACCGCCCACTCTGTTAGTACTGGGTTGGACCCTTCAGAACTGTCTTAATCCTTGATGGCTTCGGTTCAGCAAGGTACTGGAAACATTCCTCAGAGAGCTTGGTCCATATCGACACCACCAGGCTGAGCTGTTGAGACAAAGCAGGATAGATCCATGCTTTCATGTTGTTGATGCCAAATTCTGACCCTACAATCTGAATGTGGCAGCAGAAATGGAGACTCATCAGACCAGACAATGTTTTTTCCAATCTTTCATTGTCCAATTTTGGTGAGCTGTATGAATTGTAGCCTCAGTTTCCCATTCTTAGCTGACATGTGACATGACATGCACTGGATATTTTCTCTTTTTCTGACCTTTTTTTTGCAAACTCTAGAGATGGTTATGCATGAAAATCCCACTAGATCAATACTTCCTGAAATCATCAGACCAGCATTAAATGTTGTAGTTAAAATGATTTTCTGTCCTGTGTCAGATTGTCTGGTACAAAGACGGCCAGCGCATTAGACCCGGTGGTCGATACCAGATGGAGGTTCTTCACGACGGAAGAGCAAGCCTTCGATTGGCTGTGGTGCTGCCTGAGGATGAAGGCGTATACACTGCCTTTGCCACTAACATGAAGGGCAATGCTGTCAGCTCAGGGAAGCTCTACGTGGAGCCATCTGGCATTGCCACACCTCAGAGATACACTCCACAGCCATCAATGCAGAGGATCAGGTTAGTTCAAAAGTTTCTGACTATTATGCAACTGAAAAAGGAGACTTGTCACCCCTCTTATGTGGTCTGTAATTTATGTTTTAAAAAGAAGCCAATTTAAAAAGAAAAAAACCAAAGTTTTTGTCTGGCAAATTTGGTCTTCCTGCAGTGGGTTACGTTTTTGTTTACTCCACACAATCTTGTTACCACAGAGACGGTCTCATGTTTGCTACATGCTGAATGGCACTTTTGTCAAACAATTCTTTTAATTTCACAAATTCATCCTCATCGCTTTTGCTTTTTAGGTCCACATCTCCTCGTTCTCTGAGTCGTTCCCCGGGCCGTTCGCCCAGCCGCTCGCCCGGACGCTCACCAGCTCGCCGCCTGGAAGAGACCGACGAGATTCAGCTGGAAAGACTTTACAAACCGGTTTTTGTCTTGAAGCCATCTTCAATTAAATGCTCTGAGGGACAAACTGCCAGATTCGACTTGAAGGTTGTGGGCAGACCGATGCCTGATACATACTGGTTCCACAATGGTGAGGGGAACAAAGTTTAACCAGCTTAATCTTCAAATTTCTTTGTTTGTAAAGTTATATCATTCTCCTGTCTTTGAAGGACAACAAGTGGTAAACGACTACACACATAAGATAGTGATTAAGGAGGATGGTACTCAGTCCTTGATCATTGTCCCAGCTGTACCACAAGACTCAGGAGAATGGACAGTTGTTGCGCAGAACAGAGCTGGACGGACATCGGTTTCAGTAGATCTCTCTGTTGAAGGTATGCCTCATACACATTTGTTTCTCTACTCTGAAGCTTCCACGCAACTGATCCAATTTTCTTCACTTTTCTGAAGCACGTGAAAGCCTTGCTCGGCCTCAGTTTGTGGAAAAGCTGAAGAACATCACAGTAAAGCAGGGCACTCTGGTTGAGCTGGCTGTCAAAGCCATGGGAAATCCCATTCCAGACATTGTGTGGCTGAAAAACAGTGATATTATCACACCGCAAAAACATCCACATATCAGGTGTGTCCCGGACTTTAGAAACCACCCATCTTTGTCATTTTAACATTTCTTTTTACTGTATCAGTTGAACAATCAAGCAAACTTTTTTATTCTCCAGGATTGAAGGAACTAAAGGAGAAGCCAAATTCCACATTACCTCAGCTGCAGGCTCAGACAGCGCCTGGTACACCGCTACAGCCATCAACAAGGCTGGTAGGGACACCACCCGCTGTAGGGTTAATGTTGAGGCAGACCTCAGCGCTCCTCAGACTGAGAGGAAGCTCATTATCCCCAGAGGAACCTATAAGGCCAAAGAGATTGCACCACCAGAGCTGGAGCCTCTCCATCTGAGATATGGACAAGAGCAGTGGGAGGAAGGCGACCTCTATGACAAAGAGAAGCAACAGAAACCTCTTTTCAAGAAAAAATTGACTTCTATCAGAATGAAGCGGTTTGGACCTGCTCATTTTGAATGCAGACTGACCCCTATTGGAGACCCGACTATGGTAGTGGAGTGGCTGCATGACAGCAAACCCCTGGCTGCTGCCAACAGGCTGCGCATGGTCAATGAATTTGGCTACTGCAGCCTTGACTATGAAGTTGCCTATGCCAGAGACAGCGGTGTCATCACTTGCAGGGCTTCCAACAAGTTTGGAGTGGACCAGACCTCAGCCACTCTGATTGTCAAAGATGAGAAAGGCCTAGTTGAGGAAACGCAGCTTCCTGAAGGCAGGAAGGGGGCGTACAGGGTGGATGAGATTGAACGCATGGTTCATGAGGGAGGACCTGCTGGTGTTAGCGCTGATGAGGAATCAGAGAAGACAAAACCTGAAATTGTCCTGCTTCCTGAACCAGCTAGAGTGCTGGAAGGAGATATTGCACGATTCCGCTGCAGAGTTACTGGCTACCCAGCACCAAAGGTTAACTGGTACCTTAATGGACAACTTATTCGCAAAAGCAAGAGATACAGACTTAATTATGATGGCATTTATTACCTTGAAATAGTTGACACCAAATCCTATGATTCAGGTGAGGTAAGAGTGGTTGCAGATAACCCTTTAGGCACATCTGAGCATACAGTGAAACTGGAGATCCAACAGAGAGAGGACTTCCGATCAGTGTTGCGTCGAGCTCCAGAGCAGAGGGCTGCAGGGGTCCAGCAGGAATCTGGCAAAATTGGATTTGACGTTGTGAAAGCAGACCGACCAGGCGAGGTCCCACAGGACAGGGAGATAGTCAAGCTTCGTAAAGCACAGAGAGTATCCCATGAGAAAACTTCGGAGGAGTCAGAAGAACTGAAGAGCAAGTTCAAGCGCAGGACAGAGGAGGGCTTCTACGAGTCCATCTCAGCTGTAGAGTTCAAGTCTCGCAAAAGAGACGACTCCTATGAAGATCTTTTGAAGAAGACCAAGGATGACTTGCTTCATCGCATGAAAGAAAAAGAAGAATTAGAAAGGAAGAAGCTGGAGGAACAGGGCAAAATCACCATCCCCACCATCAGACCAGAAAGGGTCCAGCTCTCACCCAGCATGGAGGCACCTAAGATCTTGGAACGCATTTCTAGCAAGACCGTTGCTCCAATGGATGAAGTCCGTTTTCGAATCAGAGTTGTTGGAAGACCAGAACCTGAGTGTCAGTGGTTCAAGAATGGCGTTCAGCTGGAAAAGTCTGACCGTGTTTACTGGTACTGGCCTGAGGATCACGTATGTGAACTGGTTATCAGAGACGTCACAGCAGAAGACTCTGCTAGTATCATGGTTAAGGCCATGAATGTCGCTGGAGAGTCTTCGAGCCATGGCTTCTTGCTTGTCCAAGGTAAGTCACTCCTACTGTACAGAACACCATCATGTCTTGGTTTCTACAAAAGTCTTCTATCACATTTTCTCTCTTCAGCGAAGACAGCAATTAGTTTTTCTCAAAAACTTGCCGATGTCACAGCCAACGAGAAGGACACCATGATGACTTTCGAGTGTGAAACCAACGAACCTTTTGTCAAAGTAAAATGGCTCAAAAACAATGATGAGATCTTCTCAGGAGACAAATACAGAATGCATTCTGACCGAAAGGTCCACTTCCTGTCTGTGCTGATGATTGAAATGAGGGATGAAGCAGAATACAGCTGCGTGGTTGTAGAGGATGAGAATGTAAGGACAAGCGCACGGCTCCATGTTGAAGGTAAGTACCTTGAGTCCTCATTTATGGATACATTCCCACTTTGTTTATGGACTGAAATATCACATTAGTATGTCTCTGTCACCAGGTGCCCCATTGGAGCTAATCAAATACATGGATAATATTGAGGTACCAGAGACCTACGCTGGAGAGTTTGAGGTTGAGGTGTCCCGTGAGGATGCGGACGGCACGTGGTACTTTGGAGACATAGAGCTCTCTCCAAGCAATAAATATATCATGTCCTCTCGCCGTGGAAGGCACACTCTGTCCGTCAAAGATGTCAGAAAGGAAGACCAGGGGAAATATACCTTCATATGTGGGGATCTGAAGACCAGTGCCTCTCTGAAGATGAAATGTAAGTTTTCCTGAACTCAAATTACGTGTTGTAGTGTGATCAAGAAGCACTGTTTTTTTCTGATTTTATAGCTAGCTCTAACGTTTTGTTGCACAGTTTTAGTGGCTTCTTGGTTTCCATAACATATTTTGGTGAAAGCAAGTCTTTTTGTGGTCCTCAGTGCGCCCAGTGACACTCATGCAGCCCCTGGCAGATCTTACGGTATGCGAGGGTGACATTGCCCAGCTAGAAGTCAAGTTCTCCCAGGAAAATGTGGAGGGAGCATGGATGAAGAGTGGCCAGGCCATCTCTGCTTCAGACCGTGTCCACATCATTATCGACAAACTCGTCCACAAGCTGCTGCTGGAGAACGTCAGCAGAGAAGATGCTGCTTCTTACTCTTTTGTGGTTCCAGCTCATGACATTTCCACCTCGGGAAAACTCAACATTCAAAGTAAAGACAGAGAACATCGCAAAAAATATGAAACTCTTTCAACTCTTTTTATGACCGTATTTTGTTGTTTGTCTTTGCAGCTATTGACATCGTTGTGCCACTGAAGGACATCTCTACCATCGAAGGGACAAAGGCTGTCTTGGAGGCCAAGATCTCCGCCCAGGATGTCAGCTCTGTCAAATGGTACCACAACGACAAACTGCTGATGCCCAGTGATCGAGTCCAGATGGTAGCAAAAGGAGCAAAGCAGCGACTGGTCTTCACCAGGACCTACGCTTCAGATGAAGGACACTACAAACTGGTCGTGGGGAAGGTGGACACCAGCTGCAGTCTGACCATTGAACGTAAGATTTTTCCTCCTTCTGTCATGTCACCAAATTTTAGGGGCAGATTCCAACAACACTTGTATTTGCAGAAATTCAAATTGTAAAGCACATGGAGGACAAAGTGTGCTCAGAGTCGCAAAACGTAACTTTCAACGTGGAAGTTTCTCATCCTGGAATTGACCCAGCCTGGACCTTCAGAAACCAGCAACTCAAAGCTGGACCCAAATACAAAATGGAGTCAAAGGGTAAGGCCCACTCTTTGACGATCATCGACACCATGAAGGATGAGGAGGGCCAGTACATGTTTCACGCAGGGGAAAAGACATCCAGCGCCCAGCTCACAGTCTCAGGTATGTGTAGAATTTTGACAGACTTTCCTCTGTTTTTAACATATTGGCTCATAAATTAATTTATGGCTGATGGTATTCGCCCAAAGTTACATGCAATCCAAGCACATACAACCAAACACTGGCTGCATGTAAAGATGCACATTACTGCATTGCCCACACATATTTTACGTGCGTCCAAGGCTAAGTGTTGTTGTTGGTCACTCTTATTACCCTAGCCTTTCTGTGTGGCCAATACAAAAGTTTAGCACTGGCCGCACATATTTAGAAAATTAGGTGTGAACAGTCACTTTCCTAATTTATACTCATGAAGATTGTCAAAAACCTATTTATCTGTTTTGCTATAACATTCTGAGACATTTCTCATGGTGCCACCAGGTGGAGCTATTACACGACCCCTGCAGGATGTGACCGTCGCTGAGTCTCAGACTGCTGAGTTTGAATGCGAAGTTGCAAACGCCAACGCTGAGGGAAAGTGGCTGAAGGACGGCCAGCCCTTGGACTTCAGTGAGAACGTGGTGAGCGAGGTGAAGGGGGCCGTCAGGCGTCTCGTCATTGTCATCACCAGACCTCAGGATGTTGGAGAGTACACCTACCAGGTGGCTAACTCCAAAACCAGCGCCAACCTGAAAGTAGAGGGTGAGTCCCAGCTTTGTCCTTTCAAAGTAAAAGTAGATGAACAAAACTCCAAGTGCATTGAAGCAAGTTAACTTTGAAAGCTTTCTCTTGAGTTTTCTGTGAGCTCCAATGTAATTTAAAAAGCAGTTAAAAAGAAACCACAGATTTCTACTCGATACAATCAGGAGTTTCCAGGTTTTTACTTGTCAGTGTTGGGGAGAGTCGTTTTTTCTTGGGGAGTTGTTTCACTTGAGCTTGAAACTAAAATAATGGATATTGCCTTCAATGGCAAACAAACAATATTTTTCAAATTTTGTTACCTTAAATATAGTGTTGGTGCTTGTAAAGACGCTGATGAAAGTTTGTTTTCCTCAAAGTAGTTTGATACAAAGCTGTAAAACTAAAGCACTCATGAAGATTGTGTGTTTTTGCAGCTGTGAAGATCAAGAAGACTTTGAGAAACCAGACGGTGACAGAGACCCAGGAGGCCGTGTTCTCACTGGAACTCACACACCCTGACGTCAAAGGATCCCAGTGGATCAAGAACGGAGTCGAACTGCAGAACAGCGACAAGTTTGAGATTACCTCCGAGGGCACCGTCCAAACTCTAAAGGTGAAAAACTGCAACACTATGGATGAGACGGTCTATTCCTTCAAATTGGGAAAGCTGTCTGCCAACGCCAGACTCAACGTTGAGAGTAAGTGTGCATTCACCGAAAGACATGACGTGCTCCTTTAGAATCAACTTTAACTAAAGTCAATCTTTTTTGTGCAGCCATCAAAATTGTGAAGAAGATAAAGGACGTGACCTCACTGGTAGATGGCACCGCCTCCTTTGAGATGAGCCTGTCGCATGACAACGTCCCGGTCAAGTGGATGTTTAACGGCCAGGAGCTGAAGTCCAACGACAAGTGCAAGATTCTGTCGGAGAGAAAAGCTCACAAGTTGATCCTTCAGAACGTGGACAGCAGCAGCTCTGGAGAATACACCGCCGTGGCGGGACACCTGCAGTGCAGCGCCGTGCTCACAGTAGAGGGTAAGCCCCACTTTGATACCCAAGTGCACGGGAATGTGCTATCGATCTGAACAATCTTTAAAGTCCCATTCTGGTCATCCTTTGATCTATTTTGAAATAGTTCCCAATGGTTTTTTACTTATGATTATGTCTTTATTATCAAGAATCAAGAATCAAGAATTTTATTTGTCACATACAAAGTTATATTTAGCAAATACAACCAGTAGTGAAATGTACGCCAGGTCCGCTCCGTGGACAGTGCAAATAATTAAGGAAAACAGCACAGATGAAAATATACATAATATACACAATTAAAGCTATGTAAAGATGAAATAAGAAAAAATGTGTATTGTAAAATTAAATATAGAATGCAAAATAATGTGCATGAATGTAAACTGTAGACTTAGATAATTAAGATACACGTTTAGGGTTTAAGAGCCTGATGGCCTGGGGGTAGAAGCTCCTCCTGAGTCTCTCGGCCTTTGCCATCAGGCTACGGTAGCGCTTACCAGATGGCATCAAAGTCAAAGTATGATTACTGGGGTGGGTGGAGTCTTTGATTATTTTTGCAGCTCTACTTCTGCAGCGTTTGAGGTAGATGTCCTGCAGAGAGGGGAGAGCAGACCCTGAAATGCGTTCAGCTATGCGCACAACTCTCTGCAGGGCTCTTCCCATACCACACTGTGATACACTGAGTCAATACACTTTCTATAGCACTGGAATAGAAGGTTTCCAGGATTGCTGGTGAGACCCTGAATTTCCTCAGCTGTCGCAGATGGTACAGTCTTTGCCTTGCTTTATTAACCTGTGTTTGAATGTGAGTAGTCCATATTAGCCAAAAAGAAAAAAAACCTGTGTCGTTTTCTAGGAAAGGGTTTCTGCAGATCGGCAGTAGTTCATTAGAAATTCACCTCTGGGTTGAGGGCAGAACTGTAAGCCCACCCCCACTTTCCATCATCTATCTGTTTACATTCTATCTCACAGCCCCTCACAACCCCATCCTAACATTACCACTGCAACAAAAATAGCTAGTAATATATTGTTATCCAGGCGTATCCGAATCCGTCTGCTCCCGATTCACAACGGTTTCAATAAAGGAGTACTCAGAAATGCAATTGTACGCTTAATATTTTAATATATTTCCTTCATCATCAGAAAAATGCCACAATAACATGTTCAAACACCAAAAACACAATTTTCATCAAAGTGGGTCTTTAAAGATGTTTTAATGTGATCTTTTTTTTAGCTGAAAATTGAAAACACAATAGAACTGCTCAAAAAGGTTATTTATTTTAGATTTTATGTAGAATCAAAGAACGTAGTTGCAAAAAATATGTAAATGTTATTTTTGATGTTTTGAATGAAATGTATACGTTTTAATTTGTTTTACATTTTAAATGAACAAGTTAACAGTCAATTTAAAATTAGTAATCAACATTTCTATACGTTACGTCTCTGTTGGTGTTTTCTTGAGTTCTTTAAAAATTATAATTGATTAATTATTAATTTATTATTAATTATTAATAAATTATTTTCATTTAATTTGAATTAATGTATTTCTAAAATTGTCTTTTTTAGCTCTGCGTGTCACAAACCCCATGAAGAGCGTGGAGGTCCCAGAGACCCAGGTGGCCACATTCGAGTGTGAGGTCTCCCACTTCAACGTGCCGTCCACGTGGCTGAAGGACGGCGTGGAGATCGAGATGAGCGAGAAGTTCAGGATTGTTGTTCAGGGGAAACTGCACCAGCTGAAAATCATGAACACAAGCAGAGCCGACTCTGCAGAGTACACGTTCATCTGCGGCAACGACCGAGTGTCTGCAACTCTTACTGTCAACCGTAAGATCGTAACCTAGCTTCAATTTTCAACATGTATAACTAACAAAGGTTTAAGTTTTAGGGTCATAACTAAATGTTTTAGCTATGGGATATTAGCAGCACACATGCTTATGGATTTTCTTTAGTTGCAATTGAGTGAAAATGCAAACTGATTTTATTTTAGGGGCATTTATGTGCTTTGTGGGGGTAGAAAAACCTGCGAGGGTGTTTGATCTGTAATCCACACGGATTCCAGGGCTCATATTACACATTTGACTGAATTTGACTCGCTCACTCTTTTATTCAAAAATGTGAAAGTCACCTTCATGGTTGCGGCTGAAAGTATTTTTGCTAAATCTTTCCTACAGACAGGTATCAGAATGTTTCCAAATGTGCAGTTAGACGTTGATAAGAATTCTTTTTAGGGTCAGTACCAATTATTAGTAGTCAGGAAGGCCAATAACAGAATTTAGATACAAACACCAACAATTACGCTGTTTGTTTAAAAAAACAAGTAAATAAAAACAACCAAATGGCTTCTTTTCAGGGAACCTCGGATTGACACCAGGGGTTGGACTGGCAATATGTTTACTTTTGTGCAGTATACAACTGTGCCAATTTGGTCCACAGCCTTCTGCTTTATTAATCAAAATCATTGAATACAAATAAAAAAAATGCTTACTTTCCATGCAACAGCAGGGGGCGCTAACTGAATAGGATTAGCATTTACAAGATGAAACCTGTTTTTTCTCATTAAACAGGCAAAACAACCAACTTTACAAACAGCATCCCATATACATGGTGCCCTGAAATTTGATCAAGTATGAAGTAAATCAAGTAAACAATTTGTGAAACATTTGACTTTTATATCATCATGTGTCCCAGTTAACCTTTTACCTTCAAAACCAAGGCAAAAATAAATAGACATATATAATTATTCCTTCATCTTATTGCCTTTGGGAAGGAAAACACAGTTTTTAATAACAATTTTTCTAAATTTCCCCACCGTTTGGTTGAGCTGGCAGTGCAGCACGAGATTGTCGTACAAAAAGCAAAGTTGTTCCCAGTTGTCTCCAACCAAGCAGCTTCTCTTGGGCCATTGACTGTATATGAGAACTCGCTTTCCTAATAGGCAGTACCCGCTGCTCCCAAAAAAAGTGAAATCCCATAGACATCGAGAAATAAACAGTTTTTAATCAGCCATCTATTTCTCAGACTAATATGTTTGACATGCTGTTCACCTTTCGGCATGTCCTTCTGGGTGTGCCGGTGGTCTGGCGGAGATTTTTACTATAGATGCTCTTCCTTACACATCCCTGTGTTTTATCCAGGCTGGGGACCGGCACGGGGGACCCAGATTTAGGCCCCTTGTGGCTTTATAGTTAGGCAGTAGCACGAAAGGTCTGGCGATTCGCACTGAATGAAGCTCATTGCGTACCCACGGAATTGAACCCTGATTTCCCATGTGCCAATCAGATGTCTCAATAAAAGTAGGTGGGCTTACATCGAACGTGCAAAGCGTTTGATTCAGTAGAAGGTGTGTGACCCTCTAACATGCTCCCTCCTAATTGGAGAGAGTGCTATAGAAATGAGATTCTGACCAATCACGGCTTACTGGCATCTGCTTCCAACATGGCGACTGACATATAGCAGAAAATGACTTCATCTGGTTGGAACAGAAGGAAAGGCATTTACTGTGGGTGATGTCACACTCGCTCAGTCCGGTTCTCTAATACAGTCAATGTCTTGGGCTCATGAATTGCAAAGATCTCTCTGAAGATGCGCTCACTCGAGGCGGATTATTGTGGTGTGCAAAGAATCTTTCTTGCCAGTTTGTGATTCGCTTGGAGCCTGAGCAGAAGAGGGTGGGGCCTTAGTTAATACCAGCTCGAAGATATTAACTAAGCTGTTTTGTATTTTTCAGTATGGGGAAGACAACACTTTTTTTTTTATTGTGCGCAATAGACTACGCTATAAGACATTGGCGTTGACGTGTTAAAAGTAACAGCCCTAGTTTCTAGTAGTGTGACGTAGACAAGAATGCATGATTTGCATAACTAATCAGGGGAACAATGCTGGAGACAAGAGGCAAAATAAGATAATCAGCCCATCAGATTAAGAAAAAGGCAGATGCAGAAATACATCTAAATAACAAAATACAAAGAAAAATACAAACCCAAAACATTTACGAACCAGGCTACTGATTGTGTTTCATATGTCATATTAGCTTTCTATAGCGACTCAAAATGTCTATAAAGACCACCAAGATGAACGCCAGAAATAGACTACAACATAGACACAGCACCATGGAGGATGTATGATGTCTACCACACACAGAATTGCCCACTTCTAGAACCTTTACTTGTAAATGAAGACAGTGACTTTAGACTTGAAGTCTCTCAGTCTCAATGAAATTGTGTTGGTCCAGCATAAATAAAGGATTCTGAAAACATAAAATAATGGACTCCTTTTAAACTTTATTTTCAACCACCAGAGAACAAACATGAGGTCACGAGTGCCCTTTACATTAAGGCATAGCTACTGCCAGCCTCAACCTATGTTTTTTCAGTGCGTTTATGTCAGATCTGGACACTAAAAAATGACAGACAACTTTGAAATACACTAACTATTCAATGGAAAGTGAGGACACGTAACAAATATGTCAAAAACGCATGAAAAGTTATTAAATAAAGCCTTCCATTCTAAGCTTACGTTGAGTATGTTAAAGGCACGCCATCAACCTCAGTTTGTGTTCAAACGCCTTCACTACTCACAACATACTGCACTTTATAGTGGATGTGGCATTATGTTGTGCTGTCCAAATCGACAATTCCAAATCGAGTGCCATTGAAATTTCCCAGAAATCTTTGCGACAAACAACTTTTGGAAAAAAAAAAAGTATTTTAATGTAGTTTCTTTTTTTTATAAATCATCCATGTTTTCATCAGAACACAGTAGATATATAAATACTTTGTATTTATTAAGTTTTTAGTTTGTGAATTTGTGGACGTCAAAATTGCTGCTAATAAAAAGAAAAGAACACAGTAGTTGGCATGGTGTCTTAATTGCTTTTAAAATCCAGGGCACAAGATAGTCCCACACTATAGTTTTTTAGCCGTTACTGAGAGAATTCAGACATAGCCTCAGTTTACATGTGATTGCGCAACCTAACGTGCGTCAGGATCTCTGTGCTCCGTCACCTTGCAGTCTACAGTAAAATACACAAAAAACAGCAACTTTGAGTTTAAAAATGTTTCATATTACAAGAATTGTTCATGTAAATTACATTTATAGCTTGGATAAATAATAATTTAATATTAGTACACATTGTGAACATTGAACACACATTCCTGGTATGTTGTCAAACAGCAGTATTTGGGTTGGCTACCCTTTACTAAAACATCAGAAAAGGTTATAGTTGGTGCCACCGCCTAAACTGGAACAAGTAGAAGTGAAATGTTTTTCATGCCTCCTGTCCTTTTTGTCCTGCAGCTGTCCTGATCACTTCCATGTTGAAAGACCTGAACGCTCAGGAGCGTGACACCATAACCTTCGAAGTCACCGTTAATTATGAGGGAATCTCGTACAAATGGCTGAAAAACGGGGTGGAGGTGAAGTCATCGGACAGATGTCAGGTCCGCACGCGACAGCTCACGCACTCGCTCAGCATTCGCAATGTTCACTTTGGGGACGGAGGCGAATACCAGTTTGTGGCTGGATCTGCTGCCACCTCTGCTAACCTGTTTGTTGAAGGTAACGTCAAGCTCCACAAAAGAAATGGAAAAGGAAGAGTTTACAACAAAATAAAAAACCAAAACTGCTAAAAGAAAGAACAAAATCAAAGGAAATTCTTTCTGTTTACAGCTCGCCTGATAGAGTTCACCAAGAAGATTAAGGACATAAAGATCACAGAAAGGAAGAAGGCCATTTTCGAGTGTGAGGTTTCTGAGCCAAACATCCAAGTGATGTGGATGAAGGATGGCCAGGAGCTGGACTCAACTGAGGAAAGGTCAGTCTGTTGTCTTTACGATGCATTAACAAAGTTATCCTGCTCTTGCATGAGCTAAAGCTCTAAAGAAGGAACATTTATCCTTACATAATTTACATTACTGTGTGCACAGATATGTAGTCACAGCAGAGAAGTTTGTTCATCGCCTCATGATCCAGACCGTGCGAATGTCTGACTCCGGCGAGTACTCTGTAGTCGCTGGATCAAGCGTCTCCAAGGCGCAGCTGACTGTGGAGGGCCGTGATATTCGAATCTCTGAACCTGCTGAACGAGAGATCACAGTAAGATGGCTTTGCATTATAATAGCTCAACTTGATTGAACCTGGTAGACATTTAAATATGAATTTAAAGGATACCTTTACTGTTTTGTTTGTGTCTGCCATCTGCCTCGACTCCTCCCCTTTTTTCTCGCAGGTTCTTGAGAAACAGAGAGCCACCTTTGAGTTTGAGGTGAACGAGGATGACGTGGAGGGCCGCTGGCTGAGGAACGGCGTTGAAATCCAGGTCTCCGTGGAGGAACGGTTCAGTTACACAGCCATCAGAAAGCTGCACCGCCTCACCATCTCTGAGACTTACAGGAGCGATGCTGGGGAATACACCTTTATCGCCGGCAAGAACAGAAGCACCATGCACCTCAGAGTCAACAGTAAGTCTGTCAAGGCAAAACAACAAGGCTGGAGCAAAACCTTTGTGTATGAAATACATAGATATATTAATTCGCTTTGTTAAACTCGATCAAAAATCATGTAAATAACATTTGGATATATTTAAAGTGTTTTAACACGAGATCTGTTAAATAACGCCAGAACGACCGTAACTCTAACTACTTACGCAGTTAAGGTTATTGAAACAGATGTAGATGTGAAGAAATGCAGCTTTGTGCTGATAAGCAACGCTACTTTAGAACTGCTTTTTCATTGATTGTGGAAACATTTTGCTAATGTAAAGTGTTGCATGTCAGAGCACAGCTGCTTTTCTCAGAATCTGTTGCTATTGTGTTAATTGCATAAATGGTTGAAGAGTTACGATACTTTAAAGAGCGTAAACACTGGAGCTTAAGCCCCATGGTTATATAGTTAGTTTGTGGACTAAAACTAACAGTGATTACATTTCTAATTAGCACAATTAAAAATAAATGTCTAGTTTTTGTCTGTCCAGATTTTTGTCTGGTAGAAGGTTCAGCTAGCATCTTGAGATCTCATCGTTAGCTCTTCAAACTAACCAACTAAATGTTATTTTTTAGCAACAAAGTTATTGCTCCAAAACTAGACTAAATAAAATTAGCACGTTTTAAATTAAGTTTTAAAAAAATGACAACTGTTAAATTTAGCAGGTTGCCTTTAATCTGCAGATAGAATTTTATTCATAGAAACAAATCAGAGGTTTTTTTTTATGTTAATAAAAAGTTATTGATTCTATCCTTTCGACTTCTCAGTCCCAGAGCCACCTCAGATCCTTCGTCACATGGAGCCCCAGTCTGTGGAAGCTGGGAAGCCCGCCCGCTTTTCGGTGCAGGTGAGCGGCGTTCCACAACCACAGGTCTTCTGGTACAAAAACTCTCAGGCTCTGTCCCCGGGATTTAAATGCAAGTACCTCCATGATGGCAACGAGCACACGTTGCTACTGATCGAAGTCTTCCCTGAGGATGCTGCCGTTTACAACTGTGAGGCCAAAAACGATTACGGCACTGCGACGAGCACCGCCTCCCTCAACGTTGAAGGTAAGCTGAAACCATTTTGGCACAGACTCCCAGGAGATCTGAAAGTACAGGAGACATTTACATTCTTCTCTGTCTATTGCAGTGACAGAAGTGGTGTCTCCAGACACAGCGGCTCCTGTTGCTCCTCCTGTGATCATCTCACCCATTGCTGACACCTCAGCCCGTGAAGGAGAACCAGCTCGATTCCAGTGCAGAGTCCGTGGAGACGGTAAGATTATGTTGGTCTTTGTCATTGAGAGCAGGTGGAGAGCTAAACTAGTCTTTAAGTCTTTTGTAGTAAAAAACAGAAGTTGATGTATGTTTTTGGTATTTTGAGTCAAAACTGGAGCGAACCTTAAACTACCCTACACTCAGCAATGCATGTTCAAACAGTCACTTCCAATGACAAGTCTATGTAAGCGCCTTTCAGGCTTCTGCGTTAAATTACACATAGGATGTTTCTACAACCGTTTTTGGTCTCTACATACAAAACGCGTGGCCAATGAACACGCTTTGCCGGCTAAACCAGGTCAAAACTTTGACCAATCAGGGTTTGGTAGAAATGAATGGATTTGGTTCATCTTGTGAATGTAAACACACCATTAAGCTTAATGACATCTGTGTTGTTCAAACAAAGATAAAGCAAGGTTACTTGCTTCATCTTAGCGCCACAGAACACCGTGGACTAAACTTGCCTTTCAGGAACATCCATTTAGCCTGTTCTTGAACGCACGTCAAATTACCAGTGCACATGTAGCTTTAGGAACCGATGATTGATGCTTTGGTTGTCTGTTGGTGCAGACGTGAGGATCAGCTGGTTCCACAAGGACAAGGAGATCAAGCAGTCGGAGTTCTTCAGGATGTCTCAGTTTGACGACAGCTGTCAGCTGGAGATCTCCAGAGTTTATTCCGAAGACGAGGGGGAGTACACCTGCGTGGCCACAAACGACGCCGGGAGAGTGTCTTGCTCAGCCACGCTCACACTGGACGGTAAGTTTTTACCCCCAAAAGTAACCAGAAGCCAACACCTGCAGTAATCTGAAAAATATATATAAATAACACACACACCCTCCAAAGTTAATTAACACTTTGGAGGTTTTTGTTTTTTAAGGTTCGTCCAGAGTGTTATGTTGGGATAGATCATCTTAATTCTATTTCTAGTCATTTAAAGAGTTTGTGTTTTTTCTATTGTCACACATCATTTTGACTTAGCAGTTTGTATCTCTGATAAAAATGTGCTGTTTTCTTATGAGGCTGTCACAATCAGGACTGTGGATCTTTGCTTAGGTGTGGATCCGGTTTGGTCCATCCAGATCAAACCATAACTCTTCCTATTTAATGTAGTATGTTTGAATGGTTGCTACATTTATGCCTGTTTACTGGAGTTATGAACATTAAAATATGTAATTATTCGTCATCAGTTAAACCTTTATTAAGAACAGGAGATTAGAATAAATAAAACCAAACACATTAAAGCAGAAAGATTTAGAAAGATAGAAATACTTTAAAAAGTTTTTCTTTCAACATAAACATCACTGTCGTTTTGGATTATTTAACAAGAAATGAAATGAAAATGTTCTCCAAAGTTTTTCATCCTTAAAGTTTAGCTGACTGTAGTTCCAGTAGATGACAAGAAGACAGTAAATTAAGACATAGCAACACCTCCATAAAAATGGAAACCCTGACAGTTCTTTCATTAAAACTGACAGCAGTGTTTCCAACTGACGTGTTTTATCAACTGACTTGAATTGATCTTTATAATTAATACAAAAAAAAACTCCCGCCACTTTAGATGAACAATTTATTAATGCATCTTAGAACTGCTTCTCCACCTTGCTGGGAGACAGTCACATGACGTCACATAAATTATCAGAAGTTTTGTAATATTCCTAATGAAATATTCTTTTTTTTTAACTCAAATTGTTTACTATACAGTTGTAACTTTAAAAATAAGAATCTTCACCGACACTTTACTTTGAAATTGTATTTACTTCTGGTGACATTAGCGCATTCAAGTTAATTAAGTTTATATACTTAAAATCCAGCATTTTCTGCAATTTTAGAGCCATAAATTACATTATTTAATCCTGTTCTTCTTTTTTTTTTTTACTATTTTTATAAAGCTTGCAAATTCAGCAATCTTGGACATCAAGAATATTCATACTTATTTTTGGAACAGATCCCAAAGATCGGAGTATTCGGATACTTGTTACAACCCTAATTGGACACGCTGGCAAAACAATTTCCCCTTTAAAAAAAAAAAATAAATAATTAGGCACTTGTGTTTTTTCTGACTTACACATTTTCATGATGAGAAGCAACATTCTCCAACAACCTGGTTTGTCCTGCAAAATCAATCAAGTGTTAATGAGAAAAATGAGAGGGAAAACAAAAAAACAACATCACACCTGCCTTTTTTCAGGGGAAATACAAACTCCGAGCAGTCATCCAGAGTCTCAGTGGCATGTCTCCACCAGCCTCACCGGCCTAAAGAAACCTGCCATCAGCCAAAAGCCATTTTTCACCCAACCAATCACAAGCTGCGTGGTGCCACATGGGGAGGTGGCTCGATTCCACGCACGAGTGTCCAGCATGCCAAAGCCAGAGATTAGCTGGTTCCACAACCGGCAGCCTGTTTTCCCCAGTAAGAACGTGGTGTTCCACTTTGATGAGGTGACGAGCACCGCCACACTCATCATAGTGGACGCCTTCTCTGAGCACGCTGGACAGTACACGTGCAGGGCGGCCAATAATGCTGGAGAGGCCGTGTGTTCAGCCACCCTTACCATAACCAGAGAGGAAGAAGGTAACAGCCGTTTGGTGCAGCCAGACTCAATCCCTTGTCCCTCCTGAAGACTCATTTCCTATCCTAAGACACTTCTGCTGTATGGAGGCACTGTGCTGCGAGAATGTCCCCAACAATCTTACCTGTCAGGTTTTAGCACTTTTCTTTAGAAAATATATTAAATTTACTCTAAATCGATGACTGAAAGATTAATGTCTATCTGAAGGTAAAATACAGCTATAAGATGGTAAGTTAGACAACAAAAACTTACATTTTTAGATAAAATAATGAGGATCTCATTAGCAGGAGATCCTGTTTGCGACATATTTTTGCCAAAAATACACAGAACCTGTTTGGGACATCCCGCCATCTTCCACCAACTCTGACTAACCTCACAAAGCTCTTTATCTTGTCTTTAGTTTAAATCCTTGGAACCGTTTCTCCTCCCGACCACACCTCCTTCATCACTTCTTTCCTCCTCAGCCTTTTAACATCCACAGAAGAATCTTTTCGTCTTCTATTCCTTCTCATTTATGTTTTGGAGTGTATCACATCTGACAAATGTCATAACGATCTTCTTTTGCAGACACTATTGTGTTTAGTTTTGTTTATTAACAGTAAAAAATGTTGATATGTTTCACATAAAAACCAGGTTAAAGCTTTTCAGTTAAATCTAGAAAATACACAAGTAGACAATATTTGTTGGTATCTCTCAGTAAATGAAGCTCACAATGGTCACAGAAATAACTTGAGTCTGACAAAAGTTATAATAAAAAAAAGTTTTTTTAAAATTTTTATTGTGAAGCAACTTATACAAAATAATGAAACAGGCCGGGATAAAAATAATGATACCCTTAACTTAATATTTTGTGACACAACCTTTTGAGGCAATCACTTCAATCAAACGGTTCCTGTAACTGAAATGAGACTTCTTTGCCTGTTGACAGGTATTCTGAAGGATGCCTTTTTCAGGCAGCATGTTTTAGCTGCTTCCAAAGATGCTCAACAGGTGTTAGGTCAGGGCTCATAAGGCCACTTTAGTATCAAGGGCAGAAAAGCCTAAATGCAGGCAGAAAAAGTTGTTGAATGCTGACACAACCAAACACACTACAATTTTTTTTATTTACTTACAAAGGGTTGCATGACTTTCTGAACTTTCTTAATAACTTTCTTTCTTGGTTTAATTTTAAATGAAGGACAGCTGAAACCTGCAGAAGATCAAACAACTTTTGGGGTCTAGATTGCAGGGTGGGGGGATGTTGAAATCACTTATCAGACCGCTGCTGGCTTAAAACTTCTTTGTATAAAAGTCACTGGGAACACAAATGTCTTCTGTGGGAACGGAAATGAATTCTAACCCGATCTTTCCTTCACAGCAGCTCAAGTGAGGGAGCAGATTGAAGCCACCATCGAGCAGGAAGGGAGAGGTAAGACCGCTGTTGAAAGTGCCGACTATCACCACACTTGAAAGAACGAGTTAAAAAGGGACAGTTTGAGCTGAAACCTGTTGGATTCCTCAAACGTTTCTGTATAAAAGTAGTCTGTCAATGGGCAACTCTGATCCAAGCTGTGGTTTTTCATGTGAGAAAAGTGCAGAGGTCCTGGTAAGAGGAAGTAATGTGCAGGTGCATGTCATATGGTTTGGATGGATTACAGTTGTTCTGCAATCACAGACCACTTTTCATGTTCTAAAGTCTAGCTGTCCCTCTAAATGTCCAGAACTTGCATAGTCGCATGAGACCATTATCTGTTTTGATTAAAAGAAAAGGTACCCTTTTATGTGCTTTTATTTTGATGATGTTCCGTGGTTTCCTGCAGGAGACCATCAAACTTGCTTGTACCAATTTTTTTTGACTCTTTGCATCCAGACGATCGTTTGGCATGAAGGTCCTTCTGATCACTGTCCAGAAAAGGTGCAGGATGTGTATCTTTTAAAGTTTTTTAAAGATTTTACATTTCCTTTAAAATATATTGAGGTCTACTGCATCTGGAACTGAACTCCTTCCTCCTGCAAAATATTTCCTGGCCTGGCTTGCAGATAGTGGGATGTGATTCCTGTGGTTTGCTTTCCAAATAACATCAGTAAAACTATATTAGTTCGAATAAACGCCTTCTCACCCCAATTTTACAGCTTCATTTTGTTTAATGTTCTGGAATATAAGTTCTGTACTTGAGAGCTTGTGCACTATTCATTTCCTGCTAAGGATTAGAAAGGGCGTTTATTCCACTCTCTCTGCAAGTCAGGTAAGGAACGTTCCGGCACAGAGCAAATCTAAAAAGAAACCAAGCGAATGTTGGCCATTTTCCATATTGGAAACATGCTTTTTTAATAATAATAAAATAATTTATGTTTTGAAGAAATTTCCACAGACGATGGATCAAAACTTCCTGCAGGTTTCTAATAAAAAGAATCAAGTCTTGCGTTTATTCGAACAAATATGGTGAGTGCATTTATTTTTTATGGCATTGTGTCTCCCAGCATGCATTTAATATTCCATTAATGATGATTCAAATCCTTTTTTCTTTCCATTTACCACTGGAAGCTCTGTCGGTCTGACGGTTGTCTGTTTTTGTTTGCAGAGGGGTTTTGTCATGATAGCAAAGAAGAAGCACCACTTGGCGCCGCAGGACTCGCCAGTGCTCGCCAGCTCCGTGGAGCCTTCTCCGACACGGAAGACTTCATAGATCAGGGCCTTGTGTCAGCTAACCGTTGCTTAAGTAGAACATCTTCCATCAGCTCCTGGACAGAAAATATAAAACCCTCTTTTACCAAGAAACTTAAGTTTCAGTCAGTGTTGGAGGGGGAACCGGTTGAATTGAAGTGTAAACTTATTGCTTGTCCTCCACCATCCATCCTTTGGTTTCACAATAACAGATCTATTCCTAAAGAGCGTAGACGCAGGATTTGTACTGAGAGCAGAATGCACATTCACAACACCAGTCTGGTTATTGAGAGTATCAAAGACAAGGATTCTGGCAGCTATAGGGTAATGGCCATAAACTCAGAGGGCTCTGCGGAGTCCACAGCGTCACTTTTGGTTTCTCTGAGGGAAGAGCAGTCTGCTAACTACCTGGGCTTCGTTCGGCGTTCTGTTCAAGCCCATGAGAGCGCAGACAACATGGCAGAGCAGAGAAAGGAACAGAAGTTTAGGGTTGATCTCAGGTGTGTTGGGTCCCCATTCGACAAAATGTCTAAAGTCCATCAGGGCAGATCGCGGTCCAAGAGTGCTTTGATGCGTACCGTGTACTTCAAGTCTAGCACTAGTCTAAAAGAGGTTGAAACAGAGAAGGAATCCAAACGTTTGGAGACGGCATCTGAGCGTGCGCCCTCACCTCCACCTATGTTTGATAAGTCTGAGCGCTTCAACGACAGGTTCAGTGACATCTACTGCTACCGGCGGTCTGGCGCCAGATTCAGTGACAAGTTGAGCGACCGGTGCAGTGATAGATACAGTGAAAGGTTCAGTGACACAGAGAGTCTCCACAATGAGGTAAGAACAAAGCTTACCTCACTGCAAAAAGCTGTCAAACACAAGAAGAGGCTTTCTGTCTGCACCATGTCCTCATCGGAGTTTGAGCTGGAGTCTGTTGCTAGTGAGTCGAGCTATGCAGAGTACGCGGAGAAGCTCAGGGCCAAGCCTGCTTCTTTGTCTGATGTTCAGCCTTTTAATAGACCTCTTGACACAGTTGACACTCCGGGAGAAGTTTCAGCAAAAATGTCTGCTCGCCCTCGCACAAGGCATTCATTTGAACCTCAATCTAGAACTAGGGCAATTCAAATGCTGAGAGGTGAGTTAGTTGAAACCATAACGCCACTGGGAGAAAGAACAACCGAGAAATCATACTCAGAGACCATAGAGGACAGAAAGACTGTCTCCGATGTGAGACAAAAGCAGATGAAAAGTGAATTTCCTACGGTTATCATTGATCAAAAGGTGGATGCTACAAAGACAGATGATGAGCCAAGTTGCACAAAGGTCTTGGAAAGCGAAATCTGTGCTTCAAGTGGGAAGTCTGGTGGAGTTGTGCCAGCTCAAGAGGGGATGTCATCGTTTGCTGGGCCAAAGCCAGTTAGAGAGAAGTTACTTCATGAACAGGTTTCTCGAGAAGTTGCTGCAATGGCTGGAGAAGTTTATGAGGATGTGGGTACAGGGTCTTTGAGGGCTCACTATGAGAAGAGTCTGGAAGCTGACCGAAGAGAGTGTGAGGAGAAACTTCTTGCTCTGAGAATAAGAAAATGGCAGCAAGGGAGTATATTGCCAGAGGAGGAGGAGTTTTATCCAGAAAAGGATCTACCAATGCCAGCTGAGGCCCAGGATGAATCGCCCACAGTAAAGTCGAGATTGATAGACTCCGAAGCTGCAAAATCCCTGGAAAGGAAGTACAAAGCAGAAGTGGAAAGTTCTGTTTTTATTGCACCAAACACAGAATCAACAGAAGCCAAATTTAAAGAGACAGAAGTAGAGGCACTTCACGGCCTAAAATCAAAATCTCCCAGGATAAAAGCAAGATCAGCAGAAGTGGAAATAATGACAGAAGACAGGCTCATAGAGTCACCTAGATCCAGGAAATTGGCCAAAGAGACGTTCCCTAGTGATGAACCACAAGGTACTGAAGTTGAGGAGTCTTTGAGAATGCACTATGAGAGGAGCCTGGAGGCAGACCGGATGGAGTGTGAGGAAAAACTGCTTGCCCTGAGAATCAGAAAATGGCAGCAGGGAGTGCAAATGTCAGAAGAGGAGACATTGTACCCCGAAGCAGGTTTGCCAGTGCCAGATGTGGCATCTCTGGATGTGGCACCTGTGGGGCAGCAATTAGTGATGGAGAAAGGATCGCCTGTGGGAGTTACACCTGAAACAATAAAAGGACCAGAAAGAGCTGAGGAGAAGCAAGCATTTGCCCCTCTGACCAACAAGGGATTAGAATGTCAAACTAGAGAACTGAAAAAGGAGGGATCACCAACACTTAGACAAAAATCTCCTAGATTAAAAGAAAGGCCTTTGGGATTAGAGTCACCTTCAACCAAAGAGAAAATGCTGAAATCACAAAAACAAGAGCTTCAACTCTCCATGGAGAACCTCTCTGAGCTGAAGAACGAAAGTGAAATGTTTGCCAGTGAAGAGGAGGCCCTGGCCCAGAGAATAATGAAATGGCAACAGGATGTTCTGATGGAACAAGGACAGGTTGTGAAACTAGAATCGGACTGGGGGGAAGCTTCTTCTCAAGTCCCAAGAGACCTGGATTCTGGAAGAAGCCTCAGTGATCCTTCTGTTTCACAGTCGCTTCAGGAACTGGCTGTCGCAAACAGCAGGAAAATTTCTGTAGTAAAGGAAGCGGAGGAAAACCTGCCGCTAAGCCACTCGGCTCCTGCTGGCTTCCAAGATCCGGAAGGGGATGTTTTGCAGTGGTCTCCTGACAACCAACTGCCAACTGAAGGCCGGGAAACCAGGCTAGAGAAAGATAGTGAATACTTTGTAAGTGAGGAGGAAGCCCTGGCTCAGCGCATCCTAAAATGGCAACAAGATGGTGCCGAACCAGAAGAACTGGAGTCTGAGTGGGCTTTGGACAATCAAAGCAAATTGACAGATTCTAGATTGATACAACAAGCCCAGGTTTCTCCGTTTCCTGATGAACTACATCCCAGTTTTCCAACACCACACACAGTTGTTCCTGAAGAAACCCCTACACCAGCAAAACCTTCACCTCTTCACAGCTTTAGGACAGAGGTCAGAGAGGATAAAGCAATAAAAGAGGGGATTGTTGCTATGAGAGGGACTAAGGAACCGAAACAAGAAAGGAGTCCAGAAGGTTCAAAGACGGAGAGAAGAGGGGAAGATTCTGTAAGGTCAAGACAGAGTGGTATAACAGAGAAGGAAAGCTTTGAGAAAAGAACAAAAGAGAGAGCTGTTGAGGAAACAAAGGTGACAGACACTGCTAGTTCTAAGACAATAAATGAAGATCATGCAAGTGCAGCTGGCTCTCACCCAATTTTTGTGCAAGAAATATCTTCTCTCAAAGTGAAAACTGGTGAGATGTCTGAGTTTTCCTGCCATTTCAAGGGTGATCCTCCACTAACCATTTACTGGCTCAAAAATGGTCAGCCACTAGACCATAACCCTGACTATGACATTGTAAGTAAGCTAAGTAACTCAAAGCTTATTGTTTTCTACCCAACAACAGACCACGAGGGTATTTATGAATGTATTGTCTCCAACAAACATGGAAAATCTATGTCTAGTGCTACTCTGGAGATCTCTGACAAAAAAGTGTCCAGAAAGGCAGGTGTTGTCCAGGAAATCACTGTTACAAAAGAGCTGGAACAAGAAGATGAAAATCTGGAAAATGTGCTGGAAGAGGAACTTCAGGCCTACATGGATCCAGGAAAGGCAACTCTGCAAGTGCCCCAGACTGCGATTCACAAACGGCGGCATTCAGATGAGTCGTTTACCTCCTCACCTGTGGAAATTAGAATAACCGCTGCCACTCCCATCCCAGACATGCCTGAAGAAAGTAGTGAAGAAAGGCCTCAGGCTCTGACAGAGAACATTTTAGATGTGTCCAGTGACGATGAATCATCTCAGACAGTAAAACATAAATTTACATTTTCTTTTGATTTTGTAGATGAGGCTCCTCCACATGTAGTGCAGGAATTAGAAAACATTGCATGTCCTGAGGGCAGCACTGCTGAGTTAAAGTGCACCATTTCAGGTGAACCTGCCCCAGAGGTAGCATGGTATTTTGAAGATACCTGTCTTAAAGTTGTGGGTGGAAAATATGGAGTTCGGGTTGAAGGTAAAGTTTACAGGCTTTATATTAGCAATTTTACACACACAGATGCTGGACTGTACAAATGTATTGGTAGAAATAAGCTTGGAGAGGTTAGCAGCTGTGCTAGTGTGTCATGTCAAGTTGAAAAACCTGTTACATTTTCAAAAAGTTATGAAACTGTAGTGAGTGAGGGGATCACTGCATCTGCAAAAATAAAAAAATCTGATGGATTACACAAAACTGTCTCTCAAACTGAACCTCAGACTGAAGTCCCATCGGGTCTGGTCATTAAAGCCCCCAAATCTAGACCTGTTCTGTCTGCAGAGCCTCCGACTTTGTCAGGTTGTGGTCTTCATGGTTCTGCAGCAATAATAAAAGTTTCTCAGATCAAACAAGCTTTTGAGTCAGACTCACTGGAGACTTTAATGACACCTCCCTCTATAGAGGAGCAGAAGAAGGACACACAGTTTCCAGAAGAGTTCATACCAAGTGTCACCATTATGACTGGCCAAAATGAACAAGCAGTGAATCCTGGATTTGACAGTCAGCATGCAGAATGCAGTCATGAACATGGTTCACCTGTGAGTCCATACTCTCTTGATCCTTCTTCACATCCTTCAGAAACCGTGCCTGTCATCTTTGATACTTCTGAGCCACCCAACACTGAGGTAGGAACCTCTGTAAGAAGTGACGATGCTATGAAGCAATTTGTGGAGAAAGTGCAAGAGTCCGCAGAGTTAGTTAAGCCAGTACCACAAAAACCTCCCCGTAGTCCTGAAAAAACAAGTGAAATGGCGATGGGAAAGGAGCCCAGAGAGTATACATTCGACAGAACTAGCAGCTTTATTCCTTTCAAGTCAGATAAGGTCCCTGCAGTAAAACCTTTGGGCAGGGCAACAACTCCATCAGAAGAACCTGTGACCATTGGTTCACATAAAGGTGAACGTCCAGATGTCCTCTCTTGTTCTAAAGCAACAGGTGGTGAGGAAGAATGGGAAAAACTTGAAGGAAACTTGGATGAGGAGATTAAAATACCTGAGAAGTCTTGCGTTTTGGCTCAAGAGGTGACGACGGTGGCCAAGGAGGCCACTGAAGAGCTGAATCAGATGCTAGAACCATCGATGGACAGTGGTGTATTTGTCAGTTTGCCAGAATCACAGGCAGATGTGATGGACAGAGCAGAAAAAGAGATGATAGTGGATGTTGAGTCAACAATAATAGGTGACGATGACCAGGCTGAAGCTGATGAAAAAGCGGAATCTAACCTGTTGATTGTCAAGCCCAAATCAAACCTTCCAGTCAAGCCATATGATACTGAAGATGGCGTCAGTTTGGAGAGGGTCTTGAGAGACGAAGTTACAGAAACAACAGCAGCAGGAGTTGGTGCCTTTGAGGAAGAGGTAACCTTTGGTTCTGTGTACAACTACTACAATCCTCCAGTAGATTGGGGTAGGCCACTTTCTCCTGAGTCAGAGATGTCTATAGAGATTGGCAGCACTGTCAGTGAAGAGATAGCAGAGGTAGCTGAGAGGTTCTACACTCCAGGGTCTTCGACGGAAGTGTCACAGCCAATTGCAGAGTCTCTTCATACTCTCAAATCTCCTACGTCCTTCCATACTCCTAGTTCAGATATGTCTGGTCGGTTTATGACACCTGAAGAAGAAACCATCTCCCCAGCAGAACGTAAAAAGTCTTCAACAGGAGGCTCAAACGAGAGTTTCTTCCCACCATATCAGTTTCCAAATTCTCCTGCTGATGCAGCTTTTGAAACACTAACATCTGTAGTTAATGTGGATGAAAACCAATTCCTCTCCCAGAGAGGAGGTTCTATGGGGCTTGGAACCCTTCAGGAAAAGGTCCAGGGAATTCCACCTGCCTTTCTAAAGCCTCTCATTAAGAAACGATTGTTTGAAAATGACACCCTAAGATTTTACGCTGAAGTGTTTGGCCTACCTTCGCCTGAGGTCAGGTGGTTCTTTAGAAAAAAACTACTGGTTGCAGATGACAGAGTGACAATGGAGAGAGATGGTGATAATATCTCCCTGACAATTCACAATGTAACAAAAGCTGACCAGGGAGAATATATCTGCGAAGCTGTGAATTATGTTGGGGAAGCAAGGAGTGTGGCTCTAGTCGGGGTTATATCGCAAGAGGTGAAGTTAATACCAGCACCACCTGCTGTCACCCATCAACACGTGATGGAGTTTGACGTCGAAGAGCATGACTCTCGTTCGCCATCCCCACAGGAGATTCTGCTAGAGGTAGAATTGGATGAAAATGAGGTGAAAGAGTTTGAAAAACAGGTGAAGATAATTACGATTCCCGAGTACACAGCCGACAACAAGAGCATGGTCATATCTTTGGATGTTCTACCAAGTATTTATGAGGAAGGCACAGTAGACTTTGTCACTCAAGAACATGACCATCTGAAAATAGCTTTTGAGGTCACAGAGATGCCCCCTAGGTTCATTAATCCCATCTGTGACGTGGAAACCTCGGAGGGTTCCACTGTAATATTTGAGTGCTCGCTGATGGGGATTCCATCTCCTGTTGTTTCTTGGTTCAAGGGCGACAAAAAAATTCCACACAACAACAAAAAGTACCTGCACTCCTCCGATGGAGATAACCACCTCTTGAAGATCTTTAAAGTGTCACCACAGGACAGTGGTGTGTATACCTGCAGGGCTATTAACTTAGTTGGGGAGACTTTATGCAGGGCCTGCTTAGTGGTTTTAAATGCCAAGGCTTTCTCCGGGAAGACCAGAGGCAGGGAGCTGACTGCTGTGTCTCTAGGAAGTGCTAAAGTCCAACCACAGAAGTTTGACTTGTTGGTTGGAAACCCATCATTTGATAGCGAACAGATGTCAGAAATTGAGCTTGAGTTTGAGTTTGAGCAAGAGGTCGACGAGTCCCAACGAGGAGTTAGGTTGGTGGCCAACACGGACAATGAAACTAGTGAACAGGGATTAAAATATGTGAGCATTAACTTTGATGTCTTTGCTGAGCCGGCAAAGGATGACAAGATCGAATTCAAAGGGAAGTCATCAGATATGTGTAGCTTCCAGTTTCAGGTAACAGAAATACCCCCTAAATGTATTGTACCCTTGATGAATGTAACAGCAGCGGTAGGGACACCTGTTATTCTTCAGTGTTTGGTTAAAGGCAAACCAACCCCCACTGCTGCATGGTACAGAGATGGAGACCCCATTACAGACAGTAGGTGCATTATCCAGGAGAAAACTGCCGGACACTTCAATTTACTCATCACAAATGTGACCCATAGTGATGCTGGGGAGTACAAGTGTGTTATCAAAAACTCTGCGGGATGCACAGAAACCACAGCACTGTTGAAGGTGTTCTAGAGGCAACGGTTTCTGGTGGCACAAAGATGGAGCCATGCTTGTGTATCTTTGTTTATTTATTTGAACGAGCAAGAGGGAATGTTCTTGTCTCTATAAAATGTTCTGTTTGCATTTCACCATTGATTCTTCAGTAATAGGCAGACTTGTGTTATACTGGTTTTAGACCAGTGTGAGAGCAAAGTACTGATTGAGAAAAAAAAAGTCAACCATCTTTGTGAGACCAGGAAGGCCTTTTGTTGGTGAAAGCATAGTGTGTAAATGTGTGGCTTAGTTCTGAGCGAGCATGATGAATTTTAATTTATTTACTGTTGGTGGAAATGTTTTTTCTTCTTAATATGTTGGGTAAAATGTCTCGATTTAAATGTTGTTTTGATTGTGTTCAGTTCAGAAACTGGAGTCAGAGTCTCGAAGTTAGGTCACTTAAATGAGTCAAAGGGAGCCTGATTTGAACAGCAGAAACCAAATGAGCCCTTAAAATACAAGCAGCAGCTTGATAGTTGATAATGGAAGGAAAATTTCACAATCAAAATGTATGTTTCTATTAAAAAAAATCTATGAAAGCAACAAAATTCTTGTAGGAACGCTAAATAAATACATTTTCTTAATAAAGTAAAAGGAACTAAAACTTCCTCTTTAAAAACAATGTTAGTCTTTTACAGTAAAATTATAAAGCCATGTAAACTTACAGACTTATTAGCGTCACCACAAGATTTATTATTAGAAAGAAAATGCCTTGAGCTCCAAAAATATGTATTTTCCCAACCATTGACGGATCCGAAAATAAGTATTTTTTATTCTTATTGAATGTTTGAGTCTTTTAGATGTTGTTGAATGATATTCATGGGTTTTTAAAGTCTTCAAAGAGTGACATTGGGTAATTTAAAGAGCAATCCTACTGTGAAACTTTTTCTTAAAAAAAGTTAAGGTATGAGTTTAAGCTTTTTTGTAAATACTTGTAACTTTCAGACTGCTTTAGATCTTCAACCAATTAGCCCAACCAAAAGAAAAATTGGGTGTTGAGATAGAAACCAATGTTTTATTTGTACAAACATGCTCTGTGTGACAAAGATTATTCAATAAAATATTTATCAGTGTAAATTTGGAGTCTGCATATTTTTTAATTCATGTACAAGTTTGCAATGGAGACCAGTAATTCTTATAATTCAGGTCTTCAAGGATCCCAACTCTGCATATTTCAATGTTTTCTGCTCCATCTGCTTCAAATGATTGGTTTACTGCTGCATTTGAAGCAGTAGAATAGATTAAATTTGCAGATCTGGGGTCATCTGGGGTTTCTATTTTAAAAGAGAAACACAACATCCCTGATGTGCAAGACTGTGTTTTAAAAAACACAAAACCATAAAATAAATATGGTTTTATATATATATATATATATATATATATATATATATATATATATAGTTCGTCTGTTTATACGTGTTTTGATCCCTTTTTTGGTTTATTTTGCTGTTATTTCAAAAGTCCTTTCCAGTGTTTTTTTTATATCCCAAAACATGTGTTTTCATCACTTTTGGGTTTAGCACTAGAAATAGTCATGTTTAGTGCTTCCAAACAACCAACAATTTGGTTAAAAAACATTAGAAAAAAAACTTTGGACGAGCAATGTATATTTTTTCCTAATATGGTTTTATCTTAAATAGTTCAAAACACAAAAGAGAGATCTGAGTGTTTCTACCTGGAATAACCACAGCAGTCAAAATGACTCCATGCTTTGTACAGGGGGTCATATTTCACTACTTGCTACATTTTTGTTGATCTTTGTTCTGCTCTGTTCTTTTTTGGTTTTCTATGCTCTCTGAAGCTAGTTATATCTTCATTCTATGGAAACAAAAATGGCAGGTAGAAACGGAGGTTATCATGAATCTGAAATGGCCAGGTCAGATGAATATTCCATAAAATAAAATGAATCAGGCTCTAATCTTTTGATGACAGATGATCCTCAATCTTATTTACATTAGGTATCCTGATGTATTGTAGCTTTTCTCCCAAATACTCTTTCAATGTATTCCATATAATACAGACTGCAATTGTCATTCTAGAAGTTGTGGAATTCCGGTAGACCGAGGAATCAAGAATCAACAAAATGTTATCCAAACTCTGAAATTTTTAATGCAACAAACATGTGGAACAGTTGGAAAAAAAATCAAAAAAATTTTTTTTCCAGGATTTCACATTACAGCTAGTTTTTCGCTATAATGTTAAGTTGCAGTTTTCACAAGTACATTTCTCAGAGTTGTAGTATGTGTCTGACTTTAACACATTGTTTTTATGGATAAAGACAAATGCCCATAGTTTACTCAAAAATACGTGGGCGTTATTGATGTGTTGATTGTTATATGATAGCTTTGTGGTGCAGATGTTGTTTTCAGTATTGCTCAATGTTTCCCGACAGAATTTTCTAGCACCACCATCACCACTGTGGAAGAACAAGAGGAATCCCACTACTCTGGTGTCCAGTTACCACAGAAATCTACACTTGAACTCAAGCCAGAATCCAAACGTTACTCCTCCTCTTTAGAGAGGAAAAAAGAAAAACCAGTTTTTCTTTCCCAACTGTCCCCATCATCCGTTATGTCAGGAGAAACAGCACAGCTCACTGTTAGAGTGGCAGGATTTCCAAAGCCAATTGTTCAGTGGTTTCATAATGGCAGGGCCATCAAAAGTTCTTCTGTGTACAGGCTGATTGAAGAAAAGGAGGAGTATACACTGGTAATCACACGAGTCACGTCCGAGTATGAGGGCGAGTACTCATGCACCGCAACCAACAGATTTGGACAGATGACATGCTCCACATACCTTGAGGTGAAAAAGTCTGATGTCAGCCAGGCAGAGCGGTGGGTGGAGAAGATGTTTCAGACCAGAGGTCAACCTCCCAGTTTCACAGTTCAGATTCAACCTGTGAGGTGCTCGGAAGGGGGTGAGGTTTCTTTTCAATACAAAGCCCAAGGGGATCCAGTTCCTGATGTGAAATGGTATAGAGGGGCTTTCCAAATCCAACCTAGTAGAAACTGCATCATCTTAACCCACCCTGATGGGACTGGCTTGATCAGTATCAAGAGTGTGAAACAGGGGGACAGTGGCTTGTACACCTGTAAGGCTACCAATCAGTTTGGCGAGGCAACCTGTAGTGCTGAACTTGTTGTGTTCAGAGAGCAGGAGCAGGTGACGGTTGTTCAGAAGAAAGGTTATAAGGTGTCAGTGTCAGAACAGGCAACGCAGTCTCGCCTGTATCAGGTCAGCCTGCCAGGTCAGGACAAAGCAAAGCCGGATCAGATGGTTTACACCATCGGCACGGAAGACAGGCAAATCATCCCCAGTGAACAGGTGGGCCCGCTGAGGGAGGTAGATATCTCTGCTGCCACGGTCCACCGGGAGACGCTGACCCAACAAGCAGCGGTGCTTCACCGTCATGACATTGAGGAAACTGTGTCGGCTGTTCCCACGCGCCCACCTCAAGTGTCAGCTGTTCCTGCCAAACAGCTTCACATGGCTGCATTTACGTCCTCTGTGGAAGAGAGTAAGGACCTCACAGAGGATCACTGTGATCGGATTCAGAGCCCTGAGGTCATTGAACTGCGGGTGGCAAAAGAGCAAAAGTCAAAGGTGATGGTAGCTGTTGCTGAGGAGCTGACACCTGGTTGTACTGTTGGCAAAGAGCCTCTTAGTGAAAAACCAGCTACAGTTGCACCCACCTCTGAACCCAAACACCTTATGAGTGGGCATCAGGTTGAAGCACAGTTGTCTATCATGAAAGAGAAGTCTGTGGACTTCCCCACACCACAGGAAGAAAGGGGCTACAAAGTTAAAGAGGGTGTAAAGATTTTATACTCTACTCAGTCTACGGAGATGCAGATGCTGGATGAAAGCCACACGTCTCAACTGGCAACAGCAGAATCTGCTCTCAAGTCTGTTGTTGGGAAAGAACCGCATCAGCCAACTTTGGCTTCGTTAAGTGAGTCTAAACAAACTCTGTCCAAGGAGACGAGCTTCTCTGTACAGAAACCCACAGAAAAAGCAGCTCTGGTGTCTAAGGACAAAATGATGATGGCAGCTTTGACAACTGAAGAGAGGCGCATGCTACAAGCTGAGCCCACGCATCAGCTTCCCTGTTTGGACAGCCCAGTCTCTGTTCAGTCGCAGGTAGAAGGAGAACAAGTGCTGCAGCTGCAGGTTATCACAGACCAGGATCTCATTCTATCTGAGGGGGCCTTTACCTGTGAGAGGCCAGCACAAGAGCAAGCAGAAACCAGTGCAAGTCCCACTCTGCTTCACACTGTTAGCCAGGATGAGCAGAAGGCTGTGGTTTGTGAAAACTCATCACAGTTTGATGCAGCAACAGAGTCAGTGACAGCCCATCCTCAGAAAGAGGCTCCTACTCTGCTGCATTTTCAATCCACCCAGCCTGTGGAGGTGCTGCCCAAAGAAGGCCTCATCACACAGGAGAGACCTGACCAACAGGTGGCAGATCAGAAGCAAGAGAAATGGAGGAGCCATGCTGCTGTTTCAGAAGAGAGAAGAAAGCTCACGGCAGATTATCACACAGAGCTTGATTTGTCTGTGACTGGAGTTCAACCTCAACTTCGAA
The DNA here is from genome assembly GCA_037389245.1 of Oryzias sinensis. NCBI lineage: Eukaryota > Metazoa > Chordata > Actinopteri > Beloniformes > Adrianichthyidae > Oryzias > Oryzias sinensis. Next base: position 15,766,487 of record CM074501.1, on the reverse strand, counting down.
CTGAGTCCAGACCTCAGAATGTCCTCCAGCTAGCCTTTCAGCCTCTGCAGCTTCCGAAAGAGACCCCACTTACAGTTGACTTCAAGCAGCAGCGAGCTTTAGTGCAGAAGGAGGACCGCTGGAACACCATGCATGTCACCAGTGTGTCGGACAGTCAGACCTTAGAAGAGGGTCACACAGAGAGCTTGAGCAGCGTAGACTCCTTCAAGTGTCTGACAGCCATTGAACCAAAAGTTTCAACTGAGCCAATCCAAATTGAGGAGAAAGAAATCTCCACGGAGAGTAGTTTGTCTCTGGAGGCAGCAGAGCAGGATTTTGCGATTCAGATTCAGGAAGGTCAGTCTGTCAGGCAGTCAATAGTAATGCATGAGAAGCAGGTGTTGACAGGAGAACTCTCTCAGGAGATCAGCAAATCAGAGTCCACCAAAGTTATGGTCACCACACAACCAAAGCTGTCTATTCTGGCATCGGAATCTAAAGATACCAAAACTCTTCCCAAAGAGATGACCTTTCTGATTCAGATCCCTAAACCATCCAGTCTGAACATCCGCCACCAGCTCAGAGAAGCCCTGCAGTCTGCTGTAGCCAGTGACCAACCTGTGTTGCTTGCTGATGTTGTGAAGAGGTTACAAGTTGCAAAGGTACATGAGGTCAAAGTTCAGCGAGAACCCAAACAGGCTATGTTCACATACCTGATCACATCAACCGGTCTCCCCACGGAGATAACTGTGACTTTAGAGGGTGAATATCCTCAAACAGCTGACTTAAGGACTGAACTTCAGGCAGCTCTTCACTCCATCATGTTCCAAGAGGCCCAGGTTCTAACATCCGAACAGCCGGGCACTATGCAGTTAGACAAACCTCAGAGGGCTCAAGTCACCGCAGGAAGCTCTAAGGAAATGCAGTCTTCACTGGTTCAGATGGTTTGTACTGCAGATAGCACAGTTGACTTTAGTGCTGTGAGATCTCAGGCTGCTGCGCTGAAAACGGAATCTGAAATCAGAGTTGAACATGCCGCGGGTGAGCAAAAGGTTGTGGTGCAGCAATCCAAAGCAGCAAAGGTTGAGCAGTCCATCTCCTCCCAGGTCCAAGTGTCCACCCAGACTCGTGCAGCTTTTGAGCAGGCTGTGCAGGTTTCAAAGCAAGAAATGACATCAATAACTGTGAAAAGCACAGAAAAAGACACAGTGGCCTCAGTCACCACTGCCCTGCCCACGCGCACTGATCATAGAGTGGATGTCAGCATCCAACAGGAGCATAGAGAGGAAACTTTCCATGAGGAGATCACTGTATCTATGCCACAACAGCAGGAGACCCCCATTATAGTCACCTCTCTAGAGGACTTATCTATTGAAGAATACAGTCAGGTCACCTTCAGCACAACCATTAAACATGTCTCAAAAGTAAAATGGTTTTTCAATAAGCAATTGGTGAAATCTGGCAAAGGGTTCAAGTGTACCAAAGATCATGACACATACTCATTGGTTATCAACAAAGTTGTCAAGGAGAAGCATCAAGGAGAATATGTTTGTGAGGCTGAGAATGAAGCTGGCAGGACAACAACATCTTCAACGCTCACTGTAGTCTCAAGAGGTTTGATACCAAAAGATATCAATTCATCATTCCTTCATCCATCTTCTTTCTTTCAGAGCAACTAATAATTCACAAAGATTTCAAGCCACTGTGTTCACCTACATATTGTATAAATGTCACTTTGAAATGTCCATTTCACAGCTAAGCATGAAGCACTATTGACAGTGCACTGGATGGTACTAACTCACTGTTTCATTTCACTTTATGGTCAATGTTCTTCTGAAGACCAGTATGATCACAATCAAGCAAATCCACCACAGTCCTTCTTTTACCTGACCCATCTGTGGTCCTAAAGAGTTATAGCTTTTCTCTTTGTGATTTTACTGGTCTTCTGGAACCTCTCATTGTATTTTCATGCTCATGCTGGCATGTAGACAAGAGGTTACTTTGTTTTGTATCCATGGTTGTTTTTGTATCCATGGTTTGTCACGTTCTCTCAGGTCCATTCTCTGCACACTTGCAGCACTCTCTTTCTGCATGTTATGAGGGCTTCGACGTGGCATTGCTTCATTTTCAGACTTTTTGTCTTCCTTTCAACTGGAACCTTAGCCCCATGAATTTCATGAACAATACAATCTTTTAGGAGAACATGGGGCTAATGTTTTTGCTCTTTGTTTTTGTTCCACAGTCATTCCTGACTTGCCTTCATTCATTCCTGTACATTCCACCATTCCTCCTCCTGATCTGTCATCATTTGTTTAGAAAACTGAAAAAGGGGGGTGTAACTGACATTTGCATTTTTATTGTCTGTGTGGCTCAGTGCCACCTGTTTTCAGGCAGAAAATCGACTCCCTGGAGATAAACATCGGCGGACACGCAAAGTTTGAATGTGAAACTGAAGACGCGCCGAATGTGACCTTCAAATGGTACAAATCCTCCGTCGAGATCAGACACAGTGAGAAGTATCGGATCCTCAGTCGCCCTACCAGTTCCTCCCTGGAGGTGGTGAAGCCCGTAAAGGCAGACAGCGGCGAATACACCTGCAAGGCTTCAAACCAGCACGGCACTGACAGCTGCACCGCTACGCTCATCGTTACCGGTAAGATCCAACTGACAATACTCTGCTTCTATTCACTATGTCTGCATGTGTGTTGAAGAGAGAGAGAGAATTATATGTGTATATATTTGTGTTTTCATACTTAAAAATATTGTTTAACGATTCTGTCACATTTGACGAAATCAGATCATCGTTTCCTCCGTATCAATCCCTGAACCTACCAGTGTAGATTGTTCCTGACTTTGCTGTGCTGTTACCTATTTTTAAAAAGCTCTGTATGTTCTACCTGCTCTCCATAGAGATGTATCCACCAGTATTTGTATCAAAACCAGAGCCAATGACCTCCTTTGTGGGCAAACAGGCAGTATTCCAGTGCTCTCTAACTGGGTCTTCACCCATGGAGGTTGTCTGGCACAAGGACAACATAGCCATCTCCTCTGAAGGAAACTATGTCATGACATGTGAAAAGAACAAGTATTCTCTTCACATTAAATGTCTAGAACTCACAGACCAGGGTGTGTATCTTTGCAAGGCATCCAACAGTGTTGGCACTGCGACCTTTACTACAGAACTCAATGTGATCAAAAAGCCCAGTTTTACTAAGACCTTTGAACCGGCATCAGCCGCTGTCGGTAACCCACTGAGGCTGGAATGTCAGGTGGATGAAGACACTGCTGTGAGTGTCACTTGGACCAGGGACGGCAAAAAAGTCCACCAGAGTATGGACTGTAAGCTGTCATTTGAGGATAAGGTGGCTATTCTTGAAATACCTAAGTCCAAACTGAAGGACTCTGGGAAGTATGTATGCATGGCCACAAATGAGGCTGGAAGTTCAACCTGTGAGGCTGTAGTCACAGTTCAAGGTAAGATCTTCACGATCATCTCCATGTTAGCTTTGATTAAATGATCTACACGTGGAGGAGCTTGTGTTTCTTTTGTTTCCGGTCAACTGCACTGTTGCTGTCTTGTACTTTGTCTTTTCTTCCTCACACTCTTCTATGTTGGACACTTGTTCTTCTTAGCATTATGTGTCATTTTTAGAGAAACTCAAAACAAACACTCTTTCAGAACCTCCAACCTTTGTCAAGAAAATGGAGCCCAAGATTACATGGAAAAAGGGTGCATCTGCAAGCTTACAGTGTACCGTTAAAGGATCCCCTGAGCTTCACATCCATTGGTTCTGGAATGACATAGAGCTCAGCGATGGAGACAAATACAAAATCTCTTTCAAGAATGGTTCTGCTACCTTGGAGATATTGAACTTGGAGGTCACACACAGTGGCAGTTATACCTGTGAAGTTTCAAATAATGCAGGCAGCGAGAGCTGCAGCACTCTTGTATCAGTTAAAGGTTTGTCTCTTTTAGCTTTTGTTTCATTTAATGTTTGGTTTAAGAAAAGGTATTTGCTAAAATCTTGACTCTTTTGACATCTAGAGCCGCCATGCATTAGAAAAGATCTGCAGACTGTAGAGGCAGTGAAGGGAGCAGCAGCTCAGCTGGAGTGTGAAGTCACAGGGACAGCTCCTTTTGAAATCAATTGGTTCAAAAATAAGAAAGTTATCACCAGTGATGAAAAGTTCAAAATAATCTCCCAGGAAACGTTATCCAGACTGGAGATCCGAACGTTTGAGAGTGCAGATGTTGGAGACTATCAGTGTGTCATAACCAATGAAGTAGGGAAAATCACCACAAAGGCATTGGCTAAACTGAAAGGTCGGTAAGCTTAGAGTCAGCACAAGTAAAACATTATGGTTTAGAGTCAATGCTTACCAACATTGTGCTTTTTTAGAGCCACCTGTCTTCTCAAAGAGAGTTGAGAGTGCGACAGTTGTGGTGGGAAACTCAGTAAAACTTCAAGGAACCATCAAGGGCTCAGCTCCCATCAATGTCAAATGGATGAAAGACTCTGAGTTAGTAAGAGATGGGGATCCAAACATTACCATGGGATTTGACAACAATGTAGCGAGTTTGACGATAACAGCAGTGGCCCTGAGCCATGGTGGCAAATATTCGTGCATTGCAGAAAATGAGGCTGGACAACAGAAGTGTGAAGCCACCTTGAGCGTGCAAGGTCAGAGGAGGTCTTTGGTTACGTCTGTCTGACTGACTGCATTTGTCTTTCTGCTCAGTCTGCACTGCACAGTCTTACAATAACAACTGGATTTGTTCCAAAACAGAACCTGCCAGAATTGTAGAGCCCGCAGAATCCATTAGTGTGACTGCAGGGGATTCTGCCACCTTGGAGAGCATAATCTCTGGAAGTCCGGATCTCAAAGTCAAGTGGTTTAAAGATGGCAAAGAGATGATCAGTGGCCGAAAATATAAGATTACTCTGAAGGATAACACAGCCACCATGAAGATCCTTACAGCAGAAAGAGGAGACACTGCAGAGTATAGAATGGAAGTGTCAAACAAAGTTGGAAAGGACCAGTGCACATGCTCAGTCACTGTTTTAGGTCAGTTCTGGGTCTTTACTGAAGAAATGTTTTCTTTTTTTAACATATTATAACTTAGACATGAGGAATTTCTTCCAGATTGTTAAACTCTAAACTGATTAATCCAATAGATATTTGTAGGTTAAAGCCTAAGGCAGAAGTGCAGAGGGTCCAGGATTAGAAGTTTCCAAAATTTTGATCAGATGCATACTCCCTAAGTACAAGACATACTTGTAAAAAGATTAAAAAAAGGTGTCAATGGTTAAAACGAGATTCAAAATTTGTTAAAAGAGAATGAAGGGTGGAATAAGAGCTCTCGAGGCCTGGAGTCACCCCTTTTGTAGTGTGTTGACAGAATGTAGAACAACTGATGTGTGCTCTGGAAGAAAAGTGAAGGTGAAGAAGACCAATTATGGTAGAGGTGTAACAAAAATAAAGGTGATAAGTAGACAAAATAATAACTGAAACAGATTTATTGAATGAGAGAGTTAGATGGAAACAGTTGAGTTCAGGAGGGAATAAGTTAAGGGCCCAAAACCAAATTGAAACAGTGTGTATGAAGTCCTGCTTCTGTTTTCTTGATACTGTGAAATTTCATTAATGCTTGGGATGCTTTTTTACACTACCAGATCGGATAATGCCTCCAACTTTCACCAAGTCTCTGAAAAGGGTTGATGGCAATATTGGTCATGACGTGTCAATGGAGTGTAAGGTGTCTGGGTCCCAACCCATGACCATAGCCTGGTTCAAAGATGAGCAGGAAATAAAGTCTGGAGCCAAATTTCAGCCAGAGTTCAAAGACGGCTCTGCTTCACTGAAAGTCTTTAAGCTGGAGAAGTCAGACTCTGGTGTTTACATGTGCAAAGCCACTAACTCAGCTGGATTTAAGGACACCAGCGGCACACTTTATGTTAAAGGTCATCTGCTTTTGCCTTATTTTATCTTGTTGTGTGCAGCTGTGATGTAAAATTATGCTAACATGAAATAAATCTTTACTTTGTTGATGGCATCCAGAGCCCCCGGCATTCACACAGAAACCAGACAACCAGGATGTCATACCAGGAGCCACCGTTTGTTTCAGCACAGCCTTCACTGGAACTGCACCTTTGACTGTCAAGTGGTTCAAAGAGGAAAAGGAAATTGTAACTGGAGGCATGTACTTCATAAAAAAAGATGCATCCTTCAGCTCTTTGCAACTTCAATCTGTAAAGCCAAGTGACTCCTCCAAGTATACCTGCCAAGTGTCCAACGATGCTGGGATGGTGAAGAGCACCGTCTTACTCTTTGTGAAAGGTGCTTTTGTCCTGTGCTGTGTTAAGCTGTTTGTGAACGTCCATGAAATGAATGTCATACTAACATGTCTCCTGTTTGCAATGACTTTTAACATCTTCTCTCAGAGCCTCCGGTCTTTGTGAGGAGGCTCGATGCAACTAAGCTCATCACCAGCGGCGACTCCGCCAAGCTGGAGGCCAAAGTGGTGGGCAGCCCCATCATTGGATTCAAATGGTTCAAGGATGAAATGGAAATCCGCTCTAGTGCCAAATACATTATCAACCAAACAGACTTAGAGACAGCTCTTGAAATAATTAGCTGTACAGTTGAGGACAGTGGCGAATACTTGTGTGTAGCATCAAGTGAGGCTGGAAGTGACCGCTGCAGCAGTACAGTCTCAGTCAAAGGTTGGTTTGTTTGGAGACAAATGTTTGAGTAGAAATCACCCAAATCGTTAAATCGTACTTTTTCCACTTTTTTATTTTTTGTTTGTGTATTTACACGCTTGTTTTTGCCCTTCAGAGCCGCCAATGTTCGTGCGTAGCTTGGAACCCAAAGATGTGGTTAAGGGTTCTGAGATGACTATTGAGTGCCAAGTCTCTGGTTCTTCTCCTTTCACTGTGACATTCTACAAAAACTCAAAAGTGATCAGGAATGACAAAAAACACAGAATCACAGTGAAAGATGAACTGCTGGCCTTGCAGGTGCAGGTAGTCGAGGCAGGAGATGTTGGCTCATACCAGTGCATCGTTGAAAATGAAGTGGGGAGAGCATCCTGTGATTGTCAAGTAACACTGAAAGGTTGGTTTGAAAGAGCTTCTACTTAAACCTAGCTGTGGGTGTATGTATTTCATCTGGAAGAAGTAAAAATTCACACAAATTCCTGATTTGGATCGGTAGTTTGGATGTGTTTTAAATAGTGTTTCCCAACCCAGGTCCTTGTTAGAACACCTGATTCAGCTCACCATCAAATTTAGCAGAACTCTGATAATGGCTGCCATCAAAGGCAGGTGTGTTTAGGTAGGGTGGGATTGAAAAAATGTGGGATTTTGTTCCCTGAGGACCAGGGTTGGGAAACACTGGTTTGAAAAAACACTTAAAAGACTCTCCAATGTCAAGAGATTTTGAGCCCACAATAAGTCATATGACGTGCTCTTTTTGTAGAACCACCAATGTTTGTGCGAAAGCTGGAGAACCTGAGTTCCCTGGTGGGCAGTGAAGTTTCTCTGCAGTGCAATTTGAAGGGCTCTGAGCCCATGACCGTGTCCTGGCTGAAGGACAACCGTGAGCTCAAAGAGACGGAAAGTGTTCGGATGGTTTTTGAGAACAAGACGGCTATGTTGCATTTCAGCAATTTACAGAGCCAAGATGGTGGAAAATTCTCTTGCCAGGTGCAGAATCAGGCGGGCAGCCAGACATGCTCCGCTGTACTTACAGTCAAAGGTCAGTTAACGTTGTGGGGGGTCGTTCTTCTGTTCAGAAAATAGTTTCCATGCTGTCCAAAATCAACCTATGAAGTTCTAAATGTTTAGATTAAGATTCAACCCCTTGTTATGTTTCCCAACCACGACACTTTCAATAAATTAAAAAAAAGGTATTAAAGAACGAAAATCACTTCCCAGGAAAGATTTGGGGAGCGAAATATGATTTCTAAAGCAATTAGTCATAAACAAAGTTAGTTTGCTCTCTTTTAAGTCTGTAATAATTCACTGGGAGATTTTCACAATCCAACTTTCCTTGTTTTTCATTTGTATATAAACACATTTTGCATCTCAGTATTTAGTTAGTTAAACTACAGATAATTGTTAATACCAATAATATGTGTTTAACTGTGTCAACAGGGTTTACTATCTAAAATAAATGAAAAAAAGTGTCTGGTGCTTTCCCAGCTTTAATGTTTAGAAATTAAAAGTATTTGTATTTTACTTAACATGATCAGATTTTGATATTATTGTGCACATATATATATATATATATATATATTACTCATCTTTCTATACTAAACTCTGCTTACACAGTTTTCTGTAAAGCTCATCATTCTGGCCTCCAATGTGATTCTGTCCTACTTTGGTACACAGAGGTTAATCATTAGCTGTAAGATGGGGAGGCCCCCCAAGACTGCAAAGCAGACCCACATCATTTAGTCCACTACTGTCAAGCTTAACAGTTTATTTAACATTACTCCTTTTTTTCGTTGCTTTGCCCTCATAATTTCTGGCCAATGACTGAAGAGATCTTTATTCACATAGATTTGTTTATGCCGGCTATTCAACAGAACAGAACCTCGGTTAAATGCAGTTGGAATACAGAGCAAGAGCAAGATTCAGGACTCAATCCTGACCAAATTAAGTAGACTCAGTCTGGACGGACAAACTTAAACCCTTATTTGTTTGAATAAAACGTTCAAAACAATCAGTTATGCTTCCACGCTCTGTCGAAAAATAGTTTGGAAATATAGAGCCTGTTAGATCTGAAAATAGATCTTAGTTATGATGGAGATTCTTTAAACGCCTGCAAGGTTAAAACTGAGGCAGTTTGCCATTACACATGAACCTAAAAAGAAAGACGCTTTAGACCAAGTACTTCTTTTATCAATCAAACCAACCAAATTGGCCTCTTTGCACAACGATGATATGCAACGAGCACCACCTGTTTTAGACCCACACCAAACTAAGTAATAGCAATAAAATTTTATTAGAAAAGCTAAATTGTTCAATACATTTAATTTACTAAAATTAATAAATTACATAAACCAACCAACAAACAAATAAATGAATAAAGTTAAGTTTAGAGAAGTGGCGTGTTGCTTTGAAATGGTATCTGCTAAGATTAGACAACTCTTATTTTGTTTCTACTACAAAACATTATACAAAACATGAGGCTCATGATCTGTAAATAACTCATGACTACTTAGTATTAGCAGACACTCTTGAAACAAAACTTACATACTTGACAGCTGTTGTAGTCACAAATATTAGAAACATGGTTATGTTTTATGGAATAAAACTGGAGTCCAGATACTTTGAGGCGATATGTTGAATTTATGCTATTAGGTGTTGAGAAGTCGCTATTTAAGTAAAAAAGAAGGTTCCGAACTTCCTTTTTTGACCACTTTGCTTGATGTCTCAGAACCTGCTAAGATAACGGAGGAGTCAAAGTCAGTCAGTGTGACCCAGGGTGATCCGGCAACACTGGAGGCTCGGTTCTCTGGAACAAAACCACTGAAGGCCAGATGGTTGAAGGCCGGCAAGGAGCTGACCTCAAGCCCCAGACAGATAGGGCACAGAGCATGACAACAGCTCTTGTGCTCAAAATTATTAAAACTGAGAAGAGTGACAGCGTGAATATGCCTTGAGGTTTCAAACGATGTCGGACACGGCTCTTGTGAGGCCACAATCACAGTTCTTGGTCAGTTATTAAGACGAACAGGAGAGCTTCTTGTTTTTTTTCCTTCATTGATCATTGTTTCTAATTCTATGTTTTCTTTTATGCACATAAGATCAAATAATTCCTCCGACATTTACAAGAAAACTAAAGCAGACTGAAGGTATCAAAGGCTCCTTCGCTCACCTGGAATGCCTTGTGTCTGGTTCCCTACCGATAACAATCCAGTGGTACAAAGATGAAAAGGAGATTCAAAGTGATGAGAAGCATAAATGCACATCTTTGAGAACGTGGCTTTCAGAACATCTGATCTGAACTCCAAGATGGAGGCAGCGAGCATCTTGTATAGCCACAAACAAAGCGGGAACAGTCCAGTGCTCTGCAATCTTGTTCGTGGAAAGGTTTTGAACACAACTCTGATATTTTTTAGTCCTCTCTCACAGCAGACGCCAAGCTTCATTTGAGCCATCAAGCCATTTTCTTTTGTCTTTCAGAACCCCATGCATACTTGAAAAGCCTGAGTCTATGAAGGCTTTGCCTGGTTCAAAAGTTCAGTTTAACATGCTGGTCTCAGGCACTCCACCACTAAACATCAAGTGGTTTAAAAACCAAAGAGAAATTGTATCCAACAATGATTGCTCTGTGACAAAAGACAATACTTCCAGTTCTGGAGCTCTTTCGTTAAAACTCTCATATTCTGGAGAGAATATGTTTGTGAAGTACAGAACGATGTGGGTTTGACATCCTGCCAAGCAACCTCTTGTCAAAGGTTTCCTTTTAGTCTTATTCCTAAATGGCTCTAATGTTTTATTTTATCTCTGTTTCTCTGTCTAAGTCTCTGAGTTGTAGTAGTGGTTAGTTGAAGGGGGTTAGATGACAATGCAATTTACTTGCAATGTAGAGTACTACTCTACTTTAGGAAATACAGGGACAACTTAGACCATTAAAGGTGCAGCAGAACTTGACTTCATCAAAGTTGCAGAGTAAAAAGATAATCATGGAAGACAACAGTTTTATGACTGAGGAGCAACTTTGAAAATTGTGAAATGTCTTTAAGTGTATGAATGTGTGTGATCAAGTGAATGTGGGTCTGTGACTGTAAAGCACTTTGTCCTTGTAGGAAGAAAGGCGCTATATAAGTATACGCCATTTAACAGATTTAGAGAAACTCCACTTTGTTGCTATATGATGGCTTATGTAGTTTTGTTTGCCATGTCTTAGAACCTCCAGCATTTACGCCGCACTGCACGCATCAAGTCTGTGGTACGCCCCGGTCAAAATAAGGTTTGAATGCCAGGTGACTGGCACGCCTGAGATAGACATCAACTGGTTCAAAGACGGCTCAGAGATTGTTGCAAGTGATCGGTACAAGTTGGCCTTTTCCAACTCTGTGGGCACCCTGGAAATCTGTGGGGCTCATGCCAGAGACAGCGGCCTGTACTACTGTGAGGCTCGCACTGAGGCTAGCAGCGAGAGCTGCACCATGGAGCTTAAAGTAAAAGGTTTGTCAACAGTGTTTTACAGTGATCATTACACAGAGTGATAACTATGGGGTGAAGTGTAAATCGTCAAAGAGTAACATGCATTAAAACAAAGCTGTACAAACAGTTGCAAAAGAAATATGAATACAATATAAGATGTTGGTTTTGAATACAATTTATCTTTGTTTTGAATATTTCCCCTGTCTTGAACAGGAAAATTCTCCTGGTAATTATTTCAAAAATAGCGTCAAAGGGTCACAAGACAGACATCCATACAGCTAAGTCTGCACATGTATATTGAGGCTCACTTAGTTAACTAAAAAAAGAATTGAACCTGAGACACTGGCGACATGTCCAGGACTTCGCCTTTGCTCACGAGTGGCCGATTGACTCTGGCCACCCCGTGACCAAAAAGGACAAAAATAGGTTTGAAGATCGCTTGTACCCAGAAATGGTTGAAATAGTCCAGATTAGAGCAGCAGGCATGCCACTTATTAGGTGTCAAAAGGTCAAAGGTCGTCAAAAAAGAGATGATAGTAAGAGAATGATGAAAAAAATGACAGATCCCACCCATCAGCCAGCCTCCCAGGACAGGCAGGATGGGCTCAATCGCTCCAGGCCCTGTCCAGGGGCCGGCCTTCTCCCAATAGTGGCCAGGACAGACTCTGGTCACCCCGTTACCCCTAAAGAGACAAAAACGGGTAAAGAAAATGGATGGAAAACAATAAAATAAGAAAGCTGACTCAGAGCAAAGCACGCTTAACAGAAGCTGCGAACGTGAGCAAATGCATTTGAGCTCCACTTTACTGTGGTTTTTTGACAGTTACCTTACCCCACACATATTTCCCCTCTTCTTGAGAAGTCCACACTCTTTACTATTTCCAGCCCTTTAGTTACTTCTGTTCCTTTCAAAGAACAAAGATTTTAATACGTTTGCTGCATAAAAACACCTTTCTATAAAATTAACACGATAAATGTATAAAGCATTTAATTTATCAATGTAGATCCAGTATGTTGACATTTATTGAGCTCAACCTCCCTATCGCAAAAAATACCTGTAGACACCCCTGTCCCAGTCCAAGCAAAACAAACACAAGGAAGGGCGGCACTATTAAGACCGCCAGAGGCACCCATTTGCTTTCTCAAAGGATCGTTTTCTTTAAAATCTAACTGCTGTAATGGAAGGATAGCAATTGATGTCGATTCAAAAGGAACACTGATGCAACGTTTCCTTCTCCCATCTCAGAACCACCAACATTTGTAAGGGAGTTGCCTCCAGTTGATGTTGTAAAGGCCCAGCCTCTTTGAGTGTGAAATTGCTGGGACAAGTCCGCTGGAGGTAAATATGGCACAAAGATGGAAAGGAGATCAAGCCAGTAAGCAACAAACATGGCTTCTCAGTACTTAATGGCACTGTGGCTCTTGAAGTTCAAGCAAATGCCATCCTTCCATGCTGGTGAATATCGTGTGTACTGCTGCTAATGCAGAGGTGGGAAGCTGTACATGTAAGACCACTTTATCCCTCAAAGGTCGGTTCCCATGGCAGTCGCAGGTCCTCAAGTTCTGAACTTTTAAGAAAGCACTGACAATCTAACATTATTATGCTTTTAACAGAGCCACCAACTTTTACCAAGACAATTGAGAACAGTGTCATTGTTCTGGGCAAATGGCAGAATTTCCAGTGCCGTGAACTGGTTCTCCTACTTTCTGGTGCAATGGCAAAGATGACAGCTGATCATGAAGATCCAAAATGGAGAGAACATTTGATGAACAATTTAGCGACTCTGGTGGACTCCTGCCTGTGAAGCCATGCACAGTGGCAGATACACCTGCCAGGTGGTCCAAATGAGGCAGGGCAAGATAAATGCCTACCTCACTAATAGTACAAGGTAATTTTGTGCTTGCCATAACTGTTTACTCATGACAAGCTATGAAAAACGTTATCAACTGCTGGCTTTGCTTTGAATTGTAGAGCCACCTCAGATCATAGAAAGTCTGAGGTGATAAAGGTCTCTGCGGGAGATCCAGTCAGTCTGATTGTAAGGTAAAGGGTCTCTGAGGCCCGGAAAGTGAAATGGATAAAGATGGCAAGGAGTTTGTGGGGTCCATCAGGCAGCACAAGCTGGTCTTTGAGAATAAACATCAGCAGCCCAAAGATCCAGGCGGCTCAGAAAACAGATGAGGGGGAGTATGTGTTCGAAGTGGCCAACCACATTAGCAGCTGCTGCTGCCGAGTGAAAGTGGTAGTACTAGGTTGGTGTGACAAACACAATTGTATGGTGCGCAAGAAAATGCCAACGTTTAATGACTTTCTTGTTGTTCTTTTGGTAACAGACTAAGTCATTCCCCAACTTTATAAAGCCACTAGTAGAGATGCAGGAAATACTAGGCCTTTGTCCAGATCTGCTGCAAATTTCTGGTTCCCTCCCATTGCTGTGGAGGCAGAAAGATGGGAGCAAATCTCCAGGGGGTCAAACACAACTCATTCAGCAGGACAACTTGTAACCAGAGAATAGAACAGCTCGAGAAATCAGACGCTGAACTTACTTCATGCAACTGACTAATCTTAGCTGGGAAGCTGTGATTGCAGTGGATTCCTTACAGTCAAAGGTCAGACAATGTGCTTCTTTTGGCTCATTGGTCGAGTGTTTTAAAAAAAAAGGTGAGTATATCATAACCTGATTTATTTGACTGTTTTCAGAACCCCCCAGTTTTGTGATGCCTCCCGAGTCACAGGTGACTCTACCCAATGCCACTGTGCGCTTCAAAAGTGCGTTTAACGGCACTCCTCCATTCACTGTAAAATGGTTCAAAGACGACACAGAGCTCATGACTGGGCCCACTTGTTTTACTGGGCAGGATGGAATGTCCTGCTTCTTGGAGCTCTATTCAGTGGCCGCCAATCAGAGTGGAGTTTACTCTTGTCAGATCAGCAACGATGCTGGCTCTGTGCGATGTAGTGCAGACCTGACAGTTAAAGGTTGGAGCTCCATCTTTTAAATCAACTCTTTGGGCTTTGTATGTGTTGTGTATCACTACGTCTCCACATGTCCAACTTGGATGAAAAAGTATCTGTGGGATGTAGATCTCCATAGGAACTGCTTGTTGATTTTGTCTGTTTAACCCAACATTGTTAGTCTTCTGTCACTTGTTCTTCTCTCGCGCCGCCACATCTTTCAACCCTAATGTGTCTGTTTTGGCCTTCCAGAACCACCTGAGCTTTGTGCCGAAACTCCGCCACAAAAATTTGTAAAACGGTGAATCCTCCGCTTGGAGTGCAGCCGCTGGCACACCTCCGAAAATGACCTGGTTCAAACACGACAACAAAATCTCAGATGGGGGCAAATTACACTACGCCATTTACTGACTCAAAGTTGTAGTTCTCCAACTGCTTTCCACCAGCTATGACGATGATGGAGCTTACAATTCCGCGAGGCTCAGAATGATGCTGGCAGTGTCAGCTGCAGCACCACGCTCTCTATGAAAGGTCAGCTTCTTACTGACTTTCTCAAAACTCTACAAACTGATGATCTAATGCACTAGCTTCACTGTGGATTGGTGAAGTTTTAGCGATGACACTTAAAGCTGGTATCCGTAATAGTTCTGATAAGCAAGGTTAAAATAATTCATCGTAATTCTACCAAAGTTTGTTAGAGTTGGGCATTTTTAATCATAAATCATAATCAGGCTTGCTGTGGTCAACAAATTTGGTGTGACTTGATGCGTAATATTGACCTTAATTTGAGAAAGAACTCACAACAGTCTGTCTGTTTGTATCACTTACAAAAGATGTGTATAAGAGACAGTATATATATATATATATATATATATATATATAAGTTCCTTACAAGACTTACATTGTTAGTTTAGTGTAAAGGAACAGTTTTCTGGTCCTTCGTTTTCACACAAGCTTTAAAAAAAGAACAAGTTTGTCTTTTAGTTACTTATAGCAGCAATTACAGTCATGTTTTGAACATTAGACTTTCTCAGCTTAAAAAAACACATTTTGTTTGCTTCTCCAAACGATATGCTTTATTCAGTTAAAGTCCCATATTAATGAAATTATTTTTTTAAATGTTTTTAACATGTTCCTGCAGCATTTTTCTCATGATGGAGAACACATGGTAAAGAAATTAAGCTTCAAATTCCTTTTCTGACTTCTTTATGAAATACTCAGAAATGGTATGGTATGTGAATCAGGAGCAGATAATAAAATGCAGTTGGAAAACGCTTTCGGCTGTGATGTAGGTGCTACAGTTGGTCCCTGCTCTGCTCCATTCCGATGCATCCACTTGTAGACGATTAGATCCATTGTATTCCTTGTCTGAGCTGGGATCTGGCTTAAAACTGTACGAATGGAAACATAACCAACATTGCTCGCCATTTTTGATTCTCTAGTAATTATGGTTGGGAATGCTGTAAGGCAGCTGTAGAGCTTGTAAACAGAAGGGATGTCGGGAAGCAGGGGCGGGCTTACATCACGTCAACAGCCCCACCCACAACTCCTGTTGCTCTGCAGAACGAAGTTTTTTTTTTTGTTTTGCCTAAAGACGACATAAATATAATTGAAAGACAACTGGGAATACTTTGGATATAGATGAAAAGATAATTAGAGTGGGACTTTAAAGTTTGTAGACATTTGTTTCAGTTTTTTCTGGACTAACTGGACAAAGTATTTTGCTTATTTCAGTTATTAAAGTCTTCCTGTTGAAAAACATCTAATATGCGGGAGTTTATCATCCTGCCTTGCTAGATTTACAGATTCCAGAGTTAAAGTTTGGGTTATGGAACTCCCATTTGACTCCAGAATTACATATTTTGCTACTGCAAAATGAATCTAATGTATACCTACATATGTATTGTACCAACCACTCTGCCTTAAAAGAGATGTGTGGTTTTCTCCAGATGTTCGGTTCTCTATTCTCCATGACTATGGATTTTTCACAAGCAACATGTCAACACACACTTGAATGTTTAAATAACTGAAAACTGAAAGTGTTTGTTTCCAAAACTCTGCACACTGATGATAAAAGTAGCATGTGCTTTATATTATTTCTAAACATTCATTCTTGCTGTGTACATTAACACCTGACTTAGTTCCCACACAGCTTTTTTTCTTCTTCTTTGGTTTTTATGTCATCATCAATGGGATACATAATATTTGGCACATTGAGATTGAAAAAAAAAACAATTTTGAAGGAATCATTAGATCTTTAAATATTTAAAGTTGTTTTCCAAAACAATCAAATTGAGTTCTGTTCCTAACTACACAGTTGTTTAAACTGTGTATCCCAAAGGTGTCAAACTTGAGTTCTTCAGAGCCAGTGTTCTTCTCGTTTTGTAATTAAGCGTGTCTGTGTAGATTATTTTTAGAAAAAAACAAATATTTTTGGTTTCTGCATCAGTTAGAGCAGGTTTATCTATAAAACAAAACAGAACAGGACACCAGTTTGTGAAGACCTTTGTTTGACACCACCCTACTAAGTTGTTTTTCTGATACATTTCTCTTAAATCCTGAAACTCCAATTCACAACCAGTACCTTTAACCCTACTTTCAATAACCCCTAATATTTCTAACAACATTCCTGCTCTCCTTTTCTCACTAAACCCATCCAACCAGTGGTGCAGGTTCAACATTTTCCAACTACTTCAGTCTTTAGGCTCAAACTTACAGTGTTTTACTTAACTTCATAAGTTCATAACAATATTCTTTTACAAGTTTCCAACTACTCTTAACAATAACAATTTTCCTTAAAAAAAAAACTAATACATTTCTTCTAAATGCTGAAAATCAGCTGTGGTCCCCCCAACCTTAAACACAAACACCCATTTGAGTTTTATATCCAACATTTCATAACATTTCCAGCATTAACCTCAACATTGTACCCGTAAATTAACTTCAGGGTTTTTTCTTAATATTACACATCTAAAGATGTCTCAAGTACTTCTAACAAGATTTTTATTCTTGAAAATGAAACACCATATTTTAATATTTCGTGCTAACCTGACACAAATGTCAATAATGAGCTACATCTCAAAATACTCCAACACTGACCGGTACCTAAATGAGATACTACCAATACCCGAACTACCCTAATTCATAATAATCTATATTTTAGCATCTAACACAAGTATTGTATGCACTTATGACTTTAGTAACACTCCACATCAACTGTGCTGTTTGGCATTGTGCCATCCCCCCTTTTAACATAGTTGCAGTGTCCAATAGTGCCCCCTTCCCCCACTGCCTTAACTGTTACGGCTGTCAGCTTTAAGAATTAGATGTGGATAGATTTTCCTACCTTTGGTTTGTTAACAGTTTCCTGATCTCTTTATAGAGCCCCCATCGTTTGTCAAAGTAGCTCAGTCTGTCGAAGGGCTGAAGGGCAAGGATGTGAGCTTGTACTGCGAGATGAGTGGTACTGCTCCATTCCAGATCACTTGGTTCAAAGACAAGAAACCTCTGATGGAGAGCAGAAAGTATAAGATGGTGGGCGAGAGCAGCTCGACTACGCTGCATGTCATTGGAATAGAGCCTTCGGATGTCGGTGAATACGAGTGCAAAGTGTCGAACAGTGTAGGAAGTGACAACTGCCACGCATCCGTTAAACTCAGAGGTCAGTAGAAGCTGCGATAGTCTCCAATAATAGTAATTAAAAAAAAAAGAAAATAGCTTCTACTTCTATTGTCACCCTGCTGACTTTACCTTTTGCGCTGTTTTTCTCCTCTCTTCAGAACCGCCATCGTTTGTGAAGAAATTGACAAACATAACAGTGATACTGGGAGAGGAGGTGACCCTTATGGCCACTGTTAAAGGCTCTGAACCCATTACTGTGTCCTGGGTTCAAGACAAGGATCACATTCTCAGGGACGGTGACAACAGGAAAATCACCTTTGAGAACAACCAAGTTGCACTTAAAGTGTTTAAGGCTGACACAACTACAGCAGGCAAATATACCTGTCAACTCAAAAACGATGCTGGGATTGTGGAGTGTTTCGCTAACGTGACTGTTCTAGGTTTGTAATCGTATAATTCTCTCTTTCTCCTCTGTTTGTCTCTTCCACTTGATCCTTGGAAGTGTAATTGAAAGCATGTTATGTTGTATTCTTGGTGATTCCAGAGCCTGCCAAGATTCTGGACATGCCTGACGCCCTGAGCGTGACAGCCGGTGACATTGCCGCCCTTGAAGTCAAAGTGTGTGGGACCCCAGAGCTCGTACCCAAGTGGTTCAAAGATGGAGTTGAGTTGGCCTCTGGGAGGAAATACAAGATCTCTTTCTCCCGAATGATCTCCAGCCTGAACGTGCTCTCCACGGAGAAAATAGACTCTGGAGAATATACATTTGAAGTCATGAACGAAGTTGGAAAGGACCTAAGTAAAATTAACCTAACAGTTCTAGGTCTGTGTCTCTCTGCATGAAGTTAGTCGGCAAATTGTGTCTTGTGTTTGAAAAAAGACATACAGACAACTCATTTTAACTATCCTGGCATGTCTTTTCACCCTTAAACAGATAAGGTTGTTCCTCCAACCTTCTCAAGGAAGCTGAGGGACTCCAACATGGTTGTGGGAGAAGCAGCAGAGATGGAGTGTAAAGTGTCAGGCTCTCCACCTTTCACAATATCTTGGTACCATGATGGTACAGAAGTACAAAGCGGGCCCAACCATGAGGTTTCCTTCAGAGACAACAGCTGCACTCTCAGCATTCCCACACTAAAGCTTTCAGACTCTGGAGTATACAAATGTAAAGCAGTCAACAAGGCAGGATCCAGTGAAACAACAGCCACCCTGGTGGTCAAAGGTAAGTCCCTGTCATCCGTCAGTTCCCGTTCACCCCCTCCAACTCTCATATCTTTGTGAGTTGTCAACTTCTGATTGCAGTGACTGAGTTTGTCACCTTAACACTGTTCTCTATCCCTTACCAGAACCTCCTTCTTTTGTGGTGCCACCTCAGCCGGTGGAAGCCATGCCAGGATCAAAGGTGACCTTCTCAGCCATAGTTAAAGGTAGCTCCCCCCTGAAACTGAAATGTTTCAGAGGAACAAAGGAGCTTCTGTCTGGAAAGGACTGCGAATTCTCCTTAAAGGATAACCAGGTTGTTTTGGAGCTTTTAAATGTGGACAGATCTCACGCCGGGGAGTACACGTGCCAGATCATCAATGATGCAGGAAATGAGAGCTGCGCAGTGAATCTCTCCGTCAAAGGTCAGTTTCTGGGCAAACTCCTCTGGCTCTGTCTGCTGCACTCACTGTACTCTGTCTTTAAGGAGTTATCCCTCAAAAACCGAAGCTTTAGATGCAGTGTTGGCATTCTTTCGACCACCGTAACTCTTCAACTATTGACGCAATTACGGAATTCCAGCAGATTCTGAATCTGAGAAAAATGACTGCGCTGAAATGTAAAGCTATACGGTCATGAAGTGTTTTTGCAAACAAAGTAAACCAGCTGATTCTGACACTGAATAAGGGGGCTTTTCTTCCCCTGGAAATCGGTTGGAATTACATGAATTGCGTAAACTGTTGAGGAATTACAATTTTTCAAAGAGCCTGTGTTGTACTGCTGTTGGCGGCGACAAGAAGGCGGGTCTAAAGGCAGGGATGCCCGGTTTAGTTTAGTCTGTTTAGTTTAGTTTATCCATTGCCAACTGAATTCTATGCCTTTATGTTCTTCATGATGCATGTTTTTTACACAACTACTGCTTTGAAGCCCATTGAGATGACTACATCAATAAAATGTAATTGAATTTATGAGGTTTAAACCTGGAAAGTGAGGGTCTCAGGTAAAATATTGGCTTTATTTTCACATGACAAGGGGACATTTTAAAAGATTACAAGTATACTAGTGATGGAAGCAGAGGTCTGCTGAAGATATTTGAAATAAAACTATAGGATTGAACCTGGAGGGACAGGTGATGATGAGAGAACATAGAGTGACATGACAGCATGAAGATCAAATAACAAGATGTCAACTAAAACAAAAAGTGGGGGATAGCGAGTCATTACGGCAGAACAGGTCAGGTGGTGTTGATGAATTTTTGATGAATTATGGAGGTGAAGAAGATACAACCAAGAAGTGGAAAAAAGTAGTTGTAGTTTGTTTTCCACATTTCCACAACAATTTTTCACATTTCTTGAAAATTGTAGGGAAAGGTAAGAGTCGGATGGGTAAGGGGAGGGTTTCTTGTGTGGAGAAGAAAATAAGAAAACACATAGTTGAAGGTGTAAGTAAGTTCCTAAACCAATAGGACAAGAACGTCTGAACACAGTTTTGCCCAAAAGAGATTGTGATGACGATTCAGAAGGCTAACCATATGAGGTGGGAGCAGTTTTTATGGACCACCAATAATTCTTTCATTTACTCAAAAATTGACAGTTTTTCTTATAATCTGTTGTACCTGTACCTGCTCATATCTTCTGCTCACGCTTCCTCTTTGATTTTACCATTTCTGTTCATTGATAAAGTTGCAGGATTAGAACTGCGAGAGTGAATTATTCTTTTTCTCTAGTAAATTCGGCAACGTGTGGACCTTTTCCTGCAGATTTCTGTTCTTCAAAGTGACATTTCATGATGTCTTTCAGAGCCGGCAGCTTTCTCAAAGAAGCTGAAGGATGTGACGGTTGAGAAGGGCAAACCGCTAACACTGGAGTGCTCGTACACTGGAACTCCCAAGATTACAGTGAACTGGTACAAAGATGGCCAGGAGATCTTTGCTTCTTACAAGTACAACATCACTACAACAGAGAGCTCCTGCATCCTGGAGTGCCTCAGCACTGACGATAAGGAGTCTGCAGGAAAATACTCTTGCCAAGTGTCTAATGACACAGGGAAAGACACCACTGAGGCAGTCGTGTCCATCCTGGGTTAGTGCTCAGTTTTTGTAAACACCACGCTCTAAATGGTTTTCCATGGTTTAGAACATTTGCTAACACTCTGCAGAGATCGCTTACCCCGATGTTGTTTTGTGTGCACAGAACCTCCTTACTTCCTTGAAAAAATGGAGCCGATGGAGGTGACGGCAGGAGACGCCGTGTGCCTAAAGTGTCAGGTAGCAGGCACACCTGAGATCAAGGTGTCCTGGTTCAAGGCTGATGGCAAAGTCAGGTCCAGCCCTACCTGTAAGCTGGAGTACTCCAAAGGCGTGGCCTGTCTGAAGCTCAGCAAAGCCACTAAAGCTGACGTTGGAGAGTACACCTGCAAGGCCGAGAACAAAATAGGCTCCGCCTCCTCCAGCTGCAGACTCAACGTGCTTGGTAATCCTTGTCTTTTTTTAGTGGGTTTTTCTACTTAACCCCTGGAAACACTGTACATTTTGTTTGGATTTTATTCAAACACCAGTTGTTTAATGTCAGCAGTGTCACAGTTAGGTGTTACCTGCTAACAGATAAAAGCCTTTTATGTTGGGCAGATTTTACTGTTAAAATAGGAAGTTATGTACCTTCCAACACATGGGTTTTATATTTTTCTTGAAACCTCTTTTGTATTTGAGGGTAAACTTTATTTTCATTATATTTGCGTACATTGTTTTCAAAATTAGTTTCCTCCAGAGGGTGTCCTTACTCCGATGCTATATTTTGACCTTGGTTTACAAAGGTCAGACAGGTGACACCTTATACATAAAATGTGGATTTTTCAAACCCTTAAAATTTTCAAAGCTAGACTGTAGCTTGTCTTTTTTCGTTAATACTTTTAAAGTAATGTGTAGAGTGGCCTCATGGTTTTGTGTCTATGTATGTTAAGAGCTAACAAAGCGACCTGCAGTATAGTGAATGAAAACTGTGAGACGTCTGTCATGCTGTCATCTGCAGAGGCCAAAACACCACCATCCTTCCCCAAGAAGATCACCAGCGTTCAGGAAACAGAAGGTCAACCTATCCGCTTTGAGTGCCGCGTTGCTGGCTCGTCGCCCATTGAGGTGTCGTGGCAGAAGGACGGCAAACCTCTAACGCATGGGGCAGACTTCTCCATGCTGTATGATGACAACACGGCCGTGCTGGAGATCAGCTGTGGTGAGATGAGACACTCTGGGGAGTACACCTGTGTGGCCACAAACAGCGTGGGCTCAGCGTCCTGCAGAGCAAAGCTGACTATACAAGGTTTGTGAATAGGATCTTCACATGAAGAGAAACTGAGAGGGTAGCTTTCTTATCAAACTCTTTAAGCTGCGCTAAAAGTCTTGGCCCACCTCTTTTTCTCACGCATTCATCTAGTTTCTAGCTCCTTCATCCTGTACATTTTTAATAATCTCTAATACTTTCTGAAGGTATTCCAGCGTTCTCAGAGGAAGAACAGCTTTCTTTTTAGGAGACTGAATCCCCACCACCTAAAAATCATTCAGGCATCAAAGAATTGTAGTTTCCCAAGTATAAGTTGCACCGGAGTATTGGTTGGAGTTTTGACAGTAAGGTGCAACACTTCTGAACAAATGCGCCAAACCCCTTGTAATACTGCAAATTTGCGCCTACAGTCTCTTTCGATGCGCTTCAAACTCCGTGCTCAGTGCTTAGCCAAAGAATGCGTCACATGGGGGGGTGAAGCTACCATCATGTTTTTGGCTTCATTGCAACATGGGAGTTAGTATTTCGTTTGAAATGTGTGGAAGACACAGATGATGTTGAGAGATGAGAGTTATTATTATGAAGAGCTGTACAAAAACATTGGTAATCTTTACTTTGTCTTTACCTTTTAGAATGCAGGAGCTGCGTCCGAATGACAGCACTTTTAGCTGTTTTTCCGTCCCTCTCTGTGATACAGTTTTATGAGTTGCTGTCCCGTATTAGTCCAAGGAAGGGAAAAAAAAAAAAAAATATAATTAATGTCTCCATGGAAATGAAAAATATGAAGTTTTGGAGGAAAACGATCAGATTTTGTATTTGTTTCGGGCGGCACCTTTGCATTGCTGTTAGGAGCAAATAGTGAGACACACCTAGAATGCCCTCTAGAGGTTTTTAGTGGGAAACAAACACAGAAGGACAACCAGTTGTGGTAAAATAGCAAATATATGAGCTTATTTAGGTTTTCAAAAAGTCACAAATAAGTCAGAGTGATTAGTCAAACCCCCTGGCCAAACTATGAAACTAAATACGGAAAATTAAATCAAGACAAAAACACTGTCAAGAAGGTCTTAAAACATAAGCATTTACACAATACCAGTTTTTCATTGTGTTTTGCACCTGTTTTTTCTCACATGTTTGTGGAGCCAATAAAACAAGTTTCAGCCTGGAGTCACTTAAAGTGGTGGGAAATGGATGTTTTATTATCATAACTTCAGGATTTAATCTATTAACAAAAGTAATCAGTCGTTCCAGACATTGGTAACAAAGTCCACTTAAAAAAGGATTTGATCTTTTTTGGTGCACTTATGATCCGGATCGTGAAACTAGTTTAAAAAAAGGTTATTTGAAATATGAGAGCAAGTAGTTGAATATCCGACTAATGAAACCAATTTAAAAAACCAGCTATTTGTGAACTTCGGACTATAAAAGTAGAAATCATGACCTGTCTCCTTTTAAGGACCCACTCGGTAACAATTTTTTGTTATGATATTTTTAACATCTTGTGGCATTTTTCTGACGATGGGGAACATATATATTGAGGGTGAGGTCAGACTGGTTCGCTTAAAGGGAACCGGAGGTTTCCCGCCAGTAATCTGTGATAAATTTTCCATCTGAATACACACAAGCGGATGATGGTGCGGGACCAGAAACCGTTTTCTGACCCATGTTTGCTCTGAGTTCCCTCAGTCTGAATGTGGTTCGTGCCAGGAGTGGAGAAACTGAACCAAAACAAAATCTTTTGTCACGTGGTTTTATTAACAAGCTTTGGTCCGCAACAGGAAAGTTCACTTGACGCCAGTCTGAATACACACCAAACACACGGTTCAGGACTCAATTCAAACAAACTGAGTCATCCAGACTCAGTCCGGATCAAACGATTTTCCTAGTCTGAATACACCCTAAGAAATTAAGCTCCAAATTGAGTTTCTAATTATTTTGTAAGTCGAACTTCATTTTTCTCATTGGAGCTGGCATCTGGCTCAAAACCGTACGGATGGATGGCTCCAATATTGCTCGCCAACAGTCCCTGGCACAACTCAGAGGTGAATTACTAATGAACTCCTGTCACACTGTAGAAACTATGTTCTAGAAAATGACAGTTTCTTTTTTTATTTAGGCTAAAAATGACATCATCATAATAAAAAGAATGCTGGGAACACTTTTCCAATAGATGAAAAGATGA
The DNA here is from genome assembly GCA_037389245.1 of Oryzias sinensis. NCBI lineage: Eukaryota > Metazoa > Chordata > Actinopteri > Beloniformes > Adrianichthyidae > Oryzias > Oryzias sinensis. The sequence goes on along the minus strand of CM074501.1, from coordinate 15,742,091 downwards.
TGGGAGTGGGTCTTTAAGCTGCTGCTCTGGGACCTATTTTGTGTCCGTTTTGCTGCCCAGACTGAAAATGTCCCTGAAGATCTGTTGACTTCTCCTCTTCATGCTCCTTCACTTTCCTGCAGAACCCAGATACCCTCCAATCTTTGACAGGAAGCTGTCACCACAGGAGGTGATAGTGGGTGACAGCATTGAGCTGGAGTGTCACATGACGGGCTCCGCCCCCATGAAAGTTACATGGTCAAAAGACCATAAAGATATTCGCACTGGGGGGAATTACAAAATCAGCTTTGTGGAGAACACCCCTCACCTGACCATTGTGAAGGCAGACAAAGGTGACACTGGGAAATATTTTTGCCATGCATCTAATGACATGGGCAAGGACTCTTGTTCTGCTGATATCACAGTCAAAGGTATTTCAAACTGGGTCTCCTTGGCTCCGCTCTTGAAAAAACACTCAGGTCCACCTGATGATGTTTCTTTGAGGAAGGTAATCCAACTCTTTGTACCACTTTTACTCTGTTTTTTTGGTTTCAGAGCGAAAAAACCCTCCAATGTTCACCAAAAAACCCTCAGAGCACATCGAAGACACAGAGGGCAAACTGGTGAAAATTGAGGGCAGAGTGACTGGCTCACAGCCCATATCTGTCAACTGGTTAAAAGATGACAAGGACATTCACAGTTCTGATAAATACGACATCAGCTTTAAAAGCAATGTGGCTGTGTTGTGTATTAAGAGCAGCCAGGTGACCGACAGTGGTAGGTACACCTGCCAGGCCTCCAACGAAGCTGGAAAAGCATCCTGTGACATCAGCGTGGGCATTTCTGGTGGGTTTCAAGGAGAAAGAGGGGAGCTACTTACATTAAAGGATTAACAACCTGATGAAAATGTATCGTGTCAGAGAAGAAGCTAATTCCTCTAAAGACATTTATTTTCCCCAGAGCTCCATTCTGCCAAACCATTGTTGGTTTCTCTTAGCTTTAATTTGGTTCTTAAGATCTTCTGGTGAATTCGAGCACTGATGCTGTTCAGACTGATAATGTCCAACTTTTTAAACATTTTTTTGCAGAGGCCAAGAAGCCTCCAGTATTTGATGTCCCACTCAAGCCCGTGTCTGTGGATGAGGGTGACAAGCTTACCCTCAAGTGTCACATCTGTGGAACTCCTCCTCTGAAGATCCAATGGATGAAGGACAGGAGGGAGCTGACATCTGTTGGCAGCACCAGAATCAGCTTCTCCGATGGGACAGCGTGTCTGGAGATCAGCCCCGCCTCCAAGCACGATGCAGGCGATTACCTCTGCAAAGCCACCAATGATGCAGGCAATGAGTTTTGCAAGGCCAAAGTCACAGTGAAAGGTAAAAGCTCTCTCTAAAAATTCTATTACAAAATGATATGCTGGTTCTTTTCTGAGAACCCAAGAAATAAACGATAAATGGTTTTGTTTCGCTCCATTGCAGAAAAACCAGGAGCAGCTTTAGCTTCTGTTGAAGCTCCAGCTGCTACTCCAATCAAAAAACTGGAGAATTTGCTTTTCATTGAGGAACCTAAAGCTGCACATGTCACTGAGAGTAAGATGAAACGTGAAACCTACGACATTCTGTGATTAGAACGTTGGAACTTCTCTTTTCACTCACGGTCTGTCTCTTCACAGAGGGAACAGCCACCTTCATCGCCAAGGTGGGTGGAGACCCCATCCCTAATGTGAAGTGGATGAAGGGAAAATGGAGGCAGCTGACACACGGGGGCCGGATCTCCATTGAACAGAAGGGCCAGGAAGCCAAGCTGGAGATTAAAGAGGTCACCAAGTCAGACTCTGGTCAGTACCGGTGTGTCGCTTCCAACAAGCACGGAGAGATTGAGTGCAGCGCTGAAATGCACGTGGATGAAAAGAAGGAGGCGGCACAGGTTGAAGGAGACCTGCGCACGAAACTCAAGAAGTGAGTCTCACTATGGGAAAGACATTTATGACAAACTGAGTCAGAATCATAAGATCATATGTGTCTTGTTATCAGGACCCCTTCAAAGCAGAAGAGTCCACAGGAGGAGAAAGACATCGACATCGTTGAGCTCCTGAGGAATGTGGACCCCAAAGAGTACGAGAAATATGCCCGAATGTATGGCATCACTGATTACCGCGGCCTGCTGCAGGCCATCGAGCAGCTGAAGAAAGAGAAGGCTGAAGAAAGTGGAAGACCGGTGAGGCTCACCAAATTCCGCCGCTGGTTTAAGAGGTTTTTATGGGCGTAATCTCCACTGAACAGTACTTCTGCTGTGGTTACAGGAAATTGAACGTGGAGACAGAGAGTCTGAAGAGGATATGGCTCGACTGGTGGCCGACCTACAGAAGAGGATGGAGAGGACAGAGGTGAGAACCTGCTGCATCCAAAACTTCAAAAGTTTTAGTTAAAACCTCCAAATACAGAACAACTCACAGTCGTAAACGGTAAGGAAAGATCTCAAACCCATGTTCCAGTTGTAGAAAACTGTCCATGGAGTGCTCCTAGTACATTCAGTACTAGGTACATTAATGCACTAGTACATTCATTCTTTAGTCAAAACTTCAACCAGTGTGACTTAACAGTGAAGGTGAAGTTTTCTAGATAGTGAAGAATCCAGACGGAACATTCTTAGAACATTCTAGCACACTGTGTGGTCACATTACTTTTCTAAATGTAAATTGTTTTATACATATTGGACTGGAATGATGGACTGTGATGCACTTGGTTGTGTTTATACTACAGTAAAATAAACCTATTGTACCTCGATCCAAATGGTATTTTTTAAAATCAATATAATCAATTAATTTCATTTTGAAATGAATAAATAATAATATAGGTCGATTTGATAAAAAAAACTTGCATCAGACAGATCAATCCTACGATGGATTATAGGAATATAATTCACGTCATTGATTAAGTCAATCAATCGTTATACCCCTATGCAGAAATGTATCAAAAATTGGTAGGATTTATGTTTTACCATGAAAACAATAGATTATTTTGGGACGTCTTTGGTTATTTTCTGAACCACTAAATTTAATTGATTTTTCACCACCTGTATTTAAAAACCTTGAGTTTTTAACAAGAAGCTCACATTTGGGGAATTTTTACTTTAGTATTTTGTAAGATGCATACAATTGTGCATTACACTAAACATAGTAGTTGTTCATGTGAAAAACTACAGTACCAGGATCCCTGATCCAAAAGCTCCACCAAAATTTACAGGTTAGCATGTCTAAAAGCTGTTTGTACCACCAGCTCTGACCCTACAACATTCGTTGTGTCGTTGTCTCACAGCCTGTCACTGTGGTGAAGGACATTTCCAACCAGTCTGTCTTCGTGGGCAAGGAGGCACTTTTCGAGTGCGAGATCAAGATCAATTACCCAGAGATTACGCTGTCCTGGTACAAGGGCACACAGAAACTAGATTCAGGTGACAAGTATGACATTACCGTCATCGACGACCGCCATTTGCTCAAGATCAAGAAGTGTCAGTTGGCCGACCAGGGGAACTATCGTGTGGTGTGCGGGCCGCATATCTCAAGCGCCAAGCTCACCGTCACGGGTCAGTACTGCTCAGTGACATATGGTTCCATATTTTAATGGTTTTTAAACTTCAATCTCTTATGATCTGACAATGTTATTACCTAATACAGGATTGATGGTGTAGAACTGCTTTTTAAACTCTATCCTAACTAAAATCATAGTCTGCATTGGTTCTGGTTAAATTAGATATAATCCACAAATTTAAATCCATAAAATTCTTGCTCTTAGCTTAATGCAGAAGCTTTATTTTCCTCTCTTTGTCTTTCAGAGGTGGAAGTGGAGAAACACCTGCAGGACACATCGGGTAAGGAGGGCCAACCCTGCACACTGTCTTGTCAGTTTTCTGTCCCTAATGTAGCGGCTCAGTGGTTCAAAAACGGCAAGCAGTTAGAGATTAAAGGCAGGTACTCGTCTGAGGTCAAACACAAGGTCCAGAAACTTCTAATCATGGACCTGAAGCCAGAAGACCAGGGCCGATACACGTGCAGGTACCAGCACTTGGAGTCCTCAGCAGACCTCAGGGTTGAAGGTTTGTACCCGGAAATGGTCCTGCAACGGCATAGATGTGCTGGATGCTTGGCCCGCCTACTAACCTCTTTCAAACAATCAGACTTTGAGACTAATCTTGGACAATTGGATTGTCCCTCTTTCTCTTCTTCTTGGATGTGTCGTGCTCTATCTTCATGTTCTTCATGGTCATTTGTCACAAACGTCCAGCGTCATTTCAGTCTTTGTTTCATCGACTCAAACCCCAGCAGCCAATCATCATAACGCCCCATAAACATTCTTCTGACAGTCAATTCTAACAATGTGGATGGCGTGTTAATGAAATACATCACATACTGTGATGGCTAAAGAATTTACACATTCACATCTTTATCTGTTTTAGCCGAACAAATTCATTTCACCAAACGTATCCACAACGTCGAAGTCAACGAGCGGCAGTCAGCCACCTTTGAGTGTGAAGTTTCCTTCGACAATGCAATTGTCTCATGGTACAAAGACACCTGGGAATTAAAAGAAAGCCCTAAGTACAACTTCACAAGTGAGGGCCGAAGACATTTCATGGTCATTCAAAATGTGACCACTGAAGACGAAGGTGTGTAGAGAGACGTCAAGCCTCAGACTTCTTCCTCTCATTCGTTTTGTGATCTGAGTATCTTCATTACTAATCCCATTCAGGCGTGTACTCAGTGATTGTGAGGTTGGAGCCCAGAGGAGAGGCTAAGAGCACAGCTGAGCTTTATTTGTCTGGCAAAGGTACAGTTCCAAGTCAGGCAACACTTTTCTGCCGTCTGCTCAGCTTTTGTCTGTTTCAGTGTTTAATGCTTTGTCCGTCTTTCCCTTTTTCACAGAAATTGAACTGGCAAGGGTTCCCCTTGGTAAGAATTTCATATTCTTGAATAACATCTTGATGATTCTGACATTTTGGAAACTCCGTTCCTTTTTATTTTTAACCCTTGCTATCTTTGTGTAACTAGACAGAAACCAAACAAAAGAACAGCAAAATCCTGAGTTAGTGGATATTCGAATAATTGAAACAAGTATATCTAAAAAAAAATATGAATATAGGAAGATTTTTCAATTTGTTTTGTCTGACAATTCAATGAGTAATACTTTTTGTAGGCCCTTAAAATAAGTAGAGAAAACTTTTAAATCTGCACACAGGTCAAAGTTCATCCAGTTTTCATTGGAACATTGCAATACATTTCAGGATTCTGTTTCGTATCAATGATAAAAAGTCTTGGATTTGATTTGAGGCCTGATTTTAGTGTCTCATCTGTCCCACAAACATTTTCTTAGATGTTTTGTAGTTTCAGATGTATAACCTACGTAAACAAGCATCTTGTGCACTGTGCACTTTCTTTTGTTGACATCCCTCCAGAGAGTTCTACCCAGGCTTTATTTTTATTTTTTATTTTTTTTTGCTTTCTTCTAACTATTTTGTGGTCTGAATTGGGGCGGAACATTCTTCAGTCATCAGTTTAAAAGAAAAACACCACCTGTAAAGACATTTCCACTGATATATCAAAGCACAGTCAAGATTTGAGTTGACAGCAGTAACAATGAGATACAGAATATCATATAACATTCATGTCATGGTAGTCTTTTTTAATAGTGCATAGATGACGGTTATCACATCCATAAAGGGAGGGTATCAATCATATTGTTTTCTTATTCTCTAGCAAGATTAGATTTTTATTTCAAACCTTTAAGTGTAGAAGTGATCCCTTAGTCCTTCCTAATCAGAGTTATCTGACAACTACCTGGGCAGGAACGCAGTTTTATTTTAATTATATCCTTCGAAGTATCAGTGATTAACCTTAGTCACACAAAAAATACCTGTAAGCATCTATTATTAGGAGTGTTTCCAAACTGTCCAGCTGTACTGAAAAATACTTTGCCATATTTCTTTAAAAATTAATGCACTTAATGCAGAATTTTGAGCACTTTTTCTTTCAGCCACAGAACTCAGACCTCTTTTTTTAAAACTTTCACCTGCCGGTTCAGTTTTTTCTACGAGGCAGACTAATGTTTTCTTGTCAGAATCTAAAGCCAGCCATTACGAAATTTATATCTCCATTTAGAGATAACTTGGTTGTAAAATCTTTTTTTAATTGGATGAAACTGCAGAGACAGGTATTTGTGGAAAAGCAAAAGATGCAGTTTGGGATGAACTTTGTTCCGTATTTCGTAGATTTCCCAGACTCCTCAGTTCAGAAGCCCGACATGCCGTCATTAGTGGAGCTCCAAGGTAAGAACTGAGACCTAAAACCAAGTTTTGGATCAGTAAACCTGAAACATTTGGGTTCGGGTCACTTGTTTCTTGTAATGGAAACTTGTCTTTTGTGTTTTAAAGAATCTACTGAAATCTTTCAGTATGAAGAAACAACTGAACAAAAAGGTATTTACCGCTCTTTTTTTCACCAAAGTCTGACTAACATTAAGAAACCAGTTCTGTTTGTTAAATCTTGGAAGAAATTACAAATATCTCTGTTGCCACGTGTCAGCTGAATACTCCTCCAACTATGAGGAGGAGGAGGCAGCAGATGAGGCAGATGTATGGCATTGGGTACATAGACCCTGTCGTGGTTTTTATCTTCACAAAAAAATAAGTTTTAACACCAATAATACCTTTTATTTCTTCTTTCTCAAGTCTGTCAAGGACACGTCTCAGATGAAAACGAGATTAAAATACAAAAATGCAAAATAAATAAACAAGTAAAAATAAGGAAGTCCTTATTCAGCAATAATTTAAAGATGTTCAAATTTGTTAAAAGAGAAGAAGTTTTAGTTGAGAGATTTCTTTCTTTCACTCAATTTTCAGATTGTTTTTTTAATTTAAGAACTCCAAACATGTTTAAAGCGATCAAACTGAACAATGGTGGCTTTAGAGGAAATCCCTGAACCGCAAAAACGTATTTTCATTCTACAGTTCTCGATTCGTATACACCGTTGATATTTGCTGCTAAATCTAATGGACTTGTGTTTCCTCTGATTATTTCCAACTTTTTAAGCATTTACAAATATGGGTTTTGCAAAGAAAGAAGTTCTCAACAGAGTTCTTGCTACATGTAGCTGATGGTGGGAAGTGAGGAAGAAGGACATCGTCCGCTATGTCAGAGAAAATTAAGTGTCGATCATGTCAGCGGTCAATACTCTACAAATGTCCTATTGAGTTAAACCCAAAGTCATGTGACATTTTGGCTTCAGCTGATTTTCTTGAAGAATTTCAACATTGAAGGAGCTCTGAAGTCAAATGCAGCTGTGAGCTTAAGTCTTTACAGAATGAGATGTTTGTGAAGAAATGAGGGATTGGTCTGTTTTTTGTTTCCTGTGAAATATTGACTTTGTGTTGCTCAACTGTTTGGCTCGTGTTCGTCTTCTGTCGCTGCCGTGGTCGTCTTCAGTTGAGTACCAGAGCTGGACGGAGGAGAGCGAGACCAAAGGTATCACAAACCCAGTCACAGCTTCTGTCTTTGTGTCTGTTTTCAGGTACCTTCAGTACATTTTACATGTTTCTCTTTTTGGTAAAAAGTTTTTAATCTTGGCAAAAGTCACACTTTTGCTTCTTATACCAAACTTCTCCCGCTGTTGCACCTGATCCATCATGGTTTCCTTTCAAACCTCTGTCCTTGCGTTTGAAATGAACTCTGCTTAAAGCACAGAAATGTGCGTCCTCTTGATGCTTGACCTTAGCGAAAGCTGTGCTGTCTGCTCTGTGGTTCAGCTTTTCCTGCTGCATAAAAGTTCTCAGAAAGTGATGATGATCTTCGCTCTTTCATGCCCTTTTTTCCTCCAGTTGCCAAAGTTGCTATTGAGGAGAAAGTCGAGACCAAGAAAGTTGAAATGAAAGAGGAAACCCGAGCTAAAGGTACATCAGAGTCGACCAAAGCTTAGAGCCGTCAGATTATCTTCAGAGTTTGGTCCTTCTGCCAAAGCTTCATGTCTTTAACCTCTAAAGACCTGGCGTCCGCACGCATGGGCATCAGATTTGGGGTTTTATTCCCATTGTAGTTAATTCTGCTAAACTGGGGCCCTGTGACTTTGTGTGTAGAGGGTTGGCTCAAATATTAGCTCAGCTTTTGAGAGGCTAACACAGTTGTGTTGTCTTGTCCACAGCTAAGGAAAAGCCTGAAAAGAAACCAACGGCAGATGTGAAGGATCCAGGTATGAACCCAGTGTTGTGGTCCGTGTTCTTCCTATAATCTTTCAACCCAATAAATGTTCTTAACTTTAGATTTTGATTTGACAGAAGCCAGAAAACCTGTGCAGGAGGAGGTCCTCGTAGCTTCAGTCCCTGAGAAGAAGGAAGCTCCTGCTCCTAAAGGTACGCCTTCCTTGTTCTGTTTTTTTGCTCAGTCTTAGTCTTCCTTCTGCTGCTTTCTGGAGTTCATAACACGTTTGAATGTGTCCTGAAGAAGCAGAGGAGGTGAAGAAGACGACGCCTGCTGAGAAACCTGGTCTGCCCGGAAAAGGTCAGTCTCTATGCCTCTTTGGGGTTTCCTCAGATCCTCAGCTGTGCATGAGCGTCCTGTCTTCTTGATTTTAGTCTAGTCTCTGTGTTGTCCTTTTTTCACATTTCTCTTCTTCTTTCAAAACACTTTTTTGAAAGGTTGTAGATGTCTCCGTGTCTTTGTGCTAATGTTAGTTGCTGTTTGTGTTGTGAAGTTGAGCCCAAGCTGAAGGCTCCGGCAGAGCCTGCAGCAAAACCGAAGGAACCTGAACCCAAACCCAAAGCTCAAGTAGAACCTGAGGCACAGCCGGTGGAGCTGAAGAAGCCAGCCAAAGGTATTTCCTCTTGTGTTTGGTTGTGTGTTGAGTTTGTTTTCAAGGTTGTTGATGTGTTCAGCTTCAGCTCTGGAAGCAAATCTTTCTGTGATCTAAACCGATCTTAATGTTGCTTCAAGCCCCAGAAGAGGCTGCAAAGACCAAACCAGAACTAGCAAAACCAAAAGCAGAAGTCCCCAAACCTGAGCCAGAAGCTTCCATTCCAAAGCCAGCAGTGAAAAAACCTACTCCAGAACCTGAGCTACAACCACGTCCGGCACTGAAGGAGCCTCAGAAAAAAGGTAACGTACATGGAGTGCTGCAGGCTTGCAGCTTTCTTAACCCTTCAGCTCAGTCGTGCTGGTCGCATTATCTGCAGTGATGTTCAGGTGTTTGTCTACTTAACCTGTCAGTACCACCACCAAAGCTTTGGAACCCAAGTACCACTGAGAAACATCTGTGTGAGTGTCATAAATCTTGTGAGTTCTTGCTCTGAGTGAGCTCACTGGGTTCACGGGACAAGGCGTCCTGTCAGAACCTGCTTGGTGACTTGAACTTGGAAGAAAGAAGAAAAACTTCATGTTTAGTTCAGAAAAACTAGAGGAAGACTGGATTCCTCTTTATAGATCCTGGTTAAAGGTCATGAGGAGGTCAAAGGTGGCACAAAATCTGCTCAGCATGAGAAGCAACAAAGAACCGTGAAGAGGAAGGACTTATGTTTCCACGTGCCTCCAATCAGAAGTTTGCAGAGGATGGATGGATGACGTGAAAAAGTTCTTTCCTAAAAAAACGCGCCCCTTCTGTGATTTGGAGCATTTCAGTGTTTCCGCAAAGACCGCTTCATGAACTGATACCGTGTAAATCCATAACCTCTAGCTTTCTGTTTGTCTTTGGGAATGTGAGTTAACTGCCAAGACTTGGTTTAAGGACCAGAAGTTAGAAGATCGTCAGTCATTTAAACCTTCACTCTGTCACAATAAGAACCATTTTCTTTTAAAGTACCTGAAGTGGCACCAATGAAAGCACCAGAGGAAAAGAAGGAGGCCGAGGCCGTACAGAAGAAACCAGATAAAGGTATCTGAGACTCTTGACACTAAAACCCGAACTTCTTGTCCTCTCTGTCATGTGTTCGTTTGTGTCCTTTAACGTCTGGCAGACAGATGGACACGAGAGTTCCATCCTCATGTCTTGGCACTCGATAGAGTGTTTGTGTGTTTGTCCCAGTGCTCTTTATCATTTTCCAAGGAATACTTCTTAATCTTTCTAAACGGTACTTCTTAAAGCTCCTGCAGCGGAGAAAGTTCCTGTGCCTCCAAAGGCGGCCAAGAAAACCGAGCCAGAAGTCTCCTCCCACAAGGAGGAGCCTACACAGCGGGAGAAAGGTACTCCGATGTTTCACCTCTGCTTTCTTCAATACCAAATGTAACACCTCCTGCACTCACAGAAAGATGACCTTCTTGTTTTCTTTAGATGCTCTAATATATAAAAACAAATCATGTGGCCCTTGCAAAGTCCTAAAAAGAGGAAAAAAAATGCTGAAACGCTTCATCCCAGAGAATTCGATGGTCTGAACTATGACAAGAAGCAAATTGAACCAGAAGATTTCTCATCTTCCCGATGAGCCGGGCTTCGTAGTTTCCCACAGTAAACTCCTGAAACCTTTAGAGTGAGGAATAAATAGTAGAACGGGCCAGAATCCCTCTGCATACATTCAATCCCCATGGATTTATTAAAGTGTTTTGTGATCTTAATAAAACACCCTCAAAGCGGACACGCACACTCACTTTCTCCATGGAGCTGGTGGTGATCGGCAAAAACGCTTTTTATTCTATAAGCACATCCATCTTTACAAAAGTTTGGATGTTTGTTTTCGTGGGTGAAACCCAGACCCGCTGCAGCATGGTACAGGCTCTTTAATCTATTTCATTTTTGGGGGCTTGTAAGGACCACATGACTATTTCTCCTAAATCAGAAAACCTTGACATGACCTGTCTTTTGCCAAAGCTTGAAAGATTCTGAGAGTTAGCGGCAGCAGCAGGTTAGTTTGTACCTCAGATGTTCCTCTGAGAGGGGCAGTCTGCCTCTGGGATGTCAGGTCTGATGACCTCACAGCTCAGTGATCTCACTGCTGTTCTTCCGAAAACCCAACCAGCCGTCTTTCCTCGCTCGTGCGTTAGCACAGACTCCTTCTTCTTCTTCTTTATTTATGTTGTCTGCATGTTTTGTGTCAAACCCTCTTGAAGCTTTGAAGCCAAAACCCCAACCTGAAGAAGAGTCTTACAAAGTACCTCAGACAGAGTACGATGAAGCCAAAACTGCACCGAAGGTGAAGGACAAGACCCCTGAGGTGGTTCCGGAGAAGACGCCTGAAAGAAAAGTGGAGTTAGTTCCTGAGAAGGTTCCTCCCAAAGTGGCTGAAGAGAAGAAGGCTGCTGAAAAAATACCCTTGAAAGTGGAGAGTGAGAAGCCTGAGAGGAGGCTTCAGAAAGAGGCAAAGGCCGCTGATAAAACTGAGAAGACGGCTGACGTCGAACAGCCGCAAGCAGCAGATGAAGCTCTTCGCAAAGGTACAGCCGAGGCAGATCCCAGCTTTCTTCTTCGTGTCGTCCTCATCAGCAATAGTCCACCTGAAGCTCTGGCTCCAGAATTCCTACTTAGTGACTCATCGATTCCAAGAAAGAGTTTCTGTTAAGATAATTCTTTTAACTTTTTAATGAGATTCAGCGATGATGTAGGAATGGCGCCAACCCTCATTAGTATATTTTTCTTTCAAAGTTTAGCATTAAGGTTACAAAAGTGATGTTAGCTTTGACCTTTTAACTTTAAATCATTTTAAAGGGCCACTCCGATCCTCTTCTGATCTACTTTGAAAGTGTCCTCATTGGTCTCTAGATTATTATGATGTTGTTTTTAGCCTGAATAAAAAAAAAACTGGCATTTTCTTGGACAAAGTTTCGGCAGAACGGCAGAAATTTGTGCAACCCCTCACCTTCATTTCTCGGTCTCCTGCTGAGAGCTCTCTGTTTACACACTCCCCTGCTAGTATACAGCCCCTCGCACCCCCAGTTTAACATTACTGGTCCAACAAAAACGGCGAGCAATATTGGAGCTATCCAGCCGTACAGTTTTCATCCAGATTTCCAGCTCAGACGAAGAAAATGAGTTTGGAATTATTCGTCCTCAAGTGGAAGCAGCGGAGCTTGTGGTCAGAAATAAGTTTTTTTTTAAACAATCTTTCATCTGCTCCTGATTCACAACAATTTTGAACAGAGAGATATTCAGAAAGGCAATTTTAATCTTAATTTATGTCCTCCATCATAGAAAAATGCCCCAAAAACATGTCTAATGCACCAAAAACACGATTTTTAATTGGAGTGGATCTTTAATTAGTTTCCGTGAGGTTAGCCTGTCTTTTCAAATTCTTTCTTTTTTTTTTACTATATCTTCGTTTTTGTTCTTTTTGTTATTTACTATAGAGCATAAAACCGCCACGATCTCAATTAATGTAATTTTTACAGAAAAAAAAACTTGGAATTTAGTTTTTTGTGCAGCTTCATGTCAATTGTGGAAATATTGTGTTATATGAGAAAAATTTGTGGAAAAAAAAACCAACAACAAAGAAGCTGGGATTGTACTAAAAAGATGGATATGAATGCACTTGAAGCCAGACGATTCCGACAGATTAATCTTCCTGAGTAGATGGTGTTCTGTTGCTGATGCTTTGAGCCCCCCCCCTCCCTTTCAGCTCTAATTGCTTTTTAATGGTTTAATGACTAATGCTTCTTTCTAACAACCCCTTTTCTTATGATGCCTTTTCCTCATTCTTGGCTCAAAATTTGACGAATTCTTTAAAAGAAGCTGATGTGAAGAAGATCCATTCCCAGGCTGAGGAAAGAAAAATGTCTCTTTCTCAGAAAGGTACCAACTATCTGAACATTTGATGGAGGCTTGGGTCCTTCATCCCTCCAAGTGTGACCTCTTCCTCTGTCTGTGTTTCTCTAACCTTATGTTTGCCTCTGTGTTGGATTCTCACCTCTTGGCGCCGCCTCATGACGCCTTTTCTTCAACGCGTCTTAAATATTCAGCTACGACTCTGGTGAAGACGGAGGAAATGAGGAAGCAGGAAGTCCACACGGTGATGGAGGAAGTATCTGCCACAGACGGGGCTAGGAAACGTGAAGAATCTGTGCAGAGCGACGCTGCTGTGCTTCACAGGGAAACACAGAGTCAAAGAAAGACGTCTGTGCCTCAAGACAAGACAGAGAAAACCCCATCAATTAGTATCAGCACAGAAGCCAGAAAACCGGATGGGAGCATAACAGGAGAAAAAGACAGAAAAGTGGAGGAAAGGCAGAAAAAAACTGCTGCTGAATATGAAACAATAAGCAGTAAAAAGGTCGCTGAAACTAAAACAGACGTTCATATTTTGGCAGAAAAAGTCTCAGTTCAGAAAGTTGAGCTAAAAGAAGAGAAACGCGAGGAATCGATCGAATCTAAGGTGATGACAAAACAGAAAAGTTTCCTTAAGCCTGAAGTGACAAAGAGCTCTGAGTTGACGCCAGAGCCCGTCAAAGATGTCCCAACGAAAGTCATCCAGCAGGGGGCGATCTCTCTGGCTAAAGCCGAAGGCAGGGAAACAGGACAAATCCTCGAGGATGAAGGGAAAGTTTTAGCCGTTCCTGAATCGGAGCAAAAGAGGATTTTCTCAAAAAAAGAAATCAAAGGTACCAAAAAAAAGACTAACATCACTTTCATCGCCATGTTTAACCACAAGAGGGCAGCATTCCATTTCATAATTTTTTATAAATCATTCTTCTAAACATTTTAAGTTTAAACAAAACTAATTATTCTTTTAAGAAACTGAAGCCACATCCAAGCAGATTCCTCCTCCTTCTGCTGAGACAAAAGAGAGACAAGATGAAGGTATTATAGCAGCCTTTTTTTTAAATCACCTCTTTTTCCTGTCTTATTTATGTCTGGATTAACTCTTTGTCTTTGTGTTGTTCTGTCTAACCTCTTGGCACCGCTACATGGTGCCTTCTCTTCAAAACTTTTAAATTCCTCAGAGTTCTTTACAGAGAGGAACACAAAAAGACCAGAGCTCCAACACAAAAGTCCCCTGGTCCATGAAGATGAAGAAGAAAACCACGTTGAGTTTGGGTTACGGGAGGAGGTTTTCATTGATGAAGGGTTTACGGTAAACAGTGGATTATCTGTTACTGATGGTTCAAAAAATAGAAGTATGGAAGCAGGAACAAGTCCTGAAACAGACAGAAACATTTCCAAGACAACAGCCAAATCCCAGAAAATAACCTCTGCAGGTCAGGATAAACCCAGAGATAGAAAATCGGAGTTCAATGCCGGTTATGAAGCAGTAAAAATATTGGAATTAGATCAAGCGGAACAAAAAGATGTTCAGATTCACAGAGAAGGAGCTGATTCTGAGCAGAGGCGTCTTGAAGAACTTTTAAAAACAGAAACCGTGAAGACAGAGGCAATATTTTCTCTCAATAAAACGGATCTATCCATCAAAAAGATTCCAGAACCTGAACTAAAAAAACAAAAAGCTTCTCAAATAAGACCAACTTCCAAACAATTATTCATCAAAAATGAGGCAGAAGTTGAAGATGGGGAGGTGAAACTTCTTCAGGAAAAAAGCCCTGAAACCAAAGCAAATGTCCCACTTTTAACAGAAAAACCACAAAGACCTGAAACTGATTTAACACAGATGTGTCAGAGAGATAAATATGGCGTTATAGATGTGAAAACACAAGAGTTTAAAAAGGCTGAGACTCTTGACCAACAGATATCACCAGATACCATCAACCTTGATCTTAAAACTCCTAAGAAAACTTACAGAGAGGTGAGGAAGCATGACGAAGATGATAAATCTGACTCTGCAGCAGAGAAGATCTACAAGGACAACGAAAGAGAAGAACCAAAACTTTCACAAAGGCGGAGAGATAAAACTCAAAAAGCTGAACATTGGACCGGAAAAGAACTTGCAGGAGAATATAGAAATGAAGCCTCAAATGAAGACAAATTGATCTTAGAGCAAGAAATGCAGAAACATCCAGAGGGAGATGAAGATATGGGAGGAACAAAGAAACAATCGCCTCAGACTGAAGATGAACTCCAGTTTGTTCTAGTTAAAGAAGGTCAGACATCTCAACCAGGTCAAGAGGAACTTCAGGCAGATGCTGCAAAGGAACACAGGCCTAAGGATGTGGGTCAACGTGACACAGGACTGCTTTCACATGAAGACAGCATTAAACCCAAAGAACAGATGAGCCCCACATCTGAAACGCTCCAGGTTCCCACGGTCCACGGTTTACATGTTGGTGTTCAGATGACTTCTATGAAGAAGCAGGATCCACTGCAACGCGCCGCAGGATCTTGTGAAGTGGACAAAAATGAAAGCACCTTGGAGGAACTAAACCAAACTGTAGAAGCAGAGCAGAAAGCCGATCAGGGGACCTTAAGTAGACAAAAAGAGATTGAAGGTACGGTTTCAGAGGAACAAAAGGAACCTTGTGAGAAGCCCTTAACAGAAACAGAAAAATCTGGTTTCCCGTCATCAAAAGAAATGAAGAACAAAATTCCAGACAGATCGGCTCCTCTGACACACAAGAAAACAGAACCAGAACAAAGCAGAACCAAGAAAGAGATCCTTGGTTCTTCTGAAACCGTCCAGGAATCATTTGGACAATCCAAAACGGCTGCTCAGGTTAAAGATGAGAAGGAAAAATCCTCCTCACCTCTGACAACAAAACCTAGACAAAGACGCCCATTAGATGAAGGAACATCCGTTCAGTTCAGGCCAGAGAGCAGTGGTGATGAGTCTGTAAACGTAACCCAGACTGATCTGTGGGGTCAAAGGGAGCAACGACAAACATCTGAAAATGAGTCTGGAGAGAAGTTGACCTTTCAGCCACAAACCGAGTCGGTCAAAAAACGTTCTCCAGCTCTGAACATGAAGCAGACTGAAATCCAAACTCCTGGTTCTCCAGTGATGAGGGCTGCACAAAAGAGCCCACAGACATCTAAAGGGAAAGACCTTACAGTAGAAATCACTGAGAGGCTCAGGTCCTGTGATGTTTCTGTAAAAAGTCAGAATTCCACTGAAGGCCAAGCACAGAATCCAGCAGAGGAGGTTAAAGTGACAGAAAGAAGGTTGAGGGATCTAGAATGCAACGTTACCTCCACTGAGAAGCATCCTGAGTTCCTGAAAAGTTCAGATGCTCCAGAAAAGCAGGTCAGGACTCAACAAAAGCCTAAGCAATGTTTGGATGAAACCAAATCTACAGGTAGTCAGGAAGCAGAACCAACACAGGAACACTTGTCAGGGATACCTGACACCCTAGTAATATCCACAGAAACAAATGGAGCAGAACCCTCCAGGAGAACAGAACCAGTAAGAACCAAACAGAAAGATATGAAAGATTTGTCTGAGGTAGAAGAGCTGGAGAAGAGGGACTTCACTGATGATCACTGCACCTCTGCAGCACCGCAGACTGAAGTTCAGGTTGGTGTAGCACCGCGTCATGAACCCTCAGTAACAGACAAAACTGCCGTCTACAAAACCCAACCTTCAAGAACAGAACCAGATTTTCTGAAAGCCCAGTTCTCGCCTCCTCCTGAGCATGAACCTCTGATGAGAAATGAGGTTCAAAAGGTTCTGAGCTTCACAGAATCAAACGCTTCCGCAGGTACAGAAGGAGAATCGTCCCTGAACACGTTTGAGCACCAGAGTGGTGCACGCTTTCAGACTGGAACACCTTCATGTCGCATCACCCATTCTGTTAGAGCACAGACGTCTCCAGTTCTCCATCCACCAGGACACTTGTTTTGGTTTCTAAACCGGCACAGTTCATGCTGTGTGTTGACGTTTACTCAACACCCTTACTAACCCTCTTTGTGTTTTTATACACTCCACGTTGGTACGCAGGACGTGACGGGATCTTTCGGTCTTTGATTATCACCTGTCACACTTCCTGTCTGTCTGCCGATGCTCATCCAGTCGGTCTTAGGTGGATCTGACTGTCTTCTTGTTTCATTTCCAAGCTCCTGTAAAGCAGAAGGAGACGCTCCCTGACGCCACGGAGGCTCCGGTGAAGCCGGCTGCCATTCAAGAAGGCATGTTGTGTTTGTGTGTCTGTCTTTGTAGATACTTCTCAGCATCTTGTGTTTGTGAAAATCATGCAGAACTGCAGGATCCAATTGTTTCTGAGGGGTTTCTGTTTCATTTTGTTTTTTATTCTGTCCTTCAAGAGAGCAAACCAAAGGCTGCTGTGAAAGTCCCAGAAACAGAAAAGCTTCCTGAGAAAGCGAAGCAGGAAAGGACAGTCACTCCACAAGCAGAAGCACAGCCAGGTATCATGGAGGCAGAACCGTGGAAAGAGTGTGTTTTCACACTACCCCATCCTTCTTTAGCTCACTCTTTTGTTTATATGCCTGAAGTGACGGAGCCAATCCCGGAAGTAGCTACCAAAAAGGCCACACAAGAGAAACCAGCTGTAAAAGTACACACACCACCTGAAACAGGTAGAGGTGTTTAAAGGCTCAGAGTGAAGCATCGACTTTCTTCACCCTCTCTTTTCCATATCTCAATTCTTTACTAAAAAGAAACTCTTTGTGTGTTTCTCTGTTTATAAAAGCACCTTTACAACATCTCTTCTTCATGCTTTTGCATCTTTGTGTTTGTAATCCCTGTCTTCATCACATTTGAACCATTTGTAATAAAAAACACCATCCTCTTAAACCCCAGACTGTTGTTTTAAGTACATTCCTAATTCACAATGCTCTGATCTCTTCTTCTGCAATAGATGAAACCAAGGGACCTGTCCAAGCGCCAGGAGGAGTCAAGAAAGGTAGGACCAGCGACTCAACTTACCTGAAACACAGCAACACTAAAAACCAGGCTGCACCAAAAAAACTCACCACTGGATTCTTCGGTTCTTGCTGCTGTAGACCTCAACAGAACCTCCATTTATTTTAAAAACTCCAAATAGAACTAAAACAAATAAAATAAAATAAAAAATAAAAAAAATATACAACATATGAACAACGCAAAACTTTTTTTTGTTCCTACTTGATCTAAAAGTAGTAGAATAAGTTTGCTTCTCTTGACTTTATCTCAGATAAGCATCTTTTGCTGTGCATCAATGTGGAAGAAATGAAAAAAAACACAAATCGTATGAAGCCATCAAAACAAAAATATATTTTTTTCAAGCAAGTTTAGCTCCACATCTGCCTAAAAGCTATGGGCAACATCTCCGGCTTCAGTTGGCTTATTAAGACTATCTGTGAAGAGTCCTGTTCTCACAGGATTCGGTTCTTCAGGGCAGCTGGACTTCACATGTTGATCTTGAAGATGCTTTTCTGCATCAGCATTTAATTCTAACTGCTGATGAGGAATTTGATTGAGTTAAATAACTAAATCTACCATGAGCAGATACATATGTCAACGACCTGGTGATCATCAGAATGGTTGGCTAATTTAGTTGGTTGAGGGTTTTGGTGAGAATCTGAGGTGGGGGGACCTGTTAGTTGTTTATTACTGGACAGTGGGATTCTAGTATGTGGTGACTGGATGGCTCAGTGTAGAACTGAAGCATAAGAAACCAGGGTTAATTTTCCAGAGGGTGTAATGAGCGCTACTGCCTACCAATGTAACCACAAGGGGGCCCAAGTCCGGGTCTCCCTGTACCGGTCCCCAGCCCAGACAAAATACAGAAGGGCATTTGGCGTAGAAATCTCAAAACCACCTGTGCAATCAGTGAAAGCTGATTTGCTGTGGCGACCCCTAAAACCGAAAGGTGAACAATAAGAGTGTGATTCTAGTCTGTTAAGCACAGATGGCAAAACAGGGTTAAAAATAGAGGACAGGAAGTGTCTCAGACCCCACCTTTGTTCAGAGAAGGTTTCTCCATTTGGCTGGGATGCTTCCTTAACTTCTCTTTCAAAATATCTGTCCTCTCTGACCAGAATGTGACTTTGTTGTCTTTAAAGAAGAGGTGGAACGTGAGACCCTGATCAGAGAGAGTGGGTTTGCTGTACATCTCAATGTTCAGATGCCTACATACCTTGTTATGTAAGGAACAGTCCAAGAATGGTCCAAACGATTTTCTTTTTGTGTTTTCCCAACTGAATCTGATTAAACTGTCCATCACATTGATGCCATGAGTGAATTCTTCCACTTCCTGGGTTTTGGTTTGAGCCAATCTGTTTACACATCTAGACCAATGTGAGGGTGCAGTTCCAGCAGTGGATGTCAGAGCTCTATTTTTTACTCTTTCCATTCATAGATTGGGAACTAAAGTAGAACACAGATGATCTTATGGCACACTTTTGCTGGGACTTTGGATTATTTAGGCCATATTTACTAAACTGTGAAGAAACTGGATTGTCTATAAAGGACTGTATTTTATTAGTTCGTAACCCCGTCAGTTTCTTGCACACAGAAATATTGAATAATGACTCAGAGACAAAACTTATCTTTTGTAGATTTACTCCGCACAAAGACCACAGATTTGTACGCAGGGTTACAGACAGATGAACATGGTGCATTCAAAGTTTAAACAAAGGGGTTCAGCAAAAGGCCTGGCATATATACCTTGCATTTGCATATTCAGAACCTCATTCGATGGATCATGGTGTGAAAAACCCACACACAGACTGTTGCAGGCTAGATGCTCGAAGGTCAGAGCACCTAAAGTGTCAAATCTCTCTGAGGTTATCACAGACATTTGCCAGAACGCATACACCAGAACACACAAAGATGAAAAGGGAGGATGTTAAAGGAATGTTTGCGAGACAATAGTCTTGGTTGTGCTCTGTCTGGAATGTAATATAATTTTGAGATGATAATACATAGTGAATCGAGGTTAAGCCATTAATGTGATAAAAGGTTTCTAAGTTTCTAACTATTCTGTTTCTAATCACTCCTACCAAAAACTTAAGTTATCAAAAAAATATGTTATTCTTTAATATAAACACATAATGGGCACCAAACATTTGATTTATTTTGGCTGATAGCTGAAGCCTGATTGACAGTCATCAACAGAACCTATATGCACAGCAACAAAATGATTATCAAGATAATAATTAAGAAGCGTCAGTGCTGTCATCGAACAAGCACAGTTCATAAAACTTTGTCATTAGAACTATCATTAAGGTTTTTGTCTAAAATAATCACCAGCAAAATCTTTTTTTTTTAATACATAAGTATTTTTAGCGCACCTTTTCTATTTAAAATATTGTCGCCATCTAGTTATGGCCTGTGTCTGTCTGTGTCTGTGCTGTAATGTCACAAAAGTAATGTCGCATTTCTGCCGCCTCAGAAACGGTTCTGCACAAAAAAGCTAAAGTTCAATTGGAAGAGGATGGGACATTTGAGATTCCCACATTAAGGAAAACAACCAGAGTAATGAGGCAAGCGGAGGAGGAGCATGAAAGCATCACACTAAAAAAGGTTCCGTTTGCCCCACCACAAGAAACTGAAGGTGAAGAAAAACCCCAGAAGGTCACCAAAGCTACAGTTTTTCAGGCTGAAGAGATGGTGCACAAAGAGGAAACTGTTGAGGTGTCGGTTTTCACCAGAAGACCTGCGGAAGAAAAGAAGCCAAAAGAGAAATCAGAAGCGTTGAAAAAGCCAGAGGTCCCAAAGCCTCTACAGGAAGAGGAAAAAGAAGCTCCGAAAGATAAATGGACCCGTCAGAAGCCCACCCCCAAGGATGAAAAACCAGAGGACAAGATTTCTCTCAAGAAAACTTCAAAAACAAAACCAGAAGACGAACCTGCGCCCCCTAGTGCCGCCCTCAAAAAGGTGAAAAAACTACCTTTGGATGAAACAGAACCAGAAGTTGTCAAGCTGAAGCCTTTTGAGAAGCCTTCAAAACTTTCGGAGGAGACCAAAAAAGACAAAGACAGGCCAGACAGAACCACTGTTCCTTATGAAATGGGAGAAAGGATTCCCAAACAGATAGAAGACAAAGAACCTACAAAGAAATCTGAAGAGGTTCCTGTGCAGGTCAAGGAGCCAGCAGCCAAGACTCCAAAGTCAGTAGATAAAAAGGAAAGTCCAGAGAGGAAGGCTGAAGAAGTCAAAAAGCTCACTAAAGGGAAGTTGCCAACTGCTGAAATGGAAGCAGAAAGTGTAAAGCTGAAGCCTATCCCCAAACCTCCAAAAGAGGATGCAGAACCAGAGAAAAAAACAGTGGAAGAGAAAGAACTGAAGCCATTCGACTTGCCGCCACGTAGCACAGTTGATGAAAAATTGAAAGCACAAGAACCAGAGACCAAACCAAAGAAACCTGAAATCTCTAAAGCTCCAGAAATGAAGCAAGAGAAACCAAAGGGGGTTGAAGTAGTCCCAGAAGAAAAGATTCCTTCTAAGCCAGTCATGGTTAAGAAACCTGACAAGGTTCCTGAGGAGCCCAAAGGTCTTCAACTGGGGAAGGGAGTCATACCCAAGGCAAAGGAGGAAAAAGAGGAAGTAGCTTTAAAGCCAATAGAGCAGCTCAAAAAGGCACCATCACCTCAAGTAGAGAAGCTCAAAGAGGAAGAAAAAGCTCCAGCTGAAAGGAGGCCTAGCATTGACAAACTCAAAACGCTTCCAAAACCAGTTTCACCAAAAGACTCCATTGAAGCTGTGACTCTGAAGAAGGTCCCGAAGAAGCCATCACCACAGGAGGCAAAGACTACAGAAGCAGCAAAGCCTGAGAAGGAAAGAATTCCTGCGGCCAAGGAAATCTCCCCGGGAGCTGTACAAATGAAGAAGATTGCCACTCAGTCAGAGGAAGAGGTATTTGAAGAAGAGTTTGAAGAAGGGGCAGAAGCTGAGCAGGAGGAAGAAGAAGCCTGGGGTTGGGAATTGGTTCCACGGGACAGTTATGGCTCGGAGGACTGGGAAGGTGAAGGAGAGGAGGGTGCTCTGGAGGTTCCAGGGGTCACAAAGAGAGGTGAGATGGTGGCAGCACCAACTCATTGGGTGGTGACCAAGACAAAGCCCTTCATTTTTGCCTTGAGCCATCTCTCTTCATTTCCACTTTAACGCTCTCATCTGAGTCGTCCTCGCCATGTCATCTTCTCATTCTGAAATGATGTCCCCCATCTCCTTCGTCAATGTTTTCTTGTCACTTTGTGTGTAACTCTGTCAAATTCATGCTTTCTGTGCATCATCCTTTTGAAACATGTGATCATCCCCCGCATGCCATTTTCAAATCATATTCATCATGTCATTGTTAAGTTGTAATTATACATTTTTCATCATCTGTTCTTGTTTTCCATCATTTCATCATTTGTTCTCTACAGGAATCCATTTATACTTTGAAATCCATTAAAACAAACATCACATTGGCTCCCACTGGCATCTTAAACAGCATGAAATGACAAAGAAAAAGTAAACTAACTGTGAATTTCTCTAAACAGAGGGACAGCCAGCAGAGGAAGCAGGCAGAGGTAGAGGCAGAGGGCTTAAACGTAAGTTATAAACACTTTATCGTTCAAGAAAAATGTCCTACATACTATATCCTATATAACTAAACTCGCTTTATTTCGTTGTATTACCTGTACTTTAGCCAAGCAGACCCCATCCCCAGGAGAGGGCAGGGGTCGTGGAATGAAGCCCGGGGGCAAGGGTCCACCCCCACCAGAGGAACCCTTTGGAGGATTCAAACTCAAAGCCGTCCCACTTAAATTCATCAAGAAGCTTCAGGACATCGTGCTGAAGGAGGCTGAGTCCATCGGATCATCTGCTGTCTTTGAGTGTGAGGTGTCACCTTCCACCGCTGTCACTTCTTGGATGAAAGATGGAGGTAACCTGCGTGAGAGCCCCAAGCACAAGTTCATCTCCGATGGCAAGGATCGCAAGCTGCACATCATTGATGTCCAGTTGTCCGACACCGGCGAATACACCTGTGTGGCTAAGAATGCTGGCAAGGAGATATCATGCACAGCAAAGCTGATTGTTGAAGGTATCATTCCCTTCTAAATCCAGCAGGTTATAGCTTTCAGCTGTAGTACTTAGCCTCCACTGCTTTTCTTTTTCATTCTTCCAGAGCTTCCAGTGAAGTGGATGAAAGAGTTGGACGAGGAGACGTCAACAATAAAGGGCCAGCACACTTACCTGACCTGCGAGTTAAGCAAAGAGAAAGATGTGATCTGGAAAAAGAACAATGAAGTCCTAAAGAAAAAAGATGGCAAGGTTCAGATCACCATCATCGGTTTGCAGCATGCAGTGACCATCCAAAATACCAATGAGGACGATGCTGGCACATATACCTGTGAAGTAGATGGCCAGGAGGACGTCAAGACATCCACAAATGTCAAAATAATAGGTAAGATCTAAAGATATTTCACACCTACATTGTGATGCTGGAGCTTGTGCATTAGCAAATAGGTAAACTTGATCCATAGAGCAATAACATTCAATTTAGTAGTTTTTTAGAAACACAGATTCTGGTTTCAACTTCAACAGAAATTATCAAGGACTGGATTGTAAAACCACTAAAAGACCAGCACGTGAAACCAAAGGCCAGCGCAACATTTAAATGTCAGCTGTACAAAGACACTCCCAATTGGAAATGGCTCAAAGGAGAAGATGCAATAACTCCATCTGACAAGATTGAGATTAAAAAGGATGGAAAGGACCTGGAACTGACCATCAAAAACTGTCAGCCAGATGATGTAGCAGAATATTCCTTGGAAGTTGAAGGACGAACCTACACAGCCAAGCTAACTCTTGGAGGTTAACTGTTTATCTTGCGTTCCTTTAAACATTTCCTTTACAAAGATTAGTTTTAACAGGTTGATTTATCAATACCGTACATTTTTCACAGAGCGTGAGGCAGAGATCCTGAGGCCACTGGCCAGCGTTGAGGTGGTTGAAAAGGAGGAGGCTACCTTTGAGACAGAGATCTCTGAGGATGATGTTCCAGGCCAATGGAAGCTTAAAGGAGAAGTTTTGACCAGATCCCCTGTAAGATTTAAAAAAAAAATCCAAAATCGTTGCCAAGACATGTTAAGATTATAGAAACAAAGTTTTGTTTTAAATAAAAAAAAAACATCAAAAACAAATGTTCTTACCAGACATGTGATATCCAAATGGAAAGAGGTGTGCGGCGACTCATCTTGAAAGACTGCCAGTTGGATCAGGCTGGAGAAGTCTCCTACCAGGCCCTGAATGCCACAACCACTGCAATGCTGAATGTCAAAGGTAGGATGGCGGTCCTGGCATCCCGTTTACTAAACACAGTGTACTATAATTCTAACATAGGTGCTTTAAGAATAAAGACATCTGCTCTGTTGGCAATCAGACAAAAGGGCATCAGAGTGAGCCGTACATCTTTATTCAGAGGGTTGACAGCTTGAACCGATCATTCTTGACTCTTTATACATGTAGGGAAGATTTCCAGTGGGACAATTTTAGCTGTTCCAAAGTTTTTTTGTTCGGTTTTTCCACTTGCAGCTATTTCTTGCCTCGGTGAATTTGAGTGCGATACCATCCATTGTTTAGATGTTGTTACATGTAAACACGTCTTTATGTCTCTGAATTGTATGTTTGTGCCATCTGTGGTTAAATGCTTCTGTCGCCAGTTTCTTTGTCACACCATTACGCTCAGGGACGTTCTCATCCAGGTAAAGGTGGAGTGGCGACATGATTTCATTTCAGAAGAATAAAAGATGGACGCTTTCTGTCACACTCAAAGACAGCAAGATCTAGACGGGCAGCCTGGACATTCAGAGTCTGATGTATGAGAAGATTTCTTCAGTCTTCTTCCATTTCCTTGAGAATCTCTTCAGGCCTTCCTTGAATGCCTTCTTGCAAACCTTTGGAGTTTTTCCCTAACCCGACAGCATTTCTCTACTTTGACCAGGACCAGCTGGGATTTTAGCACAACATTATGGTGTACAATGCAAACTGGCTTCCTGCTGCAATCTGTCGTGTTGTCTGTTGTGTTGTTTAAGTACTGTCCTTGTGTTGTCCTTTAAACCAGAAATCGAAATGGACTTTGTTGTCCCACTGAAGGATGTCTCTGTGCCGGAAAAGAAACAGGGTAAATTTGAATGCACCATCACTAAGGATGTCGCCAAAGCCATGTGGTATAAAGGGGCTGACATCATAACGTCAGACCAAAAGTACGACACCATCATTGATGGAAAGAAGCACATGTTGGTCATAAACTGCTGTGAGTTTGATGATGAAGATGACTATATGATCGAGGTTTTAGACAAAAGTTCAACCGCAAAACTCACAGTAGAGGGTAAGTGCAGGACTTGCGCTACGGTGTCCTGATTGTTGACATCAAGTTGGTTGCCTCCCCTGAGGTTCAAATGCAAATGATCATGTTGTATCAATGTAATTCTAGGTATCAGGCTTAAATTTATTTCACCACTCAAGGACCAAACTGTAAAGGAAGGCAAAACGGCTCGCTTCGAGCTGGAGCTCTCTCATGAAAATATCCCAGTCTCCTGGTTCAAGAATGATGTTAAGATCCATCCAAGCAGAACGGTTGTAACTCAAGCGGACGGAAAGAAGCATGTACTAGAAATAAAGGAAGTTACCTTAGATGACACGTGCCAAATTAAAGCCGAGGCCAAAGGAATTCCTTCAATGGCCAATCTGACTGTTATAGGTAAAATTGGAACAACCTCCTGTGCCATCTCTGTCATCTTCATCTATACAGTCTTTCAATGTTTGTCTCTGTGCGAGCCAGATTGATGTCTGTGTCTTTGTGTGGTGGTAGAGGAATTTCATTGTCTGTGTCATTCATGTGTACATTATGTCATGTTGTGACCGTTTGGTCCTTTGTTTATGGTTTGCAATCTGGAAAGTCACCTACACTGTCCCTGTTCCAGAGGGAGACCCCTACTTCACAGTTAAGCTGCAGGACTATACTGCAGTTGAGAAAGATGACGTGGTTCTAGATTGTGAACTCAGCAAAGACATTGACGTCATGTGGTACCATAACGAGGCTGAACTCAAAGCCTCTAAGATGGTGACCATCAAAGCAGAGGGCAAACGCAGAACCCTCATCATCAAAAAAGTTGGGAATAATGACAAAGGTCAATATGTTTGTGACTGTGGAACAGACAAGACCACAGCAACTCTTCATATTGAAGGTAAAGATGCCAAGTTGTTTTTGGTTAACTGGTACTCACCATTGTTGAGGCACCTTTCTTTCTTCATTTCCTTACCTGCACAGACCCCTAACCACATTTCAGTGTCCCTATCAACATACCTTCTACTTCAATTACTCCTGTGTGGTCATCTACATGGTCCCTATAACTGAAAAAAACTCTTGCTGTGTTTTTTCCCTTTGACATGTCTTGTTGTACATTGTTTCAGTGTTCATTTGTTTGTGTATCTTGTTACAAACCATTACTCCGTAAAGAATTGACCATCTTATTTGTGTCCGAGTTTCATCAAGAGTCAAATCATTCATTCAAAAGTTTGTTTTTGGTAACTTGTTTGTCTGTCTGTTTGTGAAACATGTTCGTCTTGAACTTTTTTAAACATACAAGTCTTTGGATTTTGCCTTTTTCTTGAACGCCAGCTCGCCACATCAAAGTGGTGCGACCAATGTATGGCACAGAGGTATTTGATGGAGAAACAGCTCGATTTGAGGTCGAGCTCAGTGAAGATGACGTCCATGGACAATGGAAGTTAAACGGAGAAGTCCTCAGTCCATCACCTGTACGTCCCCCTTAAAATTGTTTTTTTTCCTTCCATTCAATCTTTGTCACATTTTTAAATTATAGTTTTTACCAACATCGGATGCAGCAGATTATGTGGTCCGCAAACAACTCCTAATAAGGTTTTCTTTGAGTACTTATCTTAGTCAAAGTGCTTAAAGTTTGTTCAACCAACTGCAGGATGTCGAGATCGTGGAGGACGGTGCCAAGCACACTTTGGTACTGTACAACTGCAAAGTGCCTCAAACTGGCGAGCTTGTCTTCACTGCCGCCAACGCCAAATGTTCAGCCAAGATAAAAGTGAAGGGTGAGGTTTTTCATTCTCACTTCCCCTGCTTCTTTTTTTACTTGTTTCCCAAACCTTCTTTTTATTTTTGCAAATTAATTAGAGCCTCTGCTAAGTTATTTTTGCAAGTCTACTTTCCTGGATGATGCGAGTTCAATGAAACCAAAAGTAATCTCAAATTTTAAACCAATTACACTGTACATACTGGCAGTATCCTCTGGAATGACCTGTCTTTTTTTTTAACTATCAAGGTTTCTGTAACTCTATTGGATGATTCCACATTTTTGAGGAGTTCTTCATCTGGATATCATGTTTACCTTCTCTTCTAATTCAACAGAGCTGCCACTGTCATTCATTACACCATTGGCTGATGTGCATGTGTATGAAAAGGACGAAGCAAAGTTTGAGTTGGAAATTTCTAGGGAGCCTAAAAGCTACCGGTGGCTGAAGGGGTCTCAGGAGTTGTCAAATGACGACAAGTTTGAACTCATCAAGGAGGGGAGACGATACATTCTTGTTGTAAAATCAGCCAGATATGAAGATGAAGCCAAATACATGTTTGAGGCTGAAGATAAGAGGACTTCTGGGAAGTTGATTATCAAAGGTAAACATTTGAGATACATTTTTTTAGGTTATGTTTAAAACCACAAGGCTGCTCCATCAGGACAAAAAGTCCAATGGCACCAATTTCTTTCCCAAAGAGTCCATCATACCTGCTTTTACCTTTCTCTTATTTCCACCTTCAAGAGGGTACTTTAATGGGAGACGAGTTTTGCTGCTACGTTTGGATCTCTTTGTCATTTATACTAATCAAAAAGTTCAAGAGAAACCAGAAAACTGCATTTCTGTAGACCCTTCTAAACAAATGACCAATACAATGCCATGACATTGTTTTGACTTCCTTGTGAATTTAACCTCTCATCAGGTATTCGCCTTGAATTTATCAAGCCCATAAAAGACGTGACGGTTAAGGAACGAGAAACAGCAGAGTTTAGCGTTGAACTCTCGCATGAAAATATCCCAGTGGTGTGGTACAAAAACGATGTCCGTCTACATCCAAGCAAGGTGGTTTACATGTCTCAAGAAAGAAGAGTCCACACTCTATCAATTAAAGAAGTCGCCTTGGATGACACCTCTACTATCAAGGTGGAGGCCTTGGGAAAGACTTCAGAGGCCATGCTTACTGTTCTTGGTTAGTATTGTCTACTACGGTGAAACTGGTAATTTTATAAACAAAACTTGATGCGACAAGTATCTTTGGTAAAAGGAATATTTCCAAATCCTGTGTAAGGACAGCATCCCTTGTATGGCATTTTCTAGCTTTACCTCTTCATCATTTTTAAGCAAGTTTCCATACGGGTTTGTACTTGCAGAAGGTGACCTGTACTTCACAGTGAAACTCCACAACTACACAGCAGTTGAGAAGGATGAAGTGGTTTTGTCCTGTGAGCTGAGCAAAGCAGCCACAGATGTCAAGTGGTTCAAGGACGGTGTTGAAATATTTCCGTCAAAGAACGTTCTCTTCCAAGCGGAGGGAAAGAAACGCATTTTGGTCATAAAAAAGGCAGCAAAGAGCAACATGGGAACATACACATGTGAATGTGGCACCGACAAAACCTCAGCAGAACTGAACATTGAAGGTAATGTCTGCATCAAGCTGGTGCCTCTTCCAGACACTGACAGGACAGCAGAACCTGACCATTTATAAAGATTCAGTGTGTGGACTGTTGTTCATCTCCACCTCATAACTCTAAACTGATTGAAGAGTTGATTGAAGCTCCTCATGCTCTAGTTTTTGCACCAATGTGTAGTATTCATCCGTTTGTCAACAAATCATCAAATTTTTAATGTCTTGTTTGTATTTTTGTTAGTTCTTGCAGTTTTCTGTTTTTTGTTCCATGTCTTGGTACTAAAAAAAAGACTCTTACAAGAAAAAACAAAACTGTTAGCGTTTAACCTGGTTTGGCTTCTGCTAATGTATTTCTAAACCTCTACAGAGCGCGACATTAAAGTTATCCGGCCATTGTACAGCATGGAGGTTACAGAGACAGAGACGGCTACATTTGAGACCGAGATTTCTGAGGATGATCTCCACGCCATTTGGAAGCTGAAGGGAGAGATGCTCCATCCCTCTGCTGTAAGAGTCGACGGTGAAACCCGGGATTGCCATGAAAGCGAAAAGGAAGTCTTGAACATCAAATCCAGCTTTATTAAGAGGTTTATGGATGTCTGTTATTAGGATGTGGAGATCAAAGAGGAGGGGACTCGCCACATTTTGACTCTCTTCAACTGCAAGATGGACATGGCGGGAAGTGTGGACTTCTCAGCAGCTAATGCCAAATCAACCGCTCAGCTCAGAGTCAAAGGTGACCGAAAGGATTCACTTAAGATTTTAAACAATCATTTTACTTCATTGATGTTATAACTCAAGAGCTCAACCTTTTTTACACAATCTTTCTTCTTTTCTGCACAATCAAATGATCATCAAACCCCAGGAAAATTAACAATTGTGGTCTTTTTTTAAATATTTTACATCCCAAAAAACGGGTGTTAAGGTTCTCATCCATCATTTGCCACAAATAACTGCTGAAAACAGTTGATGGGCAAACGGCTCGTCTCACTTAATGTCTTTCTTCTCTAAGAGTACGAACTTTTAATCCCCCAACATCTGCTAATTCTCTGGCTTCAACTTTTTCTTCTTTTTTTTTTTAAGTCAAATTTTGAAAGAAATCTCATTTTCATCAAGTTTTTTTTTTTTTTGGCATTTTGATCCAGTGAAGGAAAGTCTTTGAAACCCAGATACGATTTTCTTCACTTTCTCCACATAGGTGATGAGTTGAGCTGGATCTTTGTTTTGATGCTGATCCATACTCTTAACGAAACACGGGTCTAAATGCCTGTGCGTTGCTTAAAGCTGATTATGTCAAGCATTTGTCTCGATAACAAAACCTTGAGCCAAAGTTCATCATCCAGCCTGTTTTTCAGAGCATCTTTACTTTGGCTGAGGAAATCCTTTTCCTCTGGCCGCTTTTGGAAAGTCTTTGCAGAAACCTTTTGGTGTTTAGCTGTCTGAAGTCACAGCAGCAGCAGGAGGAGCCCATCTCGTCTTTCACGTCTTTTACTCTGTGGAAAGCTTAATCCATGGATAGTTAACTGTCTTCGTGCTGTTTTTCATCACAAAATCCGTGCTCTAAACCTTTTCTTGGTGGATAATGCTGCTAAAGTTTTGGGGAAGAATATCTTTCATGTTTATGAACTTTTGGGGAAAACCTGTTGAGAATGTCCCTTTTAGCACTTCAAACTGGGAACTCTTTGATGTGTACTCATTTCCTCAATAAGCACCTCTGGGAGGTTTTTGCAATGTCCATTTCTAGACAACTGAATGTTTGACCGCTGCCATCATCTCCGATTCATTTATCTTTCCGATTTATTTGAAAACTCTTCAAACAGTCTGCACCCTCCAAAAACAATTGTTTTTCCATCTTTGAATTATATCTGCTAAGCAGCAGTGGAAGCAATTTTTTTTTCATGTTTGTACTCTTAAAGAGGGACAGTTTCTTTACCTAGTTTATTTTTCCGTTGTACTGTGGTTCTTCCATTTCATCCCTCCTGACCAGCAGTGGCGGTGCTTCAAGCACTGAATTATCCTTCTTGCGGATGCGTAGTTTGAAAATTTACTAACAACAAAGTCCCCTACGACCCCCCGATGACCCACATGAGGCTATGAAGTTGTGTGGTACCGGGAGCATGGTCCCAAACACTGTTGCAAGAACACAAGGAACTGGAGGGATAGGAACCTCTGGAGGCCGTCTGACATTTATAGAACCGTAGTTACACAAGTAGCTTTCTTGTTTTACTGCTAGTGAGAAAATATCAGTCAATTACAAGGGGAAAAAGTTATTATATTTGCTCTAGTCGTGTTAATGGAAAATAAAAAAACACTTTGATATTGTACTTTGAAATTTAAAATTGACGATTATCGGAAAGAAAAAGAAACAATACATCACAGGGAAATACTTTTAACATCAGGAGGAGTTGCTCTGTAAGTACTTCTCCTATAAAAGTGTTTAGGTTGACAGTAAATGTGACTTTATCATCACCAATAATTAGGAGCCTCATTCATGTCCAGCTGTTAGTCGATGTCAAGAGCAGAGGACAACATCCATTAAGGATTATTTTCTCCAGATGAGGATTTTTCTGAATTACATCAGCAGCTGACAGCTTGCTGAAGCCTTCAGGAAGCTTATATCTGACTGCCACGTGGCCTCAGCTGAAGCGTGCGAAGAAGCCAACTGTAAATACGGTGAAATTGGTCATTAATCCATCCTGCAGCATACTTTGGTATTTGTTATCAAAACTTTGCATAACACATCTAAGATGCGGTGTTGGGTAACTCTTGCAGGAGCTCCACTTTCATCTTTTCCAGGAAAATTAAAGCTGCTGACTGACAGAAACAGATTCTTAGCTGATGGTTTCGACAGACGTGGGCCATGAGCCAATCAGGCCCCGCTAGTTATTTTAGAATCTGCATGCCTTATCTAGAGTGAGGGAGGCCATGACCCGGAGTCAAACTGATCTCTATTGGCCATGTCCATCTGACGGCAGGTTGTATGCTAATGAGCAAGCCCCCTCAGTGCCAAGTTACAGGGCGGCTGGCCTCAGTCCTCAGGGCTTCCAGCAACCTGCCATCTCCTCAACCACACCATGAGGACTGGCCTCTGAGGATCTGCCTTAGATTGGAATTTTTGGGACTTGTTGACTTGTTTTAAATGGGAAACTAAATGATGTCTTCTCCCGAATCCAAAGCCCGAGTCATAGGCCTTGAAAGGCCTTTGAAGGATGCCACCGTGACGGCTGGAGAGACCGCCACCTTTGAGTGCGAGCTTTCCTACGAGGACATTCCTGTTCAGTGGTTCCTGGGGGGCACCAAGCTGGAACCAAGCGACAGAGTAAGTCCAACACACCTGACACACACATTTATCTTCATTTGGGTCCCTTCGGAACACAACGTTCACTCTCTGTGCTCTGTGCATCTTCATATAAGGCTCTGCTGGTGGAGGTGCAGGATTCCTGCTGAGCACTTGATCCCAGTTTTGAGTTAACACACACAGAGAGACTTTTCTGCTCTGCAAGCGTTTCTGTGGGGTTATTTTTATCAGCTAGAGGAGGCCGCAGTGTTGGGCAGCAGATGGCAACAGCACATATTTGTCAGCTTTGGTTTTAAAATCACACTGTGTGTTGTCGGCACAACCCCCATTTCCACACTGTGGCAATGTGAGCCCGTGATGCAGCATTACTTTGATTATCTGCGTTCCACTGGACGGGTCTGAGGAAACCTGATCCTTCTGTGGGTTTTTGTAGCTTTAACAGTGTTTACTGTGGGTTAGAAATCTGACACCGACAGGCTTTCACACATTAACTTTTATCTTAACTCTGAACGACAGGAAATGTAATCATTCCTAACCTAACAGTAACCACTTAAGACGGGTTTTCAGGTTGTTCCTACCTCATCTGGTGATTTATTGAAGCTTCTTGATCAAACCTGCAGGACTGACAAAGTAACAAAAAATACATGTTTGCTGCTCAAGAAGATTAAAACATTGCCCATTAAAGTATTATAATTTTAAGTATTATCTGCGACATATCAGGGTTTGAAATGAAAGGCTGATGCAGATGGAAGCATGAAGTTCCTGCAGCTTTAGCTGTGTCCTCTGCAGCTCAGTTTCCATCAGGCATGAGTTGCGTGAGGAAATAAGCTGCTGCAAGGTCAAAGGTTATGAGTAAGAAATATGAAAGTTCAATATGGGGGGGAAAGCAGCTGTCCGTTTTTTTTCAGCTGTCAGAATCCAGCTTGCGGCTCTGCAGCTGACAAAGTCTGGGACAAAATTTTACGCTGAGACTAACAAAATTTGATTCAGCTAACGATGTTTGAGAAAAAAAGAAGATAGCTTTCACACATCGGCAATCACAAATAATAATAAAAAACCTCAACTTCAGAAGATAATAGACTCGAGATCCTCCTGATCAACAGAAAATATGCAGCTTTGATGACTCCTTTAACATGTTAGATTGAACATACAAGTCAGTCCTGAATGAATCACTTGGATATGAACCGGTCCAGATTTCAACAGAGAGTGACTTGATGCCATGAGCCAAACAGATGAAGCTCTGCGGATGATAAACCCTTAATTACTTATCTTTGTTCAACTTGCAGGTAGTGTTGAAGTCGGTTGGAAAAGTCCACAGCGTAACTATACGAGATGTCAAGTTGGAGGAAGGAGGTGAAGTCAAACTCGTCACCAAAGACTTCCAAACTGAGGCCAGTCTCACTGTCAAAGGTCAGGCAAAAACCTGTGCTGCTTCTGCTGATGTCCGCTCACTAATTCTTCAAGTTCAGACTAGAAACCAAACCATTCTCCTTTTGGTGTCCAGAGCCACCGGTGGAGTTCACAAAGCCTCTGCAGGACCAAACAGTGGAGGAGGAGTCCACTGCCACGCTGGAGTGTGAAGTTTCCAGAGAGAATGCAGAAGTCCGATGGTTCAAGGATGAGCAGGAGATCCACAAGACCAAAAAGTATGAAATAATAACCGACGGACGAAGGAGAGTGCTGCTTATCCACGAGTGTACGCTGGATGACTCAAGGACTTACACCTGTGATGCCAAAGACTTCAAATCCTCCTGTTTCCTTAATGTTGAACGTGAGTACAAGTGTGAGGAACAATTGTTTGAGTGTATATCTGTTTAGTAAATGTCAAGATAGGTACCTCCAATCTTGACATTTACCAAACAGATTTCAACAAATATAGTTTCTACCAGTGGTGGACTGTGCATTACACACCTGGGCCTTCAGTAGTGCTACATCTGAATCACTCAACCCCTCTTTAACCATTTTGGATAAACAAGCTTTGCATTTAATATAAAAAAATTCCTGTAGCCACAATCAATGCCTCTAAATAATCTGAACAAACAAACTTCGTTATGCAACTACAGCCAGCAGAAAACATTGAAAACAACCACAAAAATGTGGAATATTATTTATTATATTTGTCATTTCACTCATCAAACAATCGCTCTAGTTGATGAGTGTGGTGACACCGCACACGTATCACCAAGCAAGTCTGTGCTGTGGAGCTAAGTTGACATAGAGCCTATTTTGTCTCAATGGTTTGTTCCTGAATATTTACCGTAAACATGTCTTAAAGAGACAAAAAGAGGCTAAAGACACTAACCTTTAAAAAAAATCACATACTTTTTCAAAAAAACTACTCCATGGGGCATATTAGCAGTCACTGTGCTCTTAGGACATGGATCGGAACCTTGTGGAACTGCTCCAATAGGCAGTGTGTCTGAGCCTTTAGTCCAACGCTTCATGATAAGAAAACCCACTGTAGGACTGTACTGCTGAAATCAAAGCAGTATGGAGCTTCTTTATTCCTTTAACCCCTTGTATTGTTTGGTGATTTTATTCACATTTTATTTTATGTTTAGCACTTTGGTTGCCGCAGCTTTTACAAGTGTTCTACAAATAAAACATTGATTGATTGATTTAACTCTGAAAATGCACTGGCGACATCTAAATAACACCTGTTCTTTGACCTATTGTAAATTTTCAACCATTTGCACGATTAACATGAAGCAGCTGATTCCGAAGTACAGAAAAGTGGCTTTTTATATTGGCTTTGTGTCATATCTGCGCAAGGCTACTTTTTGTGCTTCAGAATCTGCTGGAATTATGTCAAAGACCCACTCCAAAGAAATGTTGTTTTTGGAGTTTTTAACATGTCGTTGTGGCATTTTTCTCATGATGGAGGACATGTATAAAAAAATTGACATTGAAATTGCCTTTCTGACTGTTTCTTTATTCAAATCATGGGGAATCAGTAGCAGAGGAAAAAATGCCGTTTAAAAAGGTTGTAGTTGTTACGTACAAACAATCAGCAGGCAACAAACTTGGAGACAAATGGATCCATTAATGTCTCAGTTATCCTCATCAGAACTGAAATTTAGCTAAAAACTGTATTGCTGTGAAGGGCTGTAAGCTAGCAGGAGAGAGTATAAACAAAGGGGTCATAGGAAACGAGCAGAGTTTTACTACTGCACCAGCGGCTCCGCCCACAACTCAGATGCAAATTTCAAACGAGCTACTGCTGCTCTGCAGAAACTGTGTCCTAGAAAACAACACAGGTTTTTTTTTTTTGGCTAAAAAACTGCATAATTAAAATTAAAAGGCCACTGGGAATACTTTCAAAATAGATCAACAGACGGTCAGAGAAAGACTTTAATTGTGTCAATGGTCAAAATGTTACAGCAGGTAAAAGAATGTAAACACAGAAGCTAGATTTCCAGTGTAAAATGGTCAATAAATTACATTAAAGAACATTGCAAGATCACATGGAAAATTGTTGTATTAAGATACTGTACATATAATACAGGATGTCCAATATTCACCCCGAATGTATGAATCATCTCTTTTGAAAATGTAAATGAAATTAGAAATAACAATTGAGCAAGGCAGGTTTGTAGAGAAGAACTTGAACATCTACCTTTTTGTTAACAGCTCCACATGTTGAGTTCTCAAAGCCACTCCATGATGTCGAGGTTAAAGAGAAAGAGTCTGCCAGGTTTGAGTGTGAAGTCTCCAGAGAGGACGCCAAAGTGAGTTCACGTTCTCCGTTTGTCTGCTCACTTAAATAGTGCAAATGCAATTCTTCGCTTTTCTTTCTCTCTGATCTGCAGGTCCGCTGGTTAAAGGATGGAAGTGAAATAAGAAAGGGAAAGAAGTATGAAATTATTGCCCAAGGTCGCCAACACATCCTCATTGTGCACAAAGCTGTGTTTGATGATGAGGCTGAGTATGAATGTGCTGCAAAGACCTCCAAATCCTCCGGCATGCTCACTGTTGTTGGTAAGTCATGAATGACTCTATCAGAACAGAAATCTGAAGTTTGGTCTTAAAGATAGTGAGGGTGTTTGCTTTGCTAAACAGGTATAAGTACAAACTAATTCACTGGTTATAGTTTAGCTTTATGACTTATGACTTTATACTAACAGAACTCTTGTAAACCTTTCCTGACTATAATGAAAGACATATTTATTAGGTTTATTGATTATCAAAGTAAATTTCTGAGGGGCCCAGGTCCATAAAACAATAGTTTCACTCAGATCATCTGATTTTAGCAAAACCCATCCAGACACCCAAGACACACGTCTCTTTTCATTTTGTTGGGTCACATTGGGTCATTTAGAGCAAAATCAGTACCTGTATCACAAATATGATCTTTTACACAAATAAACTCTGATCTTGGACTTGTTGTTGCCTCTGAGGTCTGAACATGTGTGTCCTCATGTCACTGCAGAGGAAGAGGCCAGATTTACTAAGAACCTGCCCAACGTGGAAGGAACAGAAACAGACAGCGTGCGGCTCATCTGTGAGGTCTCCAAGCCCACTGCAGATGTTGTCTGGTACAAAGGGGAGCAGGAGCTGCCTGAAGGCGGCCGATACGACCAGATTGTTGATGGCAAGAAAAGGATCCTTGTCATACAAAATCTGCAAACAAGTGATGCTGGGGAGTACAACTGTAGACTGAGTCCCACCATCAAAACCTCCGGAAACCTCAAAATCAATGGTAAAGAAAAAAAAACTGTTCCTTTATTTTTTTGATGGTTCTGGGTAATCTAGTTCTTCACCAGTCTGGGTCTGTATCTGCGTAAAACTGTGTTGTGAAGTCTTATGCCTATGAGGAGGGAGTTTCCGTCATTTTAATCAAAATATGGGTTTTGCTGCAGAACTGGCTGCTGAGTTTATTTCGAGACCTCAGAACCAGGAGGTGGTGGAGGGCCAGAAGGCGGAGTTCACCTGCTCTGTCTCCAAGGAGACCTATAACGTCAAATGGATGAAAGACAACAAGGAACTGGAAGAGGGAGAGAAGTACCAGATGGTAAGTGATGGTAAACGGCGTTCTCTGGTCATCAAGAACTGCGAGCCGAAAGACGAAGGCGGATATGTGGTGGTGATCGGAGCGACCAGAGCCAGTGCTGACCTGACGGTGCAAGGTAAGCTGAGATTGATAAAAAGATTTGGATGTTTTACTTGCTTTGTTTTTTTTTCTTTAGCGTATTTTTATATAATTACATTTTTACAGTGGACTCACAGCTGCCCCATTTTCTGCTTTGAACAGAGAAACTAAAGGTCGTCACTCCTCTAAAGGACACAGAAGGCAATGAGGGACAGGAAATAGTCCTGAATTGTGAGGTGAACTTGGAGGGAGTAAAAGCCAAGTGGTTGAAAAACGAGGAAACGCTGTTTGAGAGCGGCAAGTATTCCATGGTCCAGAGGGACAACGTCTTCTCTCTTAGAATCAAAGACGCCCAGAAGGGAGATGAAGCTAACTAC
The DNA here is from genome assembly GCA_037389245.1 of Oryzias sinensis. Classification (NCBI taxonomy): domain Eukaryota; kingdom Metazoa; phylum Chordata; class Actinopteri; order Beloniformes; family Adrianichthyidae; genus Oryzias; species Oryzias sinensis. Next base: position 15,704,898 of record CM074501.1, on the reverse strand, counting down.
AGCATCAACCTGACGAACCAAAGAGGTGAACAAGCCAAAAGCTCCTGCAGCCTTACAGTCAAAGGTGGGTTCTCACAGCTCTTTGTCTTGAAGAAACACTATGACAGCTATGGATTAGACACAAAGCAACACGTACAGTAATTGCCTAGAATGAATTTGTGCAACATTAAAAAACTTTGTGCTATTCAGAGGAAAGTCTGAGGATCCTGGTCCCTCTGGAGGACGTAGACACTCAAGAAAAGAACACCATCAGCTTCTCCTGCAAGGTCAACAGGCCTAATGCCACACTGAAATGGATGAAAGCTGGCCAGGAGATCACGTTCAACAAACGTGTTGTGTACCGCGTCGACAAAGACAAGCACACCCTGACCATCAAAGACTGCTCCCTGGCAGACGAAGGTGAATACACCGCCATGGCTGGAGACAGCAAGTCCACAGCTGAGCTGATCATCAGTGAAGCTCCGACCGACTTCAGTGCACAACTCAAAGACCAGACCATCGTTGAGTTTGAGGATGCAGAATTCACCTGCAAACTGACCAAAGAGAAAGCTGAAGTCAAGTGGTACAGGAACGGACGGGAGATCAGAGAAGGACCCAGGTACTGGCTGCAGTTCCCTAAATCTTGGTATTCTTCCAAATGAGAAAAAACAATGTTTTGACAAAACTGGGGAATTGTCTTGAAGCAAACTTCTTTATTGACTCCCAAATGACACAAGATTTTCCAAACAATGTTTCATAAAGACATTAGACTACGGGTCCATCATTTCCGTCATTGTTTTCACAGGTACAAGTTTTTAAGAGAAGGAAGCACATGCACCCTGATTATCAAAGAGTGCAGACCTGATGATGAGTGTGAGTATGCCTGCGGTGTGGATGAGAAGAGATCCAGAGCCAGGCTCTTTGTTGAAGGTAAGGTCCTCAGCCTGTTTTTCCACTGTCTTGTTTTACGTCAAGTCCCTATACTGAGTATCTGTCCTACAAATTTCCTTGTACATCCTACAGAAACTCCGGTGGAGATTGTTCGACCACCGCAGAATGTGTTCGAGCCTCCAGGCTCTGATGTAGTGTTTGAGGTGGAGCTCAATAAAGACAGAGTGGAGGTGAAGTGGCTGAGGAATAACATGACGATCGTTCAAGGAGACAAATACCAGATGATGAGTGAAGGGAAACTTCACAGGCTTCAGGTCTGTGAAATTAGACCCAGAGATCAGGGAGAGTACAGACTCATCGTCAAAGACAAAGATGCCAAAGCGAAACTGGAGCTGGCAGGTTAGCATCCAATTAGGAGAAATGGTTGTTTAGAAGTTGGACCAAAACAATTAGCAGCTTGACAAACAGGTTTGTGTTTAACACTCTCTTATCTTCTCACCTACCTCCAGCTGCACCTCAAATAAAGACCACTGACCAGAGCTACGTCACAGATGCTGGGAAGCCCATTGTCATGGCCATCCCCTACACCGCCTACCCGAAGGCCGAGGCCGAATGGCTGTACAATAACCAGAGTCTGCCCACAGACAGCATATACACCTCTGCTGACTGCACTGAATATCGCCTGAAGGACCCCAAGAAATCTGATGAAGGACGATACAAAGTCCTGATCAAAAACAAACACGGAGGGGGAGAAGCCTTCATCAACCTGGATGTCATTGGTAAGTGCTGTGCTGTCAAGCCAACTGCTGTTCTGCAAGAAACCTGGCCGAAGTGATGAGTGGTTTAAAAATGATATAAGAGTACTGGAATAAGAAAAACTGGACAAAAGACAAAGCTAAAGCTTTTTTTTTTACTGGTTTAACCCAGTCAAACCAAATTGACTAACTTTTGGTCCCCGCCCTTGTTGTTGTATGTCCTATATAACATCTGGGTCGGTATTTAAGCTTTCTGCCTCCAGCTGCTGCTGTTTACCGTGGCTGGCTGTGCCGTGCAATGTGTTTTCTCACCAAGACACTGCTTTACCAATACCTTTCCTGTTTCAACCTGACTAGATCAAACCATCCACTGCTCTTTCGTCTGTTATTTTTTCTTCTTCTCACCCTTCTGTTCACATTCTGGACTTAGTCACCACCTCAACTGAACCTTTATTTGATGGCGAGTCACCAACCGAATCCCGCTGAACAGAAACACAGAACTCAAGCAACAAGATTATTCTGAACTACACAAGAGCAAACAAATAACTGGAATTTAGACAGAATCTGTGCATTTGACTGTTATGTATATTTTTTTACTCTATTTTGTAACGGCCACTATCTTCTCCAACTGTTGGTTGTCTGCATGTTCATTTGCACACCTAGGGAACCTTGAGACAAACTTTTCTCTGATTTGTCAAAGCGCTTTGCCCTACTTGGCGTTTCAATAACTAAGTTAGCTACCTCCACTAAGTGGCTCAACCTATTTGTCTAATTTTCTAGTTTCTGATGAAATCCCTGTTCTTAAGTCAAACATCAAACTAACTCATAGAGGAGATGGATATCTGATTTCTGTGTTAAGTGTTCTAAAAAGAACAATTACCATAGAGAGTTATCACTTTTTACATCGTTCGTCCTTTTATATTTTCTAATGGGGACATAGAAATATTTGCAATAACTGATTAAACATGAAAATAAAAGCTTCATCTTGTATTGCAAAAGTTCCTTCGGTTCTTCAAACAGAGGAACTGCCACATGTGATCATAAGCAAACGAGTGCTGTTTACTTAGAAATTAGTCTGTCTCACCATCTTTGATTTAGTATTAATCAGTAAAATTGTTTTGTACTAGATGTTCCTGGGCCAGTGAAGAATCTGCAGGTAGTTGACACTGCAGACGGCGAGGTCAGCCTGGCGTGGGAAGAGCCTGAGAGCGATGGGGGCACCAAGGTGATCGCCTATGTGGTGGAGAGACGTGACGTAAAGCGAAAAACCTGGACTCTTGCCACAGACCACGCCGAGAGTCCTGAATACACTGTGACTGGACTGCAGAAGGACTCCTTTTACTTATTTAGAGTAAGCGCCCGAAACCGTGTGGGCAGCGGTCCCATCGTTGAGACCGACAAAGCAGTGCAAGCCAAGAACAAGTTTGGTAAGATGAGATTCAGAACTTCCTTTGGATTTAGGTTTTCATTCAATAAAATCGCCTAATCTGGAGAAAATAGTTGATAGAAATTATAACGTTTAATAATCCCTTAAGGGGCTTTACTTGCAGACATTGTTGTTAATTAAAAGACTAAGCAAGTTGTTTTAATGTGAAGTAATGTATCAGTATAATCCACCATAAATCCAGTTTGAACATTCCAGTTGAGGGATTTTCACTTCTGTTGTCTCAGATGTTCCTGATGCTCCTCTAAATGTCATCGTGGGAAACGTCACAAAGTTTGGCTGCACCGTCTCCTGGGAGCCTCCGCTGTCTGATGGAGGCTCTCCCATCACCTCCTACGTCATTGAGCTACGTGACCGGACATCAGTGAAGTGGTCCCCTGTCCAGCTGACCAAAGCTGATGAGCTCAGCGCCATTATCAACGATGTCATTGAGAACAAAGAGTACATTTTCAGAGTCAAAGCTGAGAACAAAGCAGGTGTTGGCAGGCCTAGCGCTGCCTCACAGCCTGTCAAAATTATGGATCCTATCGGTAAGTCACAGGAACATATTGACTGTCCATAAGAACGTGACAGTGAATGTGATGTCACCTATTGACAATGACTTGCTTGTCATTTAATGAAGTCTGTTTTGCTGGCAAAAAAAGAAACGTTATGAACATTTGATTGTTAATATATCTGTCATGCATCTGTTATCTTAGGATTTACAGGAACTCTGGTCTGCTTCACTTTGCATAATGTGTTTCTGACTTTACCTTCTCCTCATTGCAGAGCCTCCCAGCCCTCCTCAGAACCTGTCTTGGAGTGACCAGAACAAGAGCTCTGTGCAGCTTACCTGGGAGACACCTCTGAAGAATGGAGGCAGCATGATCACTGGATACATCATTGAACGTTGTGAGGACGGCACTGACAAGTGGCTCCGGTGCAACGCCCGCCTCTGTCCCGACCTTTTCTATAAGGTAAAGCAAAATCTTCATTTACAGTACCCTGGATTTTTTTTAGACATTCTGGAAAACTTCATTTTTATCATGTTCGACATTAACATCTCTTTTTTTCTGCAGGTGTCTGGCCTGAAATATGGGACCAAGTACAACTACAGGGTGTTTGCTGAAAATGCTGCTGGTCTTTCTGACCCATCAAACACTATCGGACCTCTGCTGGCCGATGATCCACACGGTAAGTTTATTAACCATGAGATGCAAATGATTACCTGAGAGCCATAATTGCAAAAGTTATTTCTTACAGCAAAGACTAGAAACATAAAAAACAGATAAATCCATTTGCAAAAATCTGTTTCTGTTATGTCTTTCAGTTGGGCCAACCTTGGACCTAAGCGCTTTCAAAGATGGTATTGAAGTTATCGTCCCACAGCCTCTGACCATCAGAGTTCCCATCAGTGGATACCCAACTCCTGTGGCTAAATGGATCTTTGAAGAGAAGGAGCTAACTGCTGAGAACGAGCGTGTTTCCCTGATGACCAAGTCCACATTCACAGAACTTGTTGTTACCCCGAGTGTTCGACCAGACAAAGGCATCTACACACTGCAGCTGGAAAATGATGTCACAACTGTCTCAGGAGAGATTGAAGTTAATGTCATTGGTACGTCAGAAGAAGACAACAATTTTCCAAAGACTTTTTCTTTAAAAACTTTGATTAACTCGTGTTTTGTCTGTTTACAGCGGCACCAAGTGCACCAAAGGACTTCAAGGTTCTTGAGGTAACCCGACAGCATGTCCACCTTAGCTGGGAAGCTCCAGAGCATGATGGTGGAAGTCCTCTCACTGGGTATCAGGTGGAAAAACGAGATGTGTCCCGCAAGACCTGGGTCAAGGTGTGTTACCTCAAAACACAATTTTCTTTCCTAAACTCTGAGAAAACTGAAACAGATCCTTGAAAGTAATCTTTCTTTGGTATACTTCTCTGTTTCCAGCCCTGGTTTATAATGTTAATATCAGTGACTGGCACAAGTCTAAGTTTCTTAAAAGGTTTCTTAGTTGTTAATTTTGTTTTAAGATAAAAAATTTTAAAGCTACAGTAACACTGTCCGTGGCCACTTCCGATGAAAAGTCTATATAAACATGCATGAATGCGCCGTTTGCTGCTCTACATTCAAAGCTCTCGTGTTCACACGTCGCTACACAAGTCTCTAGGCGGGTCTCTACTATGAGAGTCTCTGCTATGCAAGTCTCGACGACTGTTTCCAGGCTTTAGATACAAAACTCACAAACAATTATGGTGCTTTGAAAATTAAACCAGGTTGAACTTTGACCAATCGGGGACTTGGATTTGGTAGTGATGTATGAAAAGCGTCTTTTTTAATTGACTTAAGTGCTAACCGTTTGAAAATTGATCGTGGAGGATAAAATAATAATTGGGGTTTGTGCCTGGCCGGGATTATACGACACTAAATTTTTCATAAATGGTAATAGAGCTGTGAAAGAAAAGGCCTGGAGCAAAATTCATGAGATTAGTACGGTTTCCAGATTCCACACCAAACCTCTTCCAACTGTAGGTACTGCCCAAAAGGTTTAGTAGCTTGACTGAGTTCCTAACTCAGTAAATGCTAAGGAACCTACCAGTACTGCAGTTTTTGCCATAATTGCAGCCTGATAGTGATGATTTCAAATGATTTCTCAGGTGATTACAGGGATCCAGGATCTAGAGTTCACAGTCACAGATGTGGTTGAAGGGAAAGAATACCTGTTCAGAGTTACTGCCTGCAACAAATGTGGACCAGGAGAGCCAGCGTACATTGATGAGCCTGTCAACGTCTCCTCACCAGCTAGTAAGTTACTCTAACACTCACAATTACTCAAGTGTCTTGGGTTTTTTATGCCTTAGTTACAAACTACTTACTTTGTCCTCAACTCTGACTCCCTGAAAACAGTTAAGAGTATAAAGCATCAACACCAGATGGCGATGTGATCTGACCTGTTTTATTTATTTTTCATAATTTGCAAAAAAAAATAATAATAATGATAACTGCTTAATTTTGTTCCAGCCGTCTCAGACCCTCCAGAAAACCTGAAATGGAGAGACAAGTCAGCCAGCGGCATCTTCCTGACCTGGGAGCCCCCCAAGTATGATGGTGGCAGTAGCATCCGTGGATACAATGTTGAACGCTGCCAGAGAGGAACTGACAAATGGGAGCCCTGTGGAGACATGGTTCCTGAACTAAAATGCCAAGTTACAGGTCTGATTGAAGGCCAGTGGTACGCGTACAGAGTTAGAGCTCTAAACCGACTTGGAGCCAGCCAGCCATGCAAAGCCACAGATGAGATCCAGGCTGTTGATCCCAAAGGTGTCTGTGATGTTTTCTTGTCTTCTTTTTCCCTTAAATGAACTTTATATATTGGGACGTTTTTTTTTTTTTAGTAAATGAACTTTGGTTTATCAGTTTAATTTTTGATCTACCAATATCAACCTCGTGTTCATATCTCCTCTGCAGAGGCTCCAGAGATTCAGCTGGATGCTAAACTGCTGGCTGGCCTTACGGCCAATGCAGGCAGTAAGATTGAACTCCCTGCTGAGGTCAAAGGTAAGCCAGAGCCCCGGGTGAAATGGACCAAGGCTGACTTGGTCCTCAAACCAGATGACAGGGTTTCAATTGACACCAAACCTGGACACTCGACTGTGACCATCGCCAAGACCACAAGAGATGACACCTGCACCTACATCATAGAAGCTACCAACAGCAGCGGTCGTGCTACTGCCACTGTGGATGTCAACATCCTTGGTAAGACCAATGAATGACATAGAAAACCAGCACACTCCTTTTTCAAATTAAGTCCAGTTTATAACATGTTTCTTCTCAAAATAGACAAACCTGGTCCTCCTGCCGCTTTTGACATTTCTGAAATTACCAATGAAACCTGTTTCCTGGCCTGGAATCCTCCACGTGATGACGGAGGCTCCAAAGTCACCAACTACATTGTTGAGCGGCGAGCTGCTGACAGCGAGATCTGGCATCGCCTGTCCTCCACTGTCAAACAGACCACCTACAAAGCGGTGGGCCTGGTTAAGTTCAAAGAATACATCTTCAGAGTGTTTGCTGAGAACCAGTTTGGCGTTGGTCCAGCAGCTGAACACCCATCTATCATCGCCAGATACCCCTTTGGTGGGTTACTAGACAAACATTTTTCCTTTTGTTTCCTTCTCTGTCTTTTTTCTCTGCTTTTTTTTGTTTGTTTGACTTCCTTGTTTGACGTACAAAACAAAAACATAAAAGCTGTATGATGAAATGTTAAGGTTTTCTGCGGATTCTCATTAAGTGCCGGCTGTTTGTCTTCAGACACTCCCGGAGCTCCTTACAAATTGGAAGGTTCAGATATTGCCAAAGACTCCCTGACATTGACATGGTACGAACCAGATGAGGATGGTGGAAGCCCCATTACAGGGTACTGGGTGGAGCGATATGAGGCTGACCATGACAAGTGGATTCGATGCAACAAGCTGCCCATTAAAGACACTAACTACAGGTTAGACTTGCTGTCCAAATGATGTCAAAGACTGACTCATCTGTAAAATTTGTTTATTGACTAAATGTGTTCATCTCTAAAGGGTCAAAGGCCTCCCAACCAGAAAAAAATACAAGTTTAGAGTTCTTGCAGAGAATTTGGCAGGAACTGGAAAACCCAGCAAGGAGACAGACCCAATACTGATCAAAGATCCTATAGGTATCTTAAAAAAAACGATTTCTATCTCAGTTTTACAATGAAAGTATTTGTAAAATGTTACAAATAGTATGCTTGTGTCTGTTCTAGATGCTCCGTGGGCTCCAGGTAAACCCACAGTAAAAGATGTGGCGAAGACTTCGTGCTTCCTGATGTGGACAAAACCGGAGCATGACGGAGGAGCAAAGATCGACAGCTACGTCATTGAGATGCTGAAGAGTGGAACCACCGACTGGATCCGGGTGGCAGAGAACATTGTCGGCTTGGAGTATTTCCTGAAGGGCCTGATGGAGAAGCAGGAGTATTCGTTCAGAGTGCGAGCAGTTAATGTTGCTGGAGAAAGCGAGCCAAGCGAGCCCAGCGACCCAGTGCTCTGCAAAGAGAGACTCAGTAAGAGAAAACTACTCGGAACACAAACAGGCTGTGATGTTAGACGACATACTGGGACTTTTTTATGGTCTGATCTGTTCCTTAAATGTCTTAACAAAGACCTAGGCTTTTCAATTAGCTAATTCTAGAGACCTTAAAAAAGCCAGAAAATGAAAAGTAAAACATCTCATTTATGTTTATTTGTGCCGCTTAATTCTAAATCTTAAAGACCTAAACACAGACGTGAGTAATAATGAGATAAATTTACTTAGTTACATTTATATGAGTAACTTTTTAGAAAGTTTTACTCCTTGAAATAATTTTCCAGCACCATACTTTATACTTGTACTTGGGTGGATTTATTTTAAAAGCGGTATTCTTAGTTACTCTGGGTTAAATCTGTCTAGTTACTTTTTTATTTGAAACATTTGAACGATTTATTCTGGGAATAGAGGAAAAAAGTCAGCACAACCTCTGGATAGGGAAACTGTTGCAACGTAAATATGAGCATTTTATGGTATAAAGACGTTCAACCTTTAGTGTCATCATTACCCTGTCAGAAAGTCTAATACCATCACCTCGACCTGAAATGAGCAAATCTTCCCCCAAACCTTTCAGATCCTCCATCAGCTCCTCGATGGTTGGAGGTCATCAGCATCAGCAGAAACAGCGCTGACCTGAAGTGGACGGCACCTGAGCGTGACGGAGGATCACGCATCACCAACTATGTGGTGGAGAAGCGCGACGTGAGACGCAAAGGCTGGCAGGCCGTGGACACCACGGTCAAAGAGCTGAAGTCTACGGTGACTCCGCTTAACGAGGGCTCGCTGTATGTCTTCCGCGTTGCTGCAGAGAATGCAGTGGGCGTCGGCCCGTTCTGTGAGCTGGAGGACTCTGTGCTGGCTAAAGACACCTTCAGTAAGTCAGAAGGACAATGTAAGGCAATGAAAGTGGCTACAAAACTGTTGCTGATTGCACTTTTTTTTGGTTTGTTTTGCAGCTACTCCTGGCCCACCATACGCTCTGACTGTCAATGCTGTGACTAAGAAATATGTGGACTTACAGTGGGAGGAGCCTAAAAATGATGGTGGCAGACCCATTCTAAGGTGCACATTTCCCCTTACACTGGCAGTAAAGCTTCACCCAAAGAAAATAACAGTGTGTTAAAGGATAATGCTAATAAACTTTTGTTTTTTTCACAGTGTTATTGTTTTTACATTTTTACTAAATACATTTATTTTAAATATTTTGCTCTAATATTTCTGTATTTACAAAATATTTTGGGTTTGGGCTTAAACATATTTTTAAAAGTGATGACAATAAACATGTTAAAAGATCTTAGTAATTAAGTATTTTTATGGGACGTGTGTTTCCATATCAGGTTTACATTGTAATACACCTTTAAAATTTGACACAGCTTTCCCCTTGACATTTTTGTGTAAATAGACATATCTGTGTACTGTGGACTGTGTGACACCCCATGATGTAGAAATCTCATATTCTGGCCAATAGTTGGGGTCAAAGCTGTTAAAAAAATTGCTAAACACAAATGGACTTTTGTTAAAAGATTTCTTTAAGGTTTCCTTCCATTCAAAGTTTTGATTGATTAAAAGTTGCCAAAAATTCTCTATGCTAGTAGATTACATACATCAACCTTAAACTACATGATACATTCCATTTTAAGAAGTAGGCCCTGAATTTTTTAAACTGCTCACTTAACCCGTAAGAACCCATGAGGATATCAGTGTAACAGAAAAATGTCATTAATTTGTTTAGTGATCCACTTGGTTTGTGATGTATTCTACAGTACATTATTTAATTTTTCAGGAAAAAAAAGGTCCGGGTTCTTATGGGTTGAAGGTGGGATGTTTGTTTGAATTATCAAACGTGCTGCTTTTTTTACAGGTATTCCATTGAGAAGAAAGAAAAACTTGGAACCCGCTGGGTGAAATGTGGCAAAACTTCAGGACCAGACTGCAAGTACCGAGTTACGGACGTCATTGAGGGAACAGAAGTCCAGTTCCAGGTCTGTGCCGAGAATGAGGCTGGAGTTGGACACCCGAGCGAACCCACCGAAATAATCACCATTGAGGATCCCACTGGTTGGTTTAACATGATGCAGTTTTTTTTTTTTTTTTCACAAAAGTAAATCACCAGCATGCAGTGAATATGTCTGTCCCACCAGGTGTACCTTCCCCCCCGATTGAACTTCATGTGACCGGAGCTAGCAGAAACTTCCTGTCCATTGCCTGGAAGCCTCCACAGAAGGATGGGGGCTCCCCAATTCGTGGCTACCACATTGAAATGTGTGAAGCTGGAACACAGAAATGGATGAGAGTCAATTCTCGTCCAGTGAAGGAGCTGAAGTACCTAGCGGAGGAGGGCGTGGTTCCTGAAAAGGAGTACATTTTCAGAGTGAGGGCCATCAACGCTGTCGGAGAGAGCGAACCCTCGGACATCTCTGAAAACGTCTTTGCCAAAGACTCTGACTGTAAGAGCAGAAAGAGCATGGATCTCTGCTCCAAAAAGAGCTGAGAATCCTGCACACATCCACATAAATTCACAAGTTTCCATCTGAGATCCTTTCTTTTTGCGGTTCCAGGTAACCCAACATTGGAGTTTCAGACCTTGGATCTGGTTGTTGTGGAGACAGAGAAGCTTCATATTCCAGTTCCCTTCCAAGCTGTCCCAGCCCCCAAAGTCACCTGGCACAAAGATGGCAAAGAGTTGAAAGCTGATGAGCGTATTAGCTTCAGGTCAATACACCAACAATAAGACATGTAAACTACCTGTAGAGGTCATAATGTGAACAGAGATGTTGCAGAGCAGCCCTTCATGGGAAATCTAAAGTATAACACTATTCCTTGGTTTACAAAATGTAAAAAAATATAATTCCTCAAAAAGTTGGGTGTCAATTTAATCTAGTCCATTGTAATAGCAACATTACATGTGAAAACTAATATTAATCTGTTGTCTGTTTAAGGCAAATGGTGCTGAATAGTTGTTTTCTTTTTTAATGAACAGGAAGGAGTACACATCCTTACACCTTGAGATTGACAGCAGCGTTCACCCTGATGCCGGAGTCTACAAGGTCACTCTGGAGAATAGTCTTGGCAGTGCAAGCGCAACGATCAATGTCAAAGTCATTGGTATGTTTTTGATACAAACACTATTTTGGAACATTTCTCAATGTTATGTTGTTAAACATGTTTGCTTTTCGATTCTCAGGTCTTCCTGGACCTTGTAAGGACATTGTGGCCTCTGAGATCACTAAAAGTTCCTGTAAAGTGTCCTGGGATCCTCCTGACTATGATGGTGGCAGTCCAATTCTTCACTACGTCTTGCAGGTCTGACACGACAGAAGTTTATACTCTACTTGCATGTACGCCACAGGTCCTGTAGTAAAATAATAAGCACAATAATACCTACAATGAGGGGATATTATTAATGGTCAAAGTTGGGAAAGTTTACCAGGAATATGACATGCATATCTATTCCATAGTGTTCCTTCCACACGCAGCTTCTCTATCCTTGTGGGAACAGATGTGGAATAGGTCTTCCCTGTTCCAACATGACCTCACAGCAAAAATGAAAAAAAGCATGCTGCAGGGTGGCATTGATGAAGGAGTGTGAACTGGAACTGGTATTGTGGTGTGGTAGTGTAGTGGTAGTAAGGTATTGTGAGGTATGGATTAATTATTTCTAAATTCATATGTATTATTTTTTACTGTGAATTTCATATTTGAAGACCAAAAATAAAATAAAGAAAAAGTATGTATTATAAACTTTTACATTTGAATCATGTGAACAAGAAAATCCTATTCAGAAACCACTGTGGCTTGATCACAGTAATAAATAAAACTGTGTTCTTGTTGGCTCTGAAAATCAAGTAGCCACAAGTTCTAGCCACAATGGATTGTAACTTAATTTAGCCAATCGCAATGAACAAAATGTAGCTCTTAGAAAATGCTGGGGTCACATATTCATTTTATGACAGGGCCAGAAGAAATTTGAATGCAGGCCATGTTTGGCCGATGGGCCGGACTTTGGACATGCCTGTTGTAAGAGGATACGTCATCTGTTGCCATTATAGCAGAAATAAAATTAGTCAATGTGTCAGTTACAGATGAGGTTATGCACTTGCTCTTTTAAAAATGTAAAACGTCAACTCAATGTTTCCTGGAAAGCATCAGTGAACAATATAGTTAGTTTAGTCCCTGGTGTTTGGTGTTTTGGGTCTGACAGTTTGGATCATACAAAAATAATGCTTTTTTGATATTTTGGTTATTTTTGTTGCTGTGCAGCGACGCGAAGCTGGCAGAAGGACGTATGTTAACATGATGTCTGGAGAGAACAAGGTCAGCTGGACAGTCAAAGACCTCATCCCCAACGGAGAGTACTACTTCAGAGTCCAGGCCGTCAACAAGATTGGAGGCGGAGAATTCATTGAGCTCCGCAATCCAGTTATTGCTCAGGACCAGAAGCGTAAGATTGATATATTTTCTTTAAGTCAATATAAATTGAAATTTGGTTTGAGACAGTTTATTTTTACAGTCTATTTGTTAGAATCTTCCTAACTTGTAAATAAAAAAATTAAATCGGCAATATGTTCATGAAATTAGATGAAAATCGAAAATCTGAAGGTTTTTTTTTTTTTTTATAATAGTGCTAAAAGTTCCACTGTTTTATCAATGGTGCAAAGTTAAATTTGTATAATGAACCATATCTTTATGCTAAAAATACATTTAAAACAAATTTATTTAAGCTTTGGATGGTTGCTAGTTTGGTTCACATTGTTAAGATGTTGTCGCTGTGTCAAACAAAAATAGTTTTCTTAGGACATCAATCATTAAGAAAAGGTGGAAAAGTTGTTTTTTATTCTTAAAATGAAAGGAAACTATATGAATAATGTATAAATATAATTAATTCAACGTTTATCTTTAAACTCTTGAATCTCTCATTTCTATCTGTCCAACACTTTGTATGTATTCTACATCAATACTTGCAAAGAAACGTTCAAAGACATTTATATTGTAATCAGAGACTAATAAATATAGATAATAAATCGCCTTTGGAATGAATTAATAGCTTTTAAAATAAGTTTGAGAAATGACAAAAAGAAACGTGTCAAAGGTCTAGACCGTATTCAAGTGAAATTTGTCACTTGGTCCAGATGCTCCTGATCCACCTGTGGACTTGGAGACTCATAACCCCACATCCAGCACTATCACTCTGACCTGGAAGCCTCCCATGTATGATGGTGGTGCCAAGATTATGGGTTACATCTTGGAGAAGCAGCAGAAAGGCGAGGACAAATGGGAGAGGTGCAACGACTTTTTGGTACCAGTCCTTTCCTACACTGTCAGAGGACTGACAGAGGGCAAGAACTACACTTTCAGAGTAAAAGCTGAAAACGCCGCAGGGATGAGTGAGCCATCCCGTAACACGCCTTTTGTTAAGGCAATGGACACCATCGGTAAGGATGGCATGGTCTTGAGTGAAGCAAAAAAAAAAGATTTCATTAAACTTTTGTCCCCTTTTGAAAATGTATCTTCTGAAAATGCCTTCCATCTATCTTTCTTAGATCCTCCGAAGGTTTTCCTAAGTGGCAGCCTGCAGTCTGGTCTCAGCGTGAGGCGGGGCTGTGAAATCTGCCTGGACGCTAACATTTCAGGCTCCCCGTACCCTCAGATCACCTGGTACTGGAACAATCAGGAGATCCAGCCTGAGCAGCTCCGCAAGAGGCCAGAGAAACCTCTAAAAAAGAAGGCAGAGGTAAAGGAGGAGGAGAAAAAGGAGGAAAAGAAAGAGGAGGAGAAGAAAGAGGAAGGGGAAGCAGAGAAAAAAGAAGAAAAGAAAGAAGAGGTGAAAGAGGGAGAGGAGAAAAAAGAAGAGGAGAAAAAAGAAGAGGAGAAACCAGAGGAGGCGGCAGCCGCAGAGCCAGAGGCCGAGGAACTTGATTATCCAACCTTAAATGAGCGACTGGCTATTGACAACAGCCACAGAGGTGTGTCCTCAGTCGTCATCAAAGACTCCATTCGCCGTGATCATGGAGTCTTCATGGTGAAGGTGGAGAATGACCACGGCATTGCCTCTGCAACATGCGAGGTCAACGTACTTGGTAAGACTTTTGTTGAGTTGTATTTGCTTCCATGTTTTTTTCTTTCTTTTATTTAACCAGTTTATACAAATTTAAGGCAACATTATAAATATAGAAATAACTTCGTACCAACAGGAAGAAAGCTCTAACAGAACAGCAGGGATGCTTATGTTCTTCAATCAGTTGGGTTATAAAAAACAAAAAGTGACAATGACAGTTAAAAGTACATTAGATTTCAGAATAGGTTTATTGTCATACACACAGGATTCTTGTGAAGAAATAAAAATAAATTCACATTTCTTTCTTCAGATACCCCGGGTCCTCCTGTGAACTTGAGATTTGAGGAAGTGAGGAAGAACTCTGTTATCTGCAAGTGGGATCCTCCCCTGGATGACGGTGGCAGCGAGATTCTCAATTACACAGTGGAGAAGAAGGACAACTCAAAGGTGGACTTTGGATGGAGCTCTGTCACTGCCACACTTAGAGGCTGTCGCTACCTGGTGCCCAAGCTCATAGAAAAGAAGGAGTATATCTTTAGGGTTGTGGCTGAGAACAAGTTTGGCCCCGGTGCTCCATGTGTCTCCAAACCAGTCATTGCCAAAAACCCTTTCGGTATGACCCAATATGTACATTACAGATGGCCATTAAAGTAGAATTTAAACATGTACTTTTACATTTTTCAAGTTACATTTCCTACAGTAATTTTTTTTGTATCAGAAAGTTAAGATTGAAGACATCACCTGTCACATTAAGCACATGGTCTCCTCTCACTTTCATCAGAACCTCCCGAGGCACCTGATAAGCCAGTCATTAATGATGTCACAGCTAACAGTATGCTGGTTACTTGGAATGAACCAGATGGAAATGGAAGCCCTATATTAGGATATTGGGTGGAGCGACGTGAAATCAACAGTTCCCACTGGGCACGTGTCAACAGGTCAGAAGTCACTCTATAAGAATTTTGTCTTCTTGGACTTTTACAAAGGCTTGTAAATAACATTAATGATCTCTATTGTACCTTTATTCAGAGACATGGTTCCAAATACTGAGCTCAATGTTGAAGGCCTCCTGGAGGGACTAACTTACATCTTCAGGGTGGCAGCTGAAAACCAAGCCGGCCCTGGAAAGTTTAGTGGTCCATCTGAACCAAAGACTGCCCAGGCACCAATTTGTACGTGAACTGACAGATTCCTTCATGCCTGAACAGTTCACACGTTTTCATACTTGTCTCACTAGTAATAAATATATATATATGACTGTACAGTTTGGTAATATGACTAAATTTGTTTTATTATGCAGTGCCTCCTGGACCTCCAATTGCAAGGGTAGTGGAAACCACTGACCACTCAATAGATGTGGAGTGGGATCCACCTGCTGATAATGGCGGAGGAGATATTCTGGGATACCACGTGGATAAGGTAGGACCGCTACTTTTTTTGGTGGGACTATGACTGCAGCTGGTCAATATATTAGATAAAATCAACTTTTTAAAAAATCCTTCAAAACTTTTGGTTTCATTCCAAGTCAAACCGTCTTTTTTTATTGTTTGTTTCCCTACAGGCAATGGCTGGAACAAAAGACTGGTCTAGGTCAACAGAGCGCCCTTGGAAGACCCGAGCCTTTACTGTTTATGGTGTGCGTGAGGGAGCCAAGTACATCGTCCGAGTCATTGCCTGCAATGCTGCAGGAGAAGGAACACCTGGATTCACAGAGTCTGTTTTTGTCAGGAATCCTGCAGGTCAGGATAATTTATTAAACTTTTAGTATACGGGGTGACTATTTTATATATATATTTTTGTTCATTTGTTGTTTTCTTCATCAATTCTTTGACACTTATTGCTTTCTACTAACAGAGGTGCCCGTCATCGAACTGGATCTGTCAGTCAAGAATGGGGTTACCATCAGAGCTGGAGAAACACTACGCATACCAGCTACAGTTACGGGCAAACCTTATCCATCAATCTCTTGGACAAAGGATGACAACAAACCTGACAAAGACCGTGTGGAAATCCTCAGCGAGGGCAACAACAGCATTGTTTCAATCAAGAATGTGCAGAGAAAGGACTGTGGCAAATATCAGATATCTGTTTGCAACCCCAGTGGCATAAAGTCTGCGTGGACCAGGGTGGACGTGATGGGTGAGTAAAGAAAAAAAATTAAGTTAAGGTATCCAGTTTGATTGCACTTACCAGGGAATATATTATATCAATGTCTGAGGAGTATATTAATGTGACACTGACAATGTCATTGTTCTTTCTTTACAGATGTCCCTGGGCCTATTACAGACCTGAAGCCAGTTGTTGTTACTCGTAAGATGATTTTCCTGAACTGGGACGACCCTGAAGATGATGGAGGTAGTGATATTACAGGCTTCATTGTTGAAAGGCGAGATGCCAAGATGCACACATGGAGGCAGCCTGTTGAAACTGCTTCATCCAAGTGTGAGTGTGTGGGCATCATGGAAGGACAAGAGTACTTTTTCAGAGTTTTTGCCAAGAACAAGTTTGGCATGGGCCCACCTGTTGAACTAGGCCCAATAAAGGCTGTGGATCCACAAGGTGAGTACTGACTGGAGGCAGGGATTGGCGTATACTTGACGTGAAATTTTGATTTGTGTTCAAACTTGTTTCTTGGTTTTACAGGCCCACCGTCATACCCTGAGAAGTTTCACTACACAGAGCGCACCAAGAATTCTATCACATTGGCTTGGAGGCCACCTCGCAATGATGGCGGCAGCCCTGTGATTGGCTACTTTTTGGAGAAAAAGAGGCATGACCAACAGGCCTTTGAGCCTTGTAACACTGAAATGTGCCCTAACCTAACAATGACTGTGGAGGGCCTGGAAGAGGGTTGGATGTATGAGTTTAGAATCAAATGTGCCAATCTTATTGGACAGAGTGAGCCATCCATTCCATTGACTGTGGTTATCCAAGATGATGAAGGTGAGATCGAACAGCTCTATAACCTTCAAATATATAGCTGCGGATTAACATTTGAGACAGACCGAACTATTGCGATTTGTTTCTGTTTTCAGTGGGTCCTGAGGTTCACTTGCTGAAGCACTTCAAAGCTGACACCATCATAGTGAGAAAGAATGAGCCAGTTGAGATTCCTGCTAACGTGCTTGGACTCCCCATCCCAAAAATTGAGTGGTCCAAGGACGATGTGGTGATTGAAGAGTCAACCGAGACCCTTCTGATAGAAACCGAGGTGACTGGAAGGATGAATGCTAAGACTACGCTGTCTATTCCTGCCGTGAATCGGAGGGACCGTGGCAGCTATACTGTCTTAGCCTCAAACAATATGGGCTCAGCAAAGCACACTGTCTTTGTCATGGTCCTGGGTGAGTTAACTCACTGCACACAAACTCAAAACAAGATACGTGACTATTATGTTCTGAACACCCCTTTGCTCTTCTTCTAGACCGACCAACTCCACCCAGAAATTTGACTGTGTCCAACATCATGGCGGAGTCTTGCTACCTGAACTGGGATGCGCCCCTTGATGATGGTGGCACTGAGCTGACCAACTACATTGTTGAGAGAAAGGAAGTTGTTACAGACCAGCCAGAGCTGGAAGAAGGAGAGGAAGCTCCTCCTGAGCCACAATGGGTGGAGGTCACTAACAGCATAATTGAGAGGAAATACGGGGTATGTCCCTTTGATTGTAACAACTGCACTAAATAAAAAGCAAGAGAACTCTGTGACAACAGTGGTAATCTCTCTGTCTGTTGCAGGTTTGGAACTTGGACACAAATAAGACCTACATTTTCCAGGTCAGAGCAGAGAATCGCTTTGGTAAATCTGACCCATGTACAACAGAGGAAGTCAAGATTACAGACCCATTCAGCCTTCCTGGACCACCAGAGAAACCAGCTATTTCAGAATTCTCCAGGACCTTCATGACAGTGACTTGGGAGCCCCCTAGAGAAACCGGTGGCTCCATGATCATTGGCTACTGGTTGGAGAAGAGGGAAAAAGGCACAGAATACTGGGCTAAAGTTAACAAGACACCTGTGACCAAAAGGGGTGTCAAAGGCTGGGAGTATCAGGTGAGTGGGTTGATCTTCAGTGTCTGAAAGTGCAAATATATAAGGAGTGGGTGGATTGCAAAAAATCAACTGTAGTGTTAGTTTAAAAAAAAAGGGGAAAGTCTTGGAGCTTTGTAATGTCAACCTCCTCACTCTACCACCAGGCCACTGAGCTGGTGGCCTAGTAGCAGAGTATTTGCCATAAAACTGAGAGGTTGTGGGCTCAAATCAATGATCAGTTCATACTAAAGACTAAATATAGAACCCAATGCCTTACTGCTGTACAGTCAGCATTTATGGGTTGTTTGGGGGGGGGGGGTTAGACCACTCGAGTCTAGCACCCAGGTGTGTAAAAAAACTGATAAAACTTTTTTTTAACTCCCTTATCACAAGATTAGTAAACTTTTTCTTTTTACATCAACTCACTTCAGAGATTTTTTTTTAATTGTCTCGGAGCATAGATACATCCTTTACAAAACTGTCAGGTTTGCAATAAAAACAAGAATTTTTTGGAAATAAACAAAAACATTTTTGTCCTTTCTTTATTAATCAGGTGACACGCTTGTTTGAAGGAACAGAGTATGAGTTCAGGGTTGCAGCTTGCAATTCAGCAGGAACTGGACCTTTTAGCATGCCATCTGAGTCTGCTTTCGCTGTTGATCCCATCAGTGAGTAAATCATGACGAAATCTGGTTCCTGGGTGTTGAAGAATACATCTTCCCTAAAATGTGCACTACTGCTTTCATTTCTAGCTCCTCCAAGCATGCCCGCTGCTCCTGTGGTGGCTGACAAGACAAAGCACAATGTCACGCTGACATGGGACCCACCTGAGAGTGATGGAGGAAGTCCAATCAAAGGCTACATCATCCAGATTCAGGATGAGGGTGGATCAGATTGGGTTAGAGTGAATGATGTTGACAGCTTGCACCCTACCACAGAATTTACTGTACCAAGCCTCCGTGAGTTGAAGCGTTATCGCTTCAGAATCATTGCAGTCAATGACATTGGCGAGTCCGATCCCAGCCCCCGTACCAGTGAGGTTCTGGTGGAGGATGTGCAGCGTAAGTTCGGATTCAAATTTTTATCTCCCTGAAAGCATGTCTTATATTGAATTCTTCACCTTCATATTTGATACAACTTCTCAACAGTCCCACCTTTCATCACGATTGATGTCATGGCTGACGACCTTGTGGGTATCCGTGCCGGAGATCCTATCAGAATCCCTGCCACCATTAAAGGCAGGCCTGTTCCAAAGGTAGCCTGGGACTATGAAGGCAAAGCTGAAGCCCAAAAGAAGGACAAACTGCATATTTTGCCTGTGGACTCAGGGGTGAGACCTTTAAAGTAGCACATGATTTTATTATCACACAACTTATTTTTTGTGTGTAGAAGAAGGAAACACTTCAAACTAAACAGGAGAAACACAACACTTCTTTAAAAAAAACAAAAAACAGTGTCTCTTTTAACGTTTACATGTCAATTTTCCATTGTTTGTGTATTTACAGGTTGAGGCTACAGACACCACATCTGTGGTAAACATCCCAGTCAGCAAGAGAAGCCATTCTGGACGTTACACCATCACAGCCAAGAACAAATCTGGACAGAAACATGTTAACGTCAGAGTGATTGTCCTTGGTAGGTGTTACTTTCTTGCAGCATATCAATGTTGTTCCAGCTGCAATAAAAATGCCCTGAAATTCTTCCTTTTTTTTCATCACGTGAATATTGTTAGTCTCATTGTTCTAAGTCTAAGACTGAACTTGCGTTTCCAATACAGATGTTCCTGGACCTCCAAAGGACCTAAAAGTCACTGATGTCACCAAGTCAACCATGAGGCTGATCTGGAAACTCCCTGAAACTGATGGAGGAGAAAGAATCAAGAGCTACTTTATTGAGAAGAAGTCAGTTATTGACAAAGCCTGGACAAAGGTGAATGTAATTCAGAGAAAATAATTTAATACAATGTTTTCCCCTTCTCAAAAATGCTGTTTTAATCTGCTGCACCTTTAGACTAGCAAGTGGATTAGTGCATAAACCAGAAACATGTTTATTTTGTGATTTTTGTAAATTTGATGTAATGTAATGTATGTTTACATACATACGGCTGGGTAGCTTGGTTGGTAAGGTGGGAAGCTACCATGCAGGAAACCAGGGTTCGATTCCCGGAGGGGAATGAGCAATGGTACTGGGGGCTATTACCATATCAATGGAGAGCATTAACAGGGTCCTTTAGGCAAGATCCTTAACGCTACCGCCTCCCGTGCGCGGTTTCGGCTGCAGCTCACCGCTCCCCAAGGGGATGGGTCAAATGAGGAGAAAGTATTTCCCTTTGTGGGATAAGTACAGTGTATAAAAAAAAATGTTTTATGACTGATGGACTTCAATACTTTTTTACAGGTGAATGCAGCTTGTGCAAGCCAGGCCTTTGTGGTTCCAGGTCTCCTTGAAGGTCAGGAATACCTCTTCAGGGTCAGAGCTGAAAATCGACTTGGATTTGGGCCATTTACTGTTACAACAGAACCTGTTCGAGCCAGAGATCCTATTTGTGAGTACATACCCTCTTAATCAGCAAACAAAAAAAAAATCTGTGCAAATATTAATCCAATATTTACTAATGTCTGCTATAGATCCACCTGATCCACCCACAAAGTTGAAAGTTAATTTAGTGACCAAAAACACTGTCACTCTGAGTTGGGAACCTCCCAAAAACAATGGTGGCTCACCTGTAAAACATTACATTATTGAGAAATTGAGCTGGGACACCAGTGGCAAGGAGAAGGAGACCTGGAAGCAGTGCAACAAGAGAGATGTGGAGGAGCTTACTTTTATTGTTGAGGACCTAAAGGAGGTCAGTCTAACTCTCCATTTATAATTTCTGCAACACCTTTTCATTTAATATAATTATATTTTAATATGGTTCATACTTGTCCGGTTCATTCTTTTTTGGCTAAAATATTGCACTTAGAATTGATTCCTAAAATAAAATAAAAAATCTTAACCTATATTCATCCTAGAGTATGACTTTTTACTGATGTCATTTAACTTTTGCTAAATGGTACATATTACCAGGTATCCACCCCACAGGGAGAGCTGTTTTGTTTTTTTCCCTGAGTTTACCACAACTATTTTTATCTGCAGGGTGGAGAATATGAGTTCAGAGTGAAGGCAGTGAATGCTGCTGGACCAAGTCGACCCTCTGCCACTGTTGGACCCATGGTAATCAAGGATCAAACATGTAAGTAATGGCCACTTGAGCCATTCCAGTGTTGTTCCAAAACATCAATAGAAACTGGTCATACTTGACATTTCTATATGTAATTTCTTTTGTTTTTTATCTTTTTATTTTATTTTAACAGGTGCTCCCACCATCCAACTCCGGGAGGCCATGGAGGGAGAGAAAGACTGCGATGTCAGTATCGTTGCAAAAGTCAGCGGCTGTCCATTCCCAACCCTGACCTGGCACAAAGCTAGCCTGGCCAAACCAGAGGAAAAAGTTGCAGTGCAGTATGACCAGCACATCAACAAACTGGTAACCCAGGACAAGTGTACACTGCTGATCCAGCATGCCAGCAGGCATGACAGCGCCCTCTACAGTCTGACAGCCAGCAACAGTCTTGGCACCGTAACCAAAGACATCAAGCTGTCAGTGCTAGGTGAGAAATTTAAGCAGCATGCCAAGATGTTCAGTATGAAATTCAATTTAAGATGTGACAAAATAGAAAGCTTGTCAAGGCAACTTTACAATTTTTATTTGCAGTTGTAAGACATTTTTATTAACAGACGGTTGGATTGGTAGTTAAATTGTTTTATTTTGCTCAAATTATCCCAAACCTTCCTCCATGTGCAGGACCCCCTGGACCACCAGTCGGACCAATTAAGTTCACTGAGGTGTTTGCAGAGAGAATTGGCCTGGCTTGGGAACCTCCTACAGATGACGGTGGATCTAAAATCACCAATTACGTTGTTGAAAAGCGTGAAGACAACAGGAAGTCCTGGGTTCATGTCTCCAGTGACCCCAAGGAATGTGCCTACGTGGTCACCCGGCTCACAGAAAACCACGAGTATGAGTTTAGAGTAATGGCCCAGAACAAGTTTGGAGTTGGACCCCCAGTGGTCAGTGAGCCAGAAAAAGCCAGAAACCTCTTCAGTAAGTACCCGTCTCATCACCCAGTGGTCACATAACTAAGATAGTATTTTTTATCACCTACCTAGTAGTCAGTTCATCGTTAGTCATAAAAGTTTTTATAAATGGTAGTTTAGTCTTGGATATGTGACCTTTCTTGATCTGATGTCTTTCTGCCTTTAGCTGTGCCTGGTCAATGCGAGAAACCAACTGTCACTGACGTTTGTCTGGAATCCATGACTGTCAACTGGGATGAACCCAAATATGACGGTGGATCCTCCATCACTGGTTACTTTATTGAGAAGAAGGAGACCACTTCCAAGCGTTGGACTCGTGTCACTCGCGACCCAATCAGGGCGTTACCACTTGGAAACAACTGGGATGTCACTGGCCTGATGGAGGGTGCCATGTACCAGTTTAGGATCATTGCGATCAATGCAGCTGGCTGTGGTCTGCCTAGCATACCCTCAGATCCCATACTCTGTAGGGACCCCATCAGTAAGTCAATGACATTTCCACCGCATCTGATAACATTACAGTCACCAGCATGCAACTGAACTGCAAACTGTAGCTATGATTAGCTTGGCTTAAGTGTCTTGTCAGAAAACTTTAAAATGTTCAACAAACATTTTAAAGAGTTTATTAATTGTAGTCTCTTATAACAGCTTTGTAGTAGTTATAAATTAAGAAAAATCAATTCTCTTGTCAAAATATCCAATAAAGTTTCTTAAAATAGCTGCAGTCAAGACATTAACATCTGCTGCTTACTTTTCCTGTTTTTTATTTATTTTTGTAATAAAACTACATCACCAAGGTATATGTTGCTGTGTGCAGAACCCCCAGGCGAACCTACTCCAAAGGTGACAGACTGGACAAAGTCAACTGTGGAGTTGGAATGGATCCCACCAACAATGGATGGAGGATCAAAAGTGACTGGATACATTGCTGAGTTTAAGGAGATTAACAAGGAGGAGGAGGAGAAGAAAGCTCAGAGGAAGCTTCTACTACTGAGCGACGCAGAGGAGGAAAAGGAACCGGAGAGCGACGGGGGCTGGGAAAAAGTAAATATTGGTCTGACTTTTCATGTATGAATAGGTGCTGATGTATTTCATCACAGGTTTGTATCGCTTGATTTTTATAGGTCAAAGACACAGAGATCAGAGGGACAAAATATGTGGTTACTGATTTGAAGGAGGGCGGTCTGTACCGCTTCCGAGTTCGAGCCATTAATGCTGCTGGAGAGGGAGAACCAGGATATGTGTCTGAGCTCATTGAAGTCAAAGACAGAACAAGTAAGACTGAGAATAACTTCATATTTTAGGAAAATATGGGCATATTTGAGTTTCATTGATCAAATACTGTCTCAAACTCCAGTTCCTCCCGAGATGGACCTGGATGCCTCAGTGAAGGAAAAGATTGTAGTCCACGCTGGAGGCACAATTCGAATCATCGCTTATGTATCAGGCAAACCTGCACCGCAGATTACCTGGTGTCGCGACGATGGCGAGGTGCCCAAGGAAGCTGCAGTGGAGCAGACCGGCATCTCAAATTCTCTGGTCATCAAAAACTGTAGGCGCCAACACCAAGGCATCTATACACTAAGTGCTAAAAATGAAGGAGGAGAGAGAAGGAAAGCTGTCATTGTTGAAGTCTTGGGTAAGTGATGGAAACATTTGAGAGAGATGAAAAGTTATCCTAATCAAAATGTCTGAAACAGGGTTTTTACTGCTATAAAAAAATTGACCCGTTCCTTCCTCATCACTTCAGATGTTCCTGGACCAGTCCGTCTTCCCTTCGTTGGAGAGAATCTGACTACTGACTCCTGCAAGCTAACCTGGTCTTCCCCTGAGGATGACGGTGGTTCAGCCATCACCAACTATATCATTGAGAAGCGTGAGGCTGACCGCATGGGCTGGACCTCCGTGTCTTACACTGTGACAAGAAACAACGCAGTGGTGCAGGGACTTAATGATGGCAAGGGTTACTTCTTCAGGATCGCAGCCGAGAACATCATTGGCATGGGACCTTTCATAGAGACGGAGAAAATGGTTCTCATCAAAGACCCTATTTGTGAGTGACAGGAATTGAACTGTTACTGCTTATACCTGGTTTTCCTGGATTAAAACAGGAAAGAAGAAATTTTGACCATCTTTTTGTGAATTTGTAAAAGATTTGTTTCTAGAAGGCTGCTATCTTGGAAAACCTGTTTTCATGAATACATTCATTTGTCACTTTTCAGCTGTCCCAGAGCGTCCAGAGGATCTGATAGTCACTGCTGTTACCAAAGACTCTATCTCTGTTTCCTGGAGACCACCAAAGTACGATGGCGGTGCTGAGGTGACGGCATACGTTCTTGAGACCCGAATGATTGGCCGTGACAATTTTACAAGAATAGGTGGAGAAGACAAACTAATGGAGAGGAAGTTTACACTGACTGGGCTTAAAGATGGCTCAAGCCATGAGTTTAGAGTCTCTGCTGTCAACGAAGTGGGACAGGGCAAGCCGTCCTTCAACACTAAAGCGGTGCAATGCAAAGATGAGCTTGGTAAGAAACATGACAACAAAAAGCCTTTTTCTTTTCTTCTTACTATCTATTGAAAAGCAACTCCATGCCAGGCAACATGCATGTGGTACAGATTCCGTAGCTCAGAGTGGCTTCTCATATATTTTGTTTATCAACTGGTTAAGAAACTGCTTTTTACTTTTTGCATGACTAGTTATGTCTTAATGTTTCAGAAACAGAAAAAGCCTTTAAAAACAGACCCCCAACAAAGAAAAAGTCTGAACATTGTTTAAAATGTTTAATTAATGTTATCCCTCTTTAGAACCACCATCTCTGGAACTGAACTATAGGGAAAGCATGATTGTGAAGGTGGGTGAACCCTGCATGCTGTCAGGGCGCTACAACGGTAAACCAGTACCTTCTGTTACCTGGACAAAGAATGGTGAAGAGCTGAAGGCCGACGAAGACATAGGCCTCTTTAGCAGCACAAGTACTTTCAGCCTCAACATCAACAAGGCCAAGAGAGACCACAGTGGCCGCTACTGTGTCAACATAGAGAACGCCGCCGGCACTCGCTTAGGAGTATGCAACATCACTGTGGTTGGTGAGTCATGGTGCCATTCTCAATTTACACACAGTGTTGTTTTAAAATCTTGGAAAAAAGTAATTTGTAATGCAAAAAATATGTTGAAAATTAGAAAGTGATGTTGGAAGGTAATTTGTCTTTTCTCATATTAGACCGTCCTCAGCCACCGGAGGGACCTGTAGTATTCAATGAGGTCTACAGGAACTACATGGTTATCTCCTGGAACCCCCCACTAGATGATGGAGGTTGCGCTATCTCCACTTACATAGTGGAGAAGAGAGACACCAACCGAGATTTGTGGATGCCGGTCACCTCATCTTGTACCAGAACCACCTGCAAGGTGATAAAAGTAGTTTCTTTAAATCTGTAATCATAATTTTCACTTCGTTTTTTCAGCCAATTCAAGCCATAATAAAGTTTTTTCTATGAAATGTAGTTTTCTTGCAAATTTTTCTGTAGTTTGAGCTTGTTGCTTTTTCTTTTGTTTTTAGATAATTATTTAATGTGTTTTTTTTTTTTTTGTTTTTTTTTTTTACAAATTTAGACTATAAGCTGTCTACTTTTTAATTAAAACAGAGTATCACAGATTTGCAGCAGTACATGTTTTACAATCAATATCGTCTTTAATTTTCACAGAAAAATGTTATGTACAACCACTTCTTTCCGTACTTTTCTAGGTGCCAAAACTGATAGAGGGTCGTGATTACATCATTCGGATCATGGCTCAGAACATGTATGGAATCAGTGACCCCCTTCTGTCAGCAGAGACCAAAGCCAGAGATGTTTTCAGTAAGTTCACTCTAAATTAGCCATCAGTTTTAGTGATATTTGACCAAAAACAATGTTTCACCCTATCATGTCTTTTTCCACCACAGAGGTGCCTGACGCTCCCAAGCAGCCTACAATTAAAGAGGTCTACCATGACTCTGCCTTGATCACCTGGGAGCCTCCTGCAGATGGAGGAAAACCAATCACAGGCTATATTGTGGAGAGGAAGGAGACCAAGGCCAGCAGGTGACCAGGACAAACCGCATGGAGAGAACTTCCATAAATCTATAAACACATTCATAAAGCTTTCAGTCAGAAAATTACAGCTTAAACTACAGTATGAGGTATGTTTGTTTGTGGCTAACAGATTATGTGATCATAGATGGGTGCGCTGCAACACAGAGAGAATCCATCCAAAGGTGGAGTACTGGGTGACAGAGCTGCTGAAAGGCTGCGAGTATGAGTTCAGAGTAAGCGCTGAGAACGAGGTTGGAGCTGGAGATCCAAGCCCACCATCCAAGCCAGTGTTTGCCAAAGATCCCATTGGTAATGTCACCTCTTTATATTCTTGTTTTTGTTGGTCCTGTACAAAATGTCTAGCCCCTTCTCTCTCACAACAGTGAAACCCAGCCCTCCTGTGAACCTCAGAGCCATTGACTTCAGCAAGGAGTCTGTGACTTTGTTCTGGGAGCCACCCACAGACACTGGCAGAGGAAAGATCTTTGGGTATTTGGTGGAGTTCCAGAAAGCCGGAGAGGAAGAATGGAACAAGGTGAGAGCGCTATGGTTTTATTTGTGATGCACAAGATTTACTCTTTAGGTTTGAGTAAGAAGCATTGTATCTTTTGGTGTAATATTAACACCAAATTGTTGCAGTAGCAGTAGGTTCCTTACTGCATCGGTCAAGGTCAGTTATGATGCAATGTGTTCTTGTCTAAGTAAATTGTTTTTCTTCTGTCAACAGGCAAACCAGACTCCTGACTCCTGCCAGGATACACAATTCAAAATGATCAATCTGGAGGATGGTGCTCTGTACCGCTTCAGAGTCATTGCTGTCAACGCTGCTGGAGAGTCTGATCCTGCCAATGTGAAGGAGCCAATCAGAGCACAAGAGAGACTTGGTAAGTTTTTATTTGAGTTCTTTCCAGACTCAAATATGATATTAAACAATATAGTGCTTTTTTTTAATGTGCTTTCAACAAATCTTATGACAGAACCTCCTGAGTTGATTCTGGATGCTGGAATGACCCGTGAGGTGAAGGCAATGGCGGGAACTCACATCACTCTCATGGCCACCATTAAGGGTGCCCCGTTCCCCAAGGTCATTTGGAAAAAGAACGATGCAGACGTTCCAACTAGGGCTGACATCGAGACCAACCAGTCAGGCACCAAGCTGGAGATGAGATTCTGCAATCGTGATGACTGTGGTGACTACACACTGACTGTGGAAAACCCAGCTGGGTCTAAGACTGTCACTTGCACAGTGCTGGTTCTTGGTAAGCGCTACGTTACCTTTGCATGTTTTTGTCAATGGTAAATGGTACATGGCGTATACTTATACAGGGTTTTCTGCCTTCCTCGAAGGCCCAAAGCACTTTACAGTCACAGTCCCATTCACACACACATTCACACACTAGTGGCAGCTCCGCTGTCAAACACTGGTGCCAACCTTCCACCAGAGGGTTCAGTGTCTTGCCCAAGGACACTTTGACACATGGGCAATCTTACAATTATGGGTCGACCGCCTTACCGCTGCACCACGGCCAGAATGCACAAAATTCATTCTAACCCCTAATATTTTTGTATCTTTTGTGTTATGTTTAGATAAACCTGGTCCAATTCAGCACCTCCGGGTGTCTGATGTCAGGAGTGACTCTGCTTACCTGTCCTGGAAAGACCCGGAGGACAATGGCGGTTCACGCATCACAAACTTTGTGGTTGAGAAGAAAGACACAGCTTCCACACAGTGGGTCCCTGTGTGTTCCACATCTAAGAAGCGCAGCATGATGCTGAAGCACCTGATGGAGGGCACTTCCTACGTGTTCAGAGTTGCTGCTGAAAACATTTATGGACGCAGTGAATACACTGAAACACCAAAAGCTATTAAGGCAATGAACCCACTATGTAAGTAAAGGCATAATTATAAGTGTATTCAGCCTTTTAAGATTCATTATTTAAAAAGGGGAAAAAGTTTTAAAAGGAAAAAGCTAAGTTAAAAATGTCCTCATCTTTACTTATTCGCCTTCTCAAAACAGTCTGTCAAAAATCAAGGACCCCCTTGAAAACGAGATGATACATCTCAAGGGGCTTATCCTCTAAACAAATAAATTGAAAATTGAAATTGAAATACATAGGGGTTGTTTTGATTTAAAATTGTTGTTTTGCTGACTCACTTGTGTTTACTTTCATTCTTCTAGTCCCTCCTGGTCCTCCTAAAGATCTGCACCATTCTGATGTGGATAAAACAGAGGTATGGCTTGTTTGGAATTGGCCAGATCGCAATGGAGGAAGTGAGATTACAGGCTTCCTGGTCGAGTACCAAGAAGAAGGAGCAAAGAATTGGGATGAATGGAAGACTGTGAGCATACCTGAGAGTCATGTGACTGGCCTGGAAGAGGGAAAGACCTACCGCTTCAGAGTGAGAGCGGAGAATGCCATCGGCCTCAGCAGACCTGACACCACAGTGCCCATTCTCTGTCAAGAGAAACTAGGTAGAAAACATATTTTCATCATTTTTCCAGACTCTTAAACCTAACAAATATGTAATACTTGGATTACATTACATTTAAATACGCCATTTCAAATATTTGCACTTATAGAATAAATTTTTTAGACTATTAATCGTTTTCTCTATGTTTACAGTGCCTCCAGTCATTGAAGTAGATGCTAAGCTAATTGAAGGCATCATTGTGAAGGCCGGCACAACTATCAGGCTCCCAGCTATAATGAGAGGAATCCCTGTCCCCACTGCTAAGTGGTCTATTGAAGGAGAGGAGATCACTAGTGAGGGCAACATCAAGATCGACACTGATAACTTCTCCACCATACTCAGTATTAACGAATGTACTAGGACCCACACTGGAACCTACCTACTCACTGTGTCCAATGCAGCCGGGTCCAAGACTGTTGGCCTGAATGTTACAGTCTTGGATGTCCCTGCAGCTCCCATTGGACCAGTTAATATCCTGGAGGTCACACCAGACTCCATGACTATTGAATGGCGCCCTCCCAAGGAGGATGGTGGAAGTCCCATCACCAACTACATTGTTGATAAAAGGGAGTCCAACAAGGAGACCTGGGGAGGTGTTAGCTCTGGAAGCCTTGGCACAGAACTAAAAATCACCCGTCTGCAGAGAGGAGCAGAGTATGTGGTTCGCATTCGTGCTGAGAACAAGATGGGGGTTGGGGCTCCACTGGAAAGTAAACCCACTGTTGCTGAGCACAGTTTCATGCCACCAAGCCCACCTGGTAAACCACAGTCATATGATCTCTCAGAGGACAGTGTTACAGTTGGCTGGACTATGCCTCTGGCAGATGGTGGCAGCCAGATTACTGGTTATTTAATTGAGCGCAGACATAAGGGAGGCAAGTGGATTCGTGTTAACAGAATACCTTGCAAAGATTTGCGATACAGAGTCCTTGGTCTCTTTGAGGGAAATGAGTATGAGTTTAGAGTGTTTGCTGAGAATATTGCTGGCTATAGCGGCCCCTCTCCTATTTCGGACCCATGTAAACCCTGCCGACCCATCACAGTTCCACGTCCTCCGATCAACCCCAAAATTAAGGATTACAGCAAAACCACTGCTGATCTGGTGTGGACCAAGCCTTCTAAAGACGGAGGTAGCCCTATCCTTGGCTACACTGTGGAGATGAGGAAGGGTGATGCAGAGGAATGGAAAAAAGTAAATCTTGATGACTTTATCAAGTTATGTGCTTATCAAGTAAAGGGTCTAGAAGAGGGCGTGGCATACAAGTTTAGAGTATATGCAGCCAACATGGTTGGTGATGGAGAGGCCAAAGAAATTCCAGACTCTATTGTTGCTCAGGACATTCTTATCCCTCCAGAGATCGAAATGGACGCAGCTTGTCGCGAGCGAGTAACTGTTCGTGTTGGCCACAACATCAACATCACTGGTTACATCAAGGCTCGCCCGGATGCTGAGGTCATTTGGTCAAAGGAGGAGACAGTTTTAGAAAACAGCAAACGTGTGACCATCACTCAGAATTTCCCTGTCGTTCACCTGAAAATAAAAGAAGCAACAAGAGCTGATCATGGCAAATACACCCTGAAAGCTTCAAATGAAGGTGGAGAAGCTTCCTGCACCATTGTAGTAAATGTATTAGACAGACCAAGTCACTGCCAGAACTTGCACACGACCTATGTCACCAAGGACTCATGCATGATCAACTGGGACGTACCTCTGGACAATGGTGGATCTGAGATTACCCATTACATTGTAGAATGCCGTGAGCCCAGTATTAGCATGTGGTCCATGATCTCTTCCAACTGCACAAATCGCAAGATTAAAGCCAAATTGATGGAAGGCCATGAATACTTCTTCCGCGTGTGTGCTGCCAATAAAATAGGACCTGGACCCAGTGTGGAAACCAAGACTCCTACTCTGGCTGTTGACTGCATTGAAAAGCCAGGTGAGCCAGAAAACTTCAGAGCCACAGAAATTGGCAAAAACTTTGTCTACTTGAGATGGAGAAGGCCTGACTATGATGGTGGCAGCCCCAACCTCCATTACAATATTGAGTCCAAAACTAAAGATGCAGAAGAGTGGCAGAAGCTTAACACAAGTCCATTGACTGACACTTTCTTCTTGGCGGACAAATGTGTGGAAAACCAGACATATACTTTCAGGTTGGTTATTGAAAGATTACACTAAAATTGTTGTTTTTGTATGTTGGTTTAAATGCAGAATATAATGCTTGTAGATCCTTTCGATAATGCTAATTGAAATGTTCTCATCCAGGGTTCAGACTGTGAATGAAGGAGGAGAGAGTGCCTGGGTGAAACTTGCTGATATAGTGGTAAAAGAGGACCTCCAGAAGCCAGTCATTGATCTTAAGGTGGCTGGAACTGTGACTGTGAAGGCTGGAGAGTCTGTCCGGATGGAGGCTGCCCTGAGAGGAAAACCCCAACCTGAGGTGAAATGGACAAAGGACAAGGCTGTGGGAGACAACCCCAGACTGAGTTATGAAACTGGTCCAGACTACTCCAAATTCCTTTTGACAAAATCTAGACGCACAGACACTGGAAAGTATATCATTACTGCTACCAATGCTGCTGGTACTTTTACAGCATATGCTAACGTCAATGTCCATGATGTCCCTGGGCCTGTACGTAACTTGAGAGTTACTGGTATTGGAGCTGACAAATGCAGAGTAGTGTGGGATGGTCCTGAGGATGATGGAGGATGTGAGGTGGACAGCTACATATTAGAAAAGTGCGAGACTAGGAGGATGGTCTGGTCTACATACTCTGCCTCTGTAGTTACACCATACTGCAATGTTACTCACCTGGTGGAGGGCAATGAGTACATCTTCAGGGTGAGGGCAGAGAATAAAATGGGAACTGGCCCTGCCACTGAGAGCAAACCTGTAACTGTAAGGACACAATTCAATAGACCTGGACCTCCTGATGCCCCTGATGTTACAAAGGTAAGCATCTATTTCACTGAGATTGTATTCATACTCACAATTGCTCTGAAACCAAAGTGGGTAAAACATTTTTTTAATCTAGGTCAGTAAGGATGAAATGACAGTGGTTTGGGCTCCTCCTGAGAATGATGGAGGAAAATCCATCACTGGCTATATCCTGGAGAGGAAAGAGAAGAGGGCAGTGCGCTGGGTGGCTTGCACCAAAAGCCCTATTTCAGAGAGACGGATGAAAGTTACTAATCTTATTCCAAACCATGAATACCAGTTCAGAGTAAAAGCTGAAAATGAGGTTGGTCTTGGGGATCCAAGCAAAGCATGCAGACCTGTTGCAGCCAAAGATCCAATCGGTGAGTTTACACTTAATGGCATGGCTAGGTTTACAGATGCTTTGTGACAAAGTCATTTTATAAAATTTTTCATAAAACTTGTTCCTTATCCATTACTTTAGTTCTACAATAAGTTATTTTCTATTTCTCAGAACCACCTGGCCCCCCTGCATTCCTGAAAGTTTCAGACAGCACTAAAACTTCTATCACCCTTTCCTGGTCAAAGCCTATTTATGATGGTGGCGCACCAATCATTTGCTACAGCCTGGATCTGAGGCTGAAAAGTGAAGCGGACCCCGAGAAGCCCTCTGAGGGCTGGAAAAGAATTGATACCCATGGCCCATTAGTGCTCACAGAGTTCACGATTGGAGAGTTGGATGAGACGCAGGAATATGAGTTTAAGGTGTCTGCACAAAACCAAGTTGGCTGGGGACGCCATGCCTACCTGAGGGAAGCAGTGGCCCCCAAGGAGATTCTGGGTGAGACTTCACAGAATGTAATCTCTGTTTTCACATTGCTGTAAATGTTGGCAAAATTCTTCTAATGTTTTGTGTTTTCATGGTAACAGAGGCTCCAGAAATTGAACTGGATGCCAGCTTGAGGAAAGGGCTGGCTGTCAGGGCTGGCTGTCCAATTAGACTATTTGCTATCATAAGAGGAAGGCCAGCCCCTAAGGTTACCTGGAAGCGCATGGGAGTGGATAATGTGGTCCGAAGGGGTCATGTGGACCAGGTCGACACAATGTCTTTCTTGATCATCCCTGAGAGCACTAGAGAAGATTCTGGGAAGTATTCATTGACTCTTTCCAACTCAGCTGGAGAAAAGGCTGTGTTTGTCCGTGTCAAAGTTCTTGGTAAGAAACTGAATTTATTTAAAAGAAAAAGAAATACAGATAATACTAAGTTGCAAAATACATAAACATTAGTTCTTAGCTAATATTGACTTCTTTACAGACACTCCTGGTCCTGTTGGTGGATTAGATGCAACTGATGTCACTAAGACAACAGCTCAACTTTCCTGGTTGCCTCCAGAGAATGATGGTGGTAGCCCTATCACCAGTTACATTGTAGAGAAACGGGAGGTGGACAGAAAGACTTGGACAAAATGCAGTGAAGACCAGAAAAAGACCAGTTTTAAGGTCACCAACCTTACACCTGGAGTTGAATACTATTTCAGAGTTATGGCCTGCAACAAATATGGTATTGGAGTTCCTCAAGACTCTCCTAGATCCTACTTGGCTGTTGACCCCATCAGTAAGTGTTACTAAAGACTGTAGCATGTTGTTAATGACTTCCTCTGCTTTTCTTTTGCCTAATTGTTCTAACCACTGCCATGTGTTCCATCCAGGCGAGCCTGACCCTCCAAAGAAGATGGATGTGCTAGAGATCACTAAGAACAGTGCTACACTTGGCTGGCTCAAGCCACTTAGAGATGGAGGGGCCAAAATTAATGGCTATCTCATTGATTATCAGGAGGAAGGTGCACCTGAAGATAAATGGACACCATACTCAGTAGTGAAAGATTTAACAATTGTGGTGGTTGGCCTGAAGGAGGGACAGAAGTATAAATTCAGAGTGGCAGCTAGGAACTCTGTAGGAACGAGCTTGGCTCGAGAGGCGGAGGGAATATTTGAAGTCAAGGAACAGCTCAGTGAGTAGAGCATCTGAAAAAAAAACTCTTCATACATATATCTGTCATTAAAACAGTAGATATTTACAAGTGCAGATTTCCACACTTATTAAAACATAAATGTTGAAATCATATTAAATGCCTGATCACTCTTTGATCCTTCTTTCTCTTCCCAGTGGCTCCAAAGATCATCATGCATGACATTGTGACAGTCAGAGCTGGATCTAAGATGGTGGTTGAAGCCATTGTGGCAGGCAAACCCCCTCCAGTCTGTAAATGGAAGCAGGGAAATGAGGACGTGTTGACATCTGACCGCCTCTCTGTGGTTAAGACGTCCACAACCTGCACACTTATCATTAAGAATGTGACCAGAAAGGACAGCGGATACTACAGTCTGTCTGCTGAGAACAGTACAGGCAAGGTCAATCAGATCCTCAGAGTCATTGTCATGGGTGAGTTAAACAGGATTAAACTTCATATAAACGAATGCCACTAATCCATAACTAATAAGTCAAACTATGTTTCAGACATCCCTGGACCTCCAGAAGCTCCCTTACAGATCACAGAGTTGGATATAGATGCCTGCACATTGCTCTGGAACTCCCCACAGGAAGATGGTGGCAGCAACATCACAAACTATATTGTAGAGAAATGTGACATCAGCCAAGGAGACTGGGTCACAGTGGCTGCATCTTGCACCAAGACGAGCTTTAGAATGACTAAACTGACACCTGGAAAAGAGTACTGTTTCCGGGTCCGTGCTGAGAACAGATTTGGCATTTCTCAGCCTGTCTACTCTGAGAAGATTATAGCCAGATATCCATTTGGTGAGTTTGTGCAGCTAAATGCCGAATTAGTGATAACAAACATAATGCTGATAATCTTTTTTTTTAACCCAAAGATCCTCCCAGTGAGCCCATAAATCTCCAAATCAATAAGATCTTCAAAGACTTTGTCATCCTATCATGGGAGCGCCCCTCCAGTGACGGCGGTAGCCCCATAACTGGATACTGTATTGAAAAGAAGGAGAGAAATAGTCTTCTGTGGGTAAAAGCTAACGAGGCTGTTGTCAAAGCGTTGCAGTACACTTGCACAGGTCTGATGGAAGGCTTGGAGTACACCTTTAGAGTGTCTGCACTCAACTTGGCTGGACAGGGCAAACCTTGCAAACAAACTGATCTGATCACAGCCAGGACTGCTGTTGGTAAGAATCCCCCCAACTCCTCACACTTGTTTTATTGACCAAATTTAAAAAGACCTATTTGGTTTTTTATTTTCATGTAGCCAAACAAACATTCATACATTCATTTACAAGTTCTAAAATCTGTTTTAATTTTGCATGCAGCTGTCAGAGATACTGCAGTTTTATTGCCTATATTGTTTGATAGCAGAAGCACTCACCCTTTATCAGTGCCTCTCACCACCTACATGCACACAGCACTGCATAAGCAAAAATTGGTACTAAGTGATCATGCATCACGCTTATCTTAAAGTTGATTAACTTCTTTAATTACCCTTTTAATGAATTTAGGGACAAAACCTCATACGGACAGGTATCAGAACTTGATCATTTTTACTTTTTCAATTATAAGTAATAAGTAATCTTTCACTGCTGTCATCTAGATCCACCAGGTAAACCTGAGCCTATGGATGTAACCAAACATTCAGTTTCATTGGTCTGGAGTCGTCCTGAACACGATGGTGGGAGCAAGCTGATTGGCTACTATGTGGAATACACCAAGCTTCCAGAGGAGAAGTGGAATCGCTGCAATGCTAACTGCATGAATATCCAGACAGAAAGCTATGTGGTTACGGGCCTGGAAGAAGGTCAACAGTATCAGTTTAGAGTCATTGCCAAAACTGCCATAAACATTAGCCTCCCATCGGAGCTGTCTGACCCCATCCCAGTCATTGCACAAAATGGTAACACTTTGTGCAATTCTAAAATCAATGTAGATAAATTCATAATCTGAAAAATTTTGTTGATTGTCTCTTCTTTCTTACGAAGTTCCTCCTCGTGTTGAACTGGGCATCAATATGAAGACCCTGATTGTAATCAAAGCTGGAGAGAATGTTGTCCTTGATGCTGAGGTGTTTGGAAAGCCTTTGCCCAAAGTAAGTTGGAAAAAAGATGGAGCACCTCTGGTTCTCGCTGAGGGAATGAAGATGACCCAGAAAAAACATGTCCACATGCTGGAGCTTTTCTCAGTTACTCGAAAGGAGACCGGAGACTACACTATTACTGCTGAAAACACAAATGGCTCTAAGTATGCCACCATTAAAGTGAAAGTGCTGGGTAAGTTAGATTTGTCTTGTCAAAGTTTTAAAATATGTCCCATATGCACACATGGCTGCCAAGCACTCACTCTATTTTGCAGACAAACCCGGCCCTCCAGCCTCAGTGAAAATTAGCAAGGTGTTTGCTGACCGTATTAAACTGCGCTGGGAGCCCCCACTCGCAGATGGCGGATCTGAAATTACCAACTACATCATTGAGAAGCGTGAGACCAGCAGGGCCAACTGGGCATTGGTCACCTCCAACATCCATGGCCACATCACCGACTGCTCAGTGGAGAAGCTTTTTGAGGGTCACGAATACCAGTTCAGAGTTAGTGCTGAGAACCAGTATGGGGTTGGAGACCCCAGAATGACTGATGCAGTCATGGTCAAGAACCCATATGGTAAGAAAGATCAATTGAGGTTGGGTTTCTGTAATGTGGTTTTGTTTAGAAGGAAACCAGAGAACTGAACCTGCCTGAAAAATCTTTAAAATTGTTGAGCTCTAAAAACACCACAAATTCTCAGACACTAAAGAATTCAAACATTTTTCTATTCATCAGATGTTCCAGGACCATGTGAACCACCAGTCATTACTAACATTACTAAGGACTCTATGACTGTCAGTTGGAAGGCTCCAGCCAATGATGGCAATGCACCCATTTTGGGTTACCTGGTGGAGAAACGCGAGGCTACTGAGCTGTCCTGGGCAAAAGTGAACCGTCGCCCTGTCATTGACAGAACAATCAAAGCTGTTCAGCTGACTGAGGGCTCAGAGTACGAGTTCAGAGTCATCGCTCTAAACAAGGCTGGTTTGGGTAAACCCAGTGATGCATCCAACGCTGCTCTGGCTGTCGACCCTGTCTGTAAGTGTTTGGTTCTGAAACCTCAAATAAAAAGAAGTTATTTTTCATCAGATGTATAATTCTTACTTCTATTTTTTTCAGATCCTCCTGGCCCACCTGCATTCCCCAAGGTGGTGGACTCTACCAAGAGCTCCATCAGCCTTAGCTGGACCAAACCTGCCTATGATGGCGGCTGTGAGATCATTGGATATCTAGTGGAGTGCAAGCGAGTTGATGCTGAGGACTGGACTAAGTGTAATGTTCCAAAGAAACTCCAGGCAACCAAATTTGTGGTAACTGGCCTGATGGACAACACTGAGTACCAGTTCAGAGTCCTTGCTGTCAACAAAATTGGCTACAGTGAACCGAGCGAGGTCCCAGGAAACCACACACCCAAGGACATACTAAGTATGTTCACCTACTATATTACACACAACCTTCTTTTCCAGTGTGTATGAAATGAAAAAAGACATACAAACAAAAACTATGACTAAAAGAAAGTTTTCTTGCATTTCAACAATTACATCTAAAACAAATTTGAGCTTCTTCTGCTAAAAAAATCTTATTAAAAAAAAATAATAAACAAGCACACACATAAGGAAAAAAAAGTGAATTAAATAAAATCAAGTTAAGCATAAAATTCTATTATCCCTGCTCCAGTTGCTCCAGAAGGTGAATTGGATGCTGACCTGAGAAAGGCTTTGGTTCTTCGAGCTGGTGTCACAATGAGGCTTTATGTCCCACTGAGGGGACGGCCAGCGCCAAAGGTGACGTGGACAAAGGTAGACGCCAATCTTAAGGATAGACAAAGCTTGCTGATCAAGACATCAGAATGGGACACTCTACTGATGATTGAGGATGTAAACCGTTATGACGCTGGCAAATATGTGCTGTCCCTTGAGAACAGCAGTGGATCCAAAAGCTACACCATCATAGTAAAGGTTCATGGTAAGATATTTTAATCCCAACTAAAGTGGTTTCAATTAAAGATAAAGTAAGATAAATTGTGAAAACCACATTAGTATCACAAGTCAATTTGTATGCTTTTAAGCCTCAGATTTTTTGTGCTGTTCCCTCTCAGATTCCCCTGGACCACCTGTAAACCTAATTGTGAAAGAGACTTCCAAAACCCATGCCAGCATCACTTGGGAACCACCTCTGATAGATGGTGGCAGCCCAGTCAAGAACTACATTGTAGAGAAACGTTTGGCAGAGAGAAAGGCCTGGACCTGTGTGACCACAGAATGCCCAAAGACCTCCTTCAGAATTACCAACCTTGAGTCAGGACAGGCATACTGCTTCAGAGTGCTGGCTGAAAACAACTATGGTATTGGAGAAGGGGTTGAAACAGCAGGAAGTGTCCGAGCTTCAGGTAATTCCATCAAGGAAGAAACTTTTTACAGCTTTGGAGAAAACAAATTTAGGAGTTTTAGGGACAAGAGAAGTAGCTTAGACTAGTTACCTTTTTGCCTCGGAAATACGGCCTTCTGATTAAAATTTGGTGTTTTGTCACCCATCTTTGCAGATCACCTAATTTGTCTTTGATGGCCTATAAAGGCTAATGAGAAATATAGGGTAGATGAAAGACATGGCAATAAAATTAATTGCATTTCTACTTTTGCTTTTTTATGTTTAAAAATGTCTTTACTGGTAACATAGTGGACTTAAAGGGGAAAAAAAAACACGTGGTCTTGTTAACTTTTAACCCTTTTACTTTGTAGAACGACCAGGTCCAGTCACAGACTTCAAAGCACAAAAGACCACCAAGGAATCTGTCACCTTGGGATGGAAGAAGCCTCTCAGCGATGGTGGAAGTCATGTTAGTGCATACATCCTAGAGCAGAATGAAGGCGAGGAAAAATGGAAGCAGATCATGAAGGGCAAAAACACCTCATATGTAGTTGGCGACTTGACAGAGGGAAAAGAGTACCAATTCAGGATCAAGGCCCTCAATGAGTCTGGAGAGGGACCACCAACTGAGCTCACAGCAGTAGTCAAGGACCAGTTTGGTAAGAAAACAAATTACTGGTAATCCTAATGAGATGCATGCTGGTTGCTATGGGTAGTTGTTATTTTCTGATTTTATCAGTGAGGCTGTTGATCAACAACACAAAGTATGTATCAATTTAGAAAGTTTATGCTTACATTTTGTACTTTTATGTGTGAACACTCTGTTAGACATACAAAAATTCAATACATCTACTGTTAACGAGTGTAAATAGGGCCGCATTGTTTGGTAGTTGAAAAGGATAATATGTATAAATGTATTTAACAAATCACCTTGTTTTTGTATATTCTTGATATGTGCATTTTTCTGGATTTTAGTGCTGCCTGACTGCAACTTGAGTAATCTGCATGATGGCTGCTGCACTGTGAAGGAGGGCAGCACCACACGCATCAATATTCCAGTATCTGGTATTCCTTACCCTTCTGTCATCTGGAAGAAAGGTGACATGGTGCTCGGAGATACTGGCAGAATGTGTGTGGAGGCCTCTCCTGGCGTTACCACCCTTCTTCTCCGAGATTGCCAGAGAGCTGATGCCGACACTTTCACAATTGTAGCCAAAAACAGTGCAGGTTTGAAGGAATGCAAGTTCCAGCTAAAAGTGGTTGGAAAACCAGGTATCTGCACTGGACCCATTAAATTCAGTGAAATCACGGCAGACGGAATTACTCTGGAATGGGGACCACCAACAGATGATGGAGGTGCAGAGGTTTCTAATTATATTGTGGAGAAGAGGAGGACCACAGACAACAAGTGGGCCACAGTGGCTTCAGCCACTCAAAAGACTACCATGAGGGTGATTAGACTCCATGATGGTGTGGAGTACATCTTCAGGGTGTTCGCTGAGAATAAATATGGGGTTGGAGAATATTTGAGGTCTGATCCAGTCATTGCCCAGCATCCTTTCAGTGAGTACAACTCAGCAGCTTGCATTTCAAAACCCTTTTCTTGTTTCTTGTTTAATTACTGTACAATGCTTTTAACAGTCAATTACTTTGTAAAAAAAACAAAACAGTAAATAGCCCTTTGAAATATTTTTACGAAGAATAAATTAGGTCTTTCTGGCTAATTATTATTTTGTCTCTTTATCCTTCAGACGTGCCTGAGGCACCAGCTCCTCCACAGATTGTAACCATCCGCCATGAGTCAGCAATCCTAATTTGGACCGATCCCGCGGATAATGGTGGCTCCCCTATCACTGGTATTCAAACATGATGAATAACAATGTGTACTAGGGGTGTAATAATTTATCCACGTAATCAGTGAATTGATTTATATTCCTACAATCCAACTGCATTGATCTGTCTGAAGCAAGTTGTTAAACAAATTCAATCAACCTATGCCATTATAGAATCGTTTCAATCATTTCACATAATAATTTGACAAAAGTATATAGATATTGGGGGAAAAAACATTTGGATTAAGGCACAGCAGGTTTTTAATTAAACCATAAAAACAACCAAGTGTCATCACTTGGTGTAATGTTCTAATAATGTTCTGTTTTTATTATTCCTATGTGGAAAACAAGAGTGGGCTAAACTTCATAAAACTAAAATGAGAATGGATTTTCCATCAATACTTGTTTACCTGCTTGTCTGTACATCCGTTTAGTTTACACTTGATTATCTTGCAAGAAATATAAAGAATCTTGAAAACTTCACCAGTACTGTTCAGTACCCAGGTATTTATCTCTGAGTCACCCTGGTTGAATTTTTGGCTAAAGATGTCCTGGATCGATTTTTTGTCAGGCAATTTGATCCAACCAGATTGTTCAAAATTAAGCAGTATAGACTGAAAATTGTATTAGCAACCACAAACTATGATATGAAACAAATATTGATTAAACTTAATCATTACACCCCTAACGTATACATAAGAATGAGTAAACAATGAACAAAAATCCACATTCTGACTTTTTTCCTTAAGGATATCACATAGAATTTAAGGAGAGGAACAGCCTAATGTGGAAACGGGCCAGTAAAACTCCTCTAAGAGTGAAGGAATGTAGAGTTACTGGGCTGACAGAGGGACTAGAATATGAGTTCAGGGTGATGGCCCTGAACATGGCTGGCCTTGGAAAAGCAAGTAAAGTTACTGAAGCTGTGGTTGCTCTGGATCCTGTTGGTGAGTTTGCTGCATTTAAATGCTTACCTTTTTTGAATCATTCATCAAAAGTCCTCTTGATTGTACTATGAAATAATGCTCAAATGATAAATCTGAAAAATATTTGAATACCTTCTTTTCCTAATATCTGTCAGATCCTCCTGGAAAACCAGATGTCATTAATGTCACTAGAAATACAGTCACACTAATGTGGACACCTCCCAAATATGATGGTGGCTACAAACTGATCGGCTACATGGTGGAGAAGCTAGAGGCTGATGGCAAGGCCTGGGCAAAGGCCAACCATGTCAACATTCAGGGTTGTGCCTTCACTGTCACTGACCTATCAGAAGGATCCCAGTATCAGTTCAGAATAAGGGCAAAGAATGCAGCAGGTGCTATCAGTGAGCCTTCAGATTGTACAGAGTTTCTAACCTGCAAGGATGAGTATGGTAAGCTTGATGGTAAAAGTAATATGGCAATAACTACATTCTTGTAAATTTCAAACAGCTGAACTTAGTCTTTATTTTCTTGGCAGAGCCTCCATCTATAACTATTGACCCAGACATGAAGGATGGTGTATCAGTCAGGGCTGGAGATACAATTGTGATTTCTGCTTCTAAGATTGTTGGAAAACCTCCCCCAACTACTTTCTGGTCCAAGGGAGGTCGGGAGTTCAAGAACTCTGATATCATCACTGTCAGCAGCACCCCCACCACCTCCACTCTAGCCATTAAGTATGCAAGTCGAAAGAACACGGGAGAGTACATTATCACTGCCAGCAACCCTTTTGGTATTAAGGAGGAACATGTTAAAGTGAAAGTCCTAGATGTACCTGGACCACCAGGTCCCATTGAAGCAAGTAATATTTCAGCAGAGAAGTGTACTCTGACCTGGCTTCCACCAGAAGAAGATGGAGGAAGCTCTATAAAGTCCTACATCCTTGAAAAGAGAGAGACTAGCCGTCTACAGTGGACCAAGCTAGCAGAAAATGTTATGGACTGCAGATATGTAGCTGCAAAACTAATCAAAGGCAATGAATACATCTTCAGAGTGCAAGCTGTGAACCAGTATGGCACCGGAGACTCAAGCCAATCGGCTCCAGTCAAAATGGTTGATAGTTTTGGTAAGTTTCTATTCATTAAAGATGTAGTTAAAAAGAAAGTCAGTTACTTGCCAAAGTATAAAATTGTCTACTGTGTGGAAGTTGCAGTTAACAATTTTTTTTTTCCTCAGGCCCACCAGGTCCACCCTCAATCCCAGAGATTGACAATGTCAGCAGGAATGCAATCACTATTTCATGGAAGAGACCAGCAAATGATGGTGGCTGTGACATTAGAGGATATTCTGTGGAGAGAAAAGAGAGAAAAGGACTGAGATGGGTGAGAGCCCATAAGAGGTCAGTCCCTGACCTTCGCTTTAAGGTGCAAGGCCTAACTGAGGGAGTTGAGTATGAGTTCAGGGTCACTGCTGAAAATAAAGCTGGATTTGGGGAGCCAAGTGAGCCATCGCGCCCTGTGATGACAAAAGATATTGTTTGTAAGTAAAACAAAAACAGTATTTATAAAATGTATTTTTTTAATTGCATTTTTAGATAGAATAAGAAAATGACAATTAAAAATGCACTCAGTTTTCCTTGAAGTAGATAACTGCTACTGACCCATGTAATTGCTTGTTTTTACACTTATTAGATCCCCCTGGCCCTCCATCCAATCCAAGAATTACAGAAACCACAAAAACCACAGCAACTTTTGCCTGGGGCCGGCCCCACTATGATGGAGGTCTTGAAGTGGAGGGATATATTGTTGAATATAAGAAAGAAGGTCATGATGATTGGGAAACAGAAACACAGTACCCAGTGAAGATTACAGAATATGTTATTGGCAAGCTTCAAAAAGGAGGCAAATACCACTTTAGAGTTTGTGCCATAAACTCAGAGGGAGTGGGTGAGCCTGCAGAGGTTGAAAAGGTGACTGAATTGGTGGATCAAGAAACACTGCCTGACTTTGAACTTGATGCTGAACTCAGAAGAACTTTAGTGGTGAGAAGCCGTTGTTCAATTCGTATGTTTGTCCCAATCAAAGGACGTCCTGTTCCTGAAGTAACTTGGAGCAAAGATGATACAAACCTGAAAATCCGTGCTCATATTGACAACACAGAATCTTACAGTCTTCTTGTTATTCCTGAATGCAACAGATATGATGCTGGAAAGTATAATCTCTGTTTGGAAAATGTTGCTGGTAAGAAAACTGGTTTTGTCAATGTAAGGGTTCTGGACACACCAGGTCCACCAGTCAACCTCAAACCAAGAGAGGTGACCAAGAACAGTATCACTCTTCAGTGGGAAATCCCAATAATAGATGGTGGTTCTAAGATCCATAACTACATTATTGAAAAGAGAGCAGCCACCAAAAAAGCATATACGGTGCTTAGCACCACATGGCAAAAGTGTTCTTTTAAAATCCCAGATCTTGAGGAGGGGGCTTACTACTACTTCAGAATTTCTGCTGAAAATGACCTTGGTGTTGGAGAGCCTGCTGAAACCCCTGAGCCCATCAGGGTGTCCCAAGCTCCTTCTGCACCAGAAAACCTGTATGTTACAGATGTGACTGCAGAAAGTGCAAGCCTGGCATGGACAAAACCTCTCCATGATGGTGGAAGCTTGATTACCGGATATGTCATTGAAGCTCAAAAGAAAGACTCTGAACAGTGGGTCCATGTGGCCACCATCAAGGCTTTGGATTACACAGTAACAGATCTGACTGAGGGTGCTGAGTATACTTTCCGTATAATGGCTGTCAACGCATCAGGCAGGAGTGATCCTCGTGAGAGCAGGCCTGCTATTATTAAGGAGCAAACATCTTCCCCTTCATTTGATCTTCGGGGTGTGTACCAGAAGACTGTCATTGTCAAAGCAGGAGATCGCGTGAAAGTGGAAATTCCAGTGCTGGGTAAACCAAAGCCTATTGTTTCCTGGAAAAAGGGAGATTCGGCTCTCAAGGAAACCCAAAGAATCAATACAGAAATCACACAAACATCAACTATTCTCAATATCAATGAGATCAAAAGAACTGATGGAGGACAGTATTCCGTCACTGGAAAGAATTTGCTAGGTACAGTGACAGAGACCATCACAGTTCTGGTCCATGACATTCCAGGTCCTCCAATTGGTCCTATAAAGCTGGAGGAAGTCTCGTGTGATCATGTTATAATGTCTTGGGAGCCACCAGAGAATGATGGAGGTGTTCCAATCAACAACTATATTGTTGAGATGCGGGAGACTACTGGCACTTCATGGGTAGAGCTGGCAGCAACTGTAATCCGCACCACTTTCAAGGCAGTTCGACTCACTACTGGGACTCAATATCAGTTCCGTGTCAAGGCCCAGAACAGATATGGT
Organism: Oryzias sinensis; assembly: GCA_037389245.1. NCBI lineage: Eukaryota > Metazoa > Chordata > Actinopteri > Beloniformes > Adrianichthyidae > Oryzias > Oryzias sinensis. The sequence continues at coordinate 15,660,427 of CM074501.1, read as the reverse complement.
ATTGGACCATGTATCATTTCAGAACCTGTATTTGCTGCATATCCATTTGATGTGCCTGGCCAGCCTGGTAGTCCAGTGGTCACATCTTTTAACAGGGACTCTATGGTTTTAAGTTGGAATGAGCCTTCCTCTGATGGAGGTAGTCCCATTCTGGGTTATCATGTGGACAGGAAAGAGAAAAATAGCATTCTGTGGCAACGGGTCAGCAAAGCTCTCGTTGTTGGGAATATTTTCAAATCTGTTGGCCTTGTTGATGGTATTGCATATGAACATCGTGTCATTGCTGAAAATATGGCTGGTCTAAGCAAACCTAGCAAACCCTCTGAGCCTATGTATGCTTTGGACCCAGTTGATCCACCAGGCAGACCCGTAGCATTGAACATTACCAGACATGAGGTGACACTGTCCTGGACCATACCAGAAGGGGATGGTGGATTTTCCATTACAGGATACCAAGTAGAGAGGAGAGAGATGCCCAATGGACGTTGGCTCAAAGCAAACTTCAACAACATTCTGGAAACTACATATACAGTTAGCGGTCTGACTGAGGATGTAACCTATGAGTTTCGTGTGTTTGCAAGAAACTCAGCTGGTGCTGTTAGTGCTCCATCTCAGCAGTCAGAGCCAATCACATGCAGAGATGACATTGAAGAGCCTAGACTCGATGTTGATGCATCCTACAGCAGCAATGTTGTAGTAATGGCTGGAGAGATTTTCAAGTTGGAAGCCAGTGTAACTGGTAGGCCCATTCCATCACTGGTATGGACTAAAGAGGGAAAAGAGCTTGAGGACACAGCCAAGCTGGAAATAAAAACCTCAGACTTTCACACAACTCTAACAAACAAAGATTCGTTGAGGAGAGATGGTGGTGCTTTTACTCTAACTGCTAGTAATCCTGGTGGCTTTGCCAAGTTTACATTTAATGTCAAGGTGCTTGACAGACCAGGACCACCAGATTCCCTCACTGTTACAGATATCGCTGCAGAAAAATGTGTGCTTAACTGGATTCATCCTGCACATGATGGTGGTGCCAAAATTGAGTATTTTATCATTCAGAGACGTGAAACCAGTAGGTTGGCATGGACTAATGTGGCAACAGACCTTCAAGCTAACAGGTTTAAGGTCACAAAGCTTCTTAAGGGTAATGAGTACATTTTTAGGGTTATGGCTGTCAACAAGTATGGTGTAGGCGAACCTGTAGAGTCTGTGCCTGTCATATGCACAAACCCATATGTTCCCAGTGATCCACCATCACAGCCAGAGGTTACCACAATCACCAAAGACTCAATGGTTGTGTGCTGGGAGCGCCCTGAGCATGATGGAGGAAGCAGAATCAACACATACATAATTGAAAGAAGGGATAAGACTGGCCTGCGCTGGGTAAAGTGTAATAAAAGGACTGTAACAGACTTGCGTTACAAGGTTTCTGGGCTTACACTGGGACATGAATATGAATTTAGAATTTTTGCTGAGAATAACGCTGGCTTAAGTCAGCCAAGCCTTTCTAGTCCTTTCTACAAAGCCGTAGATACAATCTTCCAGCCTGGACCCCCAGGTAATCCTAGAGTACTGGACACAACCAAGTCTTCCATTACCCTGGCCTGGAATAAACCCGTCTATGATGGTGGTTCTGAAATCACTGGATACATTGTGGAGACTTGCCTACCTGAGGAGGATGAGTGGACAATTCAAACTCCAAGGAAAGGATGGACAGCGACTTCATATACCATCACTAACCTGAAGGAAAACCAAGACTATAAAATCAACATTTGTGCAACAAATTGTGAAGGAGTGGGAGAGCCTGCTGCTGTTCCTGGAACACCAAAGGCTGAGGACAGACTACTTCCTCCGGAAATTGAACTTGGAGCTGAGTTGCGTAAGGTTGTGTGCATCAGAGCCTGCAGTACACTCAGACTATTTGTTCCAATCAAGGGAAGACCAGCACCTGAAGTGAAATGGTCAAGAGAGCATGGAGGATCTCTTGATAAAGCCAACATTGAAATTACACCATCATTTACCACTCTTCAGATAGACAATGTTGACAGGTTTGATGGGGGCAAATACATGCTGACTATAGAAAACCCATCTGGAAGTAAGACAGCCTTTGTTAATGTAAGAGTGCTAGATACTCCAGGAGCACCTCAGAATCTTATTGTTAAGGAGGTCACCAAAGATTCAGTTTCTCTGGTTTGGGATGCACCTCTTATTGATGGGGGTTCCAGAGTGCGCAACTACATTGTGGAAAAACGGGAGTCAACTAGGAAAGCTTACTCAACAGTTTGCGCTAGCTGCCATAAGTCAAGTTGGAAAGTTGGAGAATTGGAGGAGGGAAAACTGTACTCTTTCAGAATTCTGGCCGAAAACGAATTTGGCATTGGCCTCCCAGTTGAGACCGTTGAACCAATTAAGGTGTCAGAGAAACCTCTACCTCCGGGAAAAGTTTCCCTCCTTGAAATCACCAGCACTACTGTCACCCTGACATGGGAAAAGCCAGACCATGATGGCGGAAGTAGAATAACAGGTTATATTGTTGAGATGCAGGGTAAAGGCAGTGACAAGTGGACCCAAGTCATGACAGTGAAGAGCAATGAGGCTTATGTAACAGGGCTCACACAGGGAGAAGAGTATAACTTCCGTATTTCAGCCACTAATGAAAAAGGTGTTAGTGACCCACGTCCTCTCAGCGTTCCTGTGGTGGCTAAAGATCTGGCAATTTCTCCAACCTTCAAAATGCTTTTTAGTACATTCAGTGTCCTAGCAGGAGATGACCTTAAGATAGATATACCATATGTTGCTCATCCTAAAGCTGCTGTAACTTGGCTAAAAGGTGGTGTTAGTCTCAAGGAAACAACAAGAGTAAATGCTGAGGCTACAGATCGAAACATTCTTCTGGTTATTAAGGAAGCTTGCAGGGAAGATGTTGGCACATACACCATTAAACTGACTAACAAAGCTGGAGAGGCTACAACAGATATCAGCGTTGTTGTATTAGATAAGCCTGGATCTCCAACTGGCCCAATCAAAATGGATGAGGTTACTGCTGATAGTGTAGTCTTGTCATGGAATCCACCACAATATGATGGTGGTTGTGCCATTAACAATTATATTGTAGAGAAGAGAGATACATCCACCACCAACTGGCAGATTGTTTCAGCAACTGTTGCCAGAACAACGATCAAGGCTGCCCGTCTAAAAACTGGATCTCAATACCAGTTTAGGATTGCTGCAGAAAATCGATATGGAAAGTCATCATTCCTGTTATCTGACACTATTGTTGCTCAGTTTCCATTTGAGGTCCCAAGTTCACCACGCTCTGTTGTTGTTCAGTCAGCCACCAAAGAGAGCATGGTAGTTGTGTGGGAGAAGCCCAGCAATGATGGCGGAAGTAAAATTCTAGGCTATCATTTAGAACTCAAAGAGAAGAATAGTATACTGTGGGTGAAACAGAACAAACAAGTCATCCCTGATACAAGATTCAAGGTAGTTGGCCTAGAGGAAGGAATTGAATATGAGTTCAGAGTTTATGCTGAGAACATAGTTGGCCTTAGCAAAGTCAGCAAAGTAAGTGAGTTGCAAGTAGCCAGGGATCCTTGTGAAAGGCCAGGAAAACCCGAAGCTGTTATTGTGACAAGAAATCAAGTCACACTCAGATGGACAAAACCTGAGTATGACGGGGGTATCAAGATTACTGGTTATGTTGTTGAGAAGAAGGAGGTCAGCGGGCGCTGGATGAAGGCCAGTTTCACAAACATCATTGAGTGTGAATTTGTTGTCACAGAACTCACTGAAGATCAGATTTATGAGTTTCGTGTTATTGCTAGAAATGCTGCAGGTGTGCTGAGCCAGCCCTCAGACTCCACTGGACCCATCACTGCTAAAGATGAAGTGGATCCACCCAAAATTGACTTGGAGGCTAAGTACTCCCAGGCTGTGGTACTAAATGCTGGTGAGACATTCAAACTTGAAGCATCTATTTATGGCAAGCCTGTGCCCACCATACACTGGCTGAAAGATGGTCATGAGATCACTGAAGCAGCTCGAATAGAAATTCATAACACAAATTTTACAGCTTGCCTAATTTGTAAGGAAGCCATTCGTATTGATGGAGGACAGTACACTATTCTAGTAAAAAATGTTGGTGGAGAAAAGTCTGTTAACATTAACGTAAAGGTCCTGGACAGACCAGGTCCACCAGAGGGCCCAATCTCTATTTATGGAGTCACTAGTGAGAAATGTTCAATTTCCTGGAAACCTCCCTTGCAAGATGGAGGAAGTGACGTGTCTCATTATGTTGTGGAGAGAAGAGAAACCAGCAGACTTGTTTGGACTGTAGTTGAATCAAAGGTGCAGACACTAAACCTGAAGATTACTAAACTTCTTCCTGGCAATGAGTACATCTTCAGAGTAATCCCAGTCAATAAATACGGAGTTGGTGAGCCTCTTGAATCTGAGCCAATGATTGCTAGAAATCCATTTGTTGCACCAAGCGCACCGACTGAGGTGGAGGTTTCAACAATCACTAAGGACTCTATGGTTGTTACATGGGAACGCCCCTCTAATGATGGAGGTAGCCCCATCCAAGGATATGTTGTTGAAAAAAGGGATAAGGATGGTGTGAGATGGACCAGGTGCAACAAGCGCAATGTTAGTGAGCTGCGCTTTAGAGTAACAGGACTCCTTGAGAACCATAGTTATGAATTTAGGGTTGCTGCTGAAAATGCTGCAGGAGTTGGGACACCAAGCAAGCCCACAATATACTACAAGGCTCTAGATCCAATATTCAAACCAGGTCCACCAAATAACCCCAAAGTATTGGACACTTCTAGGTCCACTGTTACTCTGACCTGGGGCAAACCTATCTATGATGGTGGCTGTGAGATCCAGGCTTATATTGTTGAAGCTTGTAATGGAGCTTCAGATGAGTGGTTTATGTGCACACCCCCCACTGGAATCACTGAAACTACATTTACAGCAAAAAAGCTTCTCGAGAAGCACGAGTACCAGTTTAGAGTGTGTGCAATCAACAAAATCGGAGTTGGTGAGCATGCTGATGTGCCTGGAAAAATTCTTCTCGAGGAGAAACTTGAGCCTCCTGATCTTGAATTGGATGCTGATATGAGAAAAATGATCAATATCAGAGCAGCATGCACTCTCAGACTTTTTGTACCTGTGAGAGGTCGCCCAGCACCTGAAATAAAGTGGGGAAAGGCTGATGGAGAAATTAAGGAAACTGCCCAGATAGACAATACAGGCAACTATGCTTCTCTTGTAATAGAAAATGTTGACCGTTTTGACAGTGGAAAGTACACTTTAACAGCCGAAAATGCAAGTGGAGTGAAGTCTGTATTCATTAGTGTCAGAGTCTTGGACTCCCCTAGTCCACCTACTAACTTTATGGTGAAAGAGATCACTAAGAACTCTGTTACTCTCACATGGGAACCTCCTCTCCTTGATGGTGGCTCAAAGATTAAGCATTATATAGTTGAAAAACGGGAGAGCACTAGAAAGGTTTACTCTCCTATCACTACCTGCAACAAGATGTCGTTGAAAGTTGAGTCCTTACCAGAGGGTGGAATTTTTTTCTTTAGAGTATTAGCTGAAAATGAGTATGGTGTGGGTCTACAAGCTAAAACAATTGAGCCAATCAAAATATCTGAGAAACCTCAACCACCTGGAAAGGTAAGCGTAGTTGATGTTAGTCGTAGTACCGTGTCTCTAAAATGGGAGAAGCCCATTCATGATGGTGGTAGTAGAGTCAGTCACTATGAAGTTGAAATGGCTCCAAAGGACAGTGATACCTGGTCTTTGTGTGCTAGTGTAAAGAGCTTAGAGACCACAGTGGCCAGTCTTCTCCAAGGAGAGGAATACCAGTTCAGAGTTGTTGCTGTAAATGACAAAGGCAAAAGTGATCCAAGACAACTATCCCATTCTGTCGTGGCAAAAGATCTTACAATCGAGCCTTCCATTAGACCCAAAGCAAGTACCTACAGTGTTCAGGTAGGGTACGACCTTAAAATAGAGGTCCCAATTGCTGGACATCCAAAACCAACTATCACCTGGACAAAGGATGGCACAGCCCTTAAGCAGACAACCAGAGTAAACGTCACTGACTCAGCACATCACACAACCCTCACCATAAAGGATGCTATCAGAGAAGATGGAGGAATGTACACTATCAACATTGCTAATTCTCTTGGTTCCAAAGATGCAAATGTGGAAGTGATCACTCTGGATAAACCAGGCCCACCAACAGGCCCCGTTAAAATGGAGGACATTAGTGCTGAGAGTGTTACCCTGATTTGGGAACCTCCCACATACACAGGTGGATGTCCAATTTCCAATTATGTGGTGGAAAAAAGAGACACAACTACAACTAACTGGGTAGTTGTATCAGCCACAGTTGCAAGAACCACATTAAAAGTGGCAAACCTGAAGACTGGTGCAGAATATCAGTTCAGAATTTTTGCTGAGAATAGATATGGAAAGAGTTATGGAATTGATTCAGAGGCTGTTGTGGCACAGTATCCATTCCAAGAGCCTGGCCCTCCAGGGACACCATTTGTGTCCTCATACACTAAAGATTATATGGTAGTTGAGTGGCATAAACCCCCATCTGATGGAGGAAGTTCTATCTTGGGTTACCATTTGGAGAGGAAGGAGAAAAACAGTATTCTTTGGACTAAGGTTAACAAAATGCTGATCCAAGACTGCAAATTTAAGTCAACCCCTCTTGAGGAGGGCATTGAGTATGAGTATAGAGTGTATGCTGAGAATATTGTTGGTATAGGAAAATGCAGTAAAACATCAGAAGGATATGTTGCACGAGACCCTTGTGATCCTCCCGGTCAACCTGTGGCCGCAATTGTGACCAGGCACTCGGTAAAACTAAGATGGACCCCCCCAATGTATGATGGTGGAAGCCTTGTTACTGGCTATGTAGTAGAAAAACGTGACCTTCCAGAAGGTAAATGGATGAAAGCTAGCTTTGCAAACATCATTGAGAATGAATTCACAGTTACTGGCCTTATAGAAGACAGTAAATATGATTTTAGAGTGATTGCAAGGAATGCAGCTGGTGCTGTGAGTAAGCCGTCTGACACCACAGGATCTATAATGGCCAAGGATGAAGTTGAAACACCAAAATGTGAAACCGATCCTATTTACAACCAAACAATTGTCATAAATGCAGGGGAGACATTTACTTTGGAAGCCAGTGTGGAAGGAAAGCCCATCCCAACAGCCCAGTGGTTCAAGGGAAGTTTTGAAGTTGAAAACACTGCAAGAGCAGAGATCAAAAACACTGATTGTAAGGCTATACTTGTTGTCAAAGATGCCATCAGAGTGGATGGTGGACAGTACACGCTGGTTCTGACCAATGTGGCTGGAACAAAAACTGTTCCATTTAGTGTTAAGGTTTTGGATAGACCAGGCCCTTCAGAGGGACCCCTAACAATCAGCAATGTGACAGAGGAGAAGTGTTCATTGTCATGGCTTCCACCAAGACATGATGGAGGTGCAAGTATTTCTCACTATGTTATTCAAAAGAGAGAAACCAGTCGCTTGGCATGGACAGTAGTCTCCAGCGAGTGTAAAGCAACCATGTTCAAGGTTACCAAGTTATTGAAAGGAAATGAGTACATCTTCAGAGTAATGGCTGTCAACAAATATGGAGAGGGAGAGCCCCTTGAATCAGCACCTGTTGTCATGAAAAATCCATTTGTTCCTCCAGGCTCACCTCAGGAGCTTGAGATCACCAACATAACAAGAGACTCCATGACTGTCTGTTGGAACCGTCCTGACACCACAGGTGGCAGTGACATTGTTGGTTACATTGTTGAGAAAAGGGACAGAGCTGGAGTGAGGTGGACCAAGTGCAACAAACGCAGAGTTACAGACTTACGCTTCAGAGTAACAGGGTTAACTGAAGACCATGACTATGAATTTAGGGTGTCTGCTGAGAATGGAGCTGGGGTGGGACAACCAAGCCCATCCACACCTTACCTCAAAGCTTGTGACCCAACATTTGAACCAGGCAGTCCAACTAATGTCCATTTGGTTGACACCACAAAAGACTCAATCACTGTGGCTTGGCATAGGCCCATCTATGATGGTGGCTGTGAGATTCAAGGATATGCTGTTGAAATTACCAAGGCTGATGAGGAGGAATGGACAATATGCACACCACCCACTGGTATAAATGATACAAAGTTTACCATCAAAAAGTTAACGGAACACCAAGAATACAAAGTGCGTGTCTGTGCCATCAACAAGCTTGGTATTGGAGAGCCCACAGAAATTCAAGGAATTCTTAAACCTATGGATAAGATTGAGCCTCCAGAGGTGATTCTGGATTCAGAGCTTAGGAAAGGAATAGTTGTGAGAGCAGGAGGATCAATGAGAATCAATATTCCTTTTAAAGGTCGTCCCACCCCTCAAATAGGCTGGGCTAAGGAGGATGGTGAGCTCCCCAGTAAAGTTCAGATTGAGATGGGTGAGAACTACACACAGCTTTCCATTGACATATGTGACAAATTTGATGCTGGAAAATACATCCTTAATTTAGAGAATAGCGCTGGCACAAAATCTGCTTTTGTCTCAGTTAAAGTTCTGGACACCCCAGGCCCCCCTTTACAGCTAGTAGTTAGAGACATAAAGAGGGAGAGTGTTACCCTGAACTGGGAGCCACCAATTATTGATGGTGGTTCAAGGATAAAGAATTACCTGGTTGAAAAGCGTGAATCAACAAGGAAAGTTTTTTCTAATGTGGACAACAAATGCACAAAAACAAGTTATCGTGTTACTGGCCTTACTGAGGGAACTATCTACTATTTCAGAGTATTGGCAGAAAATGAATTTGGTGTTGGACAGCCAACTGTGACAGAACAACCAGTTAAAGCCTCTGAGCCACCCCTGCCTGTTGGTAAGGTCACATTGACTGAAGTGACAAAAACTACCACTTCACTCTCTTGGGAAAAACCAGATCATGATGGAGGTAGCAGAATCATTGGCTACTATATTGAAATGCAACCTGTAGGCTCAGAGGAATGGGTGTTAGCTGCCACAACCAAAACTTGTGAAGGCACAGTTGTAGGCCTCCGGGCCGGACATGAATACTTATTTAGAGTGTTTGCTTTTAATGAAAAGGGCAAAAGTGACCCTAGAGCTTTGGCTGCACCAGTGACTGCTAAAGATATTACCATTGAGCCAAGATTCAAAGTAAGATTCAACACTTACAGTTTACAGCAAGGTGAGGATCTAAAGATTGAGATTCCGGTGTTTGGCCGCCCCATCCCGAAAGTGGAATGGAAAAAAGAAGGACAAGCAATTAAGGAGACAACACGATTGAATGTCTTGAGCACATCATCATCTACTAAACTGGTTATCAAAGATGCTAATAAGGAAGACTCTGGTAAATACAGTGTCACAGCCACGAGCAGCATCGGAACAGTTACAGAGGAGATTATTGTTATCATACTTGATAAGCCTGGACCACCCACTGGGCCCGTGAAAATTGAGGAAGTTAGCTGCAATTATGTTGTTCTCTCCTGGGAGCCACCAGAGTATACTGGAGGATGTCAAATCAACAACTACATAGTTGAAAAGAGGGACACTACCACCACAAATTGGCAGATTGTATCTGCTACAATTGCAAGGACAACCATTAAAGTCTCCAAGCTCAAAACTGGTGTTGAATATCAATTTAGAGTCTGTGCTGAAAATAGGTATGGAAAAAGTTCTCCCATTGTCTCTCCAGCTGTTATTGCTCAGTATCCATTTAGTGTGCCTGCAGCCCCAGGAACACCAATCACTACAGCTGCAACTAAAGATAACATGGTTGTTGAATGGAAGCCTCCAAGTAACAATGGTGGTAGTCCCATCCTTGGCTATCATCTGGAGAGAAAGGAAAAGAATAGTCTTTTGTGGAGTAAAATGAACAAGCTTTTAATTCCAGAGCCACGCTTCAAGACCACAGACCTTGAAGAAGGCATTGAATATGAATTCAGAGTTTATGCTGAGAACATTGCAGGTGTCAGTCCAGCTAGTAAAGTCTCAGATGGTACAGTAGCCAGAGACCCATGTGATCCCCCAGGCACCCCTGAGGCCATTGAAATCACCAGAAACCATGTGACACTCCAGTGGACCAAACCCCAGTATGATGGGGGTAGTTTAATCACTGGCTATTTAATTGAAAGAAAGAAATACCCAGATACCCGCTGGATGAAAGCCAGCTTCACCAACATTATTGATACCCAGTTTACACTTGCTGGACTTACTGAGGACTGTGTTTATGAGTTTAGAGTCATTGCCAGGAATGCTGCAGGAACTTTGAGTCATCCATCTGAGAGTACTGGACAAATTACAGCCAAAGATGAAATTGAAGCACCAGATGCTACTTTGGATTCTAAATTTAAAGATCTGACAGTTGTTAGTGCTGGTGAGTCATTTGAGATTGATGCTGACTATACTGGCAAGCCTCTCCCTGAAGTCATATGGTTAAAGGATGGTAAGGAAATTGAAAAAACCACACCAAGAATGGAGATCAAAACTACACTTACACATACAATCCTGACAGTCAAGGACTGCATTAGAGTGGATGGTGGCCACTTTGTCCTCAAGCTTGTTAATGTTGGTGGCGTCAAGATGATCCCAATTAATGTTAAAGTTCTTGACAGACCTGGTCCTCCAGATGGCCCATTAGAAGTTAAAGGGGTTAGGGCTGAGAAGTGTTATCTGCACTGGAACCATCCTTCACATGATGGTGGAGCAAGTATCTCTCACTATATCATTGAAAAAAGAGAGACCAGTCGTTTGTCATGGACTATGGTTGAGCCCAAGATCCAAGCAATTAGCTACAAAGTTACCAAACTGCTTCCTGGTAATGAATACATTTTTAGAGTTACTGCTGTAAATAAATATGGAGTTGGTGAACCTCTGGAATCGGAGCCTATTATTGCTCGTAACCCATTCACAGTTCCCAGTGCACCTTCAACCCCTGAGGTCAGCGCTGTCACTAGAGACTCTATAGTCCTTACCTGGGAAAGGCCTGAAGAAAATGGAGGAGCTGAGATTGAAGGCTACATTCTTGAAAAACGGGACAAGGATGGTATCAGATGGACCAAGTGCAACAAAAAGAGACTGAATGACCTAAGATTCAGGTGCACTGGTCTCACTGAAGGTCACTACTATGAATTCAGAGTCTCTGCTGAAAATGCTGCTGGCACTGGAAAGCCAAGTGCACCGAGCCAATACATTAAGGCATGTGATGCCACATATCCACCAGGACCTCCAAGTAACCCTAAAGTCACCAATCATTCAAGTAATACTGTCTCCCTGACCTGGTCCAGGCCTATTTATGATGGTGGCGCACCTATTACAGGATATGTTATTGAAATGAAAGAGGCAGGAGATGATGAATGGATTATCTGCAGTCCTCCCACTGGTGTTCAAAGCACTAACTACACTGTAAAGAAACTGAAAGAAAATGCTGAGTATAACTTCCGCGTATGTGCTGCTAACTGTGAAGGAGTAGGAGAGCCTGTGGATCTACCTGGGTCTGTGATTGCTGCGGAGAAGCTAGAGGCTCCTGAGATTGAACTAGATGCTGACCTAAGGAAGATGGTGAATGTACGTGCTACTGCAACACTGCGTCTATTTGTGACGATTAGAGGAAAACCGGAACCTGAGGTAAAATGGTCAAAGGTTGGCAGCACTCTAAATGAACGTGCACAAATTGACGTCACAAGTTCTTATACAATGCTCGTAATTGAAAATGTTGATAGATTTGACACTGGCAAATACGTGGTGACCCTTGAGAACCTAAGTGGCTCTAAATCAGCATTTATTAATGTTAGAGTTTTGGACTCTCCTAGTGCACCAACAAACTTGGAAGTTAAAGATGTGAAGAGGAATTCCGTTTCACTTTCTTGGGAGCCTCCTCTTATTGACGGCGGGGCTAAGATATCACACTATATTGTTGAGAAGAGAGAGCAGAAGAGAATGGCTTTCACCAGTGTTTGCACCAACTGTGTAAGGAACTCTTACATTGTGTCTGACCTACAAGAGGGAGGAAGATATTATTTCCGTGTGCTGGCTGTAAATGAGCTAGGAGTGGGTCTGCCTGCTTCTACAGACCAAGTCAAGGTATCTGAGGCACCTTTGCCTCCTGGCAAAGTTGTTGTTGAAGATATAACTCGTCACAGTGTCACCCTTTCTTGGGAGAAACCTGATCACGATGGAGGCAGCAAAATCACAAGCTACATTGTGGAGATGCAGCCAAAAGGAGAAGACAAATGGACGTTGTGTAGTCAAGCTAAAGCACTAGAGGCCACTATCATTGGACTCACAACAGGAGAAGAATACTCATTTAGGGTCACTGCAGTAAATGATAAGGGTAAGAGTGACGCTAAGCTTTTGGCTGTTCCTGTAGTAGTAAAGGACATAACAATGGAGCCCAACATAAACCTGCTGTTCAACACATACAGTGTAAAAGCTGGAGATGACTTGAAGATTGATGTTCCATTTAAGGCCAGACCCCAACCTGAGGTTTCGTGGAAAAAAGATGGCCATGTTCTTAAGCAGACAACCAGGGTGAATGTTGTCACCTCAAAGACATCATCAAAAGTAATTATTAAAGATGCCAACAAAGAAGATGTTGGAAAGTATGAGATTTCAGTAACAAATGCAATTGGAACAAAGACAGCTGAAGTGTCGGTTGTAGTACTGGAAAAACCAGGTCCACCCAGCAACATTAAGTTGGAAGAAGTTAGTGCTGATTTTATCTCTCTATCCTGGGATGCTCCAATATATGATGGTGGATGCCAGATTAACAATTATGTGGTGGAGAAAAGAGATACAACCACTACAACATGGCAAATTGTCTCAGCCACAGTAGCAAGGACATCAATTAAGGTTACTCGGCTTACTCAAGGAATAGAGTACCAATTCCGTATTGCAGCCGAAAATCGTTATGGCAAGAGTTCTGCAATTGATTCTGCTCCTGTTGTTGCTCAATATCCATTTGAGCCTCCCGGTCCTCCAACAAAGCTCCATGTTGTCCATGCTACTAAGACTGGTATGCTGGTGGCATGGGGCAAACCAGCAAGTGATGGCGGAAGCCCAGTTATTGGTTATCATATTGAATGCAAAGATCAAAGTAGCATTCTTTGGACTAAAGTTAACAGAGGTCTGCTAACTGAAAACCAGTTTAAAATGACTGGCATTGAGGAGGGCTTACTGTATCATTTCAGAGTATATGCTGAGAATATTGCTGGCATTGGTCCATGTACTAAGCCCTGTGATCCAGTTGCAGCTAGAGATCCATGTGAGCCTCCACATAACCTCAGAGTTACAAATATCACTAGGAATTCAGTTTCTCTCTTTTGGAATGGTCCAGAGTATGATGGTGGAGTAAAAATCACCGGATATATTGTAGAGCATAGAGAACTACCTGATGGCCGGTGGCTGAAGTGCAACTTTGCCAATTTGCAAGACACTTACTTTGATGTTACAGGCTTAACAGAAGATGTCCAATATGAATTCCATATTATTGCTAAGAATTCTGCAGAGCAGCTCAGTGTTCCCTCAGAAAGCACTGGTCCCATCACCGTTAAAGATGATGTAGACCCTCCAGCCATAATAATGGAAGACAAATTGCGACAACTAATGGTCATTAAGGCTGGAGAGACAATTAAAATTGATGCAGAGATTACAGGGCGTCCACTCCCAGTAATTTCCTGGTCAAAGGATGGAAAGGAAATAGAGGCCAAAGCAAGGTGTGAAATCACATCTACTAACTTCACAACGACCCTCACTGTTACAGATGCTATCAGGAAAGATTCTGGGCAATACGTTCTTACTCTGCACAATGTTGCAGGAACCAGATCCATGGCTGTTAACTGTAAAGTTCTGGACAGACCTGGACCTGCCTCAGGACCTTTGGTAGTGTCTGGACTAACAGCAGAGAAATGTACCCTAACATGGGGACCCCCTCAAGAGAATGGGGGTGCTGAGATCATGCACTACATTGTGGAGAAACGTGAGACAAGTCGCCTTGCTTGGACTCTAGTTTATGGTGACATGAAGGCTACAACTTGCAAAGTGACCAAGTTGCTTAAAGGAAATGAATATATCTTTAGAGTTAGGGGAGTAAACAAATATGGAGATGGTGAGCCTTTGGAGAGTGAGCCAGTAAAGGCCATGGACCCATTTACTGTGCCTGCAGCTCCCACAAACGTCCAAGTTACAGCAGTTACTAGTGATGCAATGACAATATGTTGGGAAAGACCAGTGTCTGATGGTGGCAGCAGTATTTCTGGTTATGTAATTGAAAAGAGAGAGAAAACAGGCCTTCGTTGGTGCCGTGTTAACAAGAAACCTGTTTATGACCTAAGAGTCAAGGCCTCACACCTTCGTGAGGGCTGTGAATATGAGTATAGGGTGTTTGCAGAGAATGCTGCAGGGCTAAGTAAACCTAGTACCCCCTGTCCACTAACCAAGGCTGAAGACCCACAGTTTCTGCCCTCTCCTCCTGCTAAACCTAAGATCATTGACTCTACAAAAAACACAGTCACCTTGTCATGGAACAAGCCCCTATTTGATGGCGGTGCACCAGTAACTGGATACAGAGTAGAGTACAGAAAGACATCTGATGATGAGTGGTTTATTGCAGTGCAGAACACCAAGACTACAGAATTTACAGTTGTGGGATTGACACCTGGGGCTGAATATGTGTTTGTTGTCAAGTCCATTAACAAAATAGGTATTAGTGAGCCAAGCCCTGAGACAGACAAACAGATTGCTAGAGAAAGACAGGAGGAACCTGTGTTTGACATAAGCAACGAGATGAGGAAGACACTCATTGTCAAAGATGGAAGCTCATTTACCTTGAAAGTGCCATTCAGAGGCAAACCCATACCAAATGTTACTTGGGCTAAACCTGACATTGACCTTAGAGTCCGGGCTGTCATTGACACAACAGACACTTTCACCTCAATAACCCTTGAAAAAGCAACTCGCAGTGATTCTGGAAAATATACAGTCACCTTATCCAGTGTTGCTGGAACTTCTTCATTGACACTAAATGTCAGAGTGCTGGACTCACCTGGACCTCCTTCACGTGTGGAGGTCAAGGAAGTAACAAAAACATCTGCCACAGTCACCTGGGACACTCCTGAGAATGAGGGTGGAGGACCAGTAAAGAATTACCTTGTTGATATCCGTGAGGCCAGTAGGAAAGGCTGGACTAGGTTGACTGAAACATGCCACAGGCTTACATACAAGGTGATCAATCTAAAAGAAGGAGAGGTCTACTATTTCCGAGTGACAGGAGAAAATGAGTTTGGGGTTGGTGAACCAGCAGAGACCAAGGAAGGAACCAAGATTACAGGTACTGAGTTTTAAATTGACATTTTTATGATTTAAAGATTTAAGATAAACTTTTTTGCCCTGCCCACATTTTTTTTTTAACAAAACACTTTTTTTTTTCTCTAGAAAAGCCAAGCCCACCACCAAAGCTAGGAGTCACTGATGTGACCAAAGAGAGTGTTTCAATTGCCTGGGAAAAACCTGAGCAAGATGGAGGCAGCAGAGTTACTGGCTACATTGTTGAAGCATTAGAAAAAGGCCAAGAAAAGTGGGTCAAGTGTGGTGTAACAAAATTCACTCATTTAACGGTTAGTGGCCTGAGGGAGAATGCTGAGTACTTCTTCAGAGTCAGAGCTGAGAACCATGCAGGACTAAGTGATGTGAAGGAAACGATCATTCCTGTCATCGTCAAGGACCAACTTGGTAAGTGACAAGCAACTACAATGAACAATAAATTGCTTAGTGTAACTCATGAAGGCTCAGAAATACAGACATATTAGTAGCTCCTTACTTGTTTCCATAGTATTAGGAAAGTGTCATACATTTTTAACAATTTCCAATGCAGCTTTTATTGTTTTAGTAACCATGAACTTTTTTCTTTTGCTGTAGAACCTCCCGAGATCAATATGAAAGACTTTGCTCACAACACAGTGTATGTTAAAGCTGGTTCTACTCTAAAGTGTGAGATCCCACTGACGGGTCGACCTTTACCGAAAGTATCTCTTTCCAAGGATAATATGCCACTCAAGTCAACTATGAGGTTTAATTATGACGTCACTCCAGACAGTATCAAGATCGTTCTGCGTGAAAGCATTGCCGCGGACACTGGGCGCTATGACGTCACTGCTTCAAACTCCGGTGGAACCACCAAATCCTATGTTAATATTGTTGTTCTGGACCGTCCAAGTGCCCCACTTGGACCTGTAGAACTTTATGATGTCACTGAAGAGAGTGTAAGCCTGATGTGGCTCCCTCCGGCTTATGAAGGCGGTAGCCCTATCACTAACTACATCATCCAGAAAAGAGAGACAACTGCAGCCAATTGGATTGATGTATCTTCTGCTGTTGCTCGATGCACCATGAAGATCATGAAATTGACTACTGGGCTGGAATACCAGTTCAGAATAAGAGCTGAGAATAAATATGGAATCAGCGATCACATCGACTCCCCTCCTGTTGCAGTTAAACTCCCATACAGTAAGCAGTTTTATAAATACAGATCAATGTTTTCCTTATGAGATTAAGTTAAAATTATTGCAACAAATATTCCATCATATTTTAAATGTATTGTTTTTTTTTTTCTCCAGCAATTCCAGAGGCTCCATCAGTTCCAGAAATTACTGCTGTGACCAAGGAGAGTGTCACGGTGGAATGGAAGGAGCCTAAGTCAGATGGAGGTAGCCATGTGTTTGGCTACCATCTCCAAATGAAAGACAAGAACAGCATTCTGTGGCAGACAGTTAGCAAAACAGTGATCCGGGCCACACACTTTAAGGTCACAAATATAAATGCTGGACTTATTTATGAGTTTAAAGTGGCAGCAGAAAATGCTGCTGGTGTTAGTGAATTCAGCAAGCCTTCAGATGCAGTGTTGGCCATTGATTCATGTGGTTAGTAAAAAGACATTCCTCCATTAACTATATCAAATTAAACTTGAATGGAATTTTCATTTTTTGCATTCTCTCCATTTCTTTTTGCAGAGCCACCCACTACTCTTCGGATCACTGACATAACTAAGAACACTATAAGTTTGGCTTGGGAGAAGCCAAACTATGATGGTGGATCTCCGATCACTGGTTATTTCATAGAGAAGAGAGATGGCGCAAATTCCAAGTGGTCCAAAGCAAACCTCACCAATATCACAGATAGTCACTTTACTGTAACTGGCCTTACTCAGGATGAAACATACGAATTCAGAGTTAAGGCCAGGAATGCAGTTGGTTCAATTAGCAGTCCATCTATTACAGCTGGACCAGCAACATGTGTGGACACTTATGGTAAGTTTTTGGGCTTTATTGCTTCTAGTTTGATGTTTGCATTCAAAAGTATACATATTGTTATTTTTATTATGCACGGTTGTTTAGGCATAGTTTTAATTGTCATTTTTAAAAAAAAACTTTTATTTTTTCTCTCCTTTATATTTGTGGTGTAATCACTTATCTGTTTAACCTAGGCACCCCAGAAATTGAAATACCGCAGGAGTATCTCAATGAAGTCAAGTACAAGGCTGGTTCTGATGTTGAACTCAAGTTTAATATTACAGCCAAACCTGCTCCTACCATTGAGTGGTTTAAGGATGGTAGGGAGCTTAAGCCCACCTCTCAACTCTCTTTCAAACATAAATTTCAGTCTACCAGTATATTCTTGAAGGAAACTACACGCATTAACTCTGGCACATATGAAGTGAGGGTCAAGAACTCTCTGGGATGTGCATGTGGAGTCGTCAGGCTGCTTATTCAAGGTATATAAATGTTAAAACATTAAGCAAAATTAGCATAACAGTAAATAATGTAAAGTATAACTGAAAGGCATGAATATGTTGTTTTCTACCCATTAGATAAGCCAGGTCCCCCTGCTGGAGAGATTCAATTTAAAAAAGTAACAGCTGACAACGTCACCATCATGTGGTCCCCTCCTGATGATGAGGGCGGTGCCATGGTAACACATTACATCGTAGAAAAGAGGGAGACCAGCAGGGTAATGTGGTCCATTGTGTCCGAAAAACTGGTCGACTGTATTGTGAACGTACCCAGACTCATCCAAGGCAATGAGTATATCTTCAGAGTACGTGGAGTGAACAAATATGGCATCGGAGACCCGCTGGAATCTCAGCCTATTGTTGCAAAGAACGCATTCGGTATCCATAAAGACTACAATTTCTATTATTCATTACAGTTTTATCAGATTTTACCAATTTTATACAGGAAAGCCGTTAATCTTACCTTGTTTGTTTTATACAGTTCCTCCAAGTGAGCCTTCCAAACCTAAAGTTACCATGATTACCAAGTCCTCCATGACAGTCATCTGGGAACGACCTGCACTGGATGGAGGCAGCGACATTGATGGTTATTACCTGGAAAAAAGAGAGAAGAAAAGTCTGCAGTGGTTTAAGGTTTGTTTACTAAATCAATTTAAATTTTAATTTGGTGTTCACACACATCTATTTAATAACTTTCATAACTTTTATTTTTAGGTGGTGAAGGGTACCATCAGAGACACCAGGCAGAGAGTCAACAACCTAGTGGAAAATAATGAGTACCAATTCAGAGTTTGTGCTGTCAATAAGGCAGGAGCAGGAAACTACTCTGAAGCCTCTGAATTGTACAAGGCCTATGACCCCATTGGTATGTCTTTAGAATCTTTCTGGAGCCAGCAGAATATTTCTGGGACATTATTTCTAGACAGTTTCATAGGATTAAGAGGCAACTGCCAGCGGTGCTGAGTGTTTTTTTTTCTCTCTAGATCTACCTGGCGAGCCCTCTAAACTCAGCATTATTGACTCCACGAAGACCTCCATCACCTTGGGCTGGGACAAGCCTGTCTATGATGGTGGCAGTAAAATCCTACACTACATTCTGGAGCAGATGACCTCAGATGACAAAGAATGGGTGATAATCAATCCAGAAGTGAAGACTTGCGAGTATGTGGTATCCCACCTCAAACCTGGTACCTACTATTACTTCAGAGTTTCAGCTGTCAACTGTAAAGGCAAAGGAGAGGACATCAAGATGTACCAGCCTGTTCAAGCCAAAGATATTTTAGGTTTGTCTTTTTATCTTACAAAAATACAGGAAAGAGAATCTGCTAGATGTTATAAAAACAAACATCAATCAATGTTGTTATGAGGTATTGTTATCATACTAAGCTTCATAGTGTCAACTATTTGTTTGTTTTTAATTTCCTTACAACAGAGGAAGCAGATTTAGACTTGGATGTGCCCATGACAACCCAATATGTGGCTAGAGCTGGACGGACTGTAGAAGTTTTTATTCCACTCAAGGGTCGACCTGCTCCCAATGTCACATGGCGACGTGGCGATCGCAACATGGCTAGTGATAATAGATTCACAATCAACAACACTGAGAGATCTACCACACTCATTATACCCAACGTCACCCGTGATGACTGTGGAAAATATTACCTGGAGATTGAGAATGGTGTTGGAGAACCCAAGATAATCACAGTTTCCCTAAAGGTTCAGGATAGTCCCTCTGCCTGCCAGAAACTGATCATCAAGAATGTAACAAGAGGAAAGCTGACCCTTAGTTGGGAGGCTCCTGTCATTGATGGAGGCTCTCCAGTAACTAATTATATTGTTGAAAAGAAAGCCTCCACCATGAAGGCCTACCAGGTGATCACGGCAGAGTGTCTAAACACATCTTACAAGGTGTCCGGCCTGGAGGAAGACATTGCATACTTTTTCCGTGTGTCTGCTGAAAACGAGTTTGGTACGGGTGATTGTTGTGAAACAACAGAGCCTGTCAGAGCAACAGAAACTCCTGGAGCTGTTAAAGATTTGGTAATGGTGGACTCTTCAAAGAATTCTGTAACTTTGCAGTGGACCAAACCTGACCATGATGGTGGTAGCTACATCACTGAGTACATTATTGAAAAAAGGAGCCAGGATGAGGTCAACTGGACCTTAGGTGCTACATGTAAACGCTGTACTTGTGAGGTCCCAGGACTCAGAGAAAATGCCATGGTTGACTTCAGAGTGTTTGCAAAGAATGAAAAAGGCAGGAGTGACTTTTCCCAGATTGGTCCAATCACAGTCATGGACTTTATAATTCCACCTGAAGCCAGTTTGACAGACTACCCCAATGGAGAGCTTGCTGTCCGTATTGGCCAAAATATCCACATTGAGCTGCCTTTTAAGGGTAAACCAAGACCTGCAATCAGCTGGATGAAAGATAACTTGCCTTTGAAGGAAAGTGAGAAGATTAGATTCAGGACCACTGACAACAAGACATCAGTCACAGTCAGAGGAGCAAAGAAGGAACACGCTGGCCAGTATACTTTGGTCCTGGACAACAGAACCATCAAAAACTATTTTGATATAAATGTGACCACTCTTGGACCCCCCTCGATACCTGTTGGTCCCATCCGTTTTGATGAAATAAAAGCTCAAAGTATTATTATCTCCTGGGATGAACCAAAAGATAACGGAGGTGGTGAGATAACCTGCTACAGTGTGGAGAAACGTGAAACATCCCATGCAAATTGGAAATTGGTCTGCTCCAGTGTGGTCAGAACGACCTTTAAAATCCCCAACCTGGTCAAGGGTACTGAATACCAATTCAGGATCCGTGCAGAGAACAAGTATGGTGTCAGTGAACCTCTCAACTCATCAGATATAATTGCCCAGCACCAGTACAAGCCTCCTGGTGCGCCAGGAAAGCCAGTGGCCTACAACATCACCAGTGATGGCATGACCATTAAGTGGGATGCTCCAGCTTTTGATGGAGGTTCCCCCATTCTAGGTTATCATGTTGAGAAAAAAGACAGAAACAGCCTTTTGTGGGAAAAAGTCAATTCCACAATCATTTCTAACAGAGAATATAGGATCATAAGTCTTCTTGAAGGCCTGGAGTACTCGTTTAGAGTATATGCTGAGAACAATGCTGGACTCAGCCCTGTTAGTGAGCAGAGCAAACATGCTCTTGCCATCTCTCCTGTTGGTAAGTCCCACATTTAAAAATATTTCAGCCTTGTCCTAAATGAAATGAGATATCTTCATAAGACATTTTGTATTACATGTGCTTTGTTAAAAAATGTATAATATTTCGCTGTCCCATAATTTAGATCCACCTGGCACCCCTGTCTGCGTTGATGTAACTAGAGACTCAGTCACGTTGCAATGGGATGTTCCCAAACGAGATGGCGGCAGCAAAATTGTGGCCTACAGTGTTGAAAGGCGCCAAGGTCGTGGCAAGTGGCTCCGCTGCAACTTTACAGATGTCAGTGAAACTCAGTTCACTGTGTCCGGCCTATCTCCTGGAGACAGATTTGAATTTAGAGTTATGGCCAGAAATGCAATAGGCACAGTCAGTCCACCATCAAACTCCTCTGGATACATCATGACTAAAGATGAGAGCGGTAAGTACTCCAAGGGAAGTTTTAAAAAACAAAATAGGAAATCCAGTTCTAAAATAATTGGGATATGAATTTTTTTTTTTTTATGTTTTCTTTCTCTAAACCTCCAGTTTCTCCTGAGATCGAATGGTCTCCAGATCAAATTGCTACTTTAAGGGCTGGAGAGAATGTTCGCCTGGGCTGCAAAATCACTGGGCGCCCCCTTCCTCAAGTGGTGTGGTACAAGGATGGTAAAGAAATAGATAAAAGAACAATGATTGATATTGAGATAACCACTAGCATTGGGACAAGCAGTCTGTTCATCCGGGATGCTGACAGGAATCACCGTGGCATCTACACTGTGGAAGCTAAAAATAACTCTGGTAGTAAGAAAGCTGACGTCAATGTTAGAGTGCAAGGTTAGTATAGAAAGTCAACTTAATTTTAATGGCTTTATCCATGTTCAATGATGGATACGATACATACTGAATAATTTCCACTGTCTTTGAATTCATGCCCTTACTTTAAATGTCTATGCAGACACACCTGGACCAGTTGAGGGTCCTATCCGTTTCACTGGTATCACTGCGGAGAAGTGCACAGTGTGGTGGAACCCACCAGAGAATGATGGATGTGCTGCCATCACACACTACACAGTGGAAAAAAGAGAAACATCAAGAATCTCCTGGGCCTTGGTCACGTCTAAATGTGAAGCTTGTTCTTACAATGTAACCAACCTTATCAAAGGAAATGAGTACCAATTCAGAATTTCTGCTGTCAACAAGTTTGGTGTTGGCAAACCTCTAGACTCCGACCCAGTTGTTGCGCAGATGCAGTACAGTAAGTGATTTTAGTCCAACATTATATTGTATCCTCACATCAACAATTTTAGAGTTTCCTTTGTAAACTGCAAATGTTTCTGTTCTGTTCTCCTCAGCTGTGCCTGATGCTCCTGGTACTCCAGATGCTACTCATATAACTGGAGATAGCATCACTTTATGTTGGACACGGCCAAGGTCAGATGGAGGAAACGAGATAAAATATTACATTCTGGAACGGAGAGAAAAGAAGAGCCTACGGTGGGTAAGAGTGTCCTCCAAGAGACCCATCACTGAACTAAGACACCGTGTAACCAACCTCACTGAAGGAAATGAGTATGAGTTCCGTGTCATGGCTGAGAATGGCGCTGGTGTTGGACCGGCCAGCAGCACTTCCAGGCTGTTCAGATGCAGGGAGCCAACCAGTGCTCCCAGTGCTCCAACAGTGATCAAGGTAAGTTTGCTACTAGTTAGCACTCATAGAGGTGTTTTTTTTTTTTTTAATTTGAGAGAAATCAAAAATGTACTCTAAATAATCAATGTTTGTTCCTACATTCTATCTTATTTAATTTTGAAACATAAATGTTAAGTTTGAGAGATGTATTGCAGGAAATACTTTTACTTAGCATGTCAATTTAAGTTTACAGTAACTAATGTAAAGAAGACTAACAATATGGCATTTATTTTATTATATTGTTATGCAATAAACATGTTTTAATTAAACAGGTCACTGACTCTACAAAGTCTTCCATCACACTTGAATGGACCAAGCCAGTCTTTGATGGTGGCCTGGAGATTATTGGCTACAATATCGACATGTGTAAAGCCAGCTTGGAGGAGTGGCACAGAATTAACGACCAGATTTGTATATACAATACATTCACTGCCAAGGGCTTGGTACCTGGAGAGCTTTACAAATTTAGAGTCAGTGCTGTGAATGGATCAGGACAGGGTGAAGCTTCAGTGATGCCCAGCCCTGTACAGGCCTTGGACAGACTCACATCTCCAGAAATTGAAATTGATGCCAGCTTCAAGCAAACTCACATTGTGAAGAATGGAGGCACTGTCACTCTACAAATTTCTTTCAGAGGAAAGCCAACTCCCCTTGCTACTTGGTCTAAGGTAGATGGTGAGCTACCTGTCATGGCTGATATTAACACTACAGACTCATTATCAGTTTTGACCATTGAGGGTTGTACCAGGTATGAGGCTGGAAAATATACATTGTCCTTGGAAAATAACAGTGGCCGCAAGTCAATAACATTCACTGTCAAAGTGCTGGACACTCCTGGACCTCCAGGGGCAATTGCCTTCAAAGATGTCACCCGTGGAGCTTTGACAATAATGTGGGATGCCCCCTCCAATGATGGTGGATCCCGAATCCACCACTACATGGTGGACAAACGTGAAGCCAGCCGGCTAGCCTGGCAAGAGGTTAGCAGCAAGTGTTCTCGCCAGATGATCAGAATAACTGGTCTGGATATTGGTGTTCCGTACTTGTTTAGGGTGACTGCTGTTAATCAGTATGGTAAGGGAGAAGCTCGTGAGATGACTGAGCCTATCATCGCCACCGAAGAACCTGCACCACCTAAAAGATTAGATGTCATTGACACGACCAACTCCACAGCCTCGCTGGTGTGGCTGAAACCTGAACATGATGGGGGCAGCCGAGTGAGAGGCTATATTGTAGAGTTTAGAGTTAAGGGAACTGATGTTTGGGTTGTTTATGGAGAAACAAAGTCTTTGAAAATGCTGGTGGAGGGTCTTTCTGAGAACAAAGAATATGACTTCAGGGTCAAGGCCAAGAATGATGCTGGGATTAGTGACCCACAGGCTACCTTCAGCTCTGTAGTCATCAAGGAACCTCGCATTGAACCAACTGCTGACCTCAGCAACATAACCAACCAGCTTATCACCTGTAAAGCTTCCAACACTTTCACTATAGATGTCCCTATTAGTGGTAGACCTGCACCTAAGGTCACATGGAAGCTGGAAGAAATGAAGCTGAAAGAGACAGACAGGGTCTCAATCAAGACTACAAAGGAGAGAGCTACCTTGGTGGTAAAAGACAGCAAAAGAAGTGACAGTGGCAAGTACTACTTGACCCTGGAAAATGCTGCTGGTGTGAAGACATTTACAGTGACTGTGGGGATTGTTGGAAGACCTAGCCCACCTACAGGGCCTGTTGAGATCTCTGAAATCAGCTCCGAATCCTGTACTTTGTCGTGGACAGAACCAACTGATGACGGGGGCACTGAGATCACCAACTACATTGTTGAAAAGCGTGAGTCTGGCTCTGCTTCTTGGCAAGTGGTAAACTCCAGTGTGAAGAGAACTACGATTAAAGTGACTCATCTCACCAAATACATGGAATACACATTTAGAGTTTGTGCTGAGAACAAATTTGGAGTAAGCAAATCCATCGAGTCTGCAGCTGTAGTAATTGAACATCCATTTGGTAAGCCCTACTTTACTAGAGAAAAACCTAATTTACTTTTGTTTGCATATCAATATTTTAATATTTATCCAATTATGCTAATTTTCACAGTTGCCCCAAGCCCTCCGACTCGTCCAGATGTGGTATCTGTATCGGCCAACGTCATTAGCATTAAGTGGGATGTACCATATGCCGATGGAGGTAGCAAAGTGACAGGGTACTGGATTGAGAAGAAGGAGAGAAATACAATTTTGTGGGTAAGGGAGAACAAGCTGCCATGCCTGGAGTGCCATTACAAAGTGTCAAACCTGATTGAAGGCCTCGAGTACCAATTCAGAGTATATGCCATGAACCTCGCTGGACTTAGCAAACCTAGTGAGGCTTCCAGACCAGTGGTGGCACTAAATCCTGTTGGTAAGGGAAAATTTGCTTATGTAATGTATAATTAGCTAAATAACTTTGTGATTAAACCCCTCTTCTGCTTGGCTCAGATCCTCCTGGTAAACCTGAGGTAACAGATGTTACAAGGTCTTCAGTGTCACTATGCTGGACTGTGCCTTTTAACGATGGCGGCAGTAGGATCATTGGTTATGTAGTGGAGAAAAAAGTGTACAGCAATGACGAGTGGGATGACAACCGCTGGCTTAAGTGCAATTATACCACAATCACTGAGAACTACTTCACCATCATCAACCTTGGAGAGGGAGAAACTTATGAATACCGCGTAATTGCCAAGAATGCTGCTGGAGTCCACAGTGCACCTTCTGAAACGACTGGACCGGTCACATGCAAGGACGAATACAGTATGTTCAGACACCTTTTTGTTTGCATATTTATTTCAGATTTGTTTGCTTTTGTCTGTTCTGTTCATCCAATTAACTAAAACATATTCAATACAGGTCCTCCCAAAGCTGAGCTTGACAGCAAGCTGAAAGGCGAGACTATCACAGTCACAGCTGGCTCTGATGTAGTCCTAGATGCTGCAGTGGGAGGAAAACCAGAACCTACAGTTTACTGGTCAAAGGGGGACAAAATTTTGGAGCTTGGAGAAAAGTATTCACTAACCTACACACCAACCAGAGCTATGACTGTCATAAAGAACTGTGACAGATCAGATACTGGCAGATACATTCTCACAGTCAAGAATGCAAGTGGCATCAAAACTGCTGCTGTCAGTGTTAAAGTTCTGGGTAAGGAAATTTAGTTTCCTTCTTTTACTTTCGGATTATTTCGTAAATATATTAACTTTTGAAAGAAAATTTTCTTTCAGACACTCCTGGGCCTCCAGCTGACAAGATATTGATCACTAGAGTGACAGAAGAAAAATGCACAGTGTCCTGGAAGATTCCTCTGGAAGATGGTGGCGACATAGTAACCCACTACATTGTGGAGCGTCGTGAGACTAGTCGTCTGAACTGGGTTATAATGGAATCTGAATGCAAGTCTTTGTCATGTGTGAGCAGCAAATTGATCAAGAACAATGAGTACATCTTCAGGGTTAGAGGAGTCAACAAGTTTGGCCCAGGAGTTCCTCTCGAATCTGATCCTGTCATTGCCAGAAATGCTTACAGTGAGTCAATTTTTTGATAAATTATTTATAAACTGATTAGATCAGTGTTGCTTGTTTTAAAGATTTTGAAGGGAATTATAACGTTAAATTGTGACAATGTTTGCAAGGTTTTTTTCAGAAAGACTGTTTAATTAAAAAAAACTTCAATATAGTAAATTTTCCAAGTTATTAATAATGTCATAACTTTTTAGTGACCAGTAAATTCTTTTACAGAATTGATGGTCTGTGCTCAACATAAATCAGGGAATCTGTGGAAAGACAAGTTCAGTTGTTTAAATTTGTAGGAAAATCAAGATTTAGATTGTTTGATTTTCTAATGAATCACTGCAACCATGAAAGACGACACCATGCAGAGCTAGCAAAAATTTCTATGATGAAATGAACTTTCCATTTGTAAATTAACCATTTAGTAGAAAATTTTACACAATAATCACATATTCATTAATAAAGAATTTATTCATAAAGAACAGCCTGAGTCACATGAGTCGCAAAGGTTCTCCTGGTCAAATCTTGCATTTTCTGAAAGTTTGATATCTTTCTAAGAAGCAGATTGTTGTGAATGATTGGTGGCTATCACTATCACAAGAGCTTAAAAGTCCAACATCACTGAATGCTGCTCCACTAACAGGCACTTTAAGAGGAACTGCACAAGCCACAAATATGTGAGCAGAAGTACATTAAATAAGGGATCAAAAATCTTAAAGTCCTTAAAGTTATACATGGCCATCTGTGTCCAATGTAATTTGTAACCACTACAGTTGCTGGTGTCTTCAAAGCCATATTTCAGACTGTAGACATTTTCTGTTGTCTTTGTTAATGGCACTTAAATGTAATTTACGTTTTTTCTCAGCCGTACCATCCCCGCCGGGCACACCGGAAGCCACAACGGTGGGTAAGGAGCTTGTCATCCTTGAATGGATGAAGCCTGAGAGCGACGGAGGCAGTGAAATAAAAACCTATGTTGTGGAAAAAAGAGAAATGAGCAGCACAAGGTCAGAACATCTTCCACTACATTTAAATACACACAGATTTTTACATTATAAAAGAAAAAAAAATCACCTTTCCTGTTATTTTTCTGATTCAGATGGACGCGAGTGAACAGAAATTATACCATCTATGACACACGTCTAAAGATCACAGGCTTGCTGGAGGGAAGCGAATATCAATTCAGGGTGATAGCCGTTAATGCTGCTGGAGACAGTCAGCCAAGTGATGCGTCACCGTACATCCTCTGTAAAGACCCAACATGTAAGAAATTTTTATTTTTCCATAGGTCATGAAATCCATTTAAATTATAATACACCATAAATAAACATGTTTTCAACCACTTTAGACACCCCAGCTGCTCCCTCTACTCCTCGCATCACTGACACGACCAAGCACAGCATCAGCATGACCTGGACAAGACCTATGTACGACGGTGGCTCAGACGTCACTGGCTACGTTGTGGAGATCCTGGAAGAGGGCACGCAGCAGTGGTATCGCGCCTCTGCAAAACCTCTAACCAGCAACGAGTATGTGGCCGCTGGCTTGGCAGCTAATAAGAAGTACAGGTTCAGGGTAGCTGCCATCAACAGCAATGGCACTGGGGAGTTTAGTGAACCAAGTGCTGAGGTTGAGCCACTGGAAAGAGTTGGTAAGTGATTGATGATTATTTCTTTGTCAGTCAAGGTTCAAAGCATCCATTTTAATTCTTCATTAAGTGTTAAGCTAGAATGTGTAGGTTTATAACTGTCAATTTATAGCTGACCTCAAAATTATAGTCTTAAAATCATTTGACTAAAAATATTTCTAATTGAATTAGAAAAATGTTAAGTAAAAAAACACTTCCTTTAGGAAGTAACCATCCTCTTATCTTGTGGCCTTCGATAAATTCTAATGTTATTATAAGATAATTATTAAAAAAAACATTAGACTTTATTAAAGTTTGCCAATGCTAAATAGCTAGCGACCTAACAGGAAGTTCAAGTAGCTAAGCTTTATTTTTTTCATAAAGCAGCTCTAACAACCACAGCACCTGAATGTACATATAATCAATCTGAGGACACCTTGATCCAAAAAGGTATATTTTGTCAAATTCAAATATTAAGACAACATAAATATAACAATAACCAGGGTTTGCTTGCTTGTCGAAAGAAAAGTTAAAGTTTTGACTTTAACTTTACCATTGAACTGCTGCCCCTTAAGCTATGACAAACATGCATTTTCCATTTCTGTCCATTCATTTATTTTCCACAATAAACAAAAAAAAGAAATGAAATTAATAAAATGGAAAAGAAGTTCCCCTAATTTTAACTAATAAAGATCAAATAAAGATCTTTTGGAACAGCCCCCAAGATAAAAGAAACTTTCTTCAACTTTAAGAAGTTAAATTTTATGAATATCTTCTTATTACATCAAATTTAACTTGCAATTCTCTATTTATTCTACCAATTAATAATTCTTGTTTTGATTACTAAACAAATCTTGTGCTGGCTTTTATCAATCCAGAAATGCCAGACTTGGAGTTGGCTGAAGACCTGAAGAAAACCGTGTGTTTGCGCGCGGGTGGTACCATGCGTTTGTTCGTGTCCGTGACTGGCAGGCCATCTCCAGTGGTTGCCTGGAGGAAAACAGGCGTGGAACTACAGAGCCGAGGCTACATCGAGACTACAGACAGCTACACCTCACTGATAGTGGAGAAAGTTAACCGCTACGACTCGGGAAAATACACTGTAGAAGCAGAAAATCCATCTGGCAAGAAGACTACCATCATACTGGTTAAAGTCTATGGTATGCCAAGATTCAGTCATTCACAAAAACCATTAAAAAATGAATCAGATTTTGACTGTTCACTTAATTCTTTTTTTATTCAGATACTCCTGGTCCTCCAAGTGCAGTCAAAATAAAAGACTACACTAAAGAATCTGTTGTGATCACCTGGGATGTTCCTAGCATCGATGGTGGTGCCCATGTCAGCAATTACATCATAGAAAAGCGTGAAGCCAACATGAAGTCATACAAAACGGTCACCACAGAGTGCAGGAAAACCCTGTACAGAATTACAGGTTTGGAGGAGGGTGTACACTACTTCTTTAGAGTCCTACCAGAGAACATCTATGGTGTTGGGGAACCTTGCGAAACAGCAGAAGCTGTGCTAGTGTGTGAAGTACCATCAGTACCGGCGGACCTCCAGATTAGTGATGTCACCAAGTCTTCTGTGACTCTCCGCTGGGAGAAACCCTTGCATGATGGTGGCAACCGGCTTACAGGGTACATCATCGAAGCCTGCAAAGTGGGCTCAGATAGGTGGAATACAGTGGCCTCAGTCAAGGCTTCAGTTTCACACCACACTATTCAGTCCCTGACAGAGAATGATCAGTACCTGTTCAGGATACGTGCAACAAACAGCAGGGGAGCCAGTGAGCCCATGGACATTGTCGCACCTGTTACTGTCCAGGAAATCAAGGGTGAGTTGTTACAGCACCACACAGTGAAGCAGTTAATTCCTTTTATTTTTAAATAATTCAAGCAAAGCTTTAAAGGAATCCTTCCAATATGATAAAAATATTTTGTTTTTATTTCAGTGATGCCAAAGATTGACATAACGGGTATTCCTCAAAAGATTGTTCATGTCCATCGCGGTAAAAACATTGACCTTAACATCCCCATAAAAGCAAGACCACAGCCGGTCTGCTCCTGGTTCTTCAATGGGGTTAAGCTAAAGGACAGCTTGGATCGCATTAAAATTGACAGCAATGGAAAATTCACACACCTCATTATCCGTGACACGACCATCAACGACACAGGAGATTACACATTGGAGGTGAAAAATGCCATTGGCATGGCAACCGAGGTTATCAAGGTCATCATCTTAGGTATGAAAATATGCAAATAAAGATATATTCTAATGTTTTGCTGGTAAAAAAAAGAAGTTATATGGATAAAAGAGATATGACTGTTAAAATGCTTGGACAAATGTCATGATACAGAAACTAACTAATAATTTCTGTTCAGACAAACCTGGAATTCCAGTGGGCCCAATAAAGATTGAAGACGTTGATGGTGTATCAGTAACAGTCAGCTGGGAGCCTCCAGAGAAGGATGGAGGTGCTAACATTAGTGGCTATGTTGTGGAACAGCGTGATGCCCATCATCCAGGCTGGAGCACTGTGTCAGAGTCAGTGACAAGACCTTGCTTCAAGTTCAGTCGACTCTCCGAGGGAACAGAGTATGTTTTCCGAGTTGCAGCCATGAATCGCTTTGGAATTGGAGGCTTCCTGCAATCTGAAGTTGTGGAGTGCAAGAGCGCCAAAAGTAAGTTCACTTTACATCAAGTATAAATAATGGATGTGTTCTAGGATCACAATTATTTTTAAAGGTTTGTAATGGTTACCAGAGGGCTAGGAGGGAACACGCAAACAGGAACCAAAAAGGGCGGCAATTCTTACATTGCAAAAACCGGCCCTATAGAAATAATTCACAAAATGTTTAACTTCTTTGCTGTTTTCTTTAAATAGGCAACAAAAAAATCTACCAACTGGGTACTGAAATTTGTGTTACCAAGAATGCCTTTTTTAAGAAAAAAATTCTAGTCACTGAGACATGTTTTCTCAAACTAAGATTATTTTGCTATTGAAAAACTTATTTTTGCAAGACAGAGCATAAGATATTTTTTTCTTGAAACAAGGTTTTTTTTCTACTTTCTCGAAATTCAGTTTTTGCAGCATAGCTTTTGCACTGAAATATGTAGTGCATCTAGTCTTTAAAGCAAAGGTAGTTTTTCAATTAAATCTTTTGGGAGTTAATGTTAATGACAAGATAAATAGATTTCTATTTTATTCTCTAATTAAAACCTTAGGTATTGCACACTTATTAGAAAATTTAAAAGGAATACAAGGAGCTTTACATTTTAAAAGAATAGACGAAAAGGACTACCAACTTGAAACCCCTAACTTGCTTAAACCCTGGATTTCTTTATTAATTAAAATGCTCCCCTAAAGATGAGGCTAATCAAGCGAGCTCAAGTATCAGCAGCACTGGCCACAGTCTTTATAGCCAAGGACAA
The DNA here is from genome assembly GCA_037389245.1 of Oryzias sinensis. Lineage (NCBI taxonomy): Eukaryota > Metazoa > Chordata > Actinopteri > Beloniformes > Adrianichthyidae > Oryzias > Oryzias sinensis. The sequence continues at coordinate 15,629,120 of CM074501.1, read as the reverse complement.
ACACCCTCTCAATGAAGATGGCAATAACTAAAGACAGAACTAAAATACAGAAACATAATTAAACAACTTTTGATACTTTTTTGTAGCCATCCCTGGACCTCCAAGTACACCAGAGGTGCTTGATGTCACCCATGAAGGCATGACTTTGACCTGGAATCCACCTGAGGACAATGGTGGATCTACAATTGCTGGATACATCATAGAACGCAAAGAGGCGCGTTCTGACAGGTGGATGAGGATCAACAAGAACCCTGTTACAATGACAAGGTACCGTTCCTCTGGACTGATTGAAGGTCTGGAGTATGAGTTCCGTATTACTGCAATCAACTCCAGAGGAGCTGGCAAGCCCAGTGAAAGCTCTGCCATCACTGTCGCCATGGATCCAATTGGTACGCAATTAAAAACTAACTTTTTACTTGCTTCATTAAGCTCTATTGTAGTCACCATCAGGTAAATTTCTTTATGTGACATCAGCATTTGTTTCGCTTTGTTGCTAAACAGAACCTCCAGGTGCTCCACTTCAGCCCAGGGTCACCGACACCACAAGGACTTCAGTCTCACTGGCCTGGCTTCCACCTGAGGAGGAGGGTGGCTCTGTAATAACTGGCTACTTGATAGAAATGCAGAAAGTGGATCAAGTAGAATGGACACTATGCAACACCACACCCACAAAGATGTGCGAATACACCCTTACTCACATGCCTCAGGGAGCAGAGTACAAATTCAGAGTGATTGCCTGCAATGCTGGTGGAGTTGGAGAGCCTGCTGAGATTCCTGGAGTTGTTAAAGTCCAAGAGATGCTTGGTAAAACAATAATTTCACAAAAATACAGTACAAATTTTGATTTTGGTCAGAGACCATGCATGGAAAATTTTACATTTAAATGACTATTTTTTGTTTAGATTATCCTGACTATGAACTTGATCGGAGGTACGCAGAAGGCTATGTGGTACGGCAGGGTGGAGTCATTCACCTGTCTGTACCCATTAAGGGTAAACCAATCCCAACCACCAAATGGACAAAGGATGGCCACGACATCTCCCATCGCGCTATGATTGCCACCCATGACAACATAACCGAGCTCGTTATTAAAGAGGCGCACAAAGACGATACTGGCACTTATGACTTGGTGCTGGAGAACAAATGTGGAAGGAAAGCCGTGTATATCAAGGTCTGTGAAACATCTGGTTGAGTTAAAAACCTACCTGATATATGTGGCGAATCATTAATCGTAAGAGATCAATGTGTTTGTAACTTTGCACTCTCTATGTCTCCCAACTTAAGGTTAAAGTAATTGGCCAGCCTAATCCCCCAGAAGGTCCTCTTGAATTTGATGACATTCAAGCCAGATCCGTACGGGTCAGCTGGAGGTCACCTGCAGACGACGGGGGTTCAGACATCCTGGGTTACATTGTGGAAAGGCGGGAAGTGCCCAAGGCGGCTTGGTATACTGTAGATGCGCGAGTTACAGAAACGGCTCTGGTGGTGAAAGGCCTGAAGGAAAATGTTGAGTACCACTTTAGGGTTTCCGCTGAGAACCAGTTTGGTGTTAGCAAATCTCTCAAGTCAGATGAATCTGTCATACCAAAGACTCCACTCTGTGAGTAAAATATAACAATTACTGCCCATAAATATTTTAAACTAGATATCTGTTTAAAAATATTAGAAGTGGACTATGGATAACATGTACAGAAGTAAAGTTTGCTTTTAATGTCAATGTGCTTTTAAACAGGTCCACCTGAACCACCCAGCAACCCACCTGAAATCATGGACGTCACCAAGTCCACAGTGTCATTATCCTGGGCCAGGCCCCGCGATGATGGAGGCTCACGCATCACAGGATACTATGTTGAAAGACGGGAGGTGTCGACAGAGAAATGGGTTCGACACAACAAGACTCACATCACTACAACTATGTTCAATATCACAGGCCTCATTACTGATGCAGAGTACATGTTCAGAGTAGTAGCTCTGAATGATATTGGACAAAGTGAACCTGGTCCTCCATCAGAGTCTGTGGTCTGCAAGGATCCATTTGGTATGTATCTATTACTTGATCCCCATTTTAAAAAGTTAAAGAGAATAATGCACTTTTGAAATTTTTATTGAGTGCTTAAATAGAGGCAAAAAATGTGCAAATTAAAATCTAAATAGAATTCCAGTTTCTTACTTATATTGAACTTCTCGCTTTTTGTCTCTTGATAGACAAACCCAGTCAACCTGGAGAGATAGATATAATTTCTGTCACCAAAGATTGTATTACAATTCACTGGCTCCGGCCTGAGCAGGACGGAGGAAAAGAGATCTTGGGATACTGGATTGAGTACAGAGAGGCTGGAGAAAGCTCCTGGAAAAAATGTACTAAGGAGCGCTCTAAGGATCGTCAGTTTACCATGGGAGGCTTGATGGAGGCTACAGAGTACGAGTTCAGAGTCTTTGCCGAAAATGAGACAGGACTAAGCCGCCCTCGCCGCACACCCATGGGCATTAAGACCAAACTAAGCGGTAAGATGTCAATAAGTTGAAAAACTATTCACATCAATCTTGGTTACAGGATACTTTGTTGTATAACTTGAAACAGACGAAGGGTTTATTTAATTACCTCTTTTTTATAACAGTTGGCGAAGCTCCAGTTTTGAAGGAAGAGATTCAAGATGTAACCACCAAGCTTGGAGAGTCTGGTACACTAACCTGCGGCATTATTGGTAGACCTTTGCCAGAGATCAAGTGGTATAGGTTTGGTAAGGAACTGATCCAGAGCCGCAAGTACAAAATGAGCTCAGATGGCCGCAACCACTCCCTCAGCATCCTGACAGATGAGCAGGAAGATGAGGGCATGTACACCTGCAGGGCCATCAATGAGGCCGGAGAGATCGAGACCAGTGGAAAACTACGCTTGCAAGCTGCACCCCATTTTCATCCTGGTTTTCCACTCAAGGAGAAGTACTTTGCCGGAGCTGGAACCAGCCTTCGCCTCCATGTTGTTTACATTGGTCGTCCTATACCTCAAATTATGTGGTTCTATGGAAAGAAGCCTCTAAATTCCTCCGAAAATGTAATAATTGAAAACACAGAAAGTTACACCCACCTGGTGGTGAGAAACGTCCAGAGAAAAACCAACGCTGGTCGTTATAAGGTGCAACTCAGCAATTCTTTTGGAACTATTGACACAGTTTTGCGTGTTGAAATCCAAGGTAAAATAATCTAAAGTTGCATACAATATTACATATAATAATCTAAAATGAATTTAATATATTTATATAGAAGTACAATCACAAAAAAGCACAAAGTATCTATTATCTACATTTCTGCAATTTGGGTTTTTCCAGACAAGCCTTCCATTCCTGAGGGACCTATCATTGTTGAAGCCCTGCTCAAGAGTTCGGTTGTCATCAGTTGGAAGGTTCCAAAGGATGATGGCGGTTCTCCAATCACCAACTACATAGTAGAGAAACGCGAGGCCAAGGAAGGTGAAAAGTGGCAGCTGGTGTCCTCCTCTATCTCTGGCACAACCTGTCGTGTCCCCAACCTCATAGAGAGCTCTGGCTACTACTTCAGAGTTTCTGCCCAAAACCAGTATGGAGTCAGTGAGAGTCTGGAGATACCATCAGTGGTCATTATCAAGAGTCCATTTGGTATGACTTATTTTTCTAACTTTACATTTTTACAAAAATGTACAGGTTATTGAAATGCACTTTTGTATTCCTCAGAAAAACCTAGTATGCCTCAGCAGCCGTTTATCCTTAGTGCCACCAAGGACAGCTGCGTTGTCTGCTGGAAGCCTCCAAGTAGTGATGGTGGAGCTAAAATCACTGGCTACTATCTTGAGAAGCGCGAGAAAAAACAGAACAAGTGGATGTCTGTGACTACTAAAAAGTGCACAGAGACCAGCTATGAAGTCACTGGCTTGATTGAGGGCTTTGAGTATGAGTTCCGTGTCAGATGTGAAAACATGGGTGGTGAAAGTGAATGGAGCGAGATCTCAGAGCCCATTGTCCCCAAGTCTGAACAGTCTCCCAAAGCTCCTGTTTTCAGGGAAGAGATAAGGGACATGACTGTCAAATACCATGCCAATGCCACTTTTGTCACAAAGGTATCTTTTTTATTTGTTCATTTATTTTTTGTAAAGTTCTTTCTGACAACATTTTCTCACCCTTAACTTTTGTTTTCTGCTACAAGGTGGTGGGGCATCCAAAGCCTTCAGTGAAATGGTTCCGCAGTGGAAAGGAGATCTTGGCAGACGGCACTAAAATCAAAGCCCAGGAGTTTAAGGGTGGCTACTATCAGCTGGTAATCACTGCTGCTGATGAGAATGATGCCACAGTTTACCAGGTCAGAGCCACTAACCCCACAGGATCCATCTCTGCCACTGCCAACCTGGAGGTGGAAGGTAATAGTCTTGTCTCAAAGATACAAAATGACAATTTTTCATCATTCAATAAAGATCATTAAGTGGTAAGTTAAAAGATGACATCAAAGTTTGTCTGTTTCTGTTTTTAGTCCCTGCAAAGATTCATCTGCCAAAAGAGCTCCAAGGAATGGGTGCCGTCCAAGCTGCACGTGGAGATAATGTAACCATAAAAATTCCTATTACTGGAAAGCCAGAGCCAGCAATTACATGGCAGAAGGGTCAAGAGATCCTCTCCAACTCTGTTTACCATCAAGTCATCACCACCAGATCTTTCACCTCTCTGGTGTTCCAGAAGGGAGTCCAGAGGAAGGACTCAGGGTATTACACAATTACTGCAAAGAACAGATTTGGTATGGACAAGCAAACCATTGAAGTGAACGTGGCAGACATCCCTGAAGCTCCAAAGGGACTTTTGGTGAGCGAGATTTCACGAGATTCCATAACTCTAAACTGGGAACCCCCTGCTAATGATGGTGGAACCAACATCATTAGCTACATTGTTGAGAAGTGCCCCACTACCAGTGACCGGTGGATTCGGGCTGGTCAGACTACTGACTGTAGTTTGACCATTATCAATATATTTGGAAAGACCAAATATCAGTTCCGTGTTATGGCAGAGAATGCATTTGGCTTAAGTCCTCCATCTGATCCAACTGAGCCAATTACCACAAAAGAAGATACATCTGTTCTTAGAAATTATGATGAGGAGGTAGATGAAGCCAGAGAGATTACCAAAGAAGAAGCTCTGTTCTACAAAGTGAAAGAACTGTCCTCCAAGTATGTGATCTCTGAGGAACTGGCTCGCAGCCAATTTGGAGTGGTCCATCGCTGCACTGAGATCGCAACAAAGAAGACCTTCATGGCCAAGTTCATTAAGGTCAAGGGAACTGACCGGGAGCTTGTTCTCAGAGAAATTGAGGCTCTTAATGTTGCAAGGCACAAAAATATCATCTATCTACATGAATACTTTGAAAGCATGGAGGAGATCATCCTTATATTTGAGTTTATGTCTGGAGTAGATATCTTTGAACGCCTTGGCACCAGTAATTTTGAACTTTCAGAGCAGGAGATTGTCCGCTACTTAAGACAAGTCTGCTCCGCCCTCAAATTTCTTCACAGCCAAAACTATGGTCATTTTGATATTCGACCAGATAACATTGTTTACACCACAAGGAAAAGTACCAACATAAAGATTATTGACATGGGCCAATTTAGACTACTTGTGCCAGGGGAAAACATTCGAATCTTATTTTCAGCTGCGGAGTACTATGCCCCAGAAGTCCATCGCCATGACATGGTCACAACAGCAACTGACATGTGGTCTGTGGGTGTTATGGCATATGTTCTTCTCAGCGGTCTTAATCCATTTGCTGCAGAGTCTATGACAAAGACCATTGAGAACATTTCCAACTGTGAGTATGTCTTTGATAGTGAAGCATTTAAGGACATTAGCCTTGAGGCTATGGACTTTATAGACAGACTGCTGGTAAAAGACAGAAAACTGCGTATGACTGCTCATGAAGCTCTTGAGCATCCTTGGCTTAAAATGAAGATTGAGCATGTCAGCAACAAAGCCATAAGGACACTGAGACACAGAAGGTACTATCAGTCTCTTGTTAAGAGGACTGATGCTGTGGTCTCAGGAGCTCGTGTAGCATATGGAGGTGCATTTAAAAACCAGAGAGGACTAGCTGTAGGTAAAGTGAAAATTGGAACAGAGTATCATGGTCTCCGTGCTGGCCCTGTCATGCATGGCTTTGCTGAAGAAGGTGGTCATGTCAGATTTACCTGCAGTATTCTTAACTATGACAAGAGCACTCAAGTAGTATGGTACTTTGGTAACCGTCAACTACATCCAAGCCCGAAATACGAAATTTCTTACAACAATGGTTTTGCCAGCATTTATGTCAAGGACATTGAAGAGTCAGATGACGGTATCTACAGATGCAAAGTAGTGAGCGATAATGGAGAGGACAGTGCCTATGGTGAACTCTTTGTTGAAACTGTGAGAAGCATTAGAGAGCACTATATCAGTAGGTCTATCAAGAAGCTCAAGAGAAGAATTGACAAAACTAAACTTCTTCAAAGACCACCAGAATTCACCTTGCCACTCTACAATAGTACGGCATACATTGGCGAAGATGTGCGCTTTGGTGTGACTATAACTGTGCATCCAGAGCCACAGGTGATATGGCTTAAGAATGGAGAAAGAATTAAGCCTGGTGATGATGACAGAAAATACACATTCACCAGTGACAAGGGCCTGTATCAGCTCATGATCCACAATCTGGACATCAACGATGATGCTGAATACATGGTCATGGCCCACAACAAGTTTGGAGAAGATAGTTGCTCAGCTCGTCTTACGGTGGTACAACATCCAGTTACAGAGGAAACTATGAGGCCAATGTTCAAACGTCTTCTGGCTAATACTGAGTGCACAGAGGGACAAAGCATCCGCTTTGAGCTAAAAGTTTCAGGAGTGCCAAGCCCTACTCTAAAATGGGAAAAGGATGGTTTTCCCTTACAGTTTGGTCCTAAAGTTGTCGTGATAAAGGAGGATGTAGACTATCACGTCCTGCATATAAGAGAGACTCTCCTGGAAGACTCTGGTGTATACAAAGTGACTGCAACCAACTCTGCAGGCTCTGCAACCTGCCAGGCTACACTGAAGGTAGACCGTGTTACATACACCAGGAGAGAGTACAAGAGTGAAGAGGAGAAATATAGACACATACAGAAACAAATTGAAAAAACCAACAAAATGGCTCAGCAGATTGCAGCCACAGCAGAAATTGTGCCTCTAAATCCAACAGCCCAAGAAGCTCTAAAATTCGCTGCTGAGGTCTACAAACCTGCAGTTAGCACCAAAAACATAGAGGGAGAATTTGACATAACCGAGGAAAAGACTGAGACAAAGAAGCTTGAGGAGGAGAGAAGGGTTTTCTTGCCCTACGAAATTCCCGAGCCTATCATTCATGACCCCAAAGCTCTGGATGAGGACAAAACTATCAAACAGTTTGTGCCTCTCTCAGAGATGAAGTGGTATCGCAAACTGAAAGATCAGTATGAGATTCCAGAGAGGATGGACAAAATTGTGCAGAAAAGGCAGAGACGTATTCGTTTGTCCAGATGGGAACAGTTTTATGTCATGCCACTTCCCAGGATCACTGATCAATACAGACCAAGATGGCGTATTCCCAAACTAAGCCTGGATGATTTAGAGACTGTTAGACCAGCACGCCGTTCACCTTCCCCTGAGTCAGAGGTATCCTTTAAATCCAGAAGGAGATCTCTCGGAGACCTTAAGGATGAAGAGCTCCTGGTTCCTGGAGATGAACATCTCACCAGGAGAACAGAGGAAGAAGAAATTATGTCTGAAGATGAGTTGGAGCTTGGATTTTCTGCTTCACCTGCTGGCAGCCCTATTCGTGTCAGGCGGCGTGCAATTGAACGTGAGGAGAAGAGGCAGGAAGTGAGTCATGAGTTTGCTGAAGTCACTGAGACGAAGAAGAAACGCACAATTTCTCAGTACATGAGGAGGAGAAGATCACTGTCTCCTACTTACATTGAGCTCATGCGCCCAGTTTCAGAGCTGATCAGACCAAGAGCCAGGCTTCCAGAAGAAGCAGAGGTAGAGACTGTGGAAAAAAGGTCCCCAACTCCAGAGAGGACTCGCCCTCGTTCTCCTAGCCCCATCAGGTCATTGGAAAGGTCTTCACGCTCCTCCTCTAGGTTTGAGCGCACTGCTCGTTTTGACATCATGTCCCGCTATGAGGCAAGAAAGGCCGCTTTGCAATCCGAAAGGAAGTATCAGGTTGTGAGTCAGGCACCTTTCAGCCTTGATCATGCTCCCCGTGTAACGGTCAGAATGCGCTCCCATCGTATCCCACTTGGCCAAGACACAAAATTCACCCTGAATGTCCAAGCCAAACCAGAAGCTGAAATTAGGTGGTTTCACAATGGAAATGAGATTTCAGAAAGCAGCGATAAATATATCTTTACAAATATGAGTGGAGTCTTGTCCATCACTATTTTTGACTGCCAGGTGGAGGACAGTGGCACATACCGGTGCATGTGTTCAAATGCAAAGGGAGAGGCATCAGACTATGCCACCCTGGAAGTGTCAGCTGGCGATTACACAACATTTTCTTCACGTCGCAGAGATGAGGAAGTTCCCAAAGCTTATGTCCCTGAAATCTCTCGAACTGATCACTTTCACACTACACACTTTAAGACTGGCTATACTTCCCAGACCAAACTTGAGGTGGAGGAAACCAAGTCGAAGTTAACTGAGACACGTAAGGTGGTCACAAGTGAAAGACTTGGTGCTTCTTCTGAGAGATATTCCTCTGCTGAGAGATATGATTCATCAATCAAGTATGCTTCCGCTGAATATTTATCATCTAGTTCGTCCTATTCGTCAGAGAAATTTTCATTAGCTGGGTCTCATACCACATCCGAAACTAAAGACAAATCATTATCTGCTGCAGTTTCTGAAGAGGTTTCTGTCCATAAAGACAAACCTTTCCTTCCTGCTAAAATTCTCACCAAACCCCAATCTTTGACAGTAGCGGAAGGAGAGACAGCCAAATTTACCTGCGACATTGACGGGGAACCTGCACCCACAGTAACATGGTTGCATGAAAGCAAAACCCTCATCTCATCTCATCATATCCAGATTAGTACAAGTCAGTACAAATCCTCACTGGAGATTTCCTCTGTGTTATCTTCTGATGAAGGAAGTTACGTGGTGGTGGTAGAAAACTCAGCTAGCCGGCAAGAAGCTCACTTCACTCTGACCATCCGCAGACCAGCTCCCAAAGAGGAGGTCAAGGTAGTCAAATCACCAGAGCCTTCAGTAGCATCACCTGCTCCTCCTGTTACTTCCCCTGTTCCAAGTGTCAAGTCACCTGAACCCAGCATTAAATCCCGCAAACCCTCAATTACCTCACCAGTTCCAAGCGTGAAGTCTCCAGAACCAAGTGTGACATCTCCGGCCCCAAGTGTGAAATCACCAGAACCAAGTGTCACATCTCCAGTCCCAAGTGTGAAATCACCAGAACCAAGTGTCACATCTCCAGTCCCAAGTGTGAAATCACCAGAACCAAGTATCACATCTCCAGTTCCAAGTGTGAAGTCTCCAGAGCCCAGTGTGACATCCCCTGTTCCAGGGGTGAAGTCTCAAACCCCTGGTGTAAAGTCTCCCGAACCAGGAGGAATTAAATCTCCCAGCAAAACTAAATCTCCAGAGCCATCTGCACCCTCCCCAGCAAGAAGCTTAAAATCACCAACTCCAGGTGTTAAATCCCCTGAGACAGAGGGAATAAAGACACCACGAGGAATAAAATCTCCAGAACCCAGACTTAAGTCACCACCACCAATCAAATCACCAGAACCTGAGGACGTAAAATCGCCTCGTGGTGTTAAATCTCCAGAACCAGCGGGAATCAAGACACCAAGAGGTCTGAAGTCTCCAGAGCCTGTTGGAATCAAAACAATAAGAGGGGTTAAGTCTCCTGAACCATCAGGTATCAAATCACCGAGAGGTCTTAAGTCCCCTGAGCCTGAGGGAGTCAAATCACCTCCCAGAATGAAGTCTCCTCCTCCCATTATGTCCCCTAAGAGAGTTGTGTCTCCTTCCACTGTGAAATCCCCAACCCCCAAACCTCCCAGAGTCCTGAGTCAAGTCTCAGCACAGGCTTGTGAAGGCTATGTCAAGATGTCTTGTCTTTGTGAGAGCAGCGTCAGGGAAGTGACATGGTATTTAAATGGGAGAAGGCTTTCACAGAGCAGCCATTTTGAGATGCACTACTCTGAGGGCACCTGCAACCTTCTGATTCATGATCTGACAGAGAGTGATCAGGGGGAGTACATGTGTGAAATGACATCAGATGGAGGGGTGTCCAAATCCTCCTTCTCTTTCACTGGACTGGTGTTTCAGTCTGTTCTCAAAAAGATCACAGCCTACCGTGAGCAGGAATTGGTCCTGAAAGGTGAGAATCCTCCTTTACATTACATTCAATCAGTGGTTTTAATTTTTTAAATATTTTTAAATGCTTGTTTATATTTCCATTTTTCACAGGATCAGCAACAGTGAGTCACACGGAATCATTGTCATCAATGAGCTCTTCCATGATGGCAAAGAAAGAAACCCACATGGTGGAGGAATCTTCCTCTTTTTCATCCTCTACTCATCAAGCAATGATGTCATCCATGATGGAGTCCAGCTCTATCAGCAGCATGGCAGCTGAGATGAAGTTTGAGACCATGTCCATGTCTAGCATGTCATCCATGACTTCAGAAACATACGCCATGAGTTCCAGCAGCCTAACAGAAATGGCTACTCACATGGAGGGATCCTCCCTGAGAGCAGTTGGTAAGATGGACATTTAAAAAATCTTCTGTCTCTGTTTTACTTAAAGTTGGGTAACTAAACTAAAAAAAAAAAAAAAAAAAGTTGGGTAACTAAGGGTGTATTCTGACTAGACACATGTGCTTCGCTTTAAGCGAACCATAGTTGTTTCTCTTGATAATATGGAACAAATTTTCAGTCTGAATACACCCAAGTCAACCCTCGTCCGGGACCAGGAATCACTCTCTGACCCATCTTTCAAGGTAGTTTGTTTCCAAACAGACTGAGTTCCAGGTCGTTCTGAGGTTTTCTCGGTCTGAATAGGCTCCATGCTCGGAGCTTAACAACTGGACCAAATGGCTGCCGTAGTCGGGCTATTCGCGTGTAGACAGAGTAAGAAGGTAGCAACCATAAGCCATGGGCAAATGTGGAGAAACAATGAGTGGCAACAACTTATAAAAATGTTGTCAAATGAATGCAAGCTCAATAAAGCAACATTTAACGTGATATACATTGCTTGTCTCACTGTTTCCCGATAATCTGTGTGTCATAAACACTTATCAGTACCTTCTTAGTCTTCATCTACTCAGCAACCGCCTTGCAGTATGCCACGGCTGTACCAAAGCAGCAAGTAAAAAGTGTTGTATCTGACATCTATACAGACGTTCAATTTTGGTTGGTGAAATATAAAGCTGGAATAAGTGAATTATCCCGACAAGGATTGCAAAGAGTAAGACTTCCATTACTCTTTCTCTCATTGCTTTGCCCCACCCTCATAATTCCTGGCCAATGACTGAAGAGATCTTCAGTCACATGATTTTGTTTACAAGCTTTGGTTCGAAATAAAAATGTCCGGTTGAAGGGAGTCTGAATACAAATTAAGCACAAGGTTCAGGACTTGATCCAGACTAAATTAACCCTTGTGCTATCTTAGATGACCCCACCCTTACATTGACGTGTTTTCCCTACCATGACTCGTGTCCATTATGGACACCAGTCATGGTAGGGAAAACCATTCCATGGACACCAGTGAAGATCACAAATCATTGAAGAAAAAAGGTTCAGCGCACTGTCTAGTGGGTCTAGATGACCCAACTCTCAACGTTAAAGTGCCTAGGATAGCACAAGTGTTACGCGCACTAGGATTGACATTGACTTGACAGACTTTTCCAGTCTGAATACACCCTAAAGTACATTTTCCCTTTGAGTGAATGCCAAAGTGCATTCTATGTCCCAAATTCAATTATGCTTGTTGTAACCAGCCTACTGGAAAATATTTACATTAGAACACTAATTTGTTTTGCCACCGGCTGTTTCTATACCAGATTGTTTTCTTAAAATCATTAAAAGGTGTCTTCAGTGCACTCAGAAAGTATCCTGTCAATTCCAGGTTGTGCTCCAAGGATAGAAGCTCTTCCAGAGGACATCAGTATCGAGCCAGGCAAGGTCCTCACCGTTGCTTGTGCCTTTTCCGGTGACGCGAAACAGATTACATGGTCTCGTGGCGGCAAAACCATAGAGGTGACGCCTGGAGGTCGATTCCACATTGAAACAACAGAGGACCTAACCACCCTTATCATCACTGGAGTGAGGGAGGAAGATGCCGGAGCGTACACTCTCAAGCTGTCCAACGAGCTTGGATCTGACACAGCAACTGTTCACATAAGCATTCGATCAGGGTAAAGAACTAAAACAATATGCCAATGTCCTTTCTCCCTTCTTCTGTGCCTTTTTATTTATTAACTAAACAAAATCATCCACTTGATAAAAGATCTGGATTATTCTTGTAAATATGAACTATTTTTATAACAAACGTGACATTCATTTATGCCAAACTAGACTTAAGTCTATAAATTTGTTAAATGTGCCATATTGGATAACTATGACTTAAGATGTTTGAACGTCTTTTCTGTGACATGTACATAATGTATATAGCCGAAGTGACCGGTTATGGGAAAATGTATGAGTTGTTATTTATGACAGTATTATTAACTGAAACAAATGAAACTAAGTGTAGTTTAGCAGGAGAAAGTTTTAACATGAACGAATACCCTGGTAAACTGGGAAACTAAACTCTGTGCCTCAACGATAAGTTGAAGTCTTAAGATTGCCTCAACAGGTAGAGAGGCTCCCTGTTGATGTTCTAAACCAGAAACGAAACTATGACGACACTGCTGGGGGAGAAAAGAGCAGTGTAATAGTATTGGAACAGGAGCATGAGATCCTGAGTGCTGTTTGCATCTACCCTCATGCAAGCAGGACAACTGGACCTCATGCTGCAACCGATTACGTCATACTGCCATTTTGATGACAAGTTCACAGTGCGAGCGGCCTGCACTGCCTGAGCAGAAGTTTTTTTTGTTTGTTTTGTGCTCTGCTTCTGGCAAATGACCATTATGTGGGGCTCTTGAGTTTTTCCATCAACCTGGCCAATAGAAGGAGTCCTGCAGGTGCTTGTTTGCAGAGGCAGAGCTTCAACTTGGAGGTGTGCAGCGTGTTTGTGTGTTAGTTTGTAGAAACATACCTGTCAGGTGAGGTAGACGCACAAGAGAAAATGTTCTCCAGGTGAATCCAACTCTTGGAAGGAGAAAGAAGTTAAATGTGACCGTGTTAGTCACCTCTCACTTCAGGTTTGTTAGTTAGAAATGTAGCCATTTTTTTTTGCAGCCTCCATATGTTTTCTCTACTTATTGATCTATTAAAGCATGACTGTCAGCACTAAATGGAGACTCTGTGTGATTATTTTAACACTCTATCTAAACTGCTGGAATCGTGGATTTTAAACTCATTTCTGGTACAATGATTTGCTTTAACAGCTATTTTATAAAACAAAATTATAAAGTACTTTTGTTCAAAAAATTGTCAACTGAATGTAACTTACAGACTGTCAAATGAAAGTTTATCACTTTCGCTGGGTATTGTTTTGTTAAATCTCAATAACTGCGCTATCCTATGAGATCCAGATGACCGATCCTTACATTGGCGATATTATTCCCTACCATGACAAAGGTGGATCAAGGTGGAAGGATTTCATGCAATCCATGGACACCGGTGAAATACAAATCATTGAAAAAGGTTTGGTGCACTGTCTGAGTGGGTCTAGATAAAAGGAATTTAGGCATCCATTCATGTATAAGCCACAAAGCACTAATATAGAGATGACCATTTCAGGGGTGCCAGTTGAAGAGGTGCAGTATAAAATATTCATAAGCTGCTTAATATTGTGATATAAGTGCCTGGTTTTAATAAAGCCAGTTTGGTCAGGACTGATTAATGTGGGCATTGTCAGCTCTAAGCGTTTTGCTAGCAGTTTTGCTAAGGTCACCAACTTGTCCTGTCAGCAGCTAGGCAGGCAGATGGGAGCAGGGCCTCTTGTGTTGGACATATTTTTCACTTTAACAAGAGGGGTTGTGAATCTTCAGACAAACCAGAGGTATGTCTGAATAAACCCCCATGGTGAGGCCAAACATTATTAATTTCAACCATGTTTGAAAATTTTGGGTGTTGGACCGGACGGAGAAAAGGAAGGAAGAGAGGGATGTTAGAGAGAGGGGGTGATAGTAAGAGGGAGGCGTAAGACCGTAGGCAGCATAGAGCAGACAGGTTTACTGGTTGTTTATCAAATTTTTGGTAAAAAGGTTCAAATGTAGTACAAAAAGGGCGAGGCCTGTCCACACACACACTGAAATGTTATCAACATACCTGCTAGCTGCAAAAGTGTCCACATGTCAACATGTACACAAAACAAATCAGTGTTCACGACCTGCCATACCTATGCCTTTAAACCAACTAGTGTGAAATATTTCAGTCATTCAATCATGCAAACTGTTAGTGCAAAGGTGAGCTAACACCTGTGCTCAGGTGACTGTTTATGTTCTTCTAAAATGGATGGTGGAATGTGAAAAGAAGGAGGAGGGTGCCCAGCCACTTACACCCAGACCCCGCGGCAACAGCGGCAGAATCCCCTAGCGATCACCACGGTAACAGGCAGGGCAGCACGCCCCAGGCGACAAGACCGCCACAGGCCAGGGCCAGCAGGACAGCATGAGCCCCCAGAGCCAGAGAGCAGGGGCGCGGAGAAACAGAGCACCGCCCCAGCCCAACCAGGAAAGCAACCCCCCCGCAGCGCCAGGAGGGCCCAACGCAGGGCCCCACCGGAGAGGGGCGCCCACAGCCCGAACAAGCACCCCATCACCACCCGGAGTTCGGGCATCCGCCCCAACCCCGGAGTGCGAGGCAGGACCCGAAGGAGACCCATCCACTTACTCCGAGCAGCCACACCACCCGGCCACGGTTGGTCAGGAAGAACAAGGCAGAGCCCGCCGCTTCCCGCCCAGGAGGAACGAGGGAAAAAAAGGGGGCCCACAACAGGTGTAAATATGGCCCGACCAGGCTCGGCCACTGTTGGAAGTTTGGCGGTGCCCAGCGCTCAGGGGCGAGGACCAGGACCCACCCCATGGATACGAACACCCCCGGCTCAGGTGTAATGTAAACCCCCCCCATGCGGAGAGAGCACCGCCGGGCCCAGGAAATGGCACCCAGGGGACACGGCTGCCGCCACCAAAGGGCCCGCACCCCACCAGGAAGAGGTAGGGACAGATATGGTTAGGTCCCACCTTCCTTGCAAAATGTGTGTGCGTGTATGTGTGTTTGAGGGTGTGTGTGCATGTGTGTGTGTTTATGTTGGAATGTATGTGTTGAAGGGGAGGGTGGAGTGTGCTAAGGGGAGTGCAGTTAAGAATTAGGCGTGTGAGGCATTAGAGAAGAATCTCCTGATTACTCACAGTGATGTCCCCTCACCCTCCCCACCAAGGAGCCTAAATATCTAGGTCTGGGGTTCAGTCGTGAGTAGGGTGCTGGGAGGACATCTGCTGCTTGCTGGCAGTGATGGCCGCCCCTACAAGGACCCCTACATGTCTAAGGGTGCAAATAAAACCGAGAGGGAGCCACTCCCATGCAAACAACCATAGGAGGGCCACTGCCAGTAACTCCCAGAGTAGCGTGCAGGCTACACCCCCACCCCCTCACCCTAATATGAGGTTATATGAGGAAGGGTAAGTTGGGGACAGCTGGTAGACTGTCCCCCGGTGGTCAAACAGCTGTCCCCCAGCCCCAGCAAAGGGGCCAGGCCCACCAGCCCAGGGGCCCCACCGGCGCCGACACCTGGCCCAACGCCACCCGACCCCGCGAGAGAGGAGCCAGCGCCGCCCCGGAGAAAGCCCAGGCCCCCACTCCCAGGTGCCGGCCCTAGAAGAGCTCTGGTCAGGCCTGATGGGACCGAGGCAGCCAACCGGCCGGGGCAACCACCCGATTGCCTCAGCGGAGACCCGACCCACGTCAGCCCCCCCCCATTACCAATAGAGGCCCCCACTCCCCCCAACACGCCCCCACAGGACAGGGCCAACAAGCCCCCACCCCACCACACCAAGACCCCACAGGCGGATGACACCCAGAAGCGACCGGGGCCGAGGAGGGTGTCCGTCCGTCCCAGAGCCAGGAAGGGCCGACCCCAGCCCCCAGAGTGCAGATGGGCAGCCCATCCAGCGCCGCTGCCCCAGGCAGGGCCCCCAGCACGAGCAAGGGACCACCCCATGCGCCAGACCACACCCCACCCCACCACACCCCACACCCAAGCCCAGAGGAACACGCACGCGGCGCCCCAGCCCGCCCCACCCAGGCACGGCCCGACCAACGGAGCCCCCACCGCCCCCGCCAGGCACCGGAGGCCCCGACCCCCACCCCAAACCACGGCAGAAGGGCAAGGAGCAGCGACGACCAAGCCCCCACCCCCTAAGTCATGGAGTCAGCTACCGGAGACCAGAGAGACCGAACTCTTTCAAAGTTACTTGAACTTTGGGCTGACATTTTTTCCAAGCTGATATGATCAAACAAAATTTCTGTGTTGACTTATGTTATATTTCTCTTGTTTTTCCAATTTATTAAGATTTTTTCGTTTTTTTGGCAATACAAAGAGTTATGAAAATGATAGATGCTAATCCTTCTTCTACATCGATGGCACTCATGTCACCAAGCACACAAAGTGACGGTGAGGCCGTGATTTTGCTAAAATTTTAACATCCGCACACAGCAGAGATATAGGCCTATAACTGCTGCAGCATCTGGGATCTTTATCATTCTTTAAGATAAGACATATTGTGGCCTGTCGCAAAGTTGCCGGTAAAGCACCAATCTCAGCTGAAGCCTGTAACATGTTTAGCATTAGAGGGGATAATTTATCCAAAATAAAATTTAAAAATTCAGATGGGAACCCATCCGGTCCGGGGCTTTTCCCACTCTGCATAGACATGACGGCGTTCTTTAGTTCTTCAGCAGTGAAAGGCTTATCCAATTGAGCAGCTACATCTGCTTCAACTGTCGGAATATTAAGATGTGAAAAAAAAAATCTTCGTAACGTTTCTCATTAGGAAAACATTCAGAAGTGTATAGAGCAGAATAAAAATCCTTAAATGTGTCATTGATAGTTTGAGGATTAAGTGTGAGTCCATCAGAGGTAGAGAGTTCTGTAATATTTTGAGCTGCTGTTGACTGTATAATCTGGTGTGAGAGTATTTTATTAAGCTTATCCCCGAACTCATAATAGCTATAACGGGTCCTGAGTATTATTTGCACTGTCTCGTCGGTGGCCATCGAGTCAAATTCTGCCTTTTTTAAAGGCAATTCCTTAGATAGATCAGCACTGGGGGATTCTGCACACTTATTTTGCAGTTCCGAGATGACAGAATAAAGATCACAGCTCTTTTGTGAGGCAATCTTATTTTTATAGGCACTGTATGATATTATTTCCCCTCTCGGAAATGCTTTACATGCTTCCCAAATTGAAATTGCAGATGCATCTGGTGTATTATTAGTAGAAATGTAAAGGTTTATACGTTCACTAAAAAACTGAACAAAGTCTGTGTCTAATGATATTTTAATTATGACTGTAGCATTCCAGCCGGACTTGATTCAGACGATGGACTCAATAATAGTAACTGATGGACTATGATGGGGTATTCCAACCTATTTATTTACTCCACAGTCATAGTCACACCATAAAAGCTGAAGAAAAGCATAACAACCAACTTACAATAATTCCTTTTTGATATACAATCATTCTGTACATCAACTAGTAGCTTTAGAATGTTGGATAACTTTGAACAGAAACATATTTTGTTATTTTATACAAAACAAATTGAAAATAATCAAAAAATGCGTACAGTAAACATAACCAAAAATCATACCTGTTCGCCTTCCAGCTAGATGCCAAAAACAAATTACAGTTTTACAGTTATCCGTCCGTTTTTTGTCTGTTTCCTTTGTTGCCATAGCGTCAGCTGTAAACCGTTTTTTTTTGTTTCTGTTGAACTGACACACTTCAGAGAAAAGGTGGAAGTAGGTGGAACCTTCACAATAAAAGTCTTCAAAAACAAAGTACACTTTAAAAACATTAACACTGCTTATCATTTTATTTTACATCTTCAACATACTTTTTTTAATGTAAAGGCATCTTCAATCAAAGGAAATGTTAAACAATTATAAGAAAACAATTAAAATGGGTCTTTTACAATGACATATCCTTAAAGTCTAAAGGAAAGTTCGACAACGCTTAAAAAAAAAAAAAGGGGGGGGGGCAGTGGGAAGCAGTACAAACCTTATAAATTCTCACCCTCACGCCTTAAACCAAATGCATTACTAAACCCAGTGTACCTACCATCAGTTATAGCCCCAGATCTGGGCTCATAGAAGGCCACTTCAGAATAGTCCAACGCTTTTCTCTGAGCCATTCTTGGTTTTTTTTGGATGGTTGTCCTGTTGGAAGACCCATGACCTGCGACTGAGACCAAGCTTTCTGACACTAGGCAGCACATTTCTACCCAGAATGCCTTGATAATCTGGAGATTTCATTTTACCTTGAACAACTTCAAGACAGCCTGTGGCAGATGCAGCAAAGCAGCACCAAAACAGAACTGAGCCTCCTCCATGTTTCACAGTAGGGACAGTGTTCTTTTGGTTGTATGCTTCATTTTTGAGTCTATGAACATAGAGCTGATGTGCCTTACCAAAAAGCTCCAGTTTGGTCTCATCTGTACAAAGGACATTTTCCCAGAAGCTTTGTGGCTTGTCAACTTGCATTTTTGCAAATTCCAGTCGGGCCTTTTTCTGATCTCCTTTCAACAGTGGTGTCCTCCTTGGTCGTCTCCCATGAAGTCTCCTCTGACTCAAACAATCTGACACTGAAGTACCTTGATCTAGGAGTTCACCTTTAATGTCTTTGGAGGTTGTTCTGGGCTCTTTGGAGACAGTTCCAATTATCAGTCTCCTTAATTTGTCATCAATTTTCCATGTCCAGGGAGGTTGGCTACTGTCCCGTGCAAACTTCTGTATAATGTGTCAATGTCGTCATAGAAACTTCAAGCTGATTAGAGATGGTTTTATAGCCTTTACCTTTACCATGTTTGTCTATAATTTTGTTTCTAATGTCCTGGGACAATTCTCTCCTTGGCTTTCTGTTGTCCATGTTCAGTGTGGTTCACACCTTTTCACCAAACAGCAACCTGACTATTTGTCTGCCTTTAAATAGGCAGACTGACTGATTATGGGTTTGAAAACAGCTGTGATGTCAATTAAAGGACAAACCTGAGTTCATCATGACCCCCTGGGCAATTAGTTCTCAGTCTTTTATGGAGGTATTATCATTTTTGTCCAGCCCTATTTCATTTGTTTGTTTGTTTTTTATTCTGCTAATCAACAACTCAAAAGTAATGGCTGATTTTGATGATTTAATTTTCAGTAAATTTTAATTTGTTACTTTTGAACGTAAATCATTTCAGTGAGCATTGTGGACCTTCTTTCTTTAACTGAGGGCAACCAACAATTTTGTCCACCACTGTATAAACGTCGTCGACTATCTTCTTCAATTTGTTGTAACTTGAGCTTAAAACAGATTCATGCTTCTGGTTTCTAACATTATTTTAACATTATTTTTCTGATGATGGAGATATAAAAAAAAAAAGAAAATTAAGCTCTGAATTGCATTGGAGTTTTTTTTTATTCAAATTGCTGTGAATCAGGGGCAGACAAAAACATTTTTTTACAAATATAGCTTATTTGTGTTATGGAAAATTCACAGAAAAGGTCATCAAGCTCCCTGTTCCGCTCTATTCTGATGCATCCACTTGCAATTTGATCCGTCTTGGTTTTCCTCTTCTGAGCTGGTATTCAAATACACACACATCCTCCGAATTAATTTTTTACTGTAGCATATACTGGCACATGGTTTTCTTTGGAAAAAATCTACATCTTTTTTGCTCCAGTATCAATAGTCAAGTAAGATGTTTCTTGAATCATGACAATATATTGAGTTTTATGTCAATAAAATTGAACAATGGACAGACCTGCAGCCTCTCAAAAAATTTCAGGCATTAATAAGGGTTTAGGTTTAATTAGTTTCTCTCTTTTATTTTTTTTGTTTCTTGACATGTTTTTTTTTTTTTAATGTTTGACAACTTATCCTTTGCTGAATTTTATTTGGCAAATTAAAAACAAGATCCCAAATAGCACGGCCCAGGTTGGCACATTGTATTCTGCATACATTCTTAAGCAGAGAAAAAAAAAAAACAGGACGTTTTGTATTTATTGCTGACATGCAAACATTGTGTACTGTTCTACCATTTCTTCTAAGCCCAGACACGTGGCTCTGTGTTCTTCCCCTTGACACTCGTCTGCTGTTGGCCAATACTCAATCCAAGTTCTCTCTCCAAGGATGTACTGCTTTCTAAAAGCAAAGAGGAAGTGGATGAGCGATTAAACCTCAGTAATAAAGTGATAACCACAGGCGAGTCCAAGTCGTGTGAGTTGTGTGGGGATAGAAATGGTCACTGATTTGTCGAAACCAGACTTACATTTGGTATTTTTCATCTCTTTGGATGTCTTTGGATGATCCCATGACCAGGTATGTTTTACCTTTCAGCAAATTTAAGGCCTTCCTGCAATAGGGATAACTTAGGAATGGCAACAGTTTTCCCGTGGGGCCAACATCTGCTCTTCCTGTAATAACAAAGGGAAATGCATGTGTGAGGGGGATACCTTATAGACCAATTACCAGTGACGTGAGGTCGATGGCTGCTGAGGCACCGACTCCTCAGGAGTCAGAATTACAATTAGAAGAACTGGATATTTCCCAGTTCATCCAATAGCAGCTAAAAGCGGATAAAATCCACACAAGAACATATTTTTCCTATAGAAAATATTTATTTTATAGACATTATAGACATAGAACACTTTTCTTGTGTATAAATTTATATATACTGTGAACAAATTATAGTGTACACTGATACTTTTATTTTTATTTCAGACTCAGACGTGGTCCATAGAAAAAAGATACAAATACAGCATACATAATAAAAAGTCAAAAGATATAAATTAAAAAGTATAATCGCTGTATTCAGTGTTTCCTCAGGGCAGAAGTGTAGCGGCATGGGCTTCTAAAGATGTGTACAGATGTGTTCAGCACACATTTGACCCTCAGTAACTATTTCTGGTATTTTTCCAACTTCAAATTCTGATGCTTCAATCAGTTATCAAATGTTTGTGAAACTTAATTCTTTTAGGCCTAAAATTTAGTTTGACATACATTCTTTTTCACTTACTCCCATGTTATTTTAAAATGGGAGTGTTTGTATGTTTGGCCTTACTTTTTGAGTCAGTGCACCGATCCTTCACAAAAACTCTATGATCAGTTGGAAAGTCTCTTATTTTCCTTTTAGTTTGAGTTTGAGTTTCTCCCTCTCAATGGAGACAGACGTCCTTAATCTGTTTCTACAGCAACAGTGTAGCTACCAAGCAACTGTTAGCTCACGCCTGGCCCCTGCTGGTGAGGCTTGCCTCACCTAAAGCCTTTTTTTACAGAAAATTTGGATTACAGGCAAAGCCCATCACAAATGTAGGTGTCAATACAGAAATGTAACAATCCAGTCCAAATGTGTCTGGCATGGAGAAAGCATGTAACAGTGTCCCTCAGGATATATTGGGAGGAGTGGGATACATGAACAGTTATTGACCCTCATTTCATCCTTTTAAGAGCGGCAACTTTATTTCTGTTGCCAACAGTAAGTCAAATTATTGAAAGTATAGAAGAATTCCCAATTCTACTTATTCGCTTTTATGGATAACATTATTTCAGCACAGCCAAAAGGAAGAAGGGTGTCTCTTTGGGAGTATAGGAATTCCCTCTGGTGTGTGCTGAGTGTGGAAAATCAATTGATTAGAATCAGTAGCTCAAAGTTGCTGGCCATGGTTCCCAACTAAAGTTCTTTCTACTGCTTAGAATGAATCACTCCGCCAAGTGGTTGAAGTTTGAGAACTTTAGCCTTCTGCTCCCAATTGATGGACAATTGAAATGAGATTCACTGATAGAATGGCAGCGTGTCTCCAGTATTGCATTTGTAATGCTGTTCAGTTTGCTGTAACCTAAGCTACGGCCTTGAGCCAGCGCTGGGGTCTGAGCAAGCAGGCTAGAGCCTGGCAATAAGATGAGATAAAGCTTTATTGTCAGTGTACAATCAAACGTGGTGCAACAGAACAACGAAATTGCAAAAGTAAGTATTCTTCCTGAGTGCCCATTGACTATATATGAGAACTCAACTGAGTGTGGCATCTCTAATAAAAAATTGCAAAAATTTGATTTATTGATTTATTTCAAGCATTGAAGTCAAAGCAATAAAGAATTTACACATATTTATCAAACTCATTACAGAAATGATGAAATGCATAGATTAAAAAGACAGAAAATAAAACAAAACAAAAACGTAACTTAAATCCCATTTGCTTAATTAAATATAGAAGTAATTTACTAAAGATAAGTAGAGTTTGATTTATTGCTTGAAAAGGAGTTGGAAGAAGTAAGCTTATAAAATCCCACCCCTACTGAGTTCATTCATTTGATAGTTTTATAGTGTTTTAAATCCGGTTCTGATCAGATAAATTCTCTTCAAGTAACAAAATCCAATGCCTAGAAATGATTGATGATCTTCAGAAAACATTCATTCATGATTTCAGTAAACAGTAACAATACTGATATGTAATAATCATTGATTATCATTAGAACACATGATAACATTAAACTAGAAATTATTGCTACACATTGCAGATCAAGTAAAGAAAATCAATAGCTTATTGATTGTAATTCAAACCTTTCAGTAATCATTATTGCACATTACAATGTAACACTCATGGTTGTAATTAAGAGCTTTGATTATTTCACCACAATCAAGTTCACACATGGATTTGGAATTATTCAAACACCTGTTGATTCTTAAATCCTCTTATCTTCATATCCTGAAATAAGAGTTTCTTTATACATTTTCTTGAATATTTGGACATTTGAACATTTTTTGAGCTCATTACTTAAACCGTTCCAAAGTTTAGTGCCACACACCGACACACAGAAACTTTTCTTAGTGGTTCTTATCAGTTTGATCTTGAACTTCCCACATCCCCTCAGTCTGAAGCCTCCTTCATTTTGTAAGAACTGTTTTTGGATATTGAATGGTAACGATTTCCCACTGGCTCTGTATAAAAGTTGCGCAGTGTAAAAATCCACAAGGTTATACAGTTTTAAAAGTCTAGATTGATAAAATAAATTGTTTTAATTGTTATAATTGTTGATCAAGATATCCGGCTTTATGTATAATTCTGACAGCTCGTTTTCTAAGTAAACAGAGAGGATGTAGTGAGTTCTTAGAATTATTCCCCCAAATTTCTATACAGTAGGTGAAATATGGTAATATTAAAGAACAGTACAATAAATATCTACTATTGTATTCTAATAAATGTTTAGATTTATTTATGATTGAAATACGTTTTGAGACTTTAGTTTGTATGTGTCTGATGTGTGGCTTCCAACTTAGTTTGTCATTGATTTAAAAACCTCTAAAAATTTGATTTCTGTAACACTTTCAATTAAGACATTATTTATTTAAATTGAGAGCTCTTTATTGGCGTTGTAGTTACCAAAAAACCTCACTTTGGTTTTATCTAGGTTCAAAGATAATTTGTTATAATAAGTAAATTCAGTCAGTTTTTTTACGATGTTTGAGCCCGAAAACTCCAGGAAGCAGTGATTGCTCCGAGTTGGTCTGAGTCAACATTTCTATGGCAACCACTTTCGCCAATCAAGAGCGAAATTGTCGAAAGGCCACACTTGAAACCGGGACCAGGAGATTCAGTCAAACATTTCGAACGTTCGATGCAAGACCATGTGCTTTTTTGGAGGCTTCTGATTGGTCAGTTTATAACTTGAATAACCTCAAATGTCATGCAAAAAATTGCAGTAAGCAATACCTGGAGGGGTCATTTGAAAGAACAGCCCACGTGACCTGAATCCAAGGGGTGTTCTGATATTGGATTTCTCTGCCGATCAGTCCTGCTCAAACACAATTACTGTTTGAGCAGAAGGATACATTTTTTTAAGTCATGTCATCTGACCTTAAACCATCTGTCTTTAAGGATGAAGAGCTGTAAACCGACCACCACTTGGGGGCGAGTTAAATTCACTGGTGGACAACCAGTCCAACAAACTTGTCAAATAGACTTGGGAGTATCGTATTGTGAATGTCTGGCTAAGCCAACCCATACAATGGTACTTAACTCTATTAGTGTTAACACAATAGGCCAACCCCAACCCATATCTAGGAGAACAGTTTAAAATAAAAAATAAAAACAGTATAAATTACACACATGGTAGCATTGTTTGTATTGGAGAGAAAAAACTGCAGATTAATACCAACCTTCTTTGATGGAGTCCAGTACCCGCATGGCATAGATGTCTATAGACGGTTTTTCGGCAGCCTCTTCCACCAGAACTTTGTACGCTATACAGCGACAAGAGCAGCTGTCAGTCTCAAAATGTGCATAGGGAAGATGCACACTCAGTTATAAATGTAGCGCAGCTCTTACCATACTCGATCTTGCTGCTCTCTGTGCTCTCACAGATTTTTGATGTTCGCTCATCGTTGCTTATTCGACCGTTCTTCTGCATGCTGCAGTTCTCTAAAAACAAGCAAACGTTGTGAGCACACTGTCTGAAACACAAGCAAAAGTCGATGTAAATTTCACTGCTATTGAAAACAGCTGACTAGCCTGCAAGAATGTCTTATACAACCATAAAGAGCACAACCCCCTGCTTTTATGTTCCAGTCCCAAGTCCAGCTAAACACAAGAACCAGCAATATACAAAATATCCAAAAGCAATTACTGCCTTAAATGACTCTTGTATTTTTTTAAATTATTATTACCAGTGGCGGACTGTGCATTATACACCTGGGCCTTCAGTAGTGCTCCGACTGAATCATTCAACTCCTTATGAACAACTTTAGGATGCAGAAATGAGCTTTGCATGGACTCTTGGCAGAAAGACTGCGATACATTTTTTAGTCGTGTCATTTGACCTCAAACCATCTGTCTTTAAGGAGGAAGAAAAACTGTAAACCGACCACCACTTGCGTGTTTAATTTTTTTGGTGGACAACCAGTCCAACAAACTTCTACGATGCAGAAAGGAGCTTTTGAAATGCATAATTGAAAGTTCCTGTCACCACAATAAAAGCATCTAAATAAACTGAATAAACCAAGACAGCAAACAAATCTCCTTATGCAACTACAGCCAGGGAAACATTTTATTTTTCCTAAGAGGGGCCTGGCAAAAAATAATTGAGAAGCACTGCATTAGGGAGACCTTCAGACTGGAGAGTGAAGGCCTCTTTAGCTCTGACCCTGCCTGGCAACAAAGGACAGCTGAAATGCGATTGGTTAAATGCTCCAATATGAAAATACATCCGTCTGGAAGCAGCATAACACTCATAAACACAATAAAATGGAACAGACAGACCATTTGAGATAATTTCATGAGTATGCCTGGACAAAATATAATTAACACATGATTCAGATATTTTTTTAGGCCTTCAGACAAGACCTTGAAGGCCCTGATGGCCCACCACTACTAGTTATTTATTATCCCTTTTAATCAAGAAAATTGGTTCATGAACATGTTCAAAGACATATATTTTTTTCTTTTGAACAGACAATAAAGTTATCTATATTTAGAAAGCTGACTTTTGTCGGAAGTGGCTTCATATGTAGGACAAAAGCCAAATCAATCATCCAAATTACAGAGCTTAAGTTCAGTCATGGCCCATGTTAAAAAAAACAAAAACATAATAATACCATTGTATATGTACCAGTGTGTTTTGGCACTTGTCTTGTAAAGCAAGGACTTTTTTCTACACCTATACTTCTTTATTAATAAAGTTTGATTTGATTTGATTCTTGCCTGGAGTCATCAGTGGACGTCCTGCGACACACAGTAACTTGGTTACCTTCTGCACATAAGCACTCGTCATCCTTGCAGAGCTGCATCAGCTGTCCTCCCTCCCTCTCTGGATGGTAAAACTTAACACAAGGTGTTTCTGTAAATAGAAAATGGATATTCCTAAAATTGACTTATCTTCACCTCATCTTTACCCTGAGGAGAATAGAGGCAGCCTGTACTTACGCTCATAATATTCATAGACAGACACTGCTGCTGGCTGAAGAATGCCCACCTCCATGGTCTGCTGGACCCTGAAACTGATCTCCTCTGGTCGGGTGTTAGAAACCTGCAGGTAAATGTCATTCACATGTCACTAATTTGCTGTCATTTGGGAATACTCATATCAGCCAGACTGTTAGCTGAATGGTCATGTGAGCGGGTGTGTTCTTTTTGAGTGTCAAATCTTCTGCTTGTGATCTTGTTTAATAACTCAGTTGTCAGATATAAACGTTACACAAAGATCAGATGATCCAGAACATGCAGACATTAATAGGAAGCAGCTTGGAGTCAAACCTTATCCAGGTAGATGATGAGTGAGCCTCGTTCCGACAGAGCTGTGTTCATTTCAAACTTGCTAATGATGCGGGCTCGCCCTCCAGACAGCTGCAGACACAAGAACAAATCAAGATTGGTTTTGGCCACTCACTGAGTGTAATCTTGAAGTGATTTACAGTCTTACAGCTTTTAGGTCACCCAAGTTGGGAGTGAATCCTGTCTGCAAACCGATGTCTATGATGGACATGGTGGCGTTACGACTGCTGTTCTTGTATCTGCAAAGGAAAGCACTATGAAGAAACTGAATAGAATTGGAGTAGACCAAAAAGAATGGGACTATTATACTTACAAAACGTTTATCTGAAGCTTGTAGACCTTTTGATTTTCAATATTTTCATCTGCAAGAAGAAACTTCTTATTATATGACTCAAGAAGGGAAATGGTACAACTCTAGAAACAAAGCTACCTGGAAGCAGCCGCACTGACAGATTAAACTTCTGGCAGTCACTTTCCTTTTCTTCAGGCAGAGCATAGTACAAGGACACCATCTGGCCAACAGCACAAGCAGGATAAATGTGCATAGTAACCAAAGCAAATAGAAGTCATAGAAATTGTCTGCACTTAGTAGGAGGCAAAAGGAGAACCCCCAGATAATTTTTTGGAGGTTCTGCTTAAATTTCTTTACAGGATGTCAGAATGGCCGCACAGTCTGCTGTTTGGATGTGCCTCCCACCTCCATAGATAATTTGCTTGACAATGTTCCAAAGGTTCTCAATAGGGTTGAGGTCAGGGGAGGATGGGGGGCCACACCGTCAGTTTATCTCCTTTTATGCCCATAGCAGCCAGCCAATGATGCAGTTATTGCTTCCAGTATGAGATGTTGCAATGTCTAGCATGAAGATTTGATTTTGATTGGAAATGGTTTATTTCAAGCAATCAAATAAGAATAATGTACAAAACATTACAATCATATTATATATACATTCGTTATACATTCGTACAAAGACATATCAAACTTAGAATAATTAGACATTAAATTAAAGATTGCTTGAAAGGGAGTGGAAGGAAGCAAATGTATATAATCCCATCCCTGTTCTACTGTAATCATTTTTATTACATGATTTATCATTATCCGGTTCATAACTTTAACCAGACAGAATTAAGAATCCTTAAGTATCAATAAATCACATGACAAAGATGAATTACTGAATTATGTTAAAATAGACATATTTTAGAAATTAACATAGAAAATGCAGATTAGCTATCCAGGTTATCTCTTAGCTCGTTTTGAGCTTGGAGTCTTCCGAACTCTTCCACTCGCTCTATGAGAGGAGTTAGCTTAGCCTGGATGTCGTTAACTCGCTCAGTGTCGTCAAGTAATTTAAGGTCATTGTAGTCACCTGTTGCTTGGTTTTTCTTCAGGGCCATGGTCAGCTCTTTTATTTTTTGGAGAAACTTTTAAGTAACTTGAAAATCGTCGTGCGTCCGTGTTGTAACTCGGAACGGGAAACCTTCCATGAAGATTTTGTCACGAAAGCACGGTTCCCCTTTTTGTACCATGGAAGAAAGTAGGCACTCAGAAATTTCACTTAGAGGTCACTTTCACATGGCTCTGGTCCCCCAACACCTGACGCACTGACCTGTTTGGCCAGCATGACATGTGATTCATAGTCTCTCATATTATAAGGTAGGCAGTAGTGTTAAGGGTCTTGCCCATCACTGGGTGATGTTATCTGCTCACCATTGATACCATTCCCATTACTTGCCACTGGTTGTTCATTCCCACCCAGGAATCGATCCTTGGTTTCCTGCGTGTCAGTCCTTCACCATACCAACCGAGCTACCCAGCCAGAATGAGAGGGAAAAGATCCTGTGGGACTTCCAGATCCAGACTGATAGGATGGTAATGGAGAACCAACCAGACATTGTAGTGGTGGACAAAGAACAGAGGAAAGCCGTTGTGGTGGATGTGGCAGTGCCAAGCGATGGGAACATCAGGAAGAAGGAACATGAGAAACTGGAGAAATACCAGGGACTCAGAGAAGAACTGGAGAAAGCCTGGAAAGTGAAGGTGACAGTGGTGCCTGTGGTAATTGGAGCACTCGGGGCAGTAACCCCCAAGCTGGAGGAGTGGCTACAACAGATACCTGGAAAGATCTCAGACCACTGAGTCCAGAATAGCGCAGTGCTAGGAACAGCTAAGATACTGCGCAGGACCCTCAAGCTCCCAGGCCTCTGGTAGAGGACCCGAGCTTGGAGGAGAAACCACCCACGGAGGGTGAGAGGGGCGAGTTTTTTTTTATGCCTGTAAAACTTACAAAACAAATAAAATTTTGCATTCACGACAAAGAAAAGTTCTAGTCAAAACAAAGATGAATTGTATTTACAATAGAAATGTTAAACGTAAATCTAAATGTTACGTTCATATTTTTTAGAATTTGGAGTAAAACAGAATCACTATACATTTTACATTCTTCCTCGGTCCAAGATGTATCTGCTATGTTTATAAAAAAATACTGATATGAGATAATGCAGTCAGTATTTGGTAAAAATATTGAGTTCACATGTTTATAAATAAAGAGCCAGTGCTTTTTAGGCCACAAACCTAACTGCACATCACTGGCCTGTGGTGAGGGTATTTAATATCCAGACTTTACCCTGGTTCCTTTGCCATTTCCAGGTTGCCACAATTGCAAATGCGGTAAACTGGGTTTTTGTTATAGAGAAATCATTTTGGATTTTTGAAGTGGGGATGCATAAGCTCAGAGGCAATTATCCTCACATCCTTGCAAATTTGTATAAACAAATACAGTTCCTAAAATGTATATGGCCTATGAAAATAATATAACTTAAAACTTGGACTAAATGTGAGACTTTTTGGTCTTGATTTTGGACTCATCTTGGGACTTGTTTGCTTAGACTTGGGACTTAACATGGGATTTATAGACAAAGACTAGAGACTTACTTGTGACTTGCAAAGCAATGACTAGATTCCACCTCTGGAAGCCAGTCTTGCCTTTACAACTAATTGCACGCATCATTGTTATGTAAGTCATCAAGGCTAAACCACAAATTTAAAACTCTTCAAAAACAGATGCAGTCCTTACTTTGACAACAGCTTCTCCTGATCCAGTAGCCTTAAATGTTACATTTTTGTTTATGTCATTGATCTGCAGGGACAGATTCAGTCATAAATAAACAAACAAAAAGATGAACAAACATGGAGCTTATGTGTATCAGCAGCAGGATCTCACTCTAGAGGTTCCTGCAGCATAGCTGTTGTTATGGCTGAAGATATATTTTTCAGGCTTTGATCTGCCTGGCAACAAGACATCCACTTTCAGTTCATACTCTGGTTCTTGAGATTTGGTCCAGTACTCTGCAACAGCCTGGTACACAATTATTGTAGCCTAAAAGAGAAAGGGGAAAAACAGATTTGGGGGCCCAGAAGGATTTTGAATGTATGTTCCTGAAAGTACAAAGAAGCCAATACTGTTTCCTAACCTGCGTGGATCCATAACCCCCACCAACAAACTGCTGCTGGTTGAACCATCTCACAACAGGTCTGGCATCGTCATAAGACTTGAGATGAATACAAAAAGAGCTTATTCTAATATACACCTCATTTTTCTGAAATTGTATAACCCCCTATTGTAGCAGTAGCAAACATCATTTCCTCTTTAGTTAAAAAGTTAAGTTAAAAAGCAGCATAGGCATGTTTTTTTAACCTAAATATGTAACCCAGCACAAGCAAGATTCTTTATGTAAATAAGGAATTAACTCACCTTGTTCCTGACCAAAGCCAGAAGAGCATAAGCTGTGGCCTCAAGGGTAAAGAGGTCCTTCCCAGGAACAGGCCAGTGGGACAACTCTGGCAGACAAGAGCAAAACCGTCAGGACACATCCCAATCAGGGACATGTTATAGGTTATAAATCCAAAAATTAGCAGCATTGAGTGATACTTGTTGGATGATTTCTGTTTCACCACCTGGAGAATAGAACTTGTAGAGAACCTCGCGGTTTAGTTTTCCCTCATTTGCCAGGGCATATGATGTCATGGCAACAGCGTAAGGATTCTGAAGTCTGGGCAGTCGTTTATCCAGGTAGGCAACTGCCTTGTTAATGCTGCCTGGCAGGGCCTACACAGAAACAAATGATTAATTCAATAAAATTCAATAATTCAATGGAATTCAATAGAGCGGAGACAAGATTTGGGAGGACTGCCCTTTTAGAGTACCATTTCATTACTAGTACTAGTAGTAATGTCTGTGTATAATCTGGGATACCAGATACATACCAGGGAGTTTCCCACAAGTCCTTCAGGAAATACTATGGAAAATGTAAATAATGGTGGGACATCATGGATAGATTAGAACTTTATTAATCAACCAATATTACAATTGGTTTCAGTAATACCAGCTCAGGTTGACCTTCTTACAACCATTTGATGGGCAGACAATATGAGGAACTGAAATTACAAGTCCTTCAACGAAACTGCATCTGATTGCTGAAAGTTTGCTGTTTTTGACCATTCAACTAGTGATGCAATGTTCCCTATCGAGTAATGGAGGGGGGTTTCTGCGAAGCACTTATCAAGGCCTGCTTCATTTAGGGGAGGAACAGAAAAGGATGATGTCTGTAGCTCTTCCACATAACTGATTCATGGAGTGGTTTAGATTTTGAGCCATGAGTTTTGACAGCGTTATGAATCCCTCAGGCTTTTTTCATATTTGTTTTAAAATTGTGATTAGTGAGAGTCTGGAGACAGTTTGTATAGAATTTGGAGATTTAGGAAATACTTTTTTTTTTTTTTTTACTTTTTGCAATCCTCTAGGTTTTTTTTTTTTTTTTTTTTAAAAACTCCTCACAACACACTATGGGCATTGAAATATAAGGATCATGTGGTTTAGTTTGGTTTTGTTGTTCTTGGTCATGTTTTTGGTTTCCTTCTTGTCAGTCACACCAGTTTCAGGTTCGTGATCCACAGCTGTCTTCAGTTCAGTTAATTGCCCTCAGCCTATTTTAGTCTCTGGTTTTCTGTTCATTTTTTAGGTCATCTACTCTGTTCTGCTTTGCCACTTTTTGTTGCTCCCATGGTTTTGTCATGTTTCAGTTTGTTTATTAAATATTTTATTTTTCATGCCTGATCTCCTGCATTTAGGGTCCTCCACCACCAGTGTCTGACCCAAAACCCAGTATTTTTCTGATTTCTGACTCTAGCCAAGGACAGATGTCTTTCCCTCTAGCTCTTACTATGGCAAGGCAGGTTTATTTGTATAGCCCAATTCATACACAAAGTAATTCAAAGTGCTTCAGAAAACAGGAAACTGCATTGAAATCCCAATACATAGTGCAGAGATTAAAAACATACATAATCATTATAAAATTTACTTTAAAAGAAAGGAAAGAGAAAAGAAAATGAAAAGAGGTGTGGATAAGGACCCTTCAGTCATTTACACGGCTAAACAGGAATGTTTTGAGTCTAGATATGAACCTTAATAGGGTAGAGGCCTGTCTCACAGCCTTAGGGAGACTGTTTCAGCTTTTATCTGCATAATATTGAAATGCTGATTCCCCTTGTTTAGTCCTGACTCTGGGCCCCCTCAGGAGGCCGGTCCCTGAGCTCCCCAGAGTCCAAGATGGTTCGTATGGCGCTAACATGTCAGAGATGGTCTTTAGTGCAAGACCATGGAGAGACTTGTAAATAAGCAGAGCTGCTTTAAAGTATACTCTTTGAGCTACAGGGAGCCAGTGCAGAGACCTGAGCACAGGACTGTTGTGATGGTATTTCCTGGTTCTAGTCCGGCCTCAAGCAGCAGCATTCTGGATGTACTGAAGCTGTTTTACAGCTCGTTTGGGGAGGCCAGTGAGCAGCCAGTTAGTTATCTAACCTACCGGAGACATGTACATGAATAAGTATCTCCATTTCTGGCTTTGACACTATGTTTTTGATTTTGGCTATGTTTTTTAGATGGTAAAATGCTGCTGATGTTACTGACTTGTTCAGGTCAGAGTCCATGATTACCCCTAGATTTCTGACTTGATTTGAAGCTTTTAGAGACAGAGGGTGAAGTTAACTGCTGACACTTTCTCTTTGTTTCTGTGGACCAACGACAATGACTTTAGTATTGTCTCAGTTTAGCTGGAGAAAGTTGCTTTGCATCCTAGCACTGATCTGTTGGATGCAACAACTGAGTGAATCAACTGGCCCATATCCACCTCCTGTCAGCGACACATAGACACATAGATCTGAGTATTGTCTGCATAGTTGTGATAAGATTGGTTATTACTGTGAATTCACTGACCTAGTGGCAGCATGTAGATGTTAAACAAAAGGGGTCCCAGGATTGTTCCCTGGGGCACACCACAGTCCAAGGCCATGCAGTCAGAGACACAACTCCCAATTTCAACAAAATATTTCCTGTCTTCTAGGACTTGAACCAACTATTCATTTAAAAGAACAGAGACACTTATTTGAAGACCACGATGTACACAGTCTTGACAGAGAATATAGATCAGGGGTGTCCAAAGTTTTTTTGGTGAGGGCCAAATACAGAAAAATGAGCAAAGCTCCGGGCCGCACACAAGAGGTGACATATTGACACATGATTACTGTGTATTTCTAACTCACCCACAATGTGAAGAACATTGCTCTCAGTGGGAGCAGTGATGCTGATCTGTGCCACATTAAACAAGCACTTGTCAAAATGAAACATTCACTCAGACAATGAAACCTCACTCCAACCAGGCAGTTCAGAACGGATTTATTGAGCAGCTGAAGCCAGCAGATATTTACATAAGTAGCCGTTAGTGTGGTTGACTGGCAGAGGGCACGATTTTGTAGTTTATAAAGAGTCGCCGGTTTTTCAGAAAAGTAGACCAAATAAAAATGGCTTATGGGTGACCAACGAGGACAATTTTCACATTAAATGCACACAATTTAAAAAGCTTCATTCTACAATTTAAAAAGCTTCATTCTACAATTACACTCTGTAACAAAATATGCAGCCATGAACAAAATAAAATTCCAAAAATAAAAACAAGTTCTTTTTTGCACAAAGGGAATACTTTTTCAAAGTTCAAAATGGTTTTTCCCACCGTGTTTGACTTAACTGTATTTTGCCACAGAAACACTGTTTTAGTCTTAACCAGAAAAGAAACTTAAAGTGCCTGAAATTAAAAAAAATCTTTAAGACCTTATTTAATTTAATTTAATTTAAATGTATTTACTCCATCTAGTGTTTAACCTGAGAAGTGCAACAGTTGAGCTCAAGCGCCATGTGCAGGCCATATTCAATTGTATTTTCAAAATTTGCTGCGGGCCGTAGTTTGGACACCCCTGATATAGATGGTTTGAAAGAAGGACCAGAGAAGCAGTAAATGTACATGATAATAACCCTTCCCTTTACAGAGGGGGCCTCAGACACAACCTCTTTATACCATGCTGCTCTTTCATTAGTTCCAAAGAAGACCACAAATCCAGAGCAACCACATCCAATGACACTGTGATGGAGAGGAGTAACCTCTGGTTTCTCTTCTTTGCCATT
Organism: Oryzias sinensis; assembly: GCA_037389245.1. NCBI lineage: Eukaryota > Metazoa > Chordata > Actinopteri > Beloniformes > Adrianichthyidae > Oryzias > Oryzias sinensis. Next base: position 15,594,946 of record CM074501.1, on the reverse strand, counting down.
TAGTTGAAGAAATGTAGGTACCCTACGTGGAGGATACATATGTGTACTGAATCCTGCACCACTCAGACAGATGAAGCCACTTGAATGAGTGGTGAAATGTTTTAAAGGAATAAGAATTGTAAGTCCAGTTGCTATAACTCGACTTCAAGGCTATGCCACTTGAATAAATAAAAACTTTCATCTACAGCCTACTATAATTAATCAGGGTAGATGATCCATCATTTGCTATTATGCAAACACTTATAAGAAAAACCAACTGCAATTTGCTAAGAAAGAATGTAAAAAATATATATACATATTTTCATTTAATATCAGAAACTCACGAGGATGTCAGCAGAGCAAATCAAGCGTGACTCCTGCATGGCAATAAGGCAGAAAGCTGTCATGGAGGCATCAGAGTCCGAGCCAGAAACATCACCCTAGAGTGCACACAAATAAAGGCAGCGTCTTAACTTATTCTAAGTTGGAAATTGCACATGAAACATTCAAGATCAGCGGTTTCACTTACAATCATCTCTCCATGGTAAATTTGTCCAGTTTCTTTGAACATGCCATCGGGCAGCTGAGCTTTGAGGATCAGGAACTTCACAGCGTCACAAATGTGCTCCTTTCTGATGGCCACCAGGTTGTAAGCCATGGAAAACACTTTGACAACATACGCTGTTAACCTTGTGGAATAAAGAAGAGAATGCAGTGGCTGAGTGTGCCAAACACAAAATCTAACTACCTTATTCTAAAACTTTATTAATTAAGCCTGAAGGCTTGGGGCTTGCTAGAATGAACATTTAACAAATTTAACTTTACAGTTATTGCAGATAAGCAAATTGTTTGAATGGGTCGCTGTGATAAAGAGGAAGAGCAAGCAACCTCTGACTGGAGGAATCAAAGGTTTGGTTTGTAAAATAAATTGTTTTTATTTTGATCATTTTTTAATGTGGTTTTAAATGTTAACTCGAGCTGTGGTTTACAGATGACCTTTTTAACTTTCCAGCAACAGTGCTTCTGTGTTTTATTGCCTGCTTCTTACCCCAAACTAGGATGAGGGGGTTTTACAACACACTTAACAGATAAAAAAGAACGCTGTTTGAACTAAAAACATGACCAAAAAGTTCATTATACCCCACCCCTCGTGAACTTTTCAACTTTGTTTCTCTGCTTGTAAGTTGTATTTCCACTTGGATTCTCAATCAAAGGAGCACGGAGAGCAGCATTCCTTTGAGAGAAAAAGGGTGATGGGAGTCCTCTGGCATACTTATTTTTCTCCCTTGTGCACAAGAAACTTTGCTTATTGGTGTGGTCTCTTATTGTGTTATTCTTTGTCTAGATACATTTATCTGACATTCTTTGGTCCTTTGAGGTTGGAATACAACATATCTACGTCCCTGGGAGTGGACCATAGATATTGAAGACTGTGCACAACCCGTGAGAATAGAGATCCAGAAGAAAGCCCTTTGTAGTGAATTCTACGCTGGCCAATCAACTGGTCTGATCACTGGTTCTGGACTGATGTGATCCATGAACCAGTTGGAACACAACAAGGCAAGTAAAAGCGTTCATGTAGGGGTTTGAGTCCTGTATTAAAAGGGTCCCTACATGTGAAAAAAGTCAAATAAATAAAAACTTTTTTTTGGTGTGAATGAGAGTGCATGTGAGAATGGAGTGAACTTGTTTGAAGCAGCAGGCAGCATGAAACCTTGCGATGTTAACGTAAGGCTACTGATCGGTTGAAGTAGAGCAATATTTCATCTCATTGGTGTGCAGAGGATGGGTATCTGCCTGGTTGCAAACTTATTTAATGATACACATCCGTTGACCCAAAGAAATCTGTGTTGTGTTGTTCTGCTAATCAATCAGTCTGGACTGGAAAATCTGTTGATTGCTGACCTTTTTTACTGTACATTTCAAACAAAAACTCGGTAACATGCAGTTCCTTGTTCACACACATGGGGTCGCTGTATCCTCCTCTCAGTTGTCTCAGCACAAACTGAGCATTTTAAACATTTTCACAGAGTAATGATCATAAGCGTAATGCAATTCTCTTCCCTGATAACAAATATCAAAATAAAATGGAACCAAAATAGTTCTCAAAAGATTGAATAACACGAGCTTCCGCTTCCGGTCTGCATGGAGTATAGCAGCGCGAGGGACCAGCTTGGAGCTTGATTAAAATATATTATACTTCCCAGAGTTACATTCATCCAGTAAGCTGGCTACTACGTGACTGGAACTTAAAAATGGTCACACGGAAAGAAAAGAAATATACGCAGACGACCATAGAGGTGGCCACGCAGTCTTCATCTGAGGAGAAAAGCAACACAGCTGACACTGGCCACCGCCCCACGAAGGAAGACTTTCCCTACATATTTGAAATAAAAATATAACCTTTATAAAGATTTTTTCAAATATTTGCAGATTCATGACCTTACTTGGGCAATTTTCCCTCTTTTTCCCAGTCAACCAGGAGAAAATGTTATGGATAAGATTTTACTCAAAGATCCATTGAAAAAGGGCTCAATTTCTACAATATATCATAATCTCTTAATGATTGTTATCTTATTGGATAGACGTCTAATCCTACTTAATTGGAAAAGCAAATTTTCCCCAACACATCTTCATTTGGTAAGAGACATAATGCAATACTAAAACTTAGAAATGAATACATTTTCACTGAGACAGCAAGAAAACCTTTTTTATGAAACATTTATTGATTATTTCAACAGTATATAGACAAGTCGACCTCTACTTAAACACTTGTTAGTAAAAGCAGCAGGTTTTTTTTCTTTTTTCTTCTGTTACTTTTTTATTGCTGTTTTTTTTTTTTGAATATTGTACTGTTTGTACTGTATTGTTTGCTGGAAAATAATAATAATAAAAAAAAATAGGGACTAGTACCCAATATAATGGATACATTTAATTATGTTCCTTAAAGTAAGAAGAACACAGATTTTGTTATTTCCATCGAGGACAACTGCTCTACAAAGATCTTCTTCTGGAAAAAGAACTAATCAGTTCTTGTTCAGCAGGGTGACCGCTGCTGGAATAAATGAAAATCTGTAACGATTAGTTTTGTGTTTGACTGCTCTAATTTGTCTGCCTGAAGGTAAACGCTTAAATTCAGGGAACAGAAAGTTTATTTATTTATTATTTTCTTTGCTACCCTAAGAGTTGTTTCCTCGTATGTGACTTGCAATGTTTGATGGTCCCTACAACCGCAGATCTTGAGAGATACGTTGAGTAGCTTGTAAAATTTTGCTTTAGCTTTAACACTTAGTCCCCCAAACCACGCTGCCATGGCATATCTCGCTAGGCTTTCCAAGTACTGCATTGTAAAAGGGGATCAGTATCTTAGAACTGACACCAAACAGCCTCTGCCTTCTCAAAAAGTGCAGTATTTGGGCAAGTTTTCCACAAAGATAGTCTGAACAGGTAATTTCAGTTGCAGACACCCAAACATTGCATAGGTTTTACAACTTCAATCTGCCTGCTTCCAATTACAAATGGTTTATGTAAGTTGTGATCCTCACACCATTTTTTTTTAATGTTTGATCTCATCAAAGTAAATTGAAGGGTTATCTGGAGCATTTACGAGACTTGTCATCAGAAAACTTTATAATTTTGTTTTGGCTATGGCTGCTTTGGCACTTGTTAGTATAAAGTGTAAAGAACACGGGTGAACTCACTGCCCCTTGTGGTATCCCGGAATTAAAACATAACACTTTTGAAAGTGTGCCATTTAGCCTTGTTTGTTGTGTTCTATCAGTCAACAGTGAAGAAAACCATTTAACCATGTCTAGATTTATGTTCTGTGTCAAAGGCAGAACTAAATTCTGCAAATAACACTCAAGCATAAGTGTTAGTGTTAGATGGCTTTCCTATAGAATAAATAAAGCGAACACTCCCTCCATCCCTGAGACTGGCATTCTGGAGAGCTGTCCATGTCTCACACACAACACAACCCCGAACAGTCTCAGAGACTAGTGAATAGCAAAAAAGGCTATATATCCTTTTAAGTAACAAGCTCGTTTATACTAGCACACAAACAGCCCAAACAGCATGGACGTCACTTCAGCTCACAACACTCTCACTCAAGGTTTTACCCCAAAACTCCCCACTTCCCATGAGCCTTAGGGGCTGAAGGCGGGGCTAACCCCCAGGTCGCTACAATATTGTAGTGGCAGTCATGTGCATTTTAGGTCTGTTAGCAGCAGGGGATTGTGGGACGCAGTCCCCTGATCTGATTAGGGCTCAGCATGAGCGTTTCTGTTTGCCCACGTTTCTTTTTATATGGCAGTTTTGTTGTTCCACCTTAGTTTATTCTTCCTGTTATGTTTGTTTCTTTTTGTTACACTATGAGTGTGGAAGGGGGAGAGGTTGATGAGTCCTGTGCAATGTTCAATGTGTTGCGTGTTCTAAAGAAATGGGGCTTGTAATGTCTGAAAGAAGAGTATGATCTTAGCTTCACTTTCTACCTCCTCCTCTCTGAGACTGTTTGGAGTCGTGCGATGTCAGGGACACGGACTGTTCTCCAGCGCAGCCAGTTGATTGACAGCTCAATAGCTTGGCTCCCGTTTTCCAGCTATAAGTGACGTACCTGCTGGGTAGGGATGGGTACCGTGCCCTGGTATTGAACGAGCCCCGGGGCCACATTCTTCAAGACCGCAGTAAGATCTGACCTGCACAGTTCTGCTATCGGTACTGGAGAAGTTACTTTTTTTGTGTGTGTGTGTCCCACAAGCGTTATCTGTCATATTTAACTCACCAAGTCAGTCAATTTTCCGTTAATTAATGATGATATTAATTTCGGTATTCTCGTTGAAGATGAGAGCTCTGTCTGTCTATTTGTGGGCAAGGGGGGCGGGGCTGTTGTTCAGATGGCATGTGCGCATACACACACAAGACACAGTCAGTGGTGATCTCATAGGGGACACGTGAGCGCCCTAGACTAAGAACACCCATCTCTGCATAAAATTATGTTTGCCTACCATCCTGTCACCTTGCTACTATGATGACCGCATGTTGCGCTGTTTGTGTAGTACACGCTGGGGTGGCGGGGGGGGGGGGGTGTTGCACACAGAGCAAACAACAAACAGGTAGAGAGGCCGGGCTTAGATTCACCGCTTATGATTCCAGACCCGCAACAAACTATCACCTGCTTCCTAATACTTAATAATAATTAATGACTAATGATAGTTGTCATCCGTAAAATTAATATAATTTATTGGGTTTACTGGATTTAAAGAAAAATAAATAAATAGAAAGGAGTCTGCATCAAAGTGTCTGGAACATACTCATGTATAAAGTAAAATGTTTTGTTAAAAAAAACAATGTTGTTGCAGGAAATAAAACACTTTTTGTTCTTAATTTGTTATTTATTTATTTATTTTCCGTCCTCATAAAGTATCGATAATAGTACCGTTAAAATACCGGATCGATAAGCAGTATCAATAAGAGTAGTAGTACCGTTAAAACCTTGACGATACCCATCCCTACTGCTGGGCGTTACAATTAAATTCTACATGCTCTTACAGCATTGGAAAACGTTAAGAATATTTGTGTCTTGTTTTTCCTCCTAGAGAAACCATATTAAAACAAAAAATATATTTCTCTCTCCCATCTTTTTACATTTTCAAACATTTTTGAAAATGCTCCAGGGAGCCACTAGGGCAGTGCTAAAGAGCCGCATGCGGCTCCGGAGCCGCGGGTTGCCGACCCCCGGTTTAATTAAATCAGTGGTTCCCAAACCTTTTCTGTAGGGCCCCCCTTTCTGAAGATTAGAATAGTTTCGAGCCCCCCCATACTGACAAAAACATACAAATCCTTTGTTTCTAAACTCCACCGCGCCCCCCCTGCAATACCCCCGCGCCGCCTAGTTTGGGAACCACTGAATTAAATACAGGTCATTATTAATTAATCCCACAAAATAATTAACCGCATGACAGCACTAAGATGGATGGATGGATGGATGGATGGATGGATGGATGGATGGATGGATGGATGGATGGATGGATAATAATGATGATCTTACCAGATGCTGCTTGCATGATCAGGCCATATAGCAAAAGAGCCGTCATTTTTTAGGTAGGCTAGCTCGTTGTTATAGCCTGTAAAGGAAAATAGATGTTTGTTGGAGAATGACCTATGACTTCCCTTTGCATACAACCAAAGCTTTTGAACCCAGAACTTTCATCTTACCTGTTTTTATGTGCTGAAGGGCCTCAGCCCGTTTCTGAATACCAACGACTTGCCATTGGTCGGTTCTGTCCAAATATGTGGTTGCAATGACAGGTAGGGTCATGTGGATCATGTTCTGCTCTCCACAACCAGAGGGCTGATAAATCAGAGTACCCATAGACTTTCCACTGATGGCATTTTCCACCAGATCAGAAACTTGTTCTCGGCCTGCGTGCAAAAGGGCAAACCAAAGTGGAAATTATCACCAGCAACCATGCAGAGCTCAGGTTGAGGATGAAAACTGACCTGTCACTGAGATATGCGTGCTTGTAGGGGAGTTTGGAATCACAGTACTTTTAGGAATGTTGCTGTTCAGAATTTCCACTTGTTCACCGTCTAAAAAAACCCACAGTTGTGCAATAATAGAATACAGAAGTCCACAGAGACACTTATTGCAATGTTAAAAAACAACTTCAATTCCTGCAAAACCCATGCATAGGACTCACTTTCCCCGTTGTGAGCTGGATCCAAGGTCACAGTCTCTGCAGCTTTAACCAGAACTCCTGGAGGCTGAGGAAGAAAATATTGGACGATAAGCTTATTTTTGGCACTGCATATTGGTGTTTGAAGTTGATTTTGTCTTTATCTGTCACTATAGTTATTTTCAGGAAATGCTTTTTTTCAAGATTTGGTCAATGCCATGCTGTAGCTTTTTACTCAAAACTACAGAGTGAATCACAGTGTCCAGGCTGAGACTTGGGCCCTGTTAAAAAATCAACAGATTGACTCACAACCACCCGCAGGACTTTCTCCACTCCATCACCCAGGAATGCGTTTTTGACAGCAGCTTTGACCTTGATTGGTATAGTCCCCTCCTTCATGGGAATAATGATGAAGGGAACAGCTCTTGTGGACATGGCGCCAACTTTCACCTCTTGCCGATATTTCCCACGTTTATATGCTGCGCTGCACACGTCCTTTTCCTCAGCTAGATCTATACGAACCTTGAAAAGGTGGAGAAAATTCATATTTCAACAAGTAAAGACTAATGGTAGAATGGAGGGACATTTGAGCTCTTGCGATAACATTCACAATCATTGCTTACTCTCCAGTCTGCAACAAACAGCTCAGTATTAAAAGGAAACACTAACAAATATTTAAATGTGTCATGGGCTGATCAAGCATTTTCATATATCTCATGTCTAAGTTTCAGTTGTGCTCCTGCTTTGCTGCTCTTACGGTTATGATCACTGGTCTGTAGTTGTGCAGAATGGCTTTCACTTCCAGCTGCTCTCCACGGACAGCTGAGTACGGCAGCCGGAGGTCTATGAAGAAATCCTTGCGAACAATCACCTCCAATGGCTCTCCCACACAGATGCCTTCAGTATATACCACAGGAATCAAACGTTTACAGAAGTGGTCGTAGTGCGGGGGTCATATAATGCAAAAAGGAGCTGACCATTCACTAACCATGAGTTCTTGAGAGGCTGATGCCGGTGACCTCCCAGGTTGTGATGGAATCAGGCAGAGCCTCGTTTTTTACAAATGAAGTGGGCTCACTTGAGCACAAAAAAGGGGGGGGGGGCACTTTTAGAGACAGCTGGCAAAAGGCGGTTACAGGTAAACGGAGGAGTGTCCCTCCTGCAGGGTAGCCTTTACTGTGGACTCACCATTTGGATTTATTTTGGGGGCATTCTGGCAAAATAATTTCGGTCCACAGCCAGCTTTCTGGGAATTTGCTGCGAGTAACAATTTGATCGTTGTCTATGTAGCTGTCATCTCTCTCACCTGTGAGAATAAATGGCGCAGACTTGGATAGTGTTTTTCTACCTTCCTCAAAAGCCCAAAGCGCTTTACAGTCACAATCACATTCACCCATTTATACAGACATTCAGACAGGAGGCAGGACTCAAATCTGCATTCTTCCAATCAGGGGTTGACTGCCCTACCACTGCCTCACAGCCGCCCCGTAATACAGAAAGAAACTTTAAGGTGTTTGTTTCCATGTGAACAGTCAGTGTTGTTGATGCAGAATCTTACTGCGGGCCAGCGTCAAGCTCTCCTCTCTCTTTTCCAGCTGTTGTTTTTCCATTTCTTTGCAGCAGGTGACAAAAGCATTGACACAAGCCTGACCATCCAGAATGTACTCAGAGCGACGCTCACATGTGTACGAAACTGGGGAGTTCTTCATGCCGTCCAAACAACATTCCCGCTGTAGATCTTCCTTATACTGACTCACTAACCGCAATGAGAAGTTTAGATGGGAACATTTAGGAGACAAATATTGTGCATAAAGTAGAGGAACTGTGTTTCGTCTTTAAAGAATTGAAATGACAATGCATGCATTGATATTTGCTTTGCTTCTCACATAATGTGGTTCTGACATCCATAATGGTCGAGGCCCGTCTTCTCCTGGATGGTGCTACGCATTTTGCTTCTGAAACAAGAACAGAATAGAAACGGATGGGCAAAAAAGAAGCTTGAAAACTCCTCAGGTGTAAGCACACGATCAAAGAAGGGAAACAGTAAAGATACTTTCAAGGCTCTTTTATACGGAAATAGTGGTCTAAATATGTTCAAATAACCCCCTCCCCCAATTCTGCTTTCTTTTGGGTTCTATGGTTTCATGCTCAGACCCTCCATTCCAGGTTTGTGTTTATACAATGTACTGCTGTCCACATGTCGACATGCTTCATTTGATTATAACCACAGGCCTTAGTAAGTTATCGATGACACAGCTAAATCCTGAATGTGTTTTGCTGTCTTCATGCTAGTGGACATGGAATCTGCTCCAGTGTCTCCATTAGGTTCCTACGGGGGTAATGGGGTCAGTTAAGTTGAGATGCACCCCTGTGCTCCCGATCTGTATTCTGCTTTTTTGCTTTGAGTATTAATGGGTTTCTATCTGTCTTTCTGTTGATGTAGTCTGCTAAACCCTTTGATGTGCAACATGGGTCAAAAGTGACCCGGGTGAGTTTTTACTTTTGATATCTTTGCAATGAATTAATATTATCATTCAGCTGTCAAGGTATTCCTCAGTTAACTTGTTTTAGAGCATCGTGCATGATTAGCTTAGTTTTTCATTTCTTACTTTTTTGAATAAAAACTGTTTTTGTATCACTACCCCTCTAATGCCCAACATTCTCTTTCATTCTCTTCCATTTCCTAATAACTGCTCCCACAGTAGATTTTTTTTTTCTCACCAAGCTGCTTATCTGTTGCAGATTCAGTCTTCCCAGTCTGGTGCAGGTCAACAATTTTGTTCTGGTGTTCTTAGACAGCCCTTTGGTCTTGGCATTTGGCGTGTGACTGTTTGAGGTTCTGGACAGGTGTCTTTTATTTAAATAAAGAGTTCAAACAGGTGCCATTAATACAGGTTACTAGTGGAAGACAGACGATCCTCTTACAGAAGAAGTTACAGGTCTGTGAGATCCAGAAATTGTGCTTGCTTGTAGGTGATCAAATACTTTTTTTTCAGCATAATTTACAAATAAATTATTTAAAAATCTATTAATGTTATTTTCTTGATTTTCTTCTCATTCTGTCTCTCATAATTGAGGTAGACCTATGATAAAAATGATAGGTCTCTCATCTTTTTAAGGAGGATTAATGTACAATCGATGGCTGACTAAGTACTTTTTTGCCCCACTGTTTGCATTTAAAAAAGCCTACTGCCTCTTATCTGTAACGACTATACATTCACAAGAGAAAGCAACACAACAGTTCAAACTTACTGCTGTCCTCGTGTATGTTGAATATTTACATTAACAGTCTTGGTTTGTTTAAATCCAGCACAGGAAAAATGTGCTTACCTTGTCTGTAAATTGTTCCTGATGCAGTACTGGACTCAAATAACAGCCCAGCATCAAAGAACACACTCAAGCCATCCTTCCCTCCACCAGGAGTGCAGCCAGTGTCATACTTCTCCACCTCATCCCAAATCTGATATGCAAAAAATAGACATCTAAAGGTTATAGATATCCTTGGAAGTCAGGCAGAAAACCTGGTGATTGAGTTTTATTATTCTTGATTAATCATCAAACAATCAAGAGCTTTTGTGTCTACTTTTTGCTGTGTGAGTCGGTGCTTGCTGTTTAGGACATAAACGCCTTTGTCTACGGCCACCAGTCCCACTTTGGCACCTGGATCTCCAGAGACCTTTAGGTCAAAACTAGTGCGGGGCTCGTTGACAATGCCACGTTTCACCGGCTCCAATTTCAGCTGCAATTCATGTCACATAGACGTGCATTAAGATACAAAGCACACATGAGCCGCAGCACTTTCCATGCTTACCCTGAACAGAGGGATAAACAGCTGCTGGAACATGACTCACCGAGCCCATGCATGAATCTTCAACATCCACCCAAACTGAATCTGATACCACTTCATCATCGCTGGGATGGTAGAAGGCAATGATCCGAAAAGATGGCATCATATTTTGGGTAATGGGAATTATGAGGGAGATCAGTTGTTGGCCTGCTGTTTGGTGACGTCCAAATTTTATCAGCTGGCCCTTGCTTGTGATCTGGGGGGAAAGAGTCACAAATCTAGCAATCAGTGACCAATCAAGCATGTTTATGACCTAGAATAAAAAGCCAACAGCTCTCACCAGATAAGTGATGTGTCTGCCTTCACTTGGCTCCTTGTTAAGATTCAGGTTGATCTTCAGATTGTCACCTAATTTGACCTCAGGCGAGTCCAGACCTGCGAGTGGGAAGAGTGCTGAAAGCCATGCGCTAGACTGGATAATGTTTTTTATCATAACACTGGATCATTGGATCATTAATGAGGGAAATAACTTCATTACTTTTTTTTTTTTAATTTTGTAGCGACTTCAAAACCAAACAGTTGCTGAGAGGCTGACGCTGAGTCCGGGTATTGAACGATGCGCTCCAAAAAACCATAAAGCATAACCAAGTTTGTATTTTAAAGTTTTAATAATAAAAAATGAAGGTAATTAAATCCACTTATTATATTGTGATCAAAAAAGAGAAAAAAAAACAAGGAATCAAGAAAAATGCATATAAGCGTATAAAGCGGTCAACAAAAAATATGGCAACCCAGCTCACCCCACCTTCCATCAGGGAAAAACCACAGGTGAGTTATAGTCGATTAATGTCACCGCCCACAAACATGTGACCCACCAGCTGATTACCTACTCAATGGCCTATAATCAAAACATATATATATTCGTTCACCATAAGAAAGACCACACTTAACTCATGGCACCTACACATTCACTCATTTATTTATGTTACAAACTGTTGTAGTCGTTTTTTGTTCTTAAACGGTTGCTTTTGCTGTTTATTTTACTTATTTATTTTTGTTTTACATTTAATTTTACTTTGTCATAAAAAAGCATTTAAAAAAATAGGAGCTTTTTATTTCAGATCTTATCTATAATGTTTTTCTGAATGTCTTTTTTGCTGCTGAAGATAAGAGAATTTCCCCATTGTGGGACGAATAAAGTTAATCTAATCTAATCTAATCTATTCTAATCTAATAAAACTAAGTATCAATGTGATTCTATTTGAAATGTTTATAGTTGATAATTTTGATTTAACACAATTTAACTTTGTTCATTTTTGAAACATTCTCACTTTTATCACTACTAAAAAAATGCTTTCAAATAGTTTTATTGTTTAAACTGAATTAGAAGCTTTAACTAAACAGATTAGGAATTTTACTGAAAACACTATGTTCTATTAGTGTTTTGTTTAAAAACGAACGCACAAAATTGCATAAAATAAATTGAATTTATAGATTTGATGAAGGAACATTCCATTTTATAAGTAAATATTGATTTGATTCTCATTACATTTTTATTACATTTTATTTTAAACTCAGCCCTACTTACCAATATGGATGTAAGTCTTGCTGTTAGTAGAGTATTCGTTGGCATACATTGTGGCTTTGGCTTGTCTGTTAGGTGAAATGTCTGGATCTTCAGTCTTTGCCTGAGAAGAGCATTTAGGGATGGAATTTATTTCATTCAGGGAAAACAGTGGAGATCATTCAGCTAAATGTCAGCATATCTTTTTAACTAAAGCTGAATGTGCTGTAATCTGCCAGTGGAGATTGAGGCTGAACATGGTTTCATGGAAGCTACTTGCTGACATTATTTAAAAAAATAAAAAAGATAAACGGCTAAACAGTCATGAAGCGCACAAGATAAGATAGAGCTCTGCTGGAGCCTGTTGGCCCTGTCCAGGGGTGGAGGTGGGGAGATTCTGTGGGAAGGGGGTCCATTTGCGGGACGGGACCTCAGAGGTTTGGCAATTACGGGTGGCCCTGCCTGGTCAAATGGTCCCGTCGGTGCGATTGGGGGTAAGGGTATGTAAAGTCATGAGCACAGCACAACTGTAGCATAATAACAAAAATGTTGAACTGGTTTTAAATCAGGGGTTACCAACCTGGTGCCTACGGTCGACCCCAAGGACCACATAAGTTGCTCGTTGACAAGTTCTAAAAATAGCACAACTCACTACTGAGTACTGAGCTGTGTAAAGTTTACTTTTATTCTGTTGCTACTCTTTTTAAACCACACTTGCATTTATATAGATTAGAAAAAGCATACAGGGCGATAAAACCCGCTGGGTCAACCTACTTCTGTCAACCTACTTCTACTTTCATGGGCAAGGTAGCCACGGTTAAAATAAAAATGTTGCCAAAAGTTAATTATCTCTTCTCGATGATCCCCACACAGCCGCCACTAAAGTGGTTCAAAGCATTAGACTCATTCATATCAGGCTTCTTATGGAAAAATAAACATGCAAGAATTAGTCTAAAAATCTTCTAAAAGCTGTGGAGGCTTAGAATTACCTGCCGTATTTTCACGACCATATAGGGCACACTGGGTTAAAGGGCACAATTTCAGTTACGGGTGGTTTTTATGTATTCACACACAAAAGGCACACCAGGTTTTAGGGCGCGGGCACGTTAAAGCATACTGGTAAAACATGCATGGCAGCAGGAGCAAAACTGTGTTGGTTGTGTTTTATTTTTTATTTTTTCATTCATCAATCTGCATCCAAAAAATCCATCAAAGTCCTCATCTTCTGTATCTGGAATGAAGCTGCGCTACATTTATCAAACACGCCAGCTTCTCTTTCGTCATCGTCAGAGTTCGTCTCGTTGCCGTGCGGCTCCTCATGAATGTCGGTTTTTGCGAAAGCTCCAACAAGCAGCAGACACGTTAGCCCAGTGCTTCTCAAATAGTACCCCTCGGCATTGCTTAGGGGTTAGTGGTAGTTTTAGGCACAGGTAATACAACTAATTGCACATTAGTTGATTAGGCGCACATTTAACGGGGCGCGGTGGTGACAGCGGCTTGGTGCTTGGAAAAAAATCTACGCCACTATTTGTTGCCCATTATCTGTTCTATCACAGAGTTTGGAACAGCCTGAAACTGTGAACTGCCGTCCCTGCAGCTGCTGTCTATAAGAAGGACAAGGGGAGGGGTATTGAGGGATCAGGCTGCGAGGTGGAGCGCGCATGCGGAGCGCTAACTGGATTGCGCAACACCAGGATCATCACGTGCCTTTAGATGACTCAGCTCATGCTACTAATGTCATTCTTTTTTTTCTTTTTCTTTTTTCTTTTAACTTGTCCTGTCGAACAGCTGGGCAGACAGATGAGAGCTGAGGGCCTCTTGTGTTGGACATATTTTACTTTAACAAGAGGGAAGAGTTAATCTTCAGACAAACCAAAGGTAAGTTCAGCAAACTCCTTTTTGTAATTAAGTGCCAAACTTTTGCCAATTTCCCCAATCATGTTTGAAAATCTTGGTGTTGGACCGACGAAAAAGGAAAGAGGGAAGAAGAGAGAGGGATAAGAGAGGGGGGTGTGATAGTGAGGGGGGAATAAAACCATGAAGCAGCATAGAGCAACAAGTTTACTGCATGTTTATCATTACAGTAAGGTTCAAATGTAGTACAAAAGGGCCGGCCTGTCCACACACACACTCCCAAATGTTATAAAACACACACCCGTTAGCTGCAAAAAGTCCACATGTCAACATGTACACAAAACAGATAGTGTTCACACGCATACTTATGCCTTTTAAACCAACTAGTAGGAAATCTTTTCATTCATTCAATCATGCAAACTATTAGTGCAAGGTGAGCCAACACCTGCACCAGGTGAGTGTTTATGTTCTTTCTAAAATGGATGGTGGAATGTGAAGAAGGAGGAGGAGCTACCAGCCACTCCCCACACTCCAGACCCCCGCCGAGCAGCAGCGGGGTGCCTAACCTCAAACGCCACACGGCAGCAGGCAGGGGACAACCGCCTGGTGACCAACCGCCACCCAGGCCAGAATTCAACAGGGACCACCGCGAGGCCCCCAGAGCCAGAGAGCAGAGAAGCACAGGGGAAAGAGAGCGGCGCCCCAGCTCAACCAGGAGAGCAGCCCCCCCGCCTCGCCAGAAGAGCCCAACGCAGGGCTCCCACCCGAGAAGGCACCCACAGCTCCCAGACGGTGCACCCCATCACCACCCAGGAGTTCCGGCACTTCACCCCAACCCCGCCCCAGGCATGAGCCAGACCAAGGGAGACCCACCTGACCCAGGCAGCCACCCACCCGCCCACGGGTCCAGGAAAGTGAACACAGGGGCCAGTTGACCTCACCCCGGAGGGAGCACCTGGGAAAAAAGGGGCCTACTAGGTTCCCCACCTTCCTTGCATGTGTGTGCGGTATGTGTTTCTGTGAGGTGTGTGTGCATGTGTGTGTGTTTTTATGTTGGAGTGTATATTTGGAGGGGGGAGGGTGGTACTAAGGGGGTGCAGTTAAATTAAGGAAGAATTGAGGACATCTCTGATTACTCACAGTGATGTCCCTCACCCTCCCCCCACCAAGGGGCCCTAAAATGTCTACAAAAGTGTTAAATTGGCAGTAGGATGCTAGGAGGAGATCCGCTGTTTGCTGGCAGTGATGTCTGCTGACCTGCCAAGGGCCCCTACATGTCTAAGGTGCAAATAAACTGGAAAGAGGTGGGGGGGCCCACTAATACGGGCAATCCATAGGAGGGGTACCACTGCTGGGCAGCTCCCCCAAGGCGATCGCAGGCTAAACCCCACCCCTCTCACCCTAATTTGAGGTTTTATGAGGAAGGGGGTAGGTTGGGGACAGCTGGTAGACTGTCCCCCGGTGGTCAAACAGCCGGCCCCCAGCCCCCCCCAGCATATGGGCCAGGCTACCCCAACACAGGGACCCCATCCCCCAGGCTGACACCCCATGCCCACCACCCACCCCACACAGAGAGAGAGGACAGGAAGCGCCGAAAGCAAGCTCCAGCCTCCCCCCAGCGCTGGCTCCTAGAAGAGCTCTGGTCAGGCTCTCAACGTGGACTGGGAGGTAGTCACTGCCAGGGTAAATCGCTGACATGCCTCAGCGAGACTCCCGACCTGTCAACCTCCCAAGGCCCTCAGACTACTAGTGGCCTCTCAGAACGCTCCCCCACAGGACATTGTAGGGCCAAAAGCTCCCTACTCCCACCCCATCTGCAGAGCTGCCGATGACCCCCAGAGCGAGGGGGGGGGGCCCAAGGCTAAAATTACCCCGGCCCCAGATCCAGGAAGGGCCACCCCTAGATACAACGAACGACTAACGAAGCTCCCCACCGCCTCACAGGCACCGGAGGCCCCGACCCCCACCCCAAATCACGGCAGAAGGGCAAGGAGCAGCAACGACCAAGCCCCCCACCCCCTAAGTCATGGAGTCAGCCACAGGAGACTGCTGAGATCAATTTTTCAAAGTTACTTGAACTTTTGGGCTGATATTTTTCCAAGCTGATATGATCAAACAGCAGATTTCTATGTTGACTTATGTTTATATTTTTCTTGTTTTTCCAATTTATTAAAATAGTTTTTAGCAATAAAAAGAGTTATGAAAATGATAGAGCCTAATCCTCCTTCTACATCGATGGCACTCATGTCACCAAGCCCACAAAGTGACGGTGAAGCTGTGATTGAAACCTTAAGCCAGACTGATAGATCGGCACATACCTGCAGCCAGAGAGCCTGGACAGGTGTGTGCAGAACCACAGTGCGTGCATGTAGCTGTAGGGTGATTACCATCACAGTGCTCGCAATGTCTCTAGGTTAGTTGGAGACCCATCTTGAACATCTCTGTGTTCAAGATGGGTAGCAGTAAATTTCTCATGTAAGAGTTTTGAAATGATTAGCTGCAATTTGGACTTTTGTCAGTTTAAAGGTGTTTTAGACAAATTTCTGACCAAAAGCTTTTCATCTGTGCTGATGCTCAAATCTGCATCCCATTTTAAGTTGGAAGGCACATATATCAAATTACATAAAAGTTTGTATATTTTGGAGAGAGTTTTATTCATTGAGAAATTAATCAGAGTGGTAACTACATCTGGTAGCTTTAAATCAAAGTTGTCTTTATGTTTATACTTTTATTAATACTTGACGGTTGCTGATATTCCAAAAAAGTTATTTATTCCAGTATGTTTGTCTTGAAGTTCCTGGGGAGTTATGAATCTTCTATCAATACCACGCGTTTCAGTTGTTTTATGCCCCCTGCTTGCCAAGTGAATTATTTTATGTTTATATGATGTCCGGTTGTTCCAAATGTGTGTCATTTGCACGTTGAATCTGATGATTCTGATATTTTGAGAAATTCCCACCAGGCTGTTAAAGTGGCATTATATTAATAGTTTTGAAACAACTTGCTTTTTAACTGTTTGGTTAATAAATGGTAGTTTGACAGGCTGATCTCTCCACATAACGCCTGTTCCAAGTCTAACCATGAGTTGGTTTCTGATTTATTTTAACCATTTTAAGATGTATTATAATCTATTTGCAAGAAAAGTTATTTAGGAAATTAGGTCATTCTAATCCTCCACAGCTTTTTGCAGATTTTAAAGTTTTTAGACTAATTCTTGCAGGTTTATTGTTCCATAGAAAGCTTGATATGCGGATGAGTTCAATGTTTTGGAACCATTTTAATGGCGGTTGTGTGGAAAAATCATTGAGGAATAGATAATTAACTTTGGGTAAAATTTCATTTTAACTGTGGCTGCCTGCCCATAAGGGACAGAGTGCAGGTTGGTCCAGCGTGGTTAGATCGGCCCTGTATGCTTTTCAGTAAGGGGTGTGTTTTTAATAATGTCATTCTTATTAAATTATTGTAGACATTTTGATGACGGTTTTTATTTTCCATAAATGCTTTCTTTGTCTTGCTTGTGGTTTAGTTAGAGGTCAAGATTTGACATAAAGATGTTAAGGTAATGCAGTAAGTCAGCTGCACTTTTTATGACATCAAAAATAAAACAATCATCATTTAGAAGAAAAATCCTCTTTTTTTTAAATCTGTTTCGCAGATCAAAAACGTAAATATATCGGTGCTGCTGTGTTCATGTTTCAGATCAAGTTACATTTAATATTATTTATTAATTGAATAATTTTTCTCAGCATCAAATAGTTCAGTTGGTCGAAATGTTTAAATAAGGACTGACAGATTTTTTTAATTTCAGGCACTTCAAGTTTCTTTTGTGTTTTAGACTGTAACAGGGTTTTTTATTTGCCAAATAAAATAGTAAATATTTGTTGTGATTTACATTGTTTTTTGTTATTAAGTTAAACGATACAATTTCAGGTATACTTAGGCAATTTTTATAGATATTAATCTAATATATCGTCACTGCGGCGAGTGTGTGTGTGTGTGAGGGTGGGGGGCAAAAACTTCTTTCTTTTTCCTGGGGGGCTGGCAAAAAATAAGCAAGCATCTACAATCCATTCACAAACTGTGGCGTAACTCGGCCGTCGCTGCCTCCCAGTCTTTGTAAAAAAAAAAGTGTGTCATCTTCATCCATCGCTCCCGCACCGTTCGCAACCTCTCTTTAAACGTTCTGTTCACACCCATTTTTTAGCGGTTGGAGGTTCCTTCATCAAGGCTCCCAGAATTACAGCAAGCTCCGAGTTCATTCGCTTCACTAGTTTTTTTCACATTGACTGTGAGATCGGTCGCTTGAGTTGGTCCTCTAACTCGGCCCACCTCGCCTTGTTTCCATTGAATTCTCTCTGAGCTTCTGGATTCTCATTTCCTCCCCATAGCTGTTAAACTGGTCTTCATAATCGTCTCTTTGCAGGTTGCATTTTCAGGGTCGCCAAAACAATGTTGTTCTTCATCTGTACATACCTGCACTTTAGAACCTTCGGGGGGTCTTCACGTCCTCACTTTTCTTCCTTACAGTTCTCTCTCTATCCTCTCCTTCGTCCTCTTTACCGAAGTAACACAAATGGCTTATACTTATATAGCGCTTAATTTTTCAGTCTACAGTTTCTTTCTTCTAACCGCTTAGTCCCTTTCGGGTCACTGCTGCCGAGCCTCTATCCCGCCACTTGGGCGTAGGCAAGGATGCCTGACTGGTCGCTACTCTGTCGCAGGGTAGAATACCCTCAACACATCCATTCACTCTCACACTCACACCTATGGACAATTTAGAGTTGCCAATCAACCTATGTAGCATGTTTTTGGATGGTGGGAGGAAGCCGGAGATCCCGGAGAAAACCCACGCATGCACGGGGAGAACATGCAAACCCACACAGATGTTGTGTTTTTCATGCCCCCCAGCCGGGACTTGAACCGGGGGCCTTCTTGCTTAAATAGAGCGCTAACCACTGCGCCACCGTGCAGCCATTAGATTGCAATACATCTTAAAATGGTAGAAAAGCAATCCAGAATCCAACTCATGGTTAGACTTAGAACAGGGGTTATATGGAAAGATCAACCTGTCAGATCTACCATTTATTAGCCACACAGCTAGAAAATAGGAAGGTTCTCAACATAATGCAACGCTACTTAACAGCCTGGTGGAATTTAAAGTGTCAAACTCCTCCCTTTTACTGTGCAAAATGACACCCATCTGGAACAACCCAGAAATCCTTATAAACAAAAAACGTGTTACACTTCCCAGCTTGGCAAGCAGGGGGCGTAACACTACAGCTTATAGCACTTTAATAGAAGATTCATAACACCCCAGGAGCTACAAGACAAACATGAAATAATTAACTTCTTGTAAAATCAGCAACTTAAATCTATAATTACTCAAAAGTTTACAAAGACAACGACCTAAAACTACCAGAACTAGTTACTTCTTTGATTAATTTTTTAGTGAATGAAACCCTCCAAAATATACAAACTTTTATGCAACCCTGATAATAATTTTTCAATCCTGATAACAAAATGGGATGCAGACTTTAGCATCAGCACAGATGAAAGCTCCTGGTCAGAAATTTGTCTAAACACATTTAAACTGACTAAAGTCCAAATTTGCAGCTAATCCATTTCAAAACTCTTCACAGAATTTACTACACTGGACAGGGGATGTTCAAGATGGGTCTCAGAAACCCAGACATTGTGAGCACTGTGACAGTAATCTACCCTTGAGCGGGGGGCTTCTCCAAAATTTGAACTGTGGGTGAGCCTGTTGGGTCCATTGTTTACAACACTCCTTGTGGACCCCCACTTCTCTTGGGTGTCCTCCTCTTGGGCGGGGGTGGCTGGCCCCTGCCCTGCTCTATCCTGGACCAGCCGTGGATTGGGTGGGTGGCTGCCTGGAGGGTGGGGGCGAGTCTCCCTTTTTAATTAAGGTAACTTAACCTCAATGTTAATGATGTTAAAAGAATTGGGTTGAGGTGAACTAAATGTAGTTTGTCCAAAATAAGTTTTACTGAACTGATTTAAATAAATAAAATTAAACAGATCAGTGGCTGAACTGAATTGAGCTGAGTTTTTTTTAGAATAAACTGGATTAAAATCAAATAAATTTTGTTGAACAGCAGTTTTATTTCAATTAGATACACTATACTAAGCTAACCTGAAATAAGTTTAAATAAATTGCATTGAACTATAACAAAATGATCTGAAGAGGTTGTGCGGAGATTTGCAGCAGTTTTCCATTGTATTGATGCAGGTTTGGTCTTACAGAGATTTCCAGGGGTCCAGCATTTCTTTTTGTGTTGATGGTCAGCCTCGTCATGCCGTTGGCTGCAGTAGATCCCTGTACAGGTCCTGGAGTTACAACCACTGGGATCTGGTTTGCTGGGCTTCCATCAGGATATAAAACTTCAACCTGTCATCCAATAAAAGAAAGGTTAATCCATCAGGTTAAGGTTAACTTTTCTCTTTCAACATTTTTCAAAGACTCCGTGCAACAAACGTTACAGTGAAAAGCTGCAAATGTAGGTCAGCCACTACCCACATCAAAGGACATTCCAGGTTTAAATATTTTGGAGTTTCAAACGTGATGGTGTATGGAGATGTGACGATCTGGATCCCTCTTAGCTCTGCCTCCACCATCTCACTCCCTATCAAACATTTCAAAGAATTGCACAATGAAGTCCTTTTATCCCCTTTATGAAGCAGCACAATTGACATGAGGATGGATTGTCTTCATCTTACCGCTCTCTGTCAGCACGCTAACAGAAACAAAGATGGAGTTTCCCACAAGCTGATTGATATCCTGAAAGGTTTCTGTGATTTGTTCCCTCTTCAACACTACTTTTCCTTCCCCGTTTTCAATCTAAGGACCCAAAGACACATGCAGTTCTGACTTTCTGAAACTTTGCAAAAAGATCACCATGACGGAATTGGAAAGAGTTCAATCTGTTTTCACCGGCACTCGAGATAGAGAGGCAGGGAGGCTCTTCTTCTGGCCTTGTTCCATGACCCCAAACACAACATAGGCGTTCTCATTTACGTCTTGTCCAAAAAGATACCTGCACACCAAACATAAGTTACCATGGAAATAGGACTCAATGCCACAAGTTGTTGCACACAAGATTAACCCACCTGGCTTTAATTTCAATCTCCAAAGTCTCACCGTCCACGTAGAAGAAATGTGTAGAGGAGGAGTGCTTAACCTCAAAGCTGGGGAGGACTGTGAAAGATGTATTTAGTTTTGGTTTTAGTCCTTCAAGAGAAACATGCTTAAAAGAGACACCTTACCATATTCTTTGACCTCAAAATTGGTTGAGAAGCTCTCCTGTGGGTTACTCTGGAACTTTGCCACAATTTTCCAAAGTCCAGGACTATACAGACACACAGTATCAAATAGATTAAAACCTACAAGAAATGAAAACTGCCCTCGACTGGACGTATGTCTTGAAGCACACTAGCTAAAACAGAGCTCTGCAGAAGGCAGCAGTGAGAATCATCTGCTTCCATTTAACCCTTTCCTCTGCATCCTCTTCACTCACACCCACCATCCTCATGTCCTCCTTCTTTACTTCCATGAATGTTTTCTTTGTTCATTCTCTTTCTTTTTATCTCCAACCTCAGTATCATCAATATCCCTCCTCTAAATTTGATCACACCATCTCAGTCAGGTTTTTAGCTTTAACCTCCTAAAAAGAGGTTAAAGCTCTGAACCGTCCCTGTAAATTATTTATTCCTGATTTTGTCTTTTCTATCACCCTAAAAATTGAACTCCAGATCTGTAGCTCACGACAGTTTTTTTTTAAAGAGTGCCTCCCTAAATATCTCGTCTCCCTGTAGTGGTGTTCGACGTATGACCCACTGGCAGAGACCAAAAGAAAGACCCAGGACAGGCTGGAAAGAGGCCGGTTGGATGTGCTGCCACCTCGAAACGCTTGGAGATGGCTTACAGGAAAATAGACATTCAATTCCCTAGCAACAGCTCTCCAGGATATTCCTGCCAATTGTATGCTCCCTCAAAACTTGCAACATCTGTGGCATTGTGCTGTGTGATACACCTGAAGATTTCAGAGTGGCCTTTTCTTGTGGCTAGCTCCAAGGCACACTCAGTAATAATCATGCTGTCAACCGTGTCTTGATATGGGTACACCTGTGAGGTGGGATGTGATTGTCTTTGGCAAAAGAGAAGTGCTCACTATCACAGATTTAGACAGACGTAGAACAATATTTCAGAGAACTGGTTATTTTGTGTATGTGAAAATGTTTCACATCTTGGAGTTCATACCATAAAGAATGGGGAGCACAACAAAAAAGTGTTGCGGCGTTATATTTCTGGTCAGTGTATGTCACCTCTTAGTTATTTCATTCATTCTTTTCTTTTTGCACCAAAAGTGTGGAGGGTGGGAGAGGATGAAGACATGGGTGCGATGTTCAGTGTCCATTGAGCATGTTTGGGATGCTCTGGATCGGCGAGGCCCACAGCCAGTGGTTCCAGTTCCTGCCAATATCCAGCAACTGCACAGCCATTGGAAGAAGAGGGACTAAACATTCCACAGGCCACACATAGACAACCTGATCAACCTATGTGAAGGAGATGTGCTCTAGACTATGAGGCAAATGGTGGTCACAATTCAGATACTGACTGGTTGTCTGAGTCCCCGACTTCTTAATAAAACAAACTGGAAGATTTCAGAGTTGTCTTTCTGCAGGCTAGTCTACAAGTAACAATTTGTGCAACAAATCCATGCTGTCTTAATCAGCATCTTGATATGGCACACCTGTGAGGTGGAATGGATTGTCTTGGCAAAGGAGAAGTGCTAACTATCACAGATTTAGACAGGTTTAGAACATTTCAGAGAACTGGTTATTTTGTGTATGTGGAAAATGTTTCACATCTTTGAGTTCATAACATAAAAAATGGGAGCAATAATAAAAGTATTGCGTTTATGTTTTGGGTCA
This sequence comes from Oryzias sinensis, assembly GCA_037389245.1. Classification (NCBI taxonomy): domain Eukaryota; kingdom Metazoa; phylum Chordata; class Actinopteri; order Beloniformes; family Adrianichthyidae; genus Oryzias; species Oryzias sinensis. The sequence continues at coordinate 15,572,136 of CM074501.1, read as the reverse complement.
GTGTATGTGCTACTGTCACAGGAACTTCAAGCTGCTTAGAGATTGTTTATAAACCTTACCTTTATGATTTGTCTATCATTTGTTTCTAATGTTCTGGGACACCTCTTCCTTCACTCTCTGCTGTCCATGTTCAGTGTGGTTCACACTCTTTCACCAAACAGCAACGTGACTATTTGTCTCCTTCTGAAATAGACAGCAGACTGGCTGATTGGTGGGTTTGAAAACAGCTGTGATGTTAATTAGCACATACCTGAGTTCATCATGACCGGGGCAATTAGTTCTCAGTCTTTATGGAGGTACCATCATTTTTGTCCATCCCTATTTCATTAGTTTGTTTTTAAATAATTCTGTTAATCAACAACTCAAAAGTAATGGCTGATTTTGATGATTTAATTTTTAATACATTTTTATTTGTTGTTACTTTTGAACGTTTCAAGTAATTTCAGTGAGGATTGTGGACTTCTTTTCTTTAATTGGAGGTATCATCACTTGTCCACCACTGTAAATGTCAGTTTTTTTCCCTGATTGATCTGCAGAAAATTTTTTGCTGACCATAATTTTACATCTAAAGTGCAGTTTAAAAACTGCTTCTATTGGCCTTATGTCATCAGGATATAAGCTATGTACAGCTGGGTGACCATCAAGCATAGCCATGAAACCCGATGCTGTGGCCTGACGACATCCCTCCCCAGTGCCATCCATCCATCCATCCATCCATCCATCCATCCATCCATCCATCCATCCATCCATCCACCATCCATCCATCCATCCATCCATCCATCCATCCATCCATCCATCCATCCATCCATCCATCCATCCATCCATCCATCCATCTTTCTCCGCTATCCTGGGACTGGTCAGTGGGGGCAGCAGTCTAAGCAGAGATGCCCAGACCTCACCCCAGCCCTTCCTCTAGTCTCTGGGGAACTCTGTAGGCTGCTCTAGGCCAGCCGAGACGTAGTCTCTCCAGCTGTCCTGGTCTTCCCGGCCTCCCACCAGGCACCTCAACCGGCTCCTCACGGGGAGGAGAAGCGGCCCCACCCGAGCCTCGCTGGGTGGCCGAGCTCACCCCTATCTCTAAGGGAGCGCCACCCCACGGAGGAAGCCTTCCATTTCAGCGCCGCCAGACTGACTCCAGCCGGGTCAAGACCCAGCCTTGTGACCATAGGTGAGTATTGGAACGAAGATTGACTGGTAAATTGAGAGCTTTGCTTTTCGGCTCAGCTCTCTTTTCACCACAACAGACCGAGAAGCGCATCAGATCACGGACGCCATCCGATCCGCCTGTCACCCCACGCCCGGGTTCTCACCGTGAACAAGACCCCCAGATATTTAAACTCCACCACCTGGGGTAAGGATACTCCACCCACCGAGAGATGGCAAGCCACCTTTCTCCGGTCAAGAACTATGGCCTTCGATTTAGCGGGCGCTGACCTCATCCCAGCCGCCCACACTGCCGCAAACCAAATCTCTAATGCATCGCTGGAGGTCCTGGTTCGATGAAGCCAACAGGACAACATCATCTGCAAAAAGCAGAGAGGAAACCCTGTGGTCCCCAAACCAGATCCCCTCCAGCCCTTGGCTGCGCCTAGAAATTCTGTCCATAAAAAACTATGAACAGAACCGTGATAAAGGGCAGCCCCTGCTCGAGTCCAACGTGGACGGAACAGGGTCTGACTTGCTGTCGGTTGGCGCGCAACGAAGTCTACCTGGTCAGCGCGCTGGAGACCCGGACAGCCCTAGTAAGGCCTCGACCCCATACTCCCAGAGCACTCCCCCACAGGATAACATTAGGGGACGCTGTCAACGCCTTTCTCCAGATCCACAAAACACATATGGACTGGGATGAGCTAACTCCCCATTGGCCCTCCAGCACCCTAGATAGGGTGTGAGCTGGTCCACTGTTCCACGAGGCAGGACGAAACCCGCACTGTTGTTCGCGAATCCGAGGTCTTGACGGCCTGGACGGACTCTCCAGCACCCCTGGGCATAAACTTTCCCAGGGAGGCTGAGGAGTGTGATTCCCCGGTAGTTGGAACACACACCCCTCCGCCCCCTTCTAAAGAGGGGAACCACCACCCCTGTCTGCCAGTCCAGTGGTACAATTCCTGACTGCCACACGCACTGCTGCAGAGACACTCCCACAGCATCCAGAGACTTGAGTACCCAGGGCGGATCTCACCTCCCGTCTCTGCCACCGAGGAGCTCGTTGACTACCTCTAGCGACTTCAGCCCGGGTGATAGAGACAGGTTCACCCCAAAGTCTCACCTCTGCTTCTTCAAAAGAAGGCGCATCAGTGGGATTGAGGAGATCCTCGGCATTCCTTCCACCGCCGACAATGTCCTCGAAGTTGAGGTCAATGTTCCCCCACCTGCACCTTTAAAACTGTGCCTGTGGAGAACTGCTTTCCCCTCCTGAGGCGACGGACGGTTTGCCAGCACTTTTTCGAGGCCAACCGATAGTCCTTCTCCATGGCCTCACCGGAACTCCTAGACCCAGTTTTTGCCTCTGGGTAACGTCCGGCCAACAGCTCGCGACTGCCGATACCTGTCAGCTGCCTCTGGAGTCCTGCCACAAGCCAGCTAGACCTGGTAGGACTCTTTTTCTTCAGCTTGACGCATCTCTACTCGTGTCCACCACCGGTTTGGGCACGCCGCAACAGGCACCAGAGACCTGCACACAGCCTGAGCAGCAGCAGAGACAATGGAAGCGGAAACATGGTCCACCTGACCACGTCCCCAACCTCGGTACCTGTTTGAAGTTTCCCGGATGTGGAGTTGAAGACTTCCCAACGGAGGGCTCAGCCAGACAGCCTCCCAGCAGACCACAGCACGCTTTGGGTCTTCCAAGCCCTTCCGGCCTCCCCCAGCTAATCCAACCTACCACCAGGTAGTGATCGTGGACAGCCCGCCTCTCTTCACTCCGAAAATCTTAAGATGGTGTTTGTTACGACGTTCCGTGACGCAGCACAGAAGTCCAAAAACAAAACACCACTGGTTCAGGGGGCACTCCTACCACCCACGCCTTCCAGGTGGCACTGCCTGGCTGCCCACGCGGGCATTGCAAGTCCCCCAGGAGGACAATGGAGTCTCTGGGGCACTTCTTCCAGTACCCTTCTCGAGACAATTACAGCCAGCATACTCCAGCTGCTGTCTCGGCCCGTAGTCAAAAAACCACAGTTAGGAGACCTGTCTCACCCGGGCGCAGAACATGACCTCTTGTCCACCGTGAACTCCAACACTTGGCGTTAAGCCAGCTCACGAGTAAGCCCACACCAGCCCGCCGCCTTTCACCTTGAGCAACCTAGAGTGGTAGAGAGTCCAACCCTCTCTAAGGATCTTCGAGAGTTTCAGGAGGCCCAGGCTATGTGTGGAGGTGAGCCCGACTATATCTAGACGGTATCTTCAACCTCTTCGGCATTCAGCTCAGGCTCCTTCCTCCCAGAGAGTGACATTCCATGTCCCAAAAAGCCGTTCCATGACTGGCTTAGTCGCCGAGGCACTGGCCGATCACACCCAAAACCACAATGTAATCGGCCCCTTTGTGGTCTCTCATTGTAGGGCCCCAAGGGAGTGTCCCATCGTCGCTTCGGCTGTGATCTCGACCGGCCCGGGAAAAGCCCCGTCACCAGGCGCTGCCTGGCGTAGCCTCCCAACACCCTGGCCTGGCTCCAGTAAGCCCGGTGATGCCTAATCCGGGCGACGAATTGGGTCCTTTTTGATTTTGCCCATCATCAGTTCTGAACCGCTTGTCTGGCTCCGCTACCCAGGACCTGTCTGCCAGTGGGGACCCTACCAGGGGCTAAGCCCCAGACAGCGAAGCTCCTGGGTCACTCTGAAGCCTTTAAACCCCCACCACGTTAAGGTGGCGGTTCACAGGGGAGCTCGTGGAAGCATGTAAATGTTAAAAAGCAAGTGGCCAAGGGTGGAACCTTGAGGCACACCACAATTGATTTCATGGACTCCAAAAAAGTGTGTGTCCATGATTACCATAAAGTTTCTCTTCATGAGATAAGATTCGAAGCACTTGAGAACAGGCCAAGACTTTTAAATCTGTTTGCAAGGATCAGGTGATCAACCAGATCAAAAGTTGCACTTAAATCTGTTAGAACTAGAACTGAGATCTGACCTGAATCCAAGGCACACCTGACATAATTAACTATTTTTAAAAAGGCTGTCTTAGTACTGTGGTTTGTTCTAAAGTGAATAAATACACAATGCCAGCTTCCGAACACTGGCGCCAGCCTTCCACCAGAGGCAAGGGGGTGGTTCAGTGTCTTGCCCAAGGAGACTTCGAACATAGGCTTTGCAAGGCAGGAATTAAGCCTGCGATCTTACTATTAGGGTTCGACCGCCTTAACGCTGCACCACCAGAGAAGCGAGCAAGTCCAAAACTGGGAGTAGTTCAGTAGTCCTACCCTGTCTACATGCAGGTTGAAATTAGTTAGTTAATCAAAGCACTAATTAGCTATCAGCAGTATTCATTTGCGTCACTCTGTATCCACCAGTTCTGCTGAAGTTCTTGTGTGAGCACATTGAAAAAGATATCACCTTTTCAAATGTCATTCAGCTGTAGCTCTAGAGTACATTCCTTTCTCCAGTGAGACGGAAACCACCGGTAGGATGATGCCTTCAGGGTCTAGTCAGAAAAAACCTGGTAGCTGGTAGTCCTTTCATTATCAAAATCCAATTCTGAAAAACATGAAAGAATTAAGCAGAATACCACAATCTCGATGTCGATGGAGGTGTCAGTCTTGTCATTATTAACTTTCTTTACTGGCTCCATGCGAGGGGTCACTCCAAACATTCTGTAATACACTAAACCACTCACTTTGTTCATCTGCTGTCTGTATTTATGTGTAGAAACACAAGTTTTAACTACCGTTTTCAGACTCTACCTTTGCTGTTGGGGGTGTACAGGGTCTTATCCGTCTGGATGAAAATGTACCCGGACTGGAAGGAAACCATGACGACATTCTGCAGTATTCGGCCTGGGAACTCAGCTTCTAGGAAGACATACTGTTTTGCAGTTGGATCCTTTTTGAAAATGCCAGGTGGGATCTGAAAGCCAGATTGAGATAGATTGGGGTCTGTAAGTACAGAATTTGCAGTGATGACAGACGTGAATACCTCCATGTACATGTGTACTTACAGTAACCTGTCCAAAGCCTTGGAAGTTTGTCTCATTGGTGGTGCTAGCCAGTATTCGCCACACGCTTTTGGTTGGATAGTTTTTAACAAAGATGTTGATGACTTGCTTCCCATCACTACAGTCCTGGCATTCCACAAAGATGTTTTCTGCAGTTCCCACTCGCAGCAGGTTGGGAGCAGACATCAAGTTGCTGCAAAGTAGATATTAGTTATTGAAATATTTACCCCGCTACTTATTTCCTCATCACTGCTTGAATATTTGCACACTTTTATTTTTATATTCACTTTTCACTTTGGTTGAGAGGTGGGGGCAGGAGGTGTGGGATCTAGCTAATCACTGGACTTTGTAATTACTTCATCATTTTGAATAGATCCAGCAAATAATCTAAGAAAGCTTTTCCTGAGTCTACAAACCTTGTCCTATATGTCTAAAGGCTAGAGTGGGGTGCAGTCTCATGTTAACAGAGAAAAACAAGACCAACTTAATATTTTAAGATATTTAATATTTTAAACCTTAATGCTGTCAGCAACAAGACTCCTAAACTTAAACAGGAGGATAACATCAAATAGAAACTAAAACATTTTCAAGGGAAATAGTGTTCTATTTACATTACAAACTCTTTGACACTTGCAAAGATTTTAAACAGTTTTTACACATTCTAGACCAGGGGTCACTAGCTAGTGGGTCACAGTCCTGATCAGGAGCCAGATGCTGGGTCATGCAGACCCAAACCTGGACCCACATCAGAACTTGATGCAAAATTAATATGAAGGGCGCCTCTATTTTAAAGGTGCAGCTCTTTGCTGTTATTGCAACCAAACATTCTCACTGCAACTCCATCACATGTAGACGATTTTCGGGCCGCCATGTCATTACCTTTACTAAAAAAATCAGAATTAAGCATTGGTTCTGCAGGAACGTAGGGTATGAAGAAACTTCATTTAAAAAAACTTAAAAAACCATAAGTTGTAAAGTCTAATAAATGCTGACAAGTTTGACTGGCATTCCACGTCAATATTTTTATTCTGGATTTAGATAGAAATTTAGAAAGTTTACTTTATTTATCCCACCGGCGCAATTTGTTCTCCGCATTTGGCCCATCCCCTGGTGGAGCGGTGAGCTGCAGACAGCCCACGCTTGGTGGACAGCAGCTGGCTGAGGAGAGCGGGGATCGAACCACCAACCCTTCGGTTACTGGACAACCTGCTCTACCGCCTAAGGGACTTGCCGCCCATTTTTTTGGGTGGATTTATTTGAAAGGCTATTTGTACTATGATGGTATTCTAATTTTGTTTACATTTTGTTCTAAACTTAGTCATTTCCACTAATTATGTGTAATAGGTGGACAAAAAGACCAAAAAGCAACGACAAGGGCACTACCTAATTAAAATACAATTAGGTCGATAAAAACAAGAAAATATAGAAATCATTTGCATCGAACAAACAAAAAACAATAATTTGTTATAACATTCAATTAAAGAAGTTCGCATTCAACAGCTTTATTAATGTGTGGAACTCCTTGTTTCTAGATTTTGATATCTTACGTTGAGATTTCCTGAGTAAAAATGCCTTTCTGCATGGACAGATAATTTTAGAGCTTTTTAGTGATTTTCTTCTTAGGATTAGTGTTTATTTCTATTTTCAAGCTTTACTATTTGCAGTGTAAGCTCTTTGTTTTGCAACTTTCACTGGTGGGGTTACTTACAGGTATCCAGCAACGTTGAGAGACATCAAGGAGACCAAGGCCAGAGAGGCCAGCAGCAGCTGAAAAGCCCTCCTCATCCTCACTTTCCTCTGATGACTGTGTACAGCAGGACCCTACAGCACTTTTATACTGTCCCAACTGCCCTTTCATCCACTTTCACTATGTAATCTTGTACCTCTCAAAAGTCCATATGTAAAAAGTGAACATGAACAAGGATAAACAATTAAAAAACAATGGAATTCAAATAAACGCTATCCTTTATATGTCGATTTCAAATCAATAAATTCTAACCAAACTTTCAAGATTTTAATTAGTTGAAAAAATTATGGAAAGCTGATGTCTCAGCTTTTGTTGTTTCCTTGGTGGGAAGTCCTAAAACTCGACCTTGACATGGTTTTTGGATCACCAAACAAACATGTGATAGTGCGGCCAAAAGTTGTCCCTGATTTACAAAACAGAGTTCTGCAGGAGTCTGTATGGCTACCGAGAAAGGAATTTCAAGCAATTCTGTACAGCAGGTGTGACAAGATCTCTTTGTTTCATTTTAGACATTTAATATCAGAAATCAAGCCTTTGGTTATCACACAGCACACAAGAAACTTGTGACAACGAAATTTCCGGTGCTCTCCAGCTGCTTAAACAATATAAATAAATAATATTCTAAAGAACAATAAAAAAATTTGTTTAACCGAAAAATATACATATGTACATAGCTACCTACCTTTTCTTATATATTGCACATGGGAATTGGTTTATATTAGTATTGGTTTCAAATATTAAAAATTTATAAATGTGCAGGTTAGAGTTTAGGCTCAAAAAACAAGGGACGTTTCAGAGAAAATGTCAAGTGAACATATTTCTTCTGCTTTCAGTTTATTTTTTATTCTTTTGTCCTGTCCAATAGCTCAGCAAACAGATGAGGGCTGAAATTTCTTGTGTTGGACATATTTACTTACTTATATAGGGGTTATACACTTTAGATCATGTTCTTTGTTCTCTACACGTGAGCGACGCCTGGAGTGGTTTCCACAGCTACAGTACCAGAGATAGTTAATTTATGGCCCATGTCAGACCTACAACCAAATGGCCTTAGAAGATCAAAGACGGATTCTCCTGAAGGGGGGGATGAGATTGGAGCTGCATTCCTGAAACCTCTCACATATGCAACTTAAGGAAGCTTCAAAGCACACATAGGGATGTTAAAACACACACTTCAGCAATTGACTTATCTTCAATGTAAGAAAATTTAAGACTGACAACCCTAATGAACTAACTAAAAATATAAATTTTTTTGATTATTTAACACTCTATCTAAATTGCTGAATCGGATTTAAACCTCATTTCTGGTGTACAATGATTTGCTTCCAAACAGCTATTTTATAAACCAAAATTAACAAAAGTACCCTTGTTCAAAAATTGTCAACTGAATGTAATTACAGACTGTCAAATGAAGAAGTTTATCACTGGTGGCAGGTTGAGCAATCTAACCTCTTGGGGTATCCTCTATCCAGATCCAGATGACCCGCTCCTTACATTGACGTGTTCTCCTACCATGACAAAGGTGGACAAAGGTGGAGAGATTTCATGTAATCCATGGACACCAGTGAAGATCACAAATTATTGAAGAACAAAGGTTTAGCGCACTGTCTAGTGGGTCTAGATGACCCAACTCCCAATGGTAACGTGCCTAGGATAGCACAAGGGCTTACACCTAAATCCCATTCAGAGGAAAGGGAATGGTATCCCTCAATCCCTTGTGCTGCTGATCTAACAGCAGCACCAAAGTTGCACCTACTTAATTGAATTAAATTGAATGAAAGTAAAATAACTGTCTGATAACTATGTGTTATTTTTAACCCTTGTACTTTCTTGGATGACCCCACCCTTGCATAGACGGTTCTCCCTACCATGACAAAGGTGATAAAGGTGAAGAGTGACATATGTAATCCATGGACACCAGTGAGGTTCACAAATCATTAAAGAAAAGCAAGTCTAGAGCACTGTCTAGTGGGTCATTCAGATGACCCAATCCCCAATGTAAAGTGCCTAGGATACAAGGGTTAAGTAGATCACAGTAAAAAGCTTATTTTCTCCAACATCCATATGTGGTCTTATCATCCTCTCACGGTGGAAAAAGTATTAATTATCTGAGCTTCAGTTCATCCACTAAAATTTAGTGGATGAAGAAGCTCAGATAATAGTGACTAAAATCATTCAAATGGACACGCTACGTTAAGCCACCTCTGAAAAACAAATCCAACCTTCAACTAAACCTGCTACAGACCAGGTTATGTTCAGAGCATAAGTTGCTATGGCAACTTTGACCTACCCGAAACATGCCCATTTTTGGGAACCGATAATAGAGGTTAACCGCCTTTAGCCTCAAGCTTACCGTGGTAACCTGCTTTCTGGACCCCCCGCTGGTCATTCAAATCCATTTGTTTGAGTGATACAGATCTCATTTGAAAGACAGCAGAGTTTATTTAATTTCAGAACTTCTGTTTGTTTAATATTCTCGTAAACGCCCTATTGTTGACGTCGCAGAATTGTAATTATTGGCTACTGTAGCAATAGGAATTGCTTGTTTTAGTTTTTGGTTCCAATCGAGAGTTGAGAGTGTAACAATCGTGAAGTGAAGGTTGCATACTTTGTAATGTCGGGCAAGGAGTTTATTAAAAAGATCCTGGACAAGGGTAAACGGACATTGCCCAGGAGTTTGCAGGGAAATCGACATTAAACATGGTGGCAGCGGAAGCCGAACGGCTACCACCCGGTGCGTGGAGTGAAGAAGAAGCGGAGCGGACCGCACGCATCATAAGCTAGTTGCTTAGTTAGTCAGCAGGGTGCTAACGCTTGAAGCGCAGGACAGACGCCAAGAACTGAGTAACGGCTGAAAGCAAGTGTAAAAGATGGATGATTAAACCACCTGCACACGGAGTATGGACGAGCAAAACCTTCCGAAAGCATGGAAAACGTGGAAAGAAGAGTTTACACTCTACACGGAACTAGCTCTGCCAGACACAGAGGAAAAGGCAAGAGTGAAGTTGTTTTACTATTCCCATCGGGAACGGAAGAGAGTTTCATGAACGCCATCGAGTGAGTCAAGAGTAACAGTGAGTGGCCTGATGGCTAAAATAGGATGAACACTGTAATCCCAAAGTTAATGAAACAGTTGAAAGATACAGATTTTTTTTTTTGCACGCAATCAGGCTCTGGGAGAAAAATATTGATAAATATGTCACAGACCTGAGAATGCTAGCAAAAGTACCTGTACCTGGGACAATTAAGAGACTCATTGACTGGGAGACAGGATTAGCCTCAGGGACAAGCAGCTCCAGTTGAGAGAACGCTGCTCATGTGAGAAGAGAATCTCACATTAGACAAATGTCTGATATATGCAAGAGCAATGGAGATTCAAGAGAATGCCAACAAAACCATAACTGACAGACATTGAAGAGCTGCATGTAGAAGACAAAAAGAGGAAGAGACAAGAGATAGATTTCTGCAGATATTGTGAAGGACGATGAAAAGAATCATCAAATCAAATACCCATATATGGAAAAAACTGTAAAAAGTGTGGCAAAGAAAAATCATTATTAAGTAACATGCAGGAGTAAAACCGTCAGGAACGAAAAATACTTGAGAGAAAAAATAAAAATGGTCTCAATACAGACAGAGCAAGATTCAGACCTCAGGTGAGACATACTGACAGTTACAGCCATAACACAAACTGCAGAAGAAGTAAACCAGTTTAAGAAAGAGTCGAAAAAAAGAAAGAACAGCTTGCAGGTATACATTATTAACAGTCGGTACAGCGTTTCAGATCGATTGTAAAAAATATGCAACGTCATTCATCAACCCGGAAAGAACCTTTAATCTAAAAATGGAGCACACGGATAAGGTGCTGGTGATGTACAACAAGTCAAAGTTGTGTCCATTAGGAAAATGTAAAGTCAAAATGGTTAATCCAAAAAACAATAAAAAATACAAAGTAGAGTTCCAAGTGGCAGAGATCGCAAACACCGCTACCGGGAAGATCAGCTAGTGAAGCAATGAAGCTAATAAGCTTTCAAATATGACAACATCTACGCGGACAGCCTAGTGACAAAAAGCACCTGCAGAAGGAAAATACCTGTTGTTGAGGAGATAAAAACAGAATTTCAAGATGTATTTACAGGAGATGGATGCTTAAAAGGTGAATATGAGCTGGAATAGGACCCACCGTGCAGCCTGTTAACCGTCAAACGAAGAGGTCCCGGTTTCAATGTTGAAACCACTGAAGGAAGAACTGGAAAAGTCTTGAAGACAGTGGTTTTGATCATAACACCTGTCTAACACAGTACAGAATGGATCAGTGGTGGCGGTGGACGGTGTAAAACCTAATGGCAGACCCAGGAACGGTATTGACCCAAGACCGCTTTAACAAAGCTTTTAAAGCGAAGTCATTTTTCCTCATACCGAATAGGATGACATATACCAGAGCGTGCCAAAAGCTAAAGTTCACAGTATGTGACGGAAACATGGATTCTGCATGTAAAACTCAATGGAGGAGTCAGTCACAACATTCTAAATAATCATTATCGTTTTCGTTGGCTGAGGATACCGAAGGGGACTGGCCCAGTCTATAGAGGTTTTTCAGCGCAGACTGATGCAGGCATTGGAGAAATCACCTGGCACATACACAAATATCAAGTGATGATATTCTCTGATCACAGGAAAGGTGATACAACTGGAGGAAGCGGAGGAAAGATCATGACAGAAACCTGAGACTTTTTTCACAGAAAGATGCAGAGAAAACATAAAACTGAATTAAAGGAGAAACTCAAACTCAGGAGAAGAGAAGTTCCATACATTGGGACATCTACCACAGCCGATGGCCTGAGAGCTGGACCCGAAAAGGTGATGAGCAATCACAGAGATGCCAGCACCAACGGATATTAAAGGTGTGAGACTGGTAGGAATGATCAACTATTGGCAAAATTTTACAAACATTTATCAGATGACTGTGAACCTCCTTAGGCACTTACTCACAAAGACAGCCCAGAATGGTCAGATGCAAGAAGATGCATTTAAAGACTAAAAGAAAAAATAACACAAGTCCCAGTTTTAAAATATTATAGCCCAGAAGAGGAGCCGACACTGCAGTGTGATGCCAGTGAGACAGGTTAGGTGCTGCTCTGACTCAAAAGGTAAGCCAGTGGTGATGCAGTAAGCCGTGGCATTAACACTCACAGAAAGAGGTTATGTACAAATTGAAAAGAAGTGCTTAGCCATTGTTTTTGGCATGGAAAAATTCCACCAATACACATACGGTCGTCTTGTTAGAGTGCAGTCAGATCATAAGCCGCTCGAAAACATTTTCAAAAAACCGCTGATGCAAGCGTTTCTAAGAGACTGCAAAAGGATGACAGACTACAGAACATGAAATAAATACAAATCTATGTTCCAGGTCGAGACATAAGGCGTTTGATACCTTGAGCAGAGCTTCTACCTACAAGAAAGCAACAACAAAGTCAGACAGAGTTGGAGACAGAATGTGCCAACATGGTAGAGTAAGGTACTGTCTCTAACGGAGAGCATGGAAAAAATACGACAGGAACAAAAAACTGACTATAAATCCAAGCAAATTCTTGGATATGAATAAAAGGGATGGCCAGGCTTGTAAAAAAGGAGGTGCTTCTATGAAATAAACCTAATTCCAATTTGCGAGGACGAGCTGAGTACACAGGATGACTGGTCTTCAGCGAGAAAGAGTAGGATTCCAGATCATTGCAGGCGGAAATAACACAGCGGATCCATCAACACATATCGGCATTGGAGAAGGATGCCTAGAAGAGCCACAGAGACTGCATTTATTATTGGCACGTAAGGAATGACCACATCAAAAAATATATCGCAAAATGTGATATATGCCGAAAAGTGGACGCTAAACAACAAAAAGAGACACTAAGACCACACGAGCCAACCGACAGACCATGGACCAAAGTTAGACAGACTTATTCAACTTTGACGGTAGAGAGTAAATTTAATTGGCAGTGATTACTATTCTAATTTCTGGGAGATTGATCACCTACCAGATACTAAGTCAAGTACTGTGATTAGGAAACTGAAAGCTCATTTCGCACGTCAGGGAATACCGAAGCGTTTTTCTGGACAATGTGGGGCCACAGTACACAGCCTAACAGAGTTTGCCAGCTTTAGCCAGAAATGGACTTTAAACATAAGACATCATCACCTGGTTACCCTCAGAGCAATGGCAAAGGCAGAGTCTGCAGTCAAAACAGCAAAGATCATGAGAAGCCAAACTGGCTGGACAAGATCCATATTTGGCCTTATTGGATCACAGAAACATTCCAACACAAGGCTTGGACAAGTCCACAGAGACTTTAAGCAGTAAAATAAATGCTGTTATCTGGCTCAATGAGGTGACATTTTACAGCCCAAAGTAACAAAGAACAACTAAGGACTGACGAAGAACAGGGAGAGATAATCTAACATACAACCGCACAGCAAGAGACATGGACAATTTGAAGCCAGGAGACTCAGTCAGAGTTCAACCTTTTCGCTGAACCATTAATGCTTAACACTAGAACGCCCCAGGATTTTTCACCCCCTGCAGCGCCTAGTAGAGCACAGCCAATAGGCTGGGTGACTCAAAATGACTAATTCAACAGCCTTCAATTAGCCCCCTTTCATTTGTAAATGTAGCACTAACTACCTGATCATCTGGATGAAGACATGCCCTAGCTAACCACATTCTTTACTCAGATCAGGGTGGGGGAGGTTTTTCTGCTTCAAAAGAGCCTCCAAGCTCTGACAAACTTTGAGTCCCAGTTTGTCAACCGAAACCAAGATGCTTTATTTTTTACTACCCTGAGCAGACATTGAAAATTATCCTGGCTAAATCAACCCATTTTACTTGAGGGAGAAGAGATAGTCCTTAGCTGACCTAGACTGATATTTCTTTTTGATAAGATTTCATGAACATCTTGTTCTCATTGTTGATTCTAGTAGTTGGTTCATCCATTTATTTTTCTGTGCCTGCTCATCCTGGTCAGGGATCGCAGGGTCTTTGTTGAGCACATCCCAGCTAGTCACAAGGAATTGGGGAGGGGTGGTATACTGATGGCTACTAATCCATTGCAGGGCTAGCCAGAGATGAATAACCAGCACATCACATACACACTCTATGGAGAAAATTTAGTCATTTCATTTAGAACTATTACATGCTTCTTTTGACTGGGGAGGCAAAAAGGAGGCCTATTTTATATGTGTTTTGGAATTTATAGTTTCAACTAGGAATCTAACACAAAAATTAAAATAAACAAGTGAAACAACATATCTTTACATTGTTGAAGGTTTTCATTGCTCAGATCTCAGAAATCAGGATCACAGGTTAGTGAGATTTGATTGCCATCAGAAAAGAGAGGATTTACAGAGAGGAGACACACTGTGCCAACAGAAAAAGCAAAAGATGGCACGAAAAGGCTTAGAAAAGGTTGGGAGGCCTCCATCACAGCACAATTGAATGTTACACTGCTGAGGAAGAGCTTACTGCTTTGGTCAGAAGAACGCGTCAACTAGCTTACAGAGTTTCCCGTGTTTCTCACTCTGAACATGCTTCAGACTATTCAGACTGTGTTGTTCAGCATGAACGCCAGGACAGAAGATGACAGCTGGTTCATGGCACTTCCTGAATCCACGGGGTTCATTGCCATCCTCCTTGTGAGGGGGGATAAAACTTCCATCCATGCAAAAACGCAGGATGAAGATCAAGTATAAAAATGGGAAATCCTGATTTAAAAAAACTATGGTCAGAAACCACTTCAAAAGATATCTTGCAGCATTTACACTTTGATGTCATATACATGCATGGAACAAGTTGGGGACTGACAGGTTTCCTGCAATCTCCAATGTTTCAGGTTTGTTGATGCCAACTGCATCAAACTTTCTCAACCCAGGCAAATTCACTGGAGCTTCCAGAATCAAGTAAAAACCCCGTGAGACAGGTACATGCAGGAGCTGAGAAGGCTAAAAAGGAATACCGTGGTTTGGTGACAAGCTCCCATACCTGGCAAAGGGAAACGGCAATATGCCAGGTGAATAGTCAGTGGCAAGAACAATAATGCCAGAGTGTGGTTTGTTGATTGCTGAAGGTAAGTATACCGCTATGTGACAAATGCAGAAAGGAGATTGTGGGGCAGTACCAAGTATGTGCAGACAAGTAGTGGGGTTGAAGATATATTCTAACTACGATTTTGCTTGAACATTTCAGCATATGTCGGTAAAGAAGTGTCTTGTGGATGAACGATAAATCAGCCAAAAAGAAAACAAACTGTGGCACTCTTACCAGAAGTGAAAGAAGGAAATAGTGAAAACTTGCGAGCCAATTTCTGGTTTGTCCTTTTGCATGCCAAAAGAACAACCTAATGGCTGTGCTGTTCATGTGCAAACTATGTTGAAGGCTGCTCTTGGGCATGTAAATTTTAACTAATCCAGCCATTGGCTGTCCCTGGACATTGTGGTGGTGTAGAAAGCTAAAATGGCTGACCCTAATGTATGCTCTAGTGTTATGGGACAAGGCGAGAGTAAAAAACACTTCTGGAAACCCATCCTCAGGAGATGACAATGGCAGAGTCCTGAGGAACCCACGACATCTGAGAAGAGCGCCAGGAGGTTGACTTAAAAATACCACAACAACACCACAGAACCTGTTAGGCTAAACTCAAGCCAAAGCCATGGGAGACCTACAGGCACCAACTCACCAAGTTTTGCACGCATGCTCAATTGTGCCAAGATACCTGAAAGACTACAGGTGTTTGCAGGTTAATATGTTAATATTTGTTTATAGAGACTTTCTTTAGAAAAGAGAAGGAGAAAGAATGTTATGCTATTTGGAATAAAGAAAGCTATTAGAACAGAATGTAAGAGTGTCAAGAAAAGAATATAATTTTATTTGGGAGAAAATAATTTTATTTGGTAACAAATTACTTTAATTTGAAGAACCTGAAAGTGAATATTTGTTGATACTGTTAGAATCTGGAGTTATTTAATTTTTTAAAAGAAGGGATGTAGCAATAGGAATTGCTTGTTTAGTTTTGGGTTCCGACCGGAGAGTTGAGAGTACCAATCGAAGTGAAGGTCGTTGTATACTGTAATGTCGAAGCAAGGAGTTTATAAAAGACTGGACAAGGGCAGTAAACGGACATTGTCTACAGGAGTTTAGGAAATCGACATTAAACAGCTTTCACGTGGTCCTGCTTAACAATGACGCTACGATCA
The DNA here is from genome assembly GCA_037389245.1 of Oryzias sinensis. Lineage (NCBI taxonomy): Eukaryota > Metazoa > Chordata > Actinopteri > Beloniformes > Adrianichthyidae > Oryzias > Oryzias sinensis. The sequence goes on along the minus strand of CM074501.1, from coordinate 15,555,997 downwards.
GAATACGAGCATCGGAAAGAAATTATTGTTCAATAAAAAATAAAGGAAGAAATCTTAATTTCTTGAATTAACAATTTCCATCGGCTTCTTTAGAAAAATACAATAATGATCGGTTGACATTAAATAAAGTAAAACTTATTTATAAAGAATTTTCCAACTTTGTAAAAGTGTTTCCAGAATAAACGCATCGTTCAGAGCTAAACGACCAAAAGCATAACAAAGATCTTCTCGTAAAATTGTCTTCAACAACCCCAGCCCCACATACCTAACATGATATTAAAAATACCGGAAAATGTAGTCAATCGACAAGAGAGAAAAAAGGTTTTCATCAAGTTTAATCAAGGGTTATCTTCTAAATGACAATGAATCATTTAAAAGTTGTTTGTGACGACAAAGGAGGACAGAGTGGACTGCCCACCACCACAGACGACCTTTGCTCATCTGTTGAAAACAAATGTGGTGGCTTACTCCATTCTCAATTATATTGTAGGTGATGTGGGGAGCATTTCCACATCACTGAGGAGTTAAAGTTAATCAATTAGTGATAATCTTGTTAGGCCATTTCAGGTGATATCTTTTCACCAATTGGTTTTCCAGATAACGAGTAAATTTTTTTTAAAACTGTAAATACCCCCAAAAAACACAATTTTATTTCTTACTATTTCTGGTGTGGCTAAAAAAACCTGAAGAAGTTGGTAGGTAAAAACACACGACGCAAGTTCTTGTCTTCCGTTAATAAGCCCAGTTATATTTGAGGACATTGTGGAAACGAATCGGTGTGGCGACTCCTGACGGGAACATTTTATCTATATAATCATCTTCTATCTTCTCTTCCTTAGAAGCATCAAAAGTGTTTAAACAAATCCAGAGACACACTAGAATAATGATTTTTATTATGTTTTCAACAGCGAAAGAAACATATCAGAATTATTTGCAAAAATGCCTTTAGAATGTAGAATCTGATGCTAAATCAAATGCTTACACTGATGACAAATAAAAGGACGGCAGAATTCATAACAAAGATTACGTTGCAAAGAAATGATCAAGAACATGTAACCCTTTGTGCTATCCTAGGCACTTAACATTGGGAGTTGGCCCAGACCCACTAGACAGTGCTCTGAACTCTTTTTTCTTCTTCAATGATTTGTGATCTTCACTGGTGTCCATGGATTACATGAAATCTTTCCACCTTTATCCACCTTTGTCACGGTAGGGAGAACACGTCAATGTAAGGGGGGGCCATCTAAGATAGCACAAGGGTTAAATGCAAACTAGCAGATGTGTTGTGATCCCACAGTCTGCTCACAGGAAGAACTGCTCCCTCCCCAACCTGGTCATCTCTTTCAGCTGTTAAAGACCCAGGTGAAACTAGGTCGGTGGGTTTCAGAACACTGCTGTAGATGGATGAAAGAATAAACCTGAGACCACCACTAGCCTCCCAGCCCCATCTGAGGACAAAGGAGTCCTAACTAATTCCCCAAACCATGTAGGCTAAGTAGACAAACCATCCAGTTTCAGGTCTGACTCTCCCCATGAGCACATATAAAGCAGATGACAACCTTTAAACCTACTACTATGATGGAATCAAACTCTGATGATGGAGAGTCTTCATAAACATTTTTCTTTTGTTATGGACAAAAGTTTGCTCACATCCAATAGACGATCCTTTTAGGGTGACCTTAAAAATTCTGTAAAAATTTGATTGGAATAAAAGCATAAAAGAAGCATTTATTTTTTTTATTTTCATGTAAGAGTGAGGCTGATGCAGGTGAGACTACTGAGGCTTGAGGTCTCAGTAGAGGCCGGTCCGAACTGGAGCGTGTCACTGAACCAGCACGGGGGTGGGCGTCTCCCGCAGGTTCAGACCAATGAGAGGCGAGTACAGAGGCAGGCTGTCGAATCCCAGCAGCTGGCGGGTGGAGGACTCCCAGCTCCGACCAAACTCCAGCCGGCTGTAGATGCAGGGATACTGCCGGTCCGCCCAGCACACCCAGTCCACGGCCTTCTTCACCGCCTCCCAGCGGTCCAGCCTGAAGGAGCAGGATTTGAAGCCACGGCTTGGGCCTCATAGGAGGACATTCCCCAACAGGATGGAGTAAAACTGACAGAGAATTTAAATGTTCAAAACGAAGAATTTTGGAGATTTAAACTGAACTGGAGCTTGCTGGTTCCTGTGTGGTGGTGAACTGACCTGGGTTGAGTGTCTTCCAGGACTGCAGGCAGCGCCTCCTTCCTCCACCTTCTCCACCTCATCAGCTGCAGAACCAGCAGAGTGGGCCAACATCCCCAGGATATTCCATGGGCTTTTGACCTTGAACACACAGAGAGAGTCAGTCGTCTGCTGAGAAACAAGCCTGAGGTCTTCGAAGGTGAAAACACTGTTTGGTCAGGATTCTCACCCAGAGACTTGATGCCTTTGCTCTTCAGGAACACGTTCACAAAGACGTCCACGTTGAGGTTCAGCAGGTGACCCAGCTCGCTGGTCAACTCCCAGAATCCCTCCTGCAACACAAACACCATCTGTCTGTCAGGATGGGAACAAAGAGTGGATCCTGTGGAAGGAAAAATGTCTCCTGATCTTCTCAGCAGGTTGTTTTCAGGCTTCCTGAGGGTCAAATTTAGCAGCTTTTTCACTCTTTCTGCTGGAAGGAGCGCATTATTTTTTTTTAAATCCCGTCAATCTAATTTATAATCTAGAACTATTGCCGCCTTCTGAAGTACAAAACAAGAGTCCAGCTGTTTACCTGGATAAATTCTTTATCTGAACTCAACTGAAAAAGAATGTGTTCTACATCGTCCTCAGTGTCCCTGTATGCAGAGCGTGTCCGTCACTGTTGTGATGTCATCAATGAGCGACTTTGTAGTTCTAAACAGGTCCAAACAACGCCATTAGGCCACAACTATTATCCTTTATGTGTGGCATAAAGCCTGATGTGGTGTTCATGATCATAAATGGAGAGGGCTGATCACGAAATGACACCTTAAAGAGCATTTTCCAGCCTACGCCATGATTACTTACTATAAAAATAAATAATAAACCTGTTAGTACTTTCATCTTCAATTTGAATTGTTTTTCACCAAAAGTGTTTTATTTTAAAGATTGTCTAGAAAAATTCTTATTTTTTTATGTTTTATTTTTGGTTAAAAATGGTTTTCAGTAGGGCGGCACGATATAAGGAAAACCTGCGATATGCCATATTAGTGATTAATATTGCAATGACGATATAATTTGCGGCATATGAACATATAGCAAAACAACCAAAAACATCATTTCCACTTCACTGCAACAGTCTAAAAATGACATTACAAATCTACATAGGAGACGAACATCTAACAGAAAAGGACTCCATCTGATTGGTCTATGATGTAAAGGACTCCATCTGATTGGTCTATGATGTAAAGGACTCCATCTGATTGGTCTATGATGTAAAGGACTCCATCTGATTGGTCAAATACATAGAGGGATTTGTTTGTTTCGTTAAATACTTCAAGCTGCCATAAGATTGTTTTAGCATATTAAGGGTTACCATTTATTGTGATTTTTGCCCTCTTTTGCGAAATGCATATTGCACAGCTTGAAATTGCGATGACGATAAATTTGTTTTATATTGTGCAGGCTTAGTTTTCATTAAAGAAATCGGCCATGCAGAACAGTCCTAAAGCTCCAAAGAGGGTTTTTAACCTTTTCCAGTCTGATTGGTCTAACTTATACGATTTCCCTTTAGTTCCCAACTTTCAGTTGTATTTTAAGGATCTTTTGCTTTTTTAGGATAACCAGGGGATGCGTTTTTTTGCTAATGGTTATCTTTGTTTGGATTTTTTTTTATTTCCTTAATTAGTAAACAAACTTTGTTTAAATTTTTTGACAACTTGATTTATTGTTGACATAAAAAGAAGCAAAGAAAATTCAGAATTACACCTAATGTCTTGCAGAGCATTTGTCCTCATAAAATATCCACATTAAATATTTTCTTTAATTAGTAAAATCTGAGCATATTTTTATGAACTTTAAGGTGCTGTTAGTTGTTTTTGTATGTGAATGTTTCAAAGTATTTAAAGAAGGGGATCTTTTTGTTTTATTAAAGTCTTTTAAAAACTTTAAATATATGATCTTGACTCATCAACCGACTGATGTTTCATTTAATTTTAGAATCACATTCAGAATCAGTTCATATTTTTATGCAATAATTAGGTGGGTGTTAGGTTTTCCTCATTCATTCATTATTTGGTGACATGTCAACATCACAGAACTTTTCTTTTTTCCATCTGGTAAACCCAAAAGTAATGAAAAACTTCTCACCTGCTGCTGCAGCTGGAAGATCCTTGTCCATTTGCGATTTGGGTCAACAGAAAACCTGCGTGTTTTCAAAAACATGTGATCAGACTTTTACTCACAGCTGTTGCTCTTAACTTCCACTGGACTTGGACACGGAAGCAAAGAAACACAAACCTGCTTGAAAGCCATCGAAGACCAGCTGGAGAAAAATCAGCTGACCGCAGAGCAAAGCCCTGGTGGAGAACAGGTAATTGGGAATCTTCAGAAGAAGCTAGCATGAGCGAAGGATGAGCTGGAGGCCGACTTTGTCTGCAATCAGGACGAGGAGCTGATCGAGACATGGAACGCCTGAAGAAACGGGCCTCTCTTCCGAAACTTCTTGGTTCCTGGTTGTCTGTTGGCGCCTCGGCTGGAGTCTGGAAATCACATTCGATTTAAAACTTAAAGCTAAAATTCACCACAAAGATCAAATGTTCAGTACTGACAAGCATGAAAGTAACAGACGCCAACTCTAAAAATAGACCAAAACAGCTTAAAAACCAGACTTTTGAACTCACTTTGGGGCAAGATTTGAGCAACCAGAGGGCGTAACCAACAACACATCAGCAATAGAAAGACTTTGTGTAGTAAAAAACGTCTGTAAAAATTAAAGTCGTCACACATCTGTGATTTTAAAATGTGCTCTCCAAATTTGACCATTGACTGTATCAGAGACCTGGACCGTGGGAGTGTGACGGCACCTGTAGAAAAGGACTTGCTTGTAACCAAATGAAGTCAATTCAGTCGCCATCTTTTCGCGACGCCGCCATGTTGGTGCCAGACGCGGTCAGTGGCTGCGATTGGTCACGAAGTCGCTTCTGAGTCAAGGTTTTCGTGGGAACCACTCACCAATCAAGGTGTACTAAAAAATTTATTCTACTAATATATATATATATATATATATATATATATATATGTATATATAAGAACTAAAATATTTCTTATTTTTTAGACACTATATAGCTATATGGCTGTTGGGTTTCAAGGACGCACATAAACACACGGGTCCAATTCAACAAGCTGTTAAAAGAAAAAAACATTCATCATGTTAGAATCTGATATATGCGTTTATATTTAACAATTAAATTCAAAAATAACTGTCTGTAATTCAGTTTTTAATAAGTTTATTTTTATAATACGTTTTTTTACAAACAATTATTTAAATTAAGATTTTACATGTTTTAGAGATGGCCGTTTCAAAACTAGCCGGCCGACCACAAAAGTGTGGGTATCATTCTCACAATCACACCTTTCATCAATCGACCCTGCATCTTTAAATCAAACCTGTTTTTTTAATCTCTTGCTTATTCTTTTTTGGTTTAATTTAGGAAGATAAAAAGAAAAGTTGCACTTTAAAAAAATACTTTCCTTGCTTTATAAAGAAAAAGACGGATCCAAGACTGGATCCATCTTTTGGGTGGTCACAGTAGAAATGTGTTAACTTGATCAACAGAAGATCGCAGGTTCGATTCCTGCTCATGGGCAAGACACTGAACCCCAATTTCCACCTCTAGGTGGAAGGCTGGCGCTGTGTCTGCATCATTCATGGTGAATGAGGAATGGAATTAGACTGTAGCGCTTTTGGGCTCAGAAAGCAAGAAAAGCTTAAAAATAAGTATATTTTTTATTTATTTACCATTTAGGCCTTGACTAGTGGATCTAAGTTTTAGAAATGATTTGATTATACACAGACACACAGACTTTGTTTTTGTTTTTAATAAATGATAATCCAAAAGAATATTGAAAGAACAGGAAGAAGAGACTGAAGGACTCCCACCTCTAAAGAGCTGCTCGTCAGGTGAGCCATGGCGCCTAACAGGCCGCCCACTTCTGTAAGAAACACATGACAAAACACAGAAACAATTATTAATGTTACCTTGCTAAGAAAATGGATTCAGTATCTTATAGTTTAACGACTAAATAGTGTTTTTTAATAATAGTTTGTAAACTAAAGAAAAGCTTTATTTAATGTTCATCAATTTAGTAAAATTTAAGATTTTACTGTCACTACATGATCTTGATAAATCAAAGTTTACTACAACACTTTTTAGAAGTCATAGTGCTTTTACAAACGATAAAAAACAAAGATGACAACGCTTACTGTAAAAGAATCCCCAACATCCAGATCTTCATTGAACTCTACTTTTCTCAAGTCCAAACCAATCGTTTCTGCCAATGAACGTGACATTTTTTTCTGTGCAGGCTCATCAAACACGCCGCTTGGAGCAGTTGGAGCGAGGGCAGACTCCATGGGAGAGAGGAGGAGGAGGAGGAGGAGGAGGAGGAGGAGGGAGAGCATTCAAACAAGCGATGCAGGATATCAAAGGCAAGGGATGAGAGACAGGATTAAGTATGCCCTGTGGAAGGAATAAACATTTGTGCTTCAAATTATGAACCTCACATTTATCTATATTATGATAAGAACTCTGTAGGATCTTATGATATATTTTTATTAAAACCTGTTGATATATTTTATTAAACACAGAGATGCAAGGAGGCTGGAGTAAAAAATTCTCTTGCTTTTTGACAAGATCCAAAGCCAGTTTCCTGAGTCTACCGTTGTGGTTATCCTGAGACAAGCAGATCGACGTGACAAATAAGCCTGACAGTTGTTAAACACCAAAAGACTGATTTGAAGTGACAATCACCTGTCAATCAAAAAATGAAAGGAGTGTTGACGCACTGATAGCCAACACCTACATCAAGTCGAACTATGCAGATCAGGATTCCAACAAGTTGCGGAGGTGTAAGCAGTTTGGTGGCAATTAAAATAAATAAAAGAAATAAATACAGTGGTGGACAAATTATGGTAGCCCTCAGTTGGTATTAAAGAAAAAGTCTGGCTAATGCTCACTGAAATGACTTGAAACATTCAAAAGCAAATAACAAATTGCAGTTAATTGAAATCAAAATCCAAATCAGCCATTACTTTTGAGTTGTTGATTAACAGAATTATTTGAAAAACAACTAATGAAATAGGGCTGACAAAAAAATGATGGTACCTATAACTTAATATTTGTTGTTCAACCTTGAGGTAATCACTGCACTAAACAGTTTCCCTTGCATTTGCCGTAATGAGCCTTCTGCACCTTGTCCATGGTTTTGGTCCACCTTCATGAGCAAACTGCTTCAGTTGTTCCAGGTTTGACGTGGTGTCTTCTCCAAATGGCATGTTTCTGTGCCCTTCCACAGATGCTCACGGGATTCAGATTCAATTACAGAACTAATTTCAACAGTCCAAGGCTTTCTCTGCCATTCTTGGGTTTTTGGCTGTGTGTTTTGATGGTTGGTCTTGTTGGAAGACCCATGACCTCCCACTCAAGACCAAGCTTTCGACAAAAGGTTGCTAAGCACATTTCTACCCAGAAATGCCTTGATAATCTGGAGATTTCTATTTACTCTGCACAACTTCAAGACACCTCTGTGGCAGATGCATCAAAGCAGCCCAAAAACAGAACTGAGCCTCCTCCATGTTTCACAGTAGGGACAGTGTTCTTTTGGTTGTATACTTCATTTTTGAGTCTATGAACATAGAGCTGATGCGTCTTACCAAAAAATCCAGTTTTGTCTCATCATTTTCCCAGAAGCTTTGTAGGTTTGTCAACATGCTTGTTTGCAAAATTCCAGCCTGGCTTTTGTGATTTCCTTTCAACAGTGGTGTCCTCCTGGTCGCCTCCCATGAAGTCCAATTTCCTGGCTCAAACAATCTACTCTAATGGTGCGATTCGGACAGATGTACCTTGATCTAGGAGTTTCCTTAAAGTCTTGGAGGCTGTTCTAGGCTCCTTTGGATACAGCTCAACTATCCGGCCTCCCTCAATTTGTCATCAATGTTCCTCTTCCAGCCACATGTTCAGTGTGGTTCACACCCTTTCGCCAAACAGATACTCTGAATATTTGTCTCCCTTTAAATAGGCAGCAGACTGACTGATTGCGGGTTTGAAAAACAGCCAGATGTCAATTAAAGGACATACCTGAGTTCATCATGACCCCCTGGGCAATTATTAGTTCTCAGTCTTTTATGGAAGTACCATCATTTTTGTCCAGCCCTATTTCATTTTTTTTTTAATAATTCTGTTAATCAACAACTCAGTGTGCTAATGCTGATTTGATTATTTAATTTTCAATAAATTTAATTCCTATTGTTACTTTTGAACGCTTTCAAGTCATTTCCAGTGAGCATCAGACTTCTTTCTTTCTTCAACTGGGTACCAACAATTTGTCCACCACTTTACATTTATATATATTTTTTAATTGTCAGCCAGCCAATCATCATCCTCGTGTGAAGGTTGTCACCTGATGGCCATGCCTCGAAAGATGCGTCATCAGTACGTTTAAACGCAGAGCTCCTCTATGCCTAGCAGATCTGGGAGTTTTTCTTTCTTTAACTTCATAAAGGTGTGAGCTGCTCAGCGAAGACTAAGAAAGGATGAAAAGTAATGTGCCTTTTTTCTACCACAAAATAAACAACGAACACGCTAAACAAATGGACTTAACAGGATGTCTCTGGTTTGTGGATAGGTCTCTATATTAGTCTCATAAGAGCTTGTAGCAGTCTCATGTTATAGGAAAGAGTGCAAACAAAGGGATGATGGGATTTCAGTGGAGGCTAACTTCAGCACCAACAGTCCCGCCCACAACTTAGGGGTACGTTTCTGATGAAAACAATCACAAAGCGAAAAGAGTAAGTATAAATCCAATCAAAGGACCCCTTTGCGAATGATTTTACAATAGATCCAAAAACATCGGAGGGAGTTGAAAGGAAGAAAACGTGTAGTACTTAAGGATTTCCTAGCATGGGGATACAGACTCATCAGTGACTCTGCAGCATACTGTGGATTCACAGTGTAAACACATTAGCATAAACACATCATTTTAAACTACAGAACAGAGAACTTGGCTGGAATTTACAGTCCTTTTTGCAGCTAACGGGATCCTTTGGTGGACACAGCTTCCTATTTGTGTTCAGGATACAGAAAAGACCTTGGTTTTAAAAAAGGTCTCATCTTTTGTCAAAGTCTGATGATAAAGGATGACCAATGCTAGAAGATAATCGTTATCAGAACCCTGAGGGTTCTTTTTTCTGTCTTAACGGTTATGTGTAGAGGAGAAAATTCTGATAAAGAAATATTGATAAATGACACTTCAAAATATTTTTTTGAACCAGTGTCTAGGGAAAAAAAGCCAAAATATATATATATATTTTTTTGAAGAAAATGTTGTTGTTGAAGACAGGGCAATTACCAGCTGCGAACTCTTAAGGGCTCCTAAGTCAATAATTCTAATAAAAATGTTCGAAAAGGAACGTAACCAACCTAAAATATTTATTAATACAGTCCTTTTCTAGAAAAATCCAGTTTCTCAATAATTATTAATAAAGGATCTAAATCAACCAAATGCGAATAAAGAAAATAAACATAAAACAGAGCTGCAAAGAACATGTACGTGTGACATTTTACAAAAAAAGGCTGCACACAGTCATGCATCCAATTGATGGTTTGATGACAACTTTCGCCTGGTGATCACATTTGGCGCGCAGGCCTTGAGTTTGACACATGTGCCTTAAAGGAAACGTTTTACTTTTGTTTTATGAAACGCTGTCATCTTCCCTTTCAGGCTGGTGATTACGCAGCTGGCCAGCGATTTCCAGCGATTGCCACGAGCGGTTCGTCTTCTGCTCATACTGCAGTAAGATCACCGACAAACACCTCCAGCCCAGCCAAATCACCGACATGGACGAGGCGCCGATCACTTTCCACATCCCTGTGAGTAACAATTTCGAGAAGAACAGAGCTGCCCCAGGAAAAGTCATGACAGGGATGCAGCGCCATGAAAGCAGCCACAGTTCGCGAATGGCCAGTAGAAGCTACTAACGGTCCGCTGTACTATGCAAGCGGTGCAGAAAAGCCGCATCATTCATGAGGAGGCGTGTTTCCGCATGTGCAGGAAAAAGGGGGAGAGCGCAGGAAGTGGGAGTTCAGAGCACGCACTGAGAGAGCAATAGTTTTGTGTACATAAGGGACATGTATGGCTGCAGCTAGCAGGTATGTTGGATATTTCAGTGTGTGGACAGGGCCCGCCCTTGGTACTACATCTGAAACTTAATGAATGTATAAAACAAAACCAGTAAACTTGTTGCTTATGCTGCTTCATGGTCTTATCCCCCTCCCTCCTATATTATCACCTCCTACCCCCCCCTCTCTTCTAGCAACATCCTCCCTTTTTTCCTTTCTTTCCTTTTCCGTCTGCCCAACACCCAAAATTTTCGCAAACATGGTTAAAACACAAAGTCATCCTCACTCATAAGCATTATCGGTGACACACTCCTCTGGTTTGTCTGAAGATTAATAACCCTCTTTGTTAAAGTAAATATGTCCAACACAAGAGGCCTTCAGGTTTCATCTGTCTGCCCAGCTGTTGGACAGGACAAGTTAAAAAAAAAAGCATATTTCTTGTTGGTAAACTGCCAAATGAAGTCAATTCATTCGGCCATCTTTTTTCATTTCCAGGCGGACGCGCTTATGTTGGAACCAGACGTCAGTAGGTTGCTTATTGGGTCAATACCAGTCGTTTCCTGAGTCAACGCTTTCTGTGGGGAAAACCACTTCACCAATCAAGGTGCTTTTACACAAACCATATTCAAAAGAGGAAGCTGGTTTTTAAATTGAAATTGCTTTTAGCAGCCGGCTACACTTCATGCTTTTATTTTGACACATTAGACTCTAAGAACGCCTTCTCCTATATCCCTCTTCACACTTATGGTAAAAAATAAAATAAGAATAAAAATAAAATAAAAGAATACCTTCAGTGAAACAACGAAAACAGGTACATGAAAAGGATTTAGGCAGAACAAACATCCGTGTTTCAACCCACTTTTGAAGCAAAAAGAAGGCAATGGAGATTATTTCCCACAATTCTTGTTCACACACAGCAGACCTGATAAAGACGCGGATCACCGCCCTCTGCTGCAAGACGCTTATGCCACACCCTCATGTAGCCAACATAAGTCAAAACCTGCAGGGAGCGCAACTCTCACGGTGGCTGGCTGAATCTCACACTAACAGGTGATTGGGAGTCTTTTTCATCTAACAATCAACTCTGTCAAGAATAAGGCCCCACATAGAGACGGAGCCAAGGTGGTGGTGAGAGTGGAAGGAAGGGGGAGGGGGGGATGAGCGAGACCATTTTCAAGGATTGAGTTTTTTGGTGATTTCTGCTGTTGGTGCTGTACCAAATTTAGGGAAATGCCAAATATTTTTGAGTAATCCCAATGATGGGTTCTAAGATTTAGTCTTTGGGCTGCTTTTATAAGACTCTAAAATATATTAATCACAATAAGTTTTATTTTTTTAGATCTAATCCTCTGATAGGTTTCACAAAGACACACACAGGACGTCACACATTAAGAAATTATTAAGCAAATGAAGCAGGAGTCCAGTCTTTAAAAAGAAAAATGCTCTAAAAAAATGATGGAAGAGCAAAAGAAAATGGAATTATTTGATATGTATCTCTTATTAACATTTCCAGGCTCTCTTTGTTTTGTCCTGCAGCATGCCTCATATTTCTAGTTAATTTGACAGAATATATTTCTATAGAGGAATGTGTATTATGCTATTAAGGTTTAATTGAGTTATTCTGGATTAATGTTCCTGTTTATTCATATTTATGTTCAAAAGTTCCAGTTTAAAAGGTTTAAAAGTTTAGCTTTGGTGTGTGTCTAGTAAATGTTTATGTTCTTCGCCCAAAACCTTAAGCCTGTTTTAACTTAGGGCCCCTGTGTGACTGAGTTTGACCCCCTGTAATATTTAGTCTAGAAAATTCATGCATTTTTTGGAGTAAAATGGCTAAATAGAAGATAGGGAACACTGTGGAGATGTCAAATCTTTTGTATAAAAGGGGGGTGGGGGGGCGCCAGGGGTTACTCATTTCAGGAGTAAGTTAGTGTAGAACCGCCACTGTATATATATATAAGAACAAAATGTTCTATTTTCGAGACACTACAGCTAAGTGCAAGGCTATGTCATGACGGCGAAACACACGGGTCTAATTCATCAAGCTGCGCAAGAAAAAAAGAAAAGAAAAAAACATTCATCCTGTTAGAATTCGATATATGCTTATATTTAATAATCAATTCAGAATAACCGTCTGTAATCTGCTTTTAATAAGTTTTATTTTTTAACAAGTTTTTACAAAACATGAATGTAAAATGATTTTAAACTACGATTTACTTGACGAAATGACTGTTTTCAAACCAGTCAATGACCACAAAAGTGTGTGGGTACCCGCCTAAACCAACCGCCACACCTTCAATACTGACCCCTGCATCTTTCTAATCAAACCTGTTTTTTTAATCTCTTGCTTATTGTTTTGCTGAATTTAGGAAGTTAAAAGAAAAGTTGCACTAAAAAAAATAATTTCCGTCTTATAAAGAAAAAGATGGATCCAAGACTGACCCTCTTTTGGGGTGGTCACAGTAGAGCGGTTAACTTCTGATTCAGTGTCCTGCCTCATGGCCAAGAGACTGAATCCTAAATTGCTCCAGTGTTGGTGCCAGTCTTTGGCAACACAATGGTGCAGCGGCAGGGCGGTCGACCCATGATAGTAAGTTTGCAGGTTCAATCCTTCTTGGCCATGAGTCAAGTGTTCTTGTGAAGACACTGAACCCACCTCCACCTTCTAGTGGAAGGCTGGCGCTTGTTCGCATCATTCATGGGTGTGAATGGAGTGAATGAATCAGACTGCAAGCGCTGGGCCGAAAGCAAGAAAAGAAAATAAGTATATTTTTTATTTATTTACCATTTAGTCTGGACTATGGACTCCCCAAGAAATGACGGATTATACACAGACACACAGATTCTTTGTTTTGTTTTTTAAGTAAATGATAATCCAAAGGAATATTGAAAAGAACAGGAAGAAGAGACTGAAGGATTCTGACTTAAAGAGCGGCTCGTCGTGGTGAGCTCATGGTGCCAAACAGGCCGTTCACTTCCTGTAAGAAACACATGACAAACACAGAAACAATTATTAATGTTACCTTACAGAAAACTGGATTCAGCATTCCTATAGTTTACAGATTAAATAGTGCTTTTTAATAATAGTTGGTAAAACGATAAAGAATAGCTTTATTTAATGTTTATCAATTTTGTAAAATTTAAGATTTTACTGTCACTACATGATATTGATAAATCAAAGTTTACTACAACACTTTTAGGAAGTCATAGTATTTTACAAACGATAAAAACAAAGATGACAACGCTTACTGCAAAAAGAATCTCAACATCCAGATCTTACTTCGAACCTCACTTTTCTCAAGTCTAAAACCAATCGCTCTGCCACATGAACGCACATGCTTTTTCTGCAGGCCCAATCAAACACGCTGGGAGTAAAGGAGCGAGGGGCAGACTCATGGGAGAGAGGAGGAGGAGGAGGAGGGAGAAAGAGGAGGAGGAGGGAGAGCATCCAAACAAGGACGAGGAGCATCAAAGTCAAGGGATGAGAGACAGGATTCCGGCACTATTGGAGGATAAGCTTCAACTTCAGCTGCCTCGTGGAAGAATAACATTTAAAGCTTCAAATTCAAGTGAACCTCACATTTTATCCACAAATATGATAAGAACCCTGTAGGATCTTATGATATATTTTATTAACAACTGTTGATATATTTTATTAACAACAGGGACAAAAGGGGAGGTTGAGTAAAATTCTTGTTTTTTTGGACAGATCCAAAGCCAGTTTCTGAGCTCCACCGTTGTGGTTATCCTGATCTCTCCAGAGACAAGCAGATCGACGGGACAAATAAGCCTGACAGTTGTTAAAACACCAAAAAGACTGATTTGAAGTGGACAATCACAGATGTAAAGTCTACCGACAATAGAATCAATGTGTTCACACAAACTTGTTCAATTTATGAGTTTGATTCAAATCATTTCATCCTGAAAATCGCTATTTTGCATATTTCCTGTTAAATTTCAGTGCGAGGCTGCAAGCTCTGCCGCGCAAAAGATTACGCAATCCTGAGTGAAGTCGGGTTGATTGTGGCTTTGGTTTACTCAGCGTATGATAATGTTGTAAAGCTTTTAACTATTTTTTTCAAGTCCTATACATTTTTATTCCATGTCCTCCCTTTCTATATGATAGGTCATGCATGTATTTCACTTCAGATCTGACGGGAAGCTGCACTGAAAAGACAGAATGAGGCAGAAAAACAACCGAGCTTTTTGTGATATTAATATAAGCAATAACTGCCAAAAGTGCTGGAAGACAGATAAAATAGGAAAAACAAAAACAGAATAATAAATACTCTTTTTCTTTTCCTCTCTTAAATTAAACCTAACAAATAAAAGAGCAAACAGAAAATCTGTCATTTTTTTCATGTAGGAAGTGAAAAATGACCAAATTAGTGCATTTATTAATGTAATGTTTTTTCAAGTCAAAATAATGAATATAATGTAAAATAAATTTCTTTAACATTTAAAAGGGATTTCAGTTTTTAAATTCTTATCAAAACGTTTGGATTCCTGACATTGACGCTGTCTAAAGGTGGAGCAGTAAGAAGGAAAAAGAAAATGAATACAACCAATGAAGAAGGCTTCCCAGCTGTTAAGTATAAACCTGCTCCAGGTGGGGGTCCCTGTAAAAAGACAATCCAAACACAAATTCTTAACATTAGAAAAGGACACTTTGAATAACTTTGTTAGTTTTATCTTTTACATGTTTGTCCTTCAATTAGACTCAGATTAATGTCAGATTAGTCTAAGTAATTTCATAGTATCATCACATTAGTCTAGTATTATTGTAGTTATTGTGTCTTATTGTAGTATCATATTAAGTTAATATGATTCTCATAATAGTATTAAATTTGTCCACATTTGTTCTCAGATTAGTTTCATAGTAGCATCAGATTAGTCTGCTATAAATCTAATGGTAGAGAGATTGTCTGAGATTACCGTATTTTCAAGAACACAAGACGATCTTAAAGGTCTTAAATATTGTAGGGCTCCGAGTTGTCTCTGTTCCTGGTTGTCTATCGACGCCTCGGCTGGAGTCTGGAAATCACATAAGATTTCAAACTTAAAGCTGAAATTCACCACAAAGATCAAATGTTCAGTACTGACAAGCATGGAAGTAACAGAAGCCAACTCTAAAAATAAACAAAAACATCTTAAAAAGACTTCAAACAAGACTTTTGAACTCATTTTGGGGGAAGAATTCAGCATCTCGAGGGCGTAACCAACAACACATCAGCAATGACTAAGAGTACTGTATTTTCACGACCATAAGGCGCACTTGAAAGTCTTACATTTTCTCCAAACTGTAGGGGGCGCTCTATGAGGCGGTGCGCCTAATGTGTTGTTGTGGGGCGTAGAAAAGGACGGCATGAGAGTGAATCCATGGTCCACAAGTGGAGGAAGCTGGAAAACGAACTCCCACAAGTCAAGGAGACGCAGCTGAGTGTCCGTGGAAAAAAGGCGAATTGAGCGATGGATTAACGATCAGAGATCAGCTTGGAGAAGCTTCTCTGCAGTAACCCTAACATCGGGGTGTCAAACTCATTTTCACTGAGGGCCACATCAGCATAGTGATTGTCCTCAAAGGGCCAGATATAACTTCTACATGTAACTAAATGTAATGAAAAATAAATGTACCTAGTCCTGTAACTAGTCCTTCATGTTAAATAACTCATTATTTATTTATTACAACTGTTTAAAGTGACAATTACAGTGGCATAGAAAACATGTTTGCGTGTTACTCTATCACAAAGCCTTTAACATTTTGTCCGCTTATTGAAACCCACATAACTCTATTAATAAAGGATCAAACTGTCCGAGTGAATAAAAAAAACAACATACAGGACACAGGAAGCTTTTTACTTTCGTTTTATAAAACACCTTCATCTTCCCTTTCAGGTGAATATTACAATGAGCGGTTCGTCCTCTGCTCATACTGCAGTAAGATCGCCAACAAACGCCTCCAACCCAGCCGAATCACCGACATGGACGAGGTGCCGCTCACTTTCCACATCCCTGTGAGTCACGATGTCGAGAAGAATGGGAGCTGCGCGGTAGAAAAGTTGGCTTTTATTGTTTTGGGAGGCAGCGCCGGGCAAGTTAAGTCACAGTTCGTGAATGGACTGTAGAAGCTTGGGCTAACGTGTCCGCTTGTACTGCGCCAAAAAGCCTGCATCATTCATGAGTAGCCGCGCTCCACCGCGTGTGCAGGAAGGAGGGGGGACAGAGCGCTCAGCGCAAGTGAGCACGCACTTGGAGAACAATAATAAAGGAAAGAAAGGTTTTCCTCTAAAAGAGGAGACTGGTTCCTTTATTCACCCGCTCTGGAGGATCTGGAGTGAACCCCAAAGGAAGATCCAGCATCGGCCCTGGAGAGGTTCTCCCCCGCGGTTAGAATGTCACCGCAGAAAAGTTCAACACTAGCATGCATGTTTTACCGGTATGTTGTGTAAACGTGCAACCGCCTTAACACCCGGTGTGCCTTTTCTATGTGTCACAGACTGAAAAATCCCCCATAACTGAGACAGTGCCCGCTAACCCAGGGCTGCCTATGGTCGTGAAAATACGGTAGTCTCATTTTAGTCTTATTGTAGTATCATATTAGGCCAAATCCGAATTCTTCCCTACCTCCATGGCTTCTCCCTGACCCTCCAATTGTAGGGTCATATGGAGGAACAGAGCTTTCTGAAATAGTTTACTATAAAGAGTCTATGTAAACACGGTACATGTGTGTTTTGGGCTTCCGTGTTCACAACTCTCATGTTCAAGAGTCACCACAAAATTCTGTTTTTTAAGAAAATGACATTAAACAGTAAATAAATCACAGTCACCACTTTAGGACACGAGAAAATTGAAAGAACAGGAAAATGAGGCTGAAGAACTTACTGAAAAACTGACGTTCAAAGGTGAGCCTACGGTGCCAAACAGCTGAAAGAAACACATGACAAACACAGAAATAAGTATTATTGTCACCTTACAGAAAACAGGATTCAGCAGACTTATAGTTTACAGAATCAACTGTTTTTATTTTCAATAATAATTCAAAAACTATATCTGTAAAAATGTTTCTGGAAGGATTTTTACTGTTGGTGTTGCACAAAATTTTCTTTTATACACAATTAGAAAAATTAGAAAAATAGAATAAAAAGGTTTTAAAACATTTAGCTCCTCTTTATTATGTTTCACAAGGATATTTGCTTCTATTTGACCTCACTTAGATTCATGACAATTAAAAAAATCAAAAACAATTTACACTTTTGTTGTTGATAGACTAATGAGTTAAACAACAACTCTTATAGTTGAATTATTTGTGTTTTACTTTCCTTTTTTATTGTTCCTAATATCATCAGTAATTGGTAGTAAAGTTCAATAAAAGTCCATTAGTTCATGTTTTTCTCTAACTGCAAAGATAGTGAATGTAATTTCATTGAAATGTGTTAAAGTTGGACTTTCAATCAAATCAGGAAGTAATTAACAATGGACCAATAATTACTGATAAATATTCACTGATTAATATTTATAAAAATAAAATACATTTACGTATCCCAATATTTAACCGAAACATGTTTTCTTTCTTTTTTTTAAATATAACTTTGAAAAAACTCTACCTTCATTTCAATGTCTTCCACTGTAATAAAATGGTCAAATTCAGTTTATTTAATGATCACAATGTTAAGCACTGAAACTGTATGTCATAAATAAGTTGCTTTTACCAAAGCAAATTCATGGTGCTTTTATTTTGGTAACTAAAAATATAGAAAGGGAACAGTCAACATTTTCAGATTTACACAACAAAGTATTTTTCAGTGTAAGAAAAAATAAAGAATGAATGTGTCTTAACCAATAAGTTTCTATTGGGGAAATAAAATGCTGTTTATTTTCAACATTGCTTAATGTAGCTTCTCCAGTACTTTTAAACGGTTCAGGAGCCTGAATAGTGCTTCAAAAATAAAAGGGTGCGGGGGGACAACACTGATTCTTTCCAGAAACAATAAAGTGTGCTGATGAGGCAGCATGAGAGATTGAAGGAAAGCTGCTTTAATATGACAAACGTGACAAAGGTGCTTTGTTTACATATCAGTCTGCTCTGGCTGCTACAGCTTTGCAGCCACGCTTTCTCATACGTGAAAGTAAAATAGTAACGCTGATCACCACGATGTCGGCCTTTTTTCAGAGCGTTGTACACATCCCTCTGATCAATCAAGTCGCTAAACTAGAATCCATTGTTGGGAGGTTCTGCAGAACTTTAGCCCGCTTTGCCGATAGCATTTGAGCTGATCGATGCTTCCCTCGTTTTTGTCGGAGCTGCTAAAAAGCACCACAATCCACGTTTTTATGTGTAACTGGCAGCAACATGGCACAGAGTTTCTGTTTGGTATCCATCCCAAAATTTTTCCACCAACCTCAATGGCTTCTCCCTGTCCCTCCAATTGTAGGGTCATTTGGAGGAACAGGGCTTTCTGAAATAGTGTACTATAAAGAGTCTATGTAAACACGATACATGTGTGTTTAAGGCTTCAATGATCAGGAGTCACAACACAATTCTGTTTTTTTTTTTTGAAAATGTCAATTTAGAAATAAAAGACTGACAAGTATTGAAAAAATCAAGCTGGGGTTGGTAACTGCACACATGTAGAAACACAATACAAACACACAAACTCTGAAGATCAAAATAAAAGACCAGAATAGTGTTAAAAAATATCCCTGTTACTAAGGACTACTAAGATTCTTTTAGAAATGATTTTGTATTATATATGAACACAGACATTGTTTTGTTTTTCAGTAAAGGATAAAGTGACACTAAACAGTAAATAAATCACAGTCACCACTTTAGAACACAGGAATATAGAAAGAACAGGAAGATGAGACTGAAGAACTTACTGAAAGAGGGACGCTCGAAAGTGAGTTTGTGGCACCAAACGGCTGTAAGAAACACATGACAAACACAGAAATAAGTATTATTGTCGCCTTACAGAAAACTGGATTCAGCAGACTTACAGTTTACAGAAAAAGACTGTAGTTTGTGTAAATAATAGTTTATAAACTATGAATGCATACAAGTGTTTTTGGGAGGATTTTTACTGTTAGTGTTGCACAAAATGCCATTTTAACACAACAAGATAAACAAAAAGTACGTTTTTGACTCATCAAAGGGGATACTTGATGTAGTTTTTAATATTGTATGTAATACTTGGAAAAGTTATATTCATAACAACAGGTTTTTAAACATTTAGCTCCTCTGTTTTATGTTTCACAAGATTTGCTTCTATTTAAACTCAGTTAGATTAAAAAGATTAAAAAGTAAAAAAATTAAGATCAATTTACACTTTTGTTCCTTTTTTGGATTGTTCTTTATATTTAAACAAAACATCAGTAATTGGTAGTAACTAAGAGTCCATTAGTTCATGTTTTCTCTAACTGCAAAGATAGTGGATGTTATTTCATTAAAATGTGTTAAAATTGGACTTTCTATCAAATCAGGAAGTAATCTATAAAGGAACCAATAATTACTGATAAATATTCACTGATTAATATTTATAAAAATAAAATAAATTTCTTTAACATTCAAATGTGATTTCAAATTTTAAATTCTGCTCAAAACATTTGGATTCTTGACATTAATGTTGTCTAAAAGTGGACCAGTAAGGAAGTTATTTGACGTTTTATCCAATGGGTAAGGATAAAAAAAAAAGAAATGAATACAACCGATGCAAAGGCCTTCCTAAATGTGAAGTCCGCCGCTGGTGAAGCTCCTTGTTGGAGTCCCTTTAAAAACACAGGTGCTGGTGGGGATTCCATTGAACACTAAATCCAAACACAAATTCTGAACATTAAAAAAGGACACTGGTGAATTGTGAAAAACATCAGTTATTTGTTATGCTATCACCATAAGGAACAATTATTTTTCCAATAAAGTAAAAGATAAATTTATCTTCCTGCTCTTGCTGGAGTCAGACGCACTTTTACTGAAAAAGGGACACTCGACTGTGAGTTCACAAACGGCTGTAAGAAACACATAACAAACACAGAAATGAGTATTATTGTTGCCTTACAGAAAACTGAATTCAGCAGACTTACAATTTACAGAATAAACTGTTTTTTCTTTTGTAATAATAGTTTATAAACTAAGGAAAAGCCTTATTTCAACAGAGTTAAAGCTTTTTCTATTACTTAGCGACAGTAATGAATCAAAGTTTACAACAGCGCTCTCAGGAAACCACAGAGCTTTACAAACGATTAAAAAAAACAAAGGTGACAAAAAGCTTTAGAAAAGACAGAATGAGGCAGAAAAACAAATGAGCTTTTTGTGATATTTTGCGATTAAATTATATAATAGTAAATGAATACAACCGATGCAGAGGTCTTCCCAAATGTGAAGTCTGCCACAGCTGCATATACTAGTGGGTATAAGAGGTAAGATCTTAAGCCCGAGCCCGAGTCGGGGACTAAATTACAATCATTACGTCCGGGTCGGGTTGGGCCGGGCTTCTCTCTCGCTGACCTTTTTAATAAATATATTGTAACGCCTGCAAAGAAGCTCCTTAGGCGGGCGGTTGTCAAACAGCTCTTTATTAATCCTGTACGTCAGAACAGGTACAGCACGAACCGAAAGGCACAGCCAGCTTCTTCTTACTCAGAGGGAGATTGTTCACGGAACGCACACACACGCACACACACAGGTAGACCCCGCCCACTCTATGCCACCAGTCACCAGCCCACTGTTGATTGACATACACTGTGGTCCAGCAACTGGCAGAAAAAGAGGGGGGCGCCGGCAACCCGCAGCCCTGTCCCAACTCTGGGTCATTACAATATGTTTATAAATGTATACTAAAACGATGTCTGGATACTAAACTAAGGAATACTTGTTATAAATACATAATGGGGTTAAAACAGAGAAGGCGCTGTAAGGTAATTGCTATAGAACTACTACTAAACAGGAAGCGCAGACGCAGAGCCAGAGCAACTTTGCGCACGTGTCGAGAATGTAAAGTGAAGGAGAGATTCTGGAGTGAGTTGGATGAGGTCATAGAGAGTATCCCCAGAGGAGAGAGAGTTGTTATTGGAGCAGACTTTAATGGGCATGTTGGTGAGGGCAACAGAGGAGGTGATGGGCAGGTTTGGTTTGAAGGAAAGGAATCTGGAGGGACAGAGGGTGGTGGACTTTGCAAAGAGGATGGAAATGGCTGTAGTAAACACTTACTTCAAGAAGAGAGAGGAACATAGAGTGACATACAGAAGTGGAGGTAGGAGTACTCAGGTGGACTACATCCTATGTAGACGAGGTCATTTGAGAGAGATTAATGACTGCAAAGTGGTGGTAGGAGAGAGTGTAGCCAGACAGCACTGCATGGTGGTGTGTAAGATGACTCTGGAGGTCAGGAAGAAAAAGAGAGGGAAAACAGAAAAGAAGACCAAGTGGTGGAAGCTACAGAATGAAGAAACTTGTGAGGAATTTAGATTAGAGAAGGCGTATGACAGGGTGCCGAGGGAGGAGCTGTGGTACTGTATGAGGTCGTCTGGAGTGGCAGAGAAGTATGTCAGAGTAGTTCAGGACATGTATGAGAGAAGTATGACGGTGATGAGATGTGCTGTAGGTCAGACAGGAGTTCAAGGTGGAGGTGGGACTACACCAAGGATCAGCTTTGAGTCCCTTTTTGTTTGCTATGCTGATGGACAGGCTGACATACGAGGTAAGACAGGAATCTCCCTGGACAATGATGTTTGCGAATGACATTGGAATTTGCAGTGAGAGTAGAGAGCAGGTGGAGGAACAGCTAGAGAGGTTGAGGTTTGCTCTGGAAAGAAGAGGCATGAAGGTCAGCCGTAGTAAGACAGAATACATGTGTCTGAACGAGAGGGATCAAGGTAGAAGCGTTAGGTTACAGGGGGCTGAGGTGAAGAAGGTGCAGGAGTTTAAGTACTTGGGGTCAACAGTTCAGTGTGATGGGGAGTGTGGAAAAGAGGTGAAGAGGCGAGTGCAGGCAGGTTGGAGCGGGTGGAGGAAAGTGTCAGGAGTGTTGTGTGACAGAAGAGTGTCAGCAAGACTCAAAGGAAAGGTGTACAAGACAGTGGTGAGACCAGCTCTGCTCCATGGGTTAGAGACGGTAGCAGTGAGAGAGAGACAAGAGGCTGATATGGAGGTAGCAAAGATGAAGATGTTGAGGTTCTCCTTAGGAGTGACCAGGTTGGACAGGATAAGGAACGAGTACATCAGAGGGACGGCTCATGTTGCCTGTGTTAGCAACAAATTCAGAGAAGCCAGACTGAGATGGTTTGGACATGTTCAGAGGAGGGATAGTGGATATATTTGTAGAAGGATGTTGGAGATGGAGCTGCCTGGCAGGAGGGCAAGAGGACGGCCAAAGAGGAGATATATGGATGTCTTAACAGAGGACATGAAGTTGGCTAATGTTGGGGTAGAAGATGTTCATGATAGAGTGAGGTGGAAAAGGATGATTTGCTGTGGCGACCCCTGATGGGAAAAGCCGAAAGTGAAAGAAGATGTTTGTTCTTCAATTAGTCTCAGATTAATGTCAGATTAGTCTCAGTAATTTCATAGTATCATCATATTAGTCGAGTACAAGTTTCATTGTAGTGACAGATCATTCTCACCTTAGTCTCTTAGTTATGCAATAGTAGTATCATTAGTGTCATGGTATGATCACACTAGTCGTACATTATTCTCAAAATAGTATCTGTTACAGCCTTTTGTGTGTATTTTTGTGAGAGTATGGGTGTGTGAGTGTGTCTATCCTTTACAGAGGCCTACTCCACCACACCGTCTGACTTCACCTCCTGCAGGAGATGATTGCGGCCTCCTTCCTTGCTCCAATTACCAGGCTGGGCAGGAAGCATAAAAGCCTCAGCAGCCCCTGTTCCAGTGGCAGCTGTTTTCCCTGAGATGAATCAGTTCGTCAGCTTGCCCCTGCTGTTAGACTTGGCTTTAGGAGCCAGTGGAAAAGGCCTGGTTTTCCTTCTTGCACGTGGTCTTTTATTTCATTTATGGTTTCTGTCTTGATAGTGTTCCTCTGGTTTAAGTTTCATTTTTAGGATTTGTTATTTATTACTATAGTGCCCGAGAATTTAAGTTGTTTTTTTATCTTCTTTTGCATCTGTCAATCAAATAAGCCGCTGCCCTGGTAGTCTAAACCAGTGTTTTTCAACCTTTTTTAAGCCACGGCACACTTTAACCTTGACAAAAACCCCGCGGCACACCAGCATCCCAAAAAAAAAAAAAGAAAAAAAAAGGGGAAACTGTATTGATCTACAGTCTCTCCAAAATCTCACGTGCATTTTTGTGATAATTGGGACAGTAAGAAGCTGGAAGCTGCAGCTGTTTTTTTAAAAGATGTAATGAAAGTTAAGTTAAAATATTTAAAAACTGTTTGATGTGTGTTTGTTGTGGTTTCAAGACGTTTAAAAGGGAAGACTCATTGTGCGCTGAGACGTTGTCACTTTAACCCAATGCATCATGGGAGATGTAGTGCAAACAGCCGCTGAACGCAGACAGACTAGCGTTTCTGAGCTTCATTGTTTTGTTCCCTTGTTGCACGGTCTGACACCGGATTCTGTGGAAAGCTACACCGCTAAAGACGAGCTTTAGCTGGTATTTTTGTTGGAACTGAGAGACTTTATGAGCAGAATCGGAACAAGGAAGTGAAGACTTTAACCACTTCTGATTGGTCAGAATGATGACATGTGATTGGTGGAGACAGTTAAAGGGGCGGGACTTTTCCACAAACAGCTTTAGCTGCAGCTAAATCGCGGTACCGTCATTCTTATCAAAATGTCTTTAATAAAATCAAATAAACACAAAGAAAAAAAGTCTTTTACGATCTTGTTTTATCAGGGCCTGTTTGGATGAACACAGAGCTGATATCCTGGAGATGGAAAATGTTTTTAGATCAGTGAATGAGGGCAATTTCCCAAGGCACACCTGACTAGTGTGTCGCGGCACACTGGTTGAAAAACACTGGTCTAAACCCTACCGGCTTTAACTTTTTTATTTTTTATGTTCCCTATTTTCTTCCTTCCCTGGGGTGGGATGTAACAGTATCAAATTTGTCTAGAATTAGTCTCAGATTAGTTTCATAGTAGCATCAGCTTAGTCTACCATAAATCTAATGGTAGAGAGATTGTCTGAGATTAGTCTCATTTTAGTCTCATATAAGTCTTACAGTAGTAACATATTAGGCCGAATCCGAATTCTGCCACCTACAGCTTCTCCCCTATCCCTCCATTTGTAGGGGCATTTAGAGGGATACGGCTGTCCGCAATAGTTTTTTGAAAGGGGAAACCCTTGTGGCGTCCCTCCGCCACAAGGGTGTTCCGTGTCGGACTGTGCTATGGAGGATGTGTGTGTTCTCTGAAGTAAATCTAAGTTAAGACTTTTTATGTTTTATCATGACTTTTCAGTGTTATAAAACCGATGTTGTTATGCATTTTCTATGGAGAGAAATTAGACTCAGTCGGATTTGTGCGTGCGTATTCTTGATTTGTGCGTAAATTAGGATTTGTGTATGCATATTCTTGCTTTGTGCGTCCGTAAATTAGGATTTGTGCATAAATTTGGATTTGTGCGTGATTTGTTACTCACATAATACGTTTTGTGTATAAGTTAAAAAAATATAAAATGAAAAAATACAAAATGCAATTTACGTATGCACAAATTAAGATTACAACAGCTTGAAACTACTTACACACATCTTTAAAAAACACGCACGAATCCCTTGTTACGCACACACGAAGCCAAAGTTACGCACGGATCTACCGTGAGACTGTTTTCACGTCTCACAAATTCGTTCGTAAGTGCTGCGTTTAAATACCAGTGGAATGCTCGGTCATTAGAATTTTCCTATCAAACAACAAGTAACAAGTAACAAGTAACAAATCACGCACAAATCCAAATTTATGCACAAATCCTAATTTACGCACGCACAAAGCAAGAATATGCATACACAAATCCTAATTTACGCATAAAGGCGCTATTATTTTTATAGCTCCGTTTGGAGGGCTAAAGTTTTCCTTTTTTAAGGTGTTGTGACGTTGACTAAATTATTGTTACTTTTTTCCCTTACATGTATGTTCTGAAACAAGTTCAATTACATGCAGGAGGTGGAACACTTGAAGGGCTGGAGCAGAGACGACAAACTTTGCAACAAATGTGGAAAAAAAAGACCGCAGAGTTGCGGTCTTTACGTGAAATTTTCACGGATGTATCATAAGCGAACCTTGTTAAAACCCACAGAAGTACGACTAAACCACGAACAGAACATGTAAATCAACGTAGAAGATAAATGTGCATAATCTGTTAATGTGCAATTCATATAAAAAGATCAGCAGTATTAGACAAATGTGTTTCCAATTGTTTGCCAAATATTTTTGTTCTTGAATCTGTGATATCGGTGACAGGAAAAAAAACAGGAAGAACTTACATGTTCCATTTCAAGTCCATTTTCTGTACAGGACTCAAACTCGTCCCAACCCTTTGGATCCACAATGCAAACACATTTGCGATATGATCAATATTGCGATGACGATATAAATTGCGCTACATGAAATAACAGCAGAACAAACAAAACCGTGCAGAACTTACATTGCCCATATCCTCTCCTGAACTTGACTCTTCAGCAACCTGTGGATCCACAATGAAACACATTAACATAAACCTGTCACATTGAAATACAGAACAGAGAACTTTGCTGGAATTTACAGTCTTTTCTGCAGCTAACGAGTTCCTATCAGAGTTTTGTTAGGCAGACAGCATCTTTGTTAGGGCTGCACGATATCAGGAAAACTCACGATTTGCGATAAAAGTGATCAATATTGTGAGGACGATATAACTTACAAAAAATGAACAAATAGCAAAACAACCTAAACATTATTTCGATTTCACTGCAACAATTAATTTAAATATGAGTCAACATAACTTCCATTATACTCCAAATGACCCTCGTCTACATAGGAGACCATCTGATTGGTTAAGTGCATGAATGGATTTATTTGAATTTGTTAAATATTTCAAGCTGCCGTAAGAATGTTTTAGCATACAAAAGGTTAGCATTTAGTGCAATTTTCGCCATCTTCTGCGATATAAGTATTGCACAGCTTGATATTGCGATAATGCTAAATTTGCAATTTATTGTGCAGGCCTCATCTTTGCCTTTAAAAAGTTTAACCTTTATTTCAAAAATGGTTAAGGTTAAGCTGACCCAGAGCCGTGCTGCAGGCTTTTATATGTAAAAAAAACAAAATGGCTTTTGTTCCGTAAACTAAAAGATCCAAAAAGCCTGAGGAGCCCTCAGTCATAGAATCTGAACCATACCTGATGTTGGGCTCTCTTTCCTCTTCGCCTTGGTGGAAAAGCCTGTAAGGCAGAAAACTGTAGTTTATGTGTGTTTGAACAAAAGAGACACAAATTTTAGGGTCAGTCTGTATGAAATACATTTACACTTAGCAGACATTCAGAAAAAAATGTCTTTGATAATTGCACTATGACATCTACATCTTTGTCCTCAGACTTTTTATTTCAGTCTCTCAGTTTATTTATAATGAGAATAACATTATGTTATCACTTTAGCTGACAATGATTAGTGCACTCCAGTATGCAAACATTTCATTTACATAATTCTGCTTTAGAAAATACAAACCTGTATATCCAGACCAGGAGCGGACTTACAGTTTATGAACAAAATATGTTTTAGTTTCTGTCATTCAAAGAACGCCAACAGTGGTGCTAAAGTTCTGTTGGTAAAGGGCTAAACGTAGCCTGGAAATGTTACTTAATTGTTTGTGGTTCTGTTTCATCTTTAAAGGAAGAAAACCCATTTCATTTCAGAATTCATTTTTTGTCATAGGTGTTTAGTTAAAAGAATTATAAAGGTAAATCTCTTTTTTTATTATGATTCTGATCACCAAATACTTTGAACAGCTCAAAACTGAATTCACGTTGGGCTTCCACGAGTCAGCACGCCATTCCATTTTCAGAATTTACATAGAAAATGCACAACAACTGATTACGCAATGAAAGTTAAACCAATTGAACTTTGACCAATCAGGGGCACGGATGATTGATGATGTCCCTTTAAATTCCTAAATAATCTAATGGTTTGAAAACTGATTATGAAGAGAAATTAGAAATAGAGGTTTGTGCCTGGCTGGACTTCTATGACACCAAGACTATTATAACAGAGCTGTGAAAGAAAAAGCCTGGAGCAAGATTTGCAACATTTCACTCCAAGCTTCTTCCAACTGTTAATCCACGCGGTAGAGCCGGGTAGCAACAGTCCAGTGTGAATACCACACGCGGGGCGGCTGTGGTGCAGCGGAAGGGCGATCGACCCATGATCGTAAGGTTGCAGGTTCGATTCCCGCCTTGCACGCCCATGAGTCGAAGTGTCCTTGGGCAAGACACTGAACCCCACCTTGCCTCTGGTGGTGGGCGGGCGCCTGTGTTTGGCAGCGGAGCGGCCACCAGTGTGTGAATGTGTGTGTGACTGGGTGAATGGGTCTGTGACTGTAAAAGCGCTTTGTCCTTGCAGGTAGAAAAGCGCTATACAAGTATACGCCATTTACGCCATTTAAAAGCGTGTTCAAGAACCTGAGTTCAGCGCAGTTTTTAACACGCGTCACATGTTGTGAATGTAGTATTAGACAAACATGAGTTTGAAAATGTGTTTCCAGTTGTTCGCCAAGAATTTTTGTTCATGAATCAGCGATATCTTTAAAACAAAAAACCGTGCAGAACTTACATAGCAAATGCCATCATCATCACCTGAACTTGACTCTTCAGCAACCTGTGGATCCACAATGAAACACATTAACATAAACCCGTCACATTGAAATACAGAACAGAGAACTTTGCTGGAATTTACAGTCTTTTCTGCAGCTAACGGGTTCCTATCAGGGTTTTGTTAGGCAGACAGCATCTTTGTTAGGGCTGCATGATATCAGAAAAACTCACGATTTGCGATAAAAGTGATCAATATTGTGACGACGATGCTTGATGCTGACCACCTACATCAGGTGGTTCAGTCATCAGGATATGGAATTACTTGAGTCAGCTGATCAGCAACAACCTGGTCAGGCAGGACTGGAAAACAGGCAGAGCTGTGGGTCATGAGGACCAGGGTTGACCATCCCTGATCTATGAACAGAACAGGGTTTCTGGATCCTCATGGATAACCAGGAAGGTGAGGAAAAATAGAGGTTTTGTGTTTAGTCCAAAGAAATATTTAGGTAATTCTCTTTTTTTACTAGAGTCTGCCTGACCAAATATTCTGAACAGCTCAAAATCGAATTCACGTTGGGCTTCCACGTTCACAACTCTCATGATCACGAGTCAGCACGCCATTCCTTTTTTTTTTAGAATTTTTAGAATACAAAACGCACCAACTGAACTTTGACCAATCAGGGGCTCGGATTTTGGTAGTGATGTATGGATGATGTCCCTTATAAATCCTGAAAGAGTCAACCGTTTGAAAAGTGATTATGAAGATCACAGGCCTGGTGTGAATGTAGTGTTAGACACACACACACTTTGAAAATGTGTTTCCAGTGTTTTGCCAAATAATTGTGTTCATGAATCAGTGATATCATTAAAGGAAAAAAAGAACAAGCAGAACTTACACATTCCATATAGACCTCCTCTTCTAAACAGGACCCAAATTGATCAGCATCCTGTGGATCCACAATGAAACACATTAACATAAACCCGTCATATTGAACTACAGAACAGAGAACTTTGCTGGAATTCACAGTCTTCTCTGCAGCTAACGGGTTCCTATCAGGGTTTTGTTAGGTAGACAGCATCTTTGTTAGGGCTGCATGATATCAGGAAAACTCACGAGTTCAGATATAAGTGATCAATGTTTATGAGGACGATATAACTTGAACAAATGAGCAAACAGCAAAACAACCAAAAACATTATTTCTATTTCACTGCAACAATTAATTTAAATAAGAGTCAACATAACTTCAATTATTCTCAAAATGACAATCGTCTACATTGGAGGAGACCATCTAACATTCAAGGGGGCTCCATCTGATTGGTCAACAACATAAAGGCGTCCATCTGATTGGTCAAATGCATAAATGGATTTATTTGAATTGTTAAATATTTCAAGCTGCCATAAGATTGTTTTAGCACATTTAAGGTTAGCTTTTATTGCAATTTTTGCCGTCTTTGCAGGCCTCATCTTCGTCTTTAAAAAGGTTGAACCTTTAATTTAAAAAAACGAAGAGATCCCTGATAACAAATGGTGAAAAACTGAACAAGACACAATATTTTATCAATTTACCACAATACATTTATAATGTTAATCAAGAGTTAAATTCATGGTTCCACAATTAACTCAACTTAAAAATTCATTTATTACAAGTTACCTTCATAATAACGAGAATTCATTAACAGGACAGCAATAAATAAATGTATTTCATAAATAGCAGTGTTCCTATAAATAACATTCGATCAAAGGCTAACTAACAGCCGGCGCCTAAGCACACAGTGGATTACCATAACTGTTTGCCGCACTGTCTCCGTGGTTTTGATGCTTTTTAACTAGATTGAGATGGATCATACGTTCCTCGATCTCTCTTGAGCTCTGTCTGCTGCTATGCATGCACCTCATCCAAATCAGCGTTAGTGCGCACGGCTGGAACTTTGATTGACACGCGCCCACTACCACCTTACACTACCTTTTTCGTCTTTTTACTTAAATTCATTTTCTCTCAAATTTAACAGGATCTACTGTAATACATTTTTACTTTAGATTTGCATTTGATTTTTACTTTTTTTTTTTTCTATATTATTTACTTTTAAACTAAAATCACTCAAAACATCAATTACCTCTAGTTTGACCCAACACCTGCTCTTTCTCTTTAAAAACAAAAAAACAGTTCCAAAAGTCCCACTTTTGAAAATATTGATTTTGAAATCAGTTTTTGAAAAAAGCAGCAGATTTAGAATAATATTCAACATCATTAAAAATGAATATTGTAAATAATGAACTGCTTTTTAAAGCAAAATGAATAATTTTTATTACTATAATGGCTAATTTAAAATCCGTGTGCAGGTTTTTCACTATTTCATGATCTTTTTAGATATTTATGAGAGATTTATTGGTTGTTTGTGTGATTTCACAAGGTCATATTTAGTTGTTTAATTGTGAACAAGTTGGGACTCTATAACAATGACTCATTGCCGTGCTGCAAAGAACGCTGCTCCAGGCCAGAACCCTGAGGTTCTTTCTGCAACCAAAGGCTGTACCAGTGCTGGCCAACCCGGGTCCTCAAGACCCTCAGGCCTTGCTGTTTTCCAGCTCTGCCTGCACTGCTTGATGCTGACCGCCTACATCAGGTGGTTCAGTCATCAGGACGTTGAATTACTTGAGTCAGCTGATCAACAACAAGCTGGTCAGGCAGGACTGGAAAACAGGCAGAGCTGTGGGTCATGAGGACCAGGGTTGACCAGCCCTGATCTATGAACAGACACAGGGTTTCTGGATCCTCATGGATAACCAGGAAGGTGAGAAAAAACGAGGTTTTGTTGTCATTCTCTTTTTTTATGAGTCTGACCTACCAAATATTTTTTACAGCTCAAAACCGATTTCACGTTGGGCTTCCACATTCACAACTCTCGTGATCACGAGACCGCACGCCGTTCCATTTTTCAGGATTTACATACAAAATACAAGTGATTATGCATTGAAAGTTAAAGCAATTGAACTTTTGACAGATTCAACTGTTTGAAAACTGATCATGAAAATCCCAGGCCTGGTGTGAATGTAGTGTTAGACACACACAGTTTGAAAATGTGATATCACAGATTCACAAACACAATTATTTATCTGTGATATCTTTAAAGGAAAAAATAAAGTGCAGAACTTAAACGTTCCATATGGTCAATCTCATCTAACCAGAGTAGGCCTGCACAATATACCGCAAATTTATCGTTATCGCAAAATCAAGCAGTGCAATATCCATATCACAAAAGTCAGCAAAAATCGCAATAAATGGTTACCTTAAATGTGCTAAAACAATCCTATGGCAGCTTGAAGCATTTAACGAATGAAATAAATCCATTTATGCATTTGACCAATTGGATGGACCCTTTCCGATGTTGACCAATCAGATGAGCCCTTTTATGTTAGATTTTTACCTCCTACGTCAACGAGGGTCATTTGGAGTATAATTTTTTTAAACCGTTGCAATGAAATAGTAATGATGTTTTTGATTGTTTTGCTATTTGTTCATATACCGCAAATTATATCGTTATCGCAATATTGATCACTAATATCGCATATCGCAAGTTTTGCTCATATCGTGCAGCCCTAAACCAGAGCAATGACTCTTCAGCATCCTGTGGATCCACAATGAAACACATTAACATAAACCCGTCACAGAACTACAGAACTACAGAACTTTGCAGGAATTTACAGTCTTCTCTGCAGCTAACGGGTTCCTATCAGGAGTTTTGTTAGGCAGACAGCATCTTTGTTAGGGCTGCACGATGTCAGGACAAGTTGTGATCAAAGTAATCAATATTGCAATGATGGTATAAGTTGCACTACAATAGGAAAACAACCAAACACATTTCTATTTCCCTGCAACGCAACAGAGACACACCGCAGACTGACAGTCAAATCTCGATGTCTTAAACTTGCCCTGCTGGGCGTTGTGCTCAAGGTGTTTGAACCGGTGCAAAAATTGGATGACAACTTCGAGACATTTTTGGTAAACGTCGGAGGAAAAAACTGAATCAAATTGCTTTGGATTTTTTTGCACAAAAAAACTTTTTTTGTTCCAGTCAAGGACTCATCTGAAAAACTAGTCTGCTGGCTCCAAGAATAATTATAAGCTAATTATAAACATTCCCAGACTGTGTTTGGCTCTTCAAACTATCTTGGCTACAAGGAATAGTAAAAATCTAGTTTTAAGGTGAAGGCTGGAATATGCTGACCTTGGGGGTCCAGCCACTCTTCCCTCTGGTATTCCACAGGTTTTTATTCACAGCAAAATAGAATCAGTTTAATTTGCGTGTGTGTATTCCGTTCTGCTCCCTGATTGGCTGTTGACACCTTGTCCATCAATCTCCACTTCTGTTCAGAATGCTTTCAGTTTGCCACATTTACAAAAATCTTTGATCGCGAGCAGATTTTGGTTTTCATTCTATGATACTGGACTTCCTTTTCTTGAACTTTGAGAGTTAAAAACAAACAAGACAAAAGTGTATAAAGTGTGTAGTGAGGGGTTTAAAGCTCATTTGCATTTCACTATTTCTGGTTTGACGTATTTGCTGATTTTTTTTTCTTCAGTCACATGACTCCCTGGTTCCTCACAAAAGCTCAGACAACTCAAGATGCCTGTCTGAGACTTTTGCATCAGAGCAAGGTGTGATTTCCGAGGAAGGGGGGTGGAGAGGAAGAACATACCGGCCTGTCGGCATCTAACAGCTATTTCCACCGCTTCCTGAATCACCATAACTGAAATTTGTGCCCCTGCTCGGAGAAATGGTATCAGCTGACTCAGAAAATATCCTGAAATGGCTGAGAACGATTATCATCCGGATAAATGATTGATGGATTAAACCGGCCTCTTCTGGAAGACAAGACGCTCAAAACACACCGCTGCCGGGCCAACGCTCAGGTCGCCATGCAGGACCCCTCGCCCTTAACTGACGAAGGAGGAAGAACGGGCTCCTGGTTTTAAGGTTTAGAGAGACACTCCTAATGTGTGTTATTAAGTATACGATACAGTCTATTGCTCTGAATACAAAACTCTTCTATGTTGAGCAATATTCCAATGTCCTTCATCAAAAGGTTTTACAAAGCGTCTGAAATGTTTCAGAGGGTTTTTGATGAGTAACGATCGGCGACGGACATTCTTCAGCCGCGATGTTTGTGCTGTTTTACAACACTTTACGTTAGTTTAAGAGTTTACCTTTTTTAAAACAAGGTACAATTTACAAAAGAATACTGATCATGTAAAACATGAACAGATGTACTGTATCAGGTTAAAAGCACATTTTGCTAATTTACGCCTGTAGTCCCTACAAAAGTAAAAACAGGAAAGTAAGAACAAATCAACACAAAATAAATAAGTCACGTCTTTCAGAAGGCGTCAGAATCAGTTGGAGTTACAATAATTGCGTAAAAAAAGTCACAGAGTCACTGTAATTCAAAAAGCCTGTGTGTTTAGTGTCGCCGGTGACAGCGACGGGTTTAAAACTGGGCGATTTTTTTTTTGCAAGCAGAAGTGTAATGTTTTCTTGTCAGGTTTAGAAAACAGTGTGTTTATTTTCTTCTTATTTTAGTGGCCTTTTAAGTCAGTTTCCCATCACCCTGAAAATAGAAAAGTTGCTTCAAAAGAAAATTCTTTAACATAAATATTATGCTGCTAAATGTTTGTGCCAAAATTCAATAGTTAAAACTTCAACTTAGGACTTTTAAAATGATTTGTTTTGAATGTAACCAAGTCTAAGTGAATTCTAAATTTTGAGCATTTTAACTGCTACTTGTTTTTCCTTTTATGAAGTCGTTTCCTTCTGGTGATTGTTTTTTTCAAAAATCCTTCAGAAAGTTGTGATTTCAGCCTCTGAATGAATGAAAAAAGCAGCTCACAGAAATGTTTTCA
Organism: Oryzias sinensis; assembly: GCA_037389245.1. Lineage (NCBI taxonomy): Eukaryota > Metazoa > Chordata > Actinopteri > Beloniformes > Adrianichthyidae > Oryzias > Oryzias sinensis. The sequence continues at coordinate 15,522,040 of CM074501.1, read as the reverse complement.
GGCTTCTGAATGTTTTAAATTAAAAATGAGGACTGCATAAGAATGTGATGACTTCTCTTACACAAGGTTGTGTTGGAGCATCAATCGTCCAGCTGACGTACGGCAGGAAGTCCACGTCTTCCTCGGCGATCAGCTTGGGAATGTCTGTGAAGCCGTCTTCCTGCTGATCCGAGTCCTGAAACAAGAACCTCCTTTATAGCGTAGATCCTCTAAGAGGATCCGTCTGTGTTTTGTGAGGAACACAAACCCTCTCCTCGATGGCCACAAAGCTGGTGAACTGCGACAGGATGGAATACTCTTTGCTCAACTCGATGATGAAGGACTTCAGCTCTTCTTTCTTACCCTGGAACACAGAGACTGTCAGCGCAAAGACGCGAGAACGTCCTGGCTTTGCTTGTGACAGCAAACCTCGTGTTCTGCTTCGGAGGAATCCAGGTTTCCGTCCTCGTAATCCCTTATGATGGCTCTGGCTGTGAGCTTGTGAAGAAACTGCAGGCATGCATCAGAGGTCATTTAATGCTCTGTCGGGAGGGGGGGGCAGGCTTCATGAAGGGCCTCCAGTTCTTACCGTGCCTCTGGTTTTCTGCAGCTCGCTGGTGGACACCAACGTCTTCAGCTCCTCACCACACAAGTTTCCAAGAAGAGTCGCCTGCAACAGAAATCACGTCTCAGACAGACAAGTGGGGGGCGGTTCTTGGACAACATGGGCTCTTCCTTCTCCAAAGGGGATCCTCTGAACATTTCCTAAGAAAAAAGCTCTCAGTTTGAATAAGTGGCAGCTGCTGGACTCTTTTGGGTCAGGTTGGGAGCAGTCCTTTACAGATGAGTAAAATCTTTGGTCTGTTGGCGTCATTAGACTTTGTTGCTGATTAGACATCATGGAATCAGTCATGGCACGGAAGGCTTAAACCAGCACATGTCCAGGCCCGTCTGAAGTGGGCCAACGACCATTTGGGTGACCCAAAGAGTCATGGGAGAAAGTCATGTGATCAGAACTTTTGGGTCTGAGCTCCACTTGCTGTGTTTGGAGGATGAAGAACTATGAGTACCATCCCAAGAACATCATCCCTACTGTCAATCATGGAGGTGCTGGCATCATGGTATTGGGGTGTTTCTGCACATGGGACAGGACGACTGCCCTGTATAAAGGAGAGGGTGGCCGGTGCAATGAAGTGCCAAATTTTGGGTAACAACCTCCTTCCCTCAGCATTGAAGATGGGCCGTAGCTGGGTCTTTCACCATGACAATGACCCAAAGCACACCGCCCACATCTCAACCCAATAAGAAATCTTTGAAGGGAGCTAAAACAGCATATTTCTCAGTGACAGCCCAGAAACCTGACTGATCTGCACAGGATCTGTGTGGAGAGTAGACCAAAATCCCTCCTGCAGTTTATGTAAACCTGGTGAAAAAGTACAGAAAACGTTTGACCTGTGAAATCCCAAACAAAAGCTACTGTACCAAATATGTTGTTCCATGTTCAAATAATTATTTGGAGCAGCAGCATACATATATAATAAATAATTTAAAAAAATGATGTAATGTAAGTTCCAAATTAAGTGAACATACACCTAAGATGAAAATTTCAGACCTCTCCAGTGACAGAACTTGCTAAAATCAAAAGGTGTTCAAATATTTCTTTGCTTCACTTTATTTCATATTGGCCGCCTGTGTGATCTATGAAGTTTGCCCATTTTTTTTTTCCGTAGGAAGCCCAAATCCACCTGTAAAAGAAAGTTGTGACAAAGGCTAAAGATGTGTCTAAGTTCATAAGAAAAAAAGTCTATTTTTCAAAGCGATTGTGCATCTTTCTCCGCAGACAGCAAAGCAAGCTAAAGCTCATTTCTTTTCTGGAAGGGTGGCAGATCCCCGTCACCTTGACGGAACAGTCCATCACCAGATGTCACTCAAATGTGACCAACTCTGGAGAGCTACGGCAGATCAGAGGTTCCAAACACATGTGAAAATCAAAGCGTCGCCACCTGAGTGCAGTGGGCCACAAAGCCGTAAACCAGAGTGTGGCAGTTGTTGAACAGGGCGCTCAGCTCCACCGGGGCCTGGACTGGAGGGGGCACGACTGAGTTGAACTGCTGCCACTTCACCGACACAGAGGTGCAGCCAGGAGACCGCATCCGGTCCACGTGATGCAGCATCTGCAGCAGAAACACATATTTTCAATGTGAGGGCAGCGCTTGATTAAAGACGACACGTTTTCTGCTCTCATCAAACCTTTTCTTTCATCCGCATTTTTTATCATTCAACTGTCAAGCTGACTGAAATGCAGCTTCGAACTTTGCAGAACTTCTTCCACCTTAACACACTTTTAAAATCTGCTGCTGTTTATTTGAATGTCTCACCTGGTCCATCACTGCATAAAGTTTACTAATCAAGTCCAAGTCTGTTGTTTATCAGTGACGTAACTGAGGCCGCGCAAAAGCCCCGCCCACCTACAGTTTATCTCAATGAAAAAGCATTTTTTTAAATAATAAATACAGAATTTTTTTTTTGAAAATGAGATCACACTGGCCCAGCCTTTTTACACCTGACAGTGATGGTGATGAACGTCCATGTAGTCCTCTAATACAGTCAAGGGTCAAAGCACCTAAGCAGAGCTTATCGCGTGATTCTGTCTTAAACCAATTCAGCACTTTATTATGACGCCACATGTTGCATTAAATGCACAGTTTAGCCATTTCAATGTTTTACTTTTGTTGAATATTTTAAACTAAGCTGTACTTATTTGACAAGAAAATTCTAGACTGTTTTCTTTAATGCTCACATGTATTATATTTTTTCCTTAATGCGACACTGTTTTGACAAATTGAACGCTTCCTTAAAGTAAAGGTAGATAAAAGTCATCTTGACTCAAAGAAAACGTTAATAAATGATTTTGCGTCGTGAATATCACTGCAGTAAAGAACGGAGAAGACCAGCAGAACCAAATGAACTTTCTCACCTTCTCTTCCCAGCTGTGTTTGGTTTTTGGATCAAAGAATTCATAAGCTCCGCCCCCCGCCTGGGCCAGGGCTCTGAGCATGTGGCGGTTGGCGGTCGAGCTGAAACAGCAAAGACACAGACGTGTTGGTGAAGCTGAACAGCCGCCCGGTTCCAGACTCAGCCGTGCTCAAGACAAGACTTTTCATGACTTAAAAGATTACCTGTTGTGAAGGAAACGTAAAATTTTCTTTAGCAAAAATGATTTAGCTAAATGTCTTTATGTATTTGCTCAAAACCATCAAGAATGCTTAAACTGAACCTAAAAAACCTCTGCCGGTTGTTCCCACATGTGAACTCTGGCAAACCTTTTCTAAAACTCTACACGTCTTTTTGTGACCCGGTTTGAGTCTGAACACAGAGACGGCGGCGGGCAGGACCCACCTGAGGCCGCAGGTGAAGAGGCGGCTGTGGGCGGCGCCGTCTCTGAGCAGCTGCAGCGTGAGCTCGGGGTTCTGAATGTGACCATCCGACAGCAGCAGCAAGTTCCTGACGCCGCGCGACGGCGGCAGCAGGCCGAGCGCTCGCAGAGGACGCCACAGCTCAGTGCCGCCCCCGACAAGTGAGCCGCTCTACCAGGAAGCAGAGACGCAGACGGGACCATGTTGACTAACTGATATTGAAAATAAACTCTTTTCTGCAGTTTTTGTTTTTTAGTTAAAAAGAATATATGTAAACATTTTACATAGTTAAAAAGAAATCATTGAAATAAAAGGGGAGCAACTCAGATTTATAAAAAATCTTCATTGAAAACAAAGAGAAAACCATGGAATGTATAAGTTAAGTTCACATTTCATCTTGATTACGATTCTATGAAGTTTGCTCATACAAAAAAATCGAGAAGCAGAAAAAACCCTTTTCTACAAAGATACTTCTCTCATTTAATCCATAACAAGGTTATATTTCCTTGAAATATTTATTTATTGCTTTTTATTAAAATGAACAATAATGTTGTAAAGCGCTTTTAATCCTATACATTATTACAGTGTTTCCACTCGTGGAAAATCTCAGCTTTTATAAACAATTTTACTTTCACTGGTTAAGTCACTGGTAAAACAAACAAACAGAAAACTGATTCTAAAGCAGAGAAACTACTTAAAAACTGTTTAAATGAACCCTGAAGAACTGCTATAAATAAATGAAGGCATGTCAATGATTGGAAAATAAAGAATAAAATCCATGAATAGATTTAGGGTTTAAGGGAACAAACTGACCTTGATGAAGCTCTCAGCGTCCTGAAGAACCTCAGAGACCGGCTGAGCTTTGAGGAAGGCTTCTTTGTGATCTAACATTCAAAAGAAAAAGTGAGCAATTTAATTAAAACTTCTAACAGAAGTTAAGAAATGCTGAGCTGCTGTCTGAACACAGACACAGATGCGGCGAATGGATCCCAACCTGAGCCGAACAGAATGACGTTGAGTCTGAAGTCGCGATTGAGGCGATGGAGAAGCTGCAGGGCGATCCTCTGAGCAGAGCGGAGGGACTCCCCCCTCATGGACTCGGATGTGTCCAACAACAGGATCACCTCTTCGGCAGCAGAACCAGAGCTGACCTCAAAGTCTGGGTAGAAAACCAGCATGCAGGCCTGCAGGAGAAATCCCAGCCCCACTATAAGAAGCAACTTAATAAGTAACTTAAAAAAACCAGGACCAAACTTTTCCTTATTTTAGCTAAATACACTTACAGACCTTTGAAGGTTGAACCCGTCTGTCTTAATATGTCATAAAGAAAGTTTTATTTAAACAAAAAAGAAATCTGCATTATGCTAAAATGTCCTAATGTTGTTGGTAAACCCATCAACCTCAAAAGTTCATTTCGGGACATGTGGTAAAGGGTGCAGACACTTTCTTTTAAACCAGCAGAGTTACCTGGCTGTCTTTGTCTGGGTGGTTCTCCACCCACATCCTGGGCAGGTGCACATCTGAAAAACCGATGTCCAGATCGAAACCATACGGGTGCAGCGGCTGACCCGGCACAACGCTGATAACCGCCTTGCAGTCAGTCCTCTGAGACACACACACACACACATATCAAGACAAGAGGGAAAAACCTCACTTCAGAGAACACATTAAATCCTACATGACAAAAGTAAGGAGTCTTTTGAACATCCCAGAATCTATCATGGAGTATCGTAGAGCTCCATGCAATACATTTTCAATCATTATTAAGAAGCATTCCATAAAAGTCCACTTCTATGCTGATGACGCTGCTAAATCAGGAGTCGGCTCGCGGTTTTCTCAGCTCCAACCATACAGAAAAACTTGAAATATTGTTTTAGACATGTATTTAAGAGGGTTTTCTTTCTAACATTTTGTTTTCTCCTGTTGCAATTTCTTTGTATTTCTAGTAAAATTTGACCTTTTTGTTCTTTTACATAAAAGCGATATTCTAAACATGTTTTTACTGTGGAGCTACTGTTAAAAAAAAGCTCATTTTTCCTTTTTCTGTATCTGGCCAAGATAACAGAAGATGTGTTTAAAATTGACAAATATTTAGTCAAAATCCTTCTAGCTGCCTGCAAGAAAACAATCACAAGACAGACTCGCCAACACAGCAGGAATAGGAAAAGAACTGTGAAGGAAATATATATTCAATGGAACTCCTGAACTATAAGATAAGAACTCAAAAAGAACTTGGGAGAGAAAAATGGACCATCTACAAAACGACAACGTCATGAGGACTCGTTCATGAAGAATGTTACAAAAACCTGGAGACACAATGCATTATTTTTATTTTATGTGTTTGTATATTTGTTTTTGCTGCATTTCTGTATTTCATCTGTATGTTTCAATTATGTGTTTAAAAAAAGAAAAAAAAAGTGTATTTTTTATACTGCACTCTTAAGAATAAGTTTAATTACCCGAAGGCATCATGCAATTACAATGGCTTCTCACTTTACTGTCAAACCTTCAAAAACAGAAACTTAACCATTAAAAGATAATTAAATCTGAATAATTAACAGGATGTTTCTGGACTTGCTGGCTTTGTGACATATAACATGCTGTCATCATTAAACCAAAACAAACAGGAGCAGCTCACCTTTGTCTTGATTTGGTGAGTGTTGCTCTTCAAGTAGACGATCTCATTCGGCATCTCCACTGACATGTCCAATGAGAACTCTCTGAGAAAAGCAAACATGAGCACTGAGCATGTTACCATGGAAACCGGACCTAAAAGACCATGTGTGTATTCTTAATTTAGCTGAAATGGGGAGTCTACATTTGATTAGAAAATTGTTGATCTGCACCAGATGAAGTTAGTTCTGGTTTTGCATCGTGGATAACTTTTCAGAACTCCTCTGCTTAGGTTCAAGCTTCTGTTTGCAACAAGTAGGTTTCCAGTCCACATTTGAATTAAGTATTTTTAAATGAAGAGGCATCCGGAGATGTTATTCTATTCCATATGAAGACTACAGTTTAAGAGCCGGAAGGTAGACTTTTTGTGCGTCAATACAGGCGTCTGTATCAATTCCTAGACGACAGAAGATAATAAAGTCCTTGTGGTGAACAACTGAGGTCCTTGATGATGGTGGATTTCTCCCACAGACACTGGCCTTGTACCCAGATGGAGCAGAGAAAGCATCCACAAATGTTCTGTATGGTCATCACCTCTTTTTGAAGCTTCCAGGAGCAGCTGGAAGTCTTCTTGAAAAATGTGAAATACTGAACAGACACCTGAAAAAGTGTTTTAGGTTTCTGGGTAAAGTCTGTGATGAACTCAGTTGTCTCCTTAAGCCCGATTCACATGCACCCATGTGGCGGTTGACCTGCATGGGTGCTGCAGTTTTTTGGGTTGTGGAGGGTCATAGAGAAGAGCGGCTGAATCTCAAGTTCCCTTGAAGTTCCTGCTACCATCTTAAGGGACATCATAAAAATATTGAACGTACAATGTTGTGTATTTGAAAGGGTAATAAAGGTCAAGTCCACTTATGACTTAACGGTGATGCTATTGTACAGTGCCTTTACTACGCACTCTAGTTGCACATGCCCAGTGGAGGCCCGTAGGATGTCCACACAAACACACAAACAACTAGTGGTGTTAGAAAAAAATCGATTCGTCAAAATATCGCGATAGTTTATTTGGCGATATTTGTATCGATTCAAAATGCTGTCAGGGCGATTTAGAACCTTAAGGCACATTCATTCTTTGTTTTTGTTTTTATTTATCCTGAAAAATATTTTGTTGTGGAAATCAGAGAATGTTGACTGTTCCCTTTCTATATTTTAAGTTACCAAAATAAAACCACTATTAATTTGTTTGGCTAAAAGCAACTTATATGAGATACAGTTGCAGTGCTTAACATTGTGATCATTAAATAAACTGAATTTGACCATTTTATTATAATGGAAGACATATTGAAATTCTGGTAGTGTTGTTCCGAAGTCATTTTAAAAGAAAAAAAAAAGAACGAAAATATGTTCCGGTAAAGTATCGGGATACGCATCGTATCGCCAGACTTTTGCCAATTCACAAACACTACAGACAACACTACGATTATCACATTTTTAAACAGTCAGGCTGAACACATAAAAGCTTTCAAGTATATAATAATGTTAATTCCTCACTATAAACAACCCAAAGCGGCATTTTGATGCATTCACACATTTCTGAGTATTCCTCTAGAAATCTGAGCCCCAGCCCCTTCCAATCCACTAAAACAAGTGGGTTCTCACATTGTGATTAGATAAGTGAGGAAGAGTGTGTGCTGCCAGCACCACTACCAGGCTAACACACACACATACACTTTCTCCACAGAGGTAGCGGTGATCAGCTGAACACTGTCAAACTATCGTCGTCCTACTTTCGGGCAGGTAAAAGGTAAAAGGGCTGCAAAAAATAACTAATATTTCATTTAAAATTTTATTTTTTAGTGTGCCAAAAGTAATATATCATCACATATATGGATAAAGTCTACTCTAAAAGACTTAAGAAAAGCAAGATTCACTTCACAGAAATGCATCTCAATGGATATTCAGTACACTGACCTGAATACCTAAGAGCTCAAACAGTAAAACTTTAGAAACTCACCTTGAACTTTGTGATTTGTCAGTCACACAAACTTTCTCCACTGAGACCTAAAATCACAAAACATGCAGTTATTAAAAAAAATGGTCCAGCCAGTCCATTTCCCCCCAATAATTTAGCATTTAAAACATTTTTTTCCCAAATTCCTTAATTGTGTTAAAGTTTTTATACCTTAATTCCAACGTGAAGCTTTTAGAATTTGTCATTAAAAAGACCATTTCAGCTTTTACTTTTTTGGTTCCCATTATTCTCTGGGTGATATTTTGTTATTGACTCTTGATTATCTGAATCATTTAAATGTATAAATACATTTATTTATTTATTAGATATAAATAAACCTAAAAGTAAATCAGTGTTACAGTCTCCCTGCTGATTGTTGACGTTTCATAGTTTAAAATGATTTGAATTAGAGCAGAACCTCTAGTTTCTAATTTGGTCCCATTTTTAGACAGTCAGGTCCAGTTTTGAACTCACGACCTTCCAGTCACAGGGCGGACACTCTACCACAAGGCCAGTGACCACAATGTGGTAAGAAAGGGATGGAAATGGTCAGCAACAATAATAAGGTAGGCTGTGGTATTGGAACCATGGTGAATTGGTACTAAGAAAATATCCCCCAAACCATGACACCACCACCGCCAACCTGAACCATTGATACATGGCAGGATGGATCCATGCTTTCATGTTGTTGATGCCAAATTCTGACCCTACCATCGAACACCGAGTATGGCAGACGGAGACTCATGAGACCAGACAACGTTTTTCCAATCTTCTATTGTCCAGTTTTGGGGAGTCTCTGTGAATTGTAGCCTCGGTTTCCTGTTCTAAGCTGACCGGAGTGACACCCGGTGTGGTTTTCTGCTGCTGTCTTTGTCCCTATTCACCTTTTATCTTTGAAGAACAGGGTTCAGTTTCTGACAGTGAGCGTCTGATACAAAGATTTCTAAAATCCACCAGCAAATAAGCAACCCAGCAAAGATAAATGGGCTGAAATTGAAAGCTTGGATTTGTGAAGATCTGCTCCTCCTCTCACCTGCGTGGTCTGGTTGAGCCCGTCGCTCTCCTGCCAAGGCGCCACGCTCCCTGGCAGAGAGAAATGAATTCGCCCTTCACTGACCACCAGCTCGGACACATATGTGACCTTAATGAGGACGGTCGCTCCAGGAGGCAGGTTGCCCACGCTGATGGTGAACACGTCCTACAGAGAGAGGAGAGCATGATGCTCCACAGAGTACAACCAGAAACAACTCTTCAATGGAAGACAGCTGGAGACGTACAGGAGCATCCTGGTCCATCAAGTACGCTCCATGGCCTTTTTCTACCGCCTGTCTGTACTCCTTACGAGCCGTCTCTTTCTCCTTCACCTGAGTTCCAAAAAGTCTGTCATGATCATCAGCATCAAGAGAGAAGAGGAAGTAGCATCAGACACCAGTGAAAAGAGGTTACCTGTCCCACCACATGTTTTCCGTTGATGAAGGCCTCAAAGCCACACACAGTGGCGGAATTGCCCAGCGGGAAGACGTACTTGGCCTCGATAGGCACTGTGCTCAGGTTAGTGTATTTTTGGAAAACGATGACCTGTCAGAAGACGCAGGAGACGAAGCTCAGAGCTGAGCTCCAACATCACAGCACAAATGGGAGACCAACATCTCACCTGGGAGAGCAGATCTATCAGCTTGCACTTAACGTGAATAGACTGCAGGGGGAGCTGCAGCCCTGAGCTGTCCTGCAGTCCGGCTTTCACGTCTTCCCGAGGATTTTTAACGTTTTCGGCCTGCTCCTCATCCGGTCCCAGCTCTGCACACAAAAATATTTAACAGTTTTCTATTGTCATAAGAGCTTTTTGTCGACGTGGTGTCCTCTCCACCAAGTTTTGATCCAGATTCCAGCTCAGACGAGGAAACAATTGACATACATGGATCTGTTTGTCTGACTGTGGATCCATCAGAAAGGGGCGGAGCCGGGAACGGGTCAGAGTTGCTTCTACATCACACAAAAAAGCTTTTTCCAACAACTTTTTTTTCTGCTAATTTACAACAATTTCAATTAAAAAATACACTAAAATATAATTTTAAGCTGAAATGTCTTTATACATGTCCTCCATCATGACAAAAATGTCACAAGAGCACCAAAAACCCAATTCTCTTTGGAGTGGCGGGAGAGAGTGTAAACATAGAGCTCTCAGTTATGGGTGATGGAAAGGGGGGTGGGGTTGCTCTATGTCAACAGCTCCGCCCACAATTTAGAGGTGATTTTCTAATGAACTTCTGCCGCTCTGCAGAAACTATGTGCTAGAAAATGGCGCACATTTTTTTATTGACTAAAAATTTCATATTCATAATTAAAATACTACTGGGAAGCTTTTAGAATCGATTAAAGGAGCGTAGTGGGTCTTTAAAGGGTTAAGCCCATAGAGAGTTTAAAGAAAAAGTTGAATTTAAAAAGAAAAACAAGTATTTCCCTCTTACATGGCTCCTAGTTATCACCACAGAATGTTGAGTGAATGTAGGTCAGTTTGCTATTTGGCTTGATTTGGTTTGTGGGGTTATTACTGCCATAACGGATGTTTTTATGAACACTAACATAGGGGTTAATCTGTGCTCACCTTGACTCTGCTGATCCAGCTCAGTGGCAGAAGTGTCGACGGTGGGTCTGAACTCCTTCAGCTGTTCTCCATCCACGCTGTAGCGAACCACGTACCTCAGCTTCACCTGATCGGGGCTGTAAACCACGAACTCGTCGTCCTGCAGAAAACAACATGAGCAACGCAGACGAGCAGCGGAGAAGCCGGCTTGATCGTCTACCCATCAGGGTGGCTGCGTCTCACCTCAAAGTCGGATTGGCTGATCTGGGTGCGCCGGATGCCGTGCACGCTGTGGTGGCCCAAAGGCGCGTGGGTCAGAGTCGGGTCCCTCTGCCGTACATCCTTGCAGTTTCCCAGGGCCACGTCACAGACCAGCAGCAGCCGGGATCCGTCTGTCTCACTGGGTTTGGAGTACTTCAAGCTGGTGCTGTGGACAGAAGGCATGAACTCGTGAAAGTGGAGAACACAGCTCCAACCCAATTTGTTCGTCTGAAAACAGAAATTCTGTTCACAGAAAGAAACTCTTTCTGGATCAAGACTTCCACCAACCTCAGGGAATCACTGAAGTAAATCCCGCTGCCCAGATTTCCCACGTCTGTTCTTTGAATTCCATGAAGCTCCACACCGACCCGAGGAAGCAGCAGACCCCTGGAAACATTTCATGAAGCAGCACAGAAGAAGCCTATGAGGCAACAAACTGTCCAAGAAGAACAGGCCAGACCTCTAAATAAAAGCAATCTGATCTTAATTTATACTAGAAGATAACCCTAAGAACATAAGAAATGCTTTTCTCGTTGGAAACAAAAGCACCTCACTGACTAGGAACGCAAAATCTGAATTTTAATTCAAATCTATCTCTGATAATCTTAGCAACCCAGCTAAATTCTGGAGGCAAATCAGATCGCTATCTGGGCCCCAGACCGAATCAACTCTGCTAGAAACTATCATAGTTGATTCTGTTTTAGTACAGCAGAAGAAGAAATTGCAAAGCAATTCAATGAACAGTTTATATCTGCTGGTACAGTTTCCAACTTATTATCTCAGCTCGCATCCTTTCATTCAAATGCTTTTTCTCCATCTTATCCTGTAACAACTGAATTTCACATAAAGCCCATCTCCTGTGGCGAAATGAAAAAGGCGCTGAAAGCAATTGACCCCAAAAAAAACCCTCCTGGTCCAGATGACTTGGACCCCCGTCTTCTAAGGCTTGCTGCAGATTTTATAGCTGAACGCCTTGCCCACATTCTCAATTTGAGCTTTAGAGCATTCCGATTATAACAGCTACACATTTCCACATTATCAGTCCTCACAAAAATTCTCATGTCATTCTCAACTAAAACATTCTCTAACATCCAACTGTGTTTTATGTGAAACTCAGTCAGGCCCAAACAAAAACGGTTTAGTTCTAGCTCCAACCAAATGAAGTCAATTCAATCGCCATTCTTTCGCGACACAGACATTGCCCCGTTGGAGCCACACAACACCACTGTGTAGTGATTGGTCGGTTTCTATGGCAACAGCTATCACCAATCAAGAGTGACCTTGTCTGAAGTCCACACCCCTACACTTTAAAGAAGGCTCGGGCGAATCTGTCAAACGCGTTGAACGTCGGGGCCAACAGGCTCCACCTACTTTTGATGAGGCATCTCATTAGTCTGTTTATAACTTGAATAACTTACCGAAAAAAATGAGATGAATAAAAATAAGGGTTAGCTAGAACATTTTAAAAAAAGGTAGCAGAGCAAAAATGGTTATTCTGTTAAATAGAATTACTGAGTAACATCTGTTTATTTCTTTATAGAAGTTGATAGGATTTTAGTTATTTGGAACCAGCAAGTACTTCCTGTTTGGAACGTGAAAGGGGAGGAGTCACTCAGTCCAGTTCTCATGTAGAGTCAATGGTTTTAACTTATTAGGATGCAGAACAAACTTTGTTTTGATTATATTCAAAAGTTGTTGAGGGTTATTGTTGTTTTGCTTGTTTCTCTCGTTTATCATGTTTATATTGAACATTTTATACTTTGAATATTTAATCATCTATTAAATAAACCAAGATAACAAATTCATTTAAAAATCTAAAAAGTCTAGAAAAAGCAAAAGGTTTTCAAACTTTGTTTTAGTTTAAAACTTAATCTTATGGCTTTTTAAACAAAAATATTCATATTTGAAATTGTGATTAGGACCTTCCCCTCATTTGAAAACATGAGATATATTTAATAATACACCATAAAAAACATTTACAGAATAAAAAACTTTTTTTTTTAGATCTATGGGCTTGATTTTAAACAACCTTCATTTTTGTATTTAAATTCCAACTGATAGTTTTGATCTGTTCTCTTGTGGGGTGCCTCAGGGTTCTATGCTTGAGCTTACCTAAAAGTCAAACATTTTATGCACATTTATGTGGGAGAAAACTGCGTGAAAAAGCAAAAAAAAAAAAAAAAACCACTTGAAAAATCTGGGGATTAATGGCAAGGAACACAAGAAAGGATGACTTTGATACATAACTGACACAAAAACCTGTTTGGCGTCAAATGAAAAAGTTCAAGCAAAATGTTTCACTGCTGAGAATGTTTGCATCATAAAACCATAAATATGTAATAGTCTCATCTCACCGGGACAAAATCCCAACAAAGTTGCTGGGGCCTGATGAATGCAGGAGGGCTCTGGTGTTGCCGAGTTCAGCGTTGAAGGTCTGAAGCTCCGCCCTCCTGCTGACACGCACAATCTGGTGGATCTGCAGTGAACTGCAGCAAAGGAAATTGGTTTTTTGTTAGCCATCAACAGCTCAGGTGATCGTAGGAAAATATTTTTATTTTCTACCTGTGCTGCAGCAGACAGGACACGTCCTCAAACTCTGAGCTGCTGGGGGGAACGACTTCCACGCCGCACCTCAGTGCCCGGTATTTCCCCACGCTGGTGGGGGTGGAGCTCCGCAGCGTCATCTCACTCACGTTCAGAACATCTCGAATTAACTGGAGGACAGAGAGAATTTTGAGGAGCAGCAATTTTCAATACATTTAGGATGTAGATAAATCAGTTTCTACCTGACAGAGGTCGAGCTTTTGAGACAACAAGCTGGCGCTGGGCACTGGGGGGCGGGGCTCTCTGTGAGGTAGCAGCGTGTACACCTCCTTCAGGAGAGACCCCGCCTCCAAGGGATCCCCGTCCTTCAGCTTCCTCTGAGCCTGAAGCAGCAAGCCCTCGGCCCTGCTCACCTGCAGACACACAAGCGTCAGGGAAAGAGACGAGCCTTCCTGTCTGCACCTTTTCTCCCAGCAGAGGTCCTCACGTCATTCAGGCTCAGCTTGTCGATGGAAACCAGGAGGACGTTGGAGAGGCGACCCAGAGCCTCGGTCCACAGGAGCTCCACAAACGCTCCCACCTCCTGCGACACGCTGGCTGTGTTCAGCCTCTCCTCCAGCAGCAGCTGTTGATCAGCAGGCAGATGAAGCGCAGGTCCAACAGAAAACATGCAGAGCAGCAGAGGCTTCATCAGCTGTGGAAGCTTCGCTCTGTTGCTTGGATTTGTTTCCTCGGACACTTTTCTGTTTGTAGAAACCTCTGAAGGTGGATTTGTTCTTGGGGTTGGAAAGTACTGCAGACTCAAGTCTTTTTTAAGGTTTCTGAATTTACAATTCCATAATCCAGTGCCCTGGAAATATCCCAGAAGTCTCTGTGAAAATCCAGTGTGCATAAATGTTGACTAAATTGGTCAATTTTGACCACAGCGTATTTATTGTGTTCAAACATTTTTTATGTATAAATAAAGTAAATCCATTTCTTTTTTATAAACGTCTTTATCATCAGAACACAGTGGGTTCATAAACAGTTCTCGTAAAATGTTCACATTTATTCGATTTTTCACTTCGCCAAACAGATGACCTCATATTAAGAAACAGTAGTGACCATGTGACAGAACTGTATTAAAGTTCAGAGCACTGTGTCGTTTTTTAGGGGACAGAACCTCAGATTAGACTCAGTTTCACAACGAGCAACAAAACTGTAAAGAACAAAGATCCCTCAGTTCCAACAGCTGGTTTGCATTTGTGAACAGGAAGTAGAAGTAAACCTTCCTCTACTCACTACATTTTCTAATCATTTAGAGACATTTAGAGACATTTGGAGGCGCTATAACTCTGAGTACGTTACATCACTGATTATGTAATGTACCACAGTCTAAATGTCATCACTGTTTTCTGTGAACCTTGACAGGAAGGTTTCAGATACCGGTACGGTGTATATTTAGAACAATATAATCGATTTATCCAGACTATAAATCCATTTTCCTTTGTAGCAGCTTTTGCTTTTACCAGTCAAAAAAATATATTTTGTAGGAATTCCAAATTTTACTAAGAAAATTCTAACTTTTTTTTAGGTTTATATCACTAGCTACATAAAAACTGTTTTTCACAAATGGTATTCAACAGAATCAGATCTAATTGAGTTATGAACTCATAAATGAATGTCAAAGTGCTTCAGTACTTTGCAGCGATGCTGGCCTTAGTTTCTTGTAGGTTTTTTGTTGGCAAACTTATATCAAGTTCTGAAGCTTGCGTCTTGGTCTGTATTCAGACTGCCTTAAACTACACATTTCTGTTCCACGTGACTAAAGATGTCTTCACTCATTGGTCAGAAATGATGGAAGTCCTGCGCTTTGCAGGCCTTGTCGGGATGGTTCACTTATTCAGACTTTACATTTGTGGCAGTTTTGGTCCAGCTGCTCTACTCAGAGGACAGAAGAAACTCAGAGCGAACCGAAGCTCAGACAGATTGGAAACCAACGGAGAATCACTCTGCTTCGCTTTAAGTGAACCAAATGGATCCCCACTTAACAGACGTGGATATACTTGTAGTAAAATGTTGGTTAGAACCTACTAAAATATACTGGAAAGTAAAAACCTAAAAAACTTTAAACACCTCCTATCCCCCAGAAAATAAAAAGAATACAATTGAGTTGGACCATCAAAGATTGCCCATCAACATAGAAAGTGAGGAGAGTCAGCAGAGTCACAGTTTCAGACCTGCTGGAGGGGGGCAGAGCCCAAGTCCTGAATCTGGGGGGACATGCTGGGCCTGATCTGCAGACCGGACACCTCCATGGAGTCCCTGAGAGCCTTGTACACATCGAGAGCGTCCTCTGAAGTGGACAGGAACACCAGCTGATCCTTCACCGCCGCCTTCTGTCAGAACAAACACGAATTTAGGTTTGGTCAAACTTTAAACGTAACCCCCCCCCCCAATTATCCCCAGTGGAGGGGGCCCTTCAGGGTCTTAAATGGCTCCACCTCTTCTCTGATATGCTGATATCCGTTTTGTATATCTCGTTGACTGTCAAAGTAAAATTCAGTTGCTATTTTGGCTGTCGCCATATTGGAACCAGATATCTTCAATGATCAGCGATTGGCCCAATTTGGGCTGAGTCAATGTTTCTATGGCAACACTGTCTTCAATCAGGGGTGAGCTTGGTGGAAGGCCACACCTCCGCCACGTAACAGTGGGCTACATGAATTCTGCCAATCAAACGCTGAACGTTCTTTTGATTGGCCAGTTTACAAGTTTAAAAATCACGAAAAAACATTTGGATTAGCGTAAACAAAGATATCAGAGCAAGAATAGACTGAATAATAGCTGTTTATTTCTCTCAATAGAGTTTTGGCTTCTTGGAGCAAGCAGGTACTTCTTGTTTGGATCCTCCAGTGGGAGGAGTCAACTCAGTCCTGTTCTCATATACAGTCATTGGTAGTTCCACAGAGAAACTCAGCTGGAGCTCAGTTCGCTGCATCGCACCTTTGGTTCTGCGAGGTCCATGCAGTACTTGACCACTCGGTAGCGCCGCCTCTGATCCACGCTGACGCTCTGCAGCTCCAGCACACACCAGCTGTTGTTCTGCAGAAAACATGCATGAGCGCTTCAATCAAACCATGGAGAGTAAAGACAGACAAGGAATTCAAATGTCCTTTTTTATACAGAATTTTTAAAAATGCATTGCCAAATTCCATGTTTAATTGTTAAATTTCAAATGAATTTGAATATGAATAGTGGTACCAAAAACAATGAACATTTAAATCCAACTACCGTAATCTGATTTTGTTTAAAACTTTATTTAGAAAAATGTCAAATCTAATTGGACTGTTTTCATATTAAAAGTCTAAACTGTAAAATGCATTGTCAAATTGGATTCTCTAATTGAAAACTGAATTGAATCCATTTGAATTATGGGTGAAAAATAAACATGACAGAATCACAGCCTCACCTTCTCAAAGATGGTGTACTTGGCCACTTCAAAGTGATCGGGAAACTTGGGAAGGTTAAAGTCCGTCCCAGCATAGATTCTGTAAACATTCAAACACACATCTGCATTTTTACTGGAATACTCTGAACATTTATTACACGAATGATTGGCTAAGGCTGAACGAATCGATGACGTACGACATAAATGTATTAGGACTGTGAGCGTGGTTAACAAAAAACCTCTGTTGCCAAGCAAAACCCAAAATTTACTTGGTCACTTCTACTAAAAATTCTACAAAAAACTGTTTGTCACCCCTAAAAGATAAAAAAATCATATAGTTTCTATGGAGATAAAACCAACAGAAAAGCTGAGAAGATTTTCCCAGCATGCTCAGCTGAAAAATCAGTCATGTGGGTTTACTAAAAGTATGGGCGACATAAAAATCGTGTGCACTAATTTTCAGATCTCTTTAAAAATGTAAATTTGTGATCGCCATGGCAACATCAAACCAAACATCAGCTGGGTACAGGAGCCAAAAACCTAGGAATGTGAACTGTAATTGCCCTGATGCTGTGCTGTATAATGTTACCGTGGCAACGCAGTTAAGGTCCTATTTTTCTGTAAATTGTGATGGCGCACATGTGAATCCTTAAGGGAGAGTTTTTCTAGACTTTAAAGGCGGTGAAGGGAGATGACAAAAGTGAAGGGAGGAGTTGGGATGATGAGCAGTCACCTGAACTTTTCCAAAACATTCCCACTTTGAAAATTTTCCTCAGCCGGAGAATCAGGCGGGAAGTCTGCAACACACAAGCATGCGTTTCATCCAACACACATATACAACACTATGCAATTCTGTGGGCGGAGCTTGCTATGGCTTCCTGGCAGAGCTGGCACAGATCCCAAAATAAAATAAAAAAACTATAGAGGTAGCCACACCTAAAGCAGAACTGGCTTGACTGGGCTCTCAGTAAAACGTCCCTCACTGACAAACGGTCAGAAGTCACTAATTTAATTACATGTTAGCTTATATCTGTCACTAAATAAACTAAAACAATAAACGCTGCCACCTTAAGGGAAGTCATGAAAATGGAACGCACCATCATCGTGCTTGTTGTAAGTTTATCATGACTATTTGAAAGTTAAGCTAGAAGCTAATAGTTTAGCGATTTGTTTAATAACGAATTGATTTACATCATAATTTGTGGTGGACACTACGATTCATAGTCAATAATGGCTTATTCTAAATGATCCGATTCACTGACCTAAAATGGATCCAGAACATCTTCAGCCAAATCTTTAACCAGTGTGACTCACCTGGGTGCTGAAAAGTGCAGGAACAATTTACAGATTCCTTGTATTTCTTGCAGGACAATCAAGTGTTAATTAAACATGTGTACAAAAGAAACTAGTAAACAAGAACTCGTGGCTCGGTCTGGTTGGATCAGCGGAGTAGAAATTGATCCATCCATTCATTTTTACACCCCTATACGATGGACTTATGACGTACGGGTGACGGAGGCCTTTTGCCGCCGTCTAGTCGTTAGTAATAAGCGATTGCCGGACTCTCACAGACCTTATGCAAATGCTGCCTAGATAGAGTGTGCACGTGATACGCAAGTGCACGCAACTACCCATTTAATTTCCTAAATTCCAATAGTCAGCTGCACTACAAGGAGCGCGCACTTATCACATGAAAAGGCTCCCTGCACTATACACAGGCCAGTATAAAAATGAAACAGCCATTAAACGCTCGAGTCTCTCCCACTTTATCCTGACTTATCCTTACGTGTTGTATAAGTGTTCGCTATAACCTGTCACTCGCAGCATGCCCGTAGAAAAAAACCTGCATGAACATTTATGCTCTATGGTCTCACCGGGCGGTCAACGACCCTGATGTTTCTCGTGGGCCACCTGCATGCCCCGTACAGGTTTGTCCATTCTTCACCCACAGGCCCGTACCCCCCCCCCCCCCGCATAAGGCAGGTGTGTCTGAGGTTTTAGACCTTTTAAATTAAATTAAATTAATATTCTTCTTAAGGTTTTTGCAGAGTGGTAAAGGGATCCTGTCTTTCAGAAGGAAAATCTCCAGTAATTGACTGGTGACCCATCCAGGGTGTACGCAGACTTTACCCAGCAGTGGCTGGGATAGGCTCCAGCAACCTTGTGACCCCAATGGGGCTTTAGCCGGTTTGGAAAGCCTGCAAGCTCCATTTCCACAAACCTCTCTGTGTGGGCGGCTTGAGCCTGGGTGGGCCGGACACACTTGAAGGAATCTCCAGCCTGAAGAGCTCCACGGGCTGACGGGCGCACATTTGCGAGCACCTGAGCACGTAATCTAGGCCGACCACGGGAATCTTGTACTTCTGGACGCTGCGCAGCCGACTGGAGCTCAGGCAGCTGACATCGGTGGTCACCACTAAAGAGCACTGTGGGACATTTAGAGTGTTAATAGGGGAAAAAGATTCAAATGTTTCAAGGAAAAGGAAATCTCCTAACCTGTTTATTCACCACGAAGGAGATTTTAGCTCCATTGTCCAAGAGCACAGACTTGTACCTTTCCTTTTCCTTGTAAGGCAGGTTCTTGAGCTCCAGGACGACCAGGCAGTTCTCGAAAATGCCCATGCTGGATGAGCACAAAAACGGTAAACACAAGCTATGGACAAATCCTGTGATCACATGACCTTCTGGTTTGTAGCATTGACTGCAAATGTCCCCTGGAGGGAGTGAGTTTGACATCAGCCTCGCGGCCCCAATCAAATGACGTCAATTCAGTCGCCTTTATTTATTTTATCTTTTGTGCACCGCGTTGGAGTCAAACATTGTCAGCATGCAGCGAATGGTCCAACTCCGTCTGAGCCAACGTTTCTATGGCAACCACACTCGCCAGTCAGCAGTGAGCTTGTTGGAAGGGCCACAGCCCTACCACATGAACAAGTGCTTGGGAGAATCTGTCAATCAAACTACTGGAGGTGGGGGCCAGTGGGCACCGCCTTCTTTTGTTGAGGTATCTGATTATAACTTGACTATTTCTCTATAGAAGTCTATAATACTGTAATTGTTGCTGTCAATCCAAAACTTTATTAACAAAGTTTGCTCAAAAGTTCCTTGTTTCTTTAAAAACTCAGGTTTTGATTTTTTTTTCCCTAGCTTGTTTAGACAGAGAATCGTTAGATACAGGTGTGTTTGTGCATTTAGGCGTGACTAACTGACAAGAAACTGTTACTCATTCCCACTTACTTCCTGAAAAATGCGCGTCCCCGCACCCCAAACGTGAACGTATTTAATATAATGTGCTGACAGGACTCAATTCAACACCTGTGCACCTGTAAAGTTCACCTAACGGAGGAGAACTTTTCTGTTGCTGCGAGATAAAAACAAATTATAACATCAAACAGCAGCAGCGGGGTTGAAAAAAAAACTCTTACATTTTAGTTTTACTCAACAAAATACAGAACCCGGAAGTGGGTTTTTTGTGTTTTTCTGTGTCAGTTTACGTGTTAAAATAAAAACCGTCACGGTGGTACGTACGTGTTTTCGCCAAAAAAAACCCTGAACCTCGGTCTGTTTTGAAGGCAACAATCTTGCAACAGCTGACTGCAGGAAGCGAAGAACAAAAAAAAAATCAATGCTAATGGTTAGCATCCATTTCCGGAGCAGGTCCTTTCAAAATAAAGAGGTGATAAAATAGGATCGAACCGGTTTGAAATACACAGGACGGACTGATTATTATCTGTGCTGCTCTGAAATTTAAGTTTGTATTATTATTCGTGTTACTATTATTCATAGATTTCTCCCTAAAATACGAAAAAGTATTTTGTTTTTGTTGTTGTTCATTTCATATTTTTAAGAAACCCAAGATCCTTTTCTGATTTATTTATTCATTCTACTGGCAAATGTTTATATTTATAAATACTAAGCTAACCATAAAATATCATATTTTCCTAATGGTCTATATCACATTCGTCTAACAGAAAAGTTCACAAAATAAATAATATTTGTGAATCTTTGCGCATGTAATTTAGCCCCCTGCTGGGTGTTTTTCTGGCCTTTTTGCAGAAGAACAGCCCCATACTATGATGCTTCCTCCCCCATGCTTCATAGTGGATATGGTATTCCTGGAGTGTTATTCACTATTCTTCTCCCTCCTAACACGGCGAGTGGCGTTTAGACCAAAGAGTTCTATTTTGGTTTCATCTAAACACATGACCTTCTCTCAATCCTCCTCTGGATCAACCAGACGGGTCTCTGGAGAACTTCAGACGGGTCTGGATGTGTGCTGGCTTAAGTGAGGGGAGCTTCGGAGTTCTGCAGGATTTAAATCCACGAGTGTTTCATTTTGTCACTGTGGTCCCGGTTCTCTCCGGGTCATTGACCAGCTTCCCCCCATGTCATTCTGGACTGTTTCCTCGCCGTTCTCAAGAATATTTCTACCACACCAGGTGGGATCTTGCATTCATGTCCAGGTGGAGGGAGATTGTCAAGGTTCTTTTATTTCTTCTGTTTCTAATAACTGCTCTTACACTTATTTTCCTTCACAAATAAATTCTTTACAATTCAAATAATGTGATTTTCTTATTCTTATTTGTCTTCACAGACCATTAAAGACAAAGCTTTTATAGTGAAATACCTTTTATTTTGCACATCTTTCCACATATATGTCAGGTTTTAAACACATACACTGCAGTATCAAAATAAAGTCTAATAAACTGCACAAATAATCAGGTTTTTGAAACCATTTAAAGGAAAAAGTCCACAAACTGTTTCAGAGCAACGCCTCTGGTCCAAACGTGAAACTGTCAGGTATCAGACATGTTTCTGATTTTTCCTAATGACTGTTCTCGGGGCTGAAGGATGGTTCAAACAGAATGACTGGAGGCTGTGTTGGTGCCGGCTGCAGACGTCTTTCTTCACTTTATCCATCTGCTTGTTGCGAACAACACGCTGCCTCGGAGGAAGATCAGAAGTGCAAGCTGGAAATCAAAGTCGTGGAAACAAAGTGAGAACACGGCTGCCTGCAGGGCGACTTCTCTGTCTTCCCTTTGGTTTTTGGATTTTTTATTGTTTTGAAGAAGAAAAAAACAAGGAAAAAAACATCAATCGTTTCAAAGTTCTGGAGTCATTTCCTCTGAATATTGTTAAGAATGACCAAATCAAATACAGTCGACTGGAAAACATGGAAAAAAAAAAGACACAAAAACACACTACATTAAAATTACACAGCAGCAAACTCAGTATCTTGAATAAATGTTTCCACTCACAGGTGGTTCTTTTATCCTCTCTAAAGAAAAGCTTTTTATAAATACAAAGTAGGTTTTTCTGCAGCTAATTCACAGTTTCAAACTATTTTTTATTTAAATAAAACCAGGACAAAAAAATCCCCAACCCTCTACATGTTTTAAATTAAGCTTCTCTTAAACAGTTTTTGAAAAACAAAGGAGCAACATTTATGGAGTTTTTTCTACTATTTTGTTTTAAAACATTTAGTGAAGCTTTTTTTTTTTGTGAATCCAGACCTAAATTAGTTTAAAAGAAGTCAGCATGTAATAAAACAAAAAAAATTAAGTCTGGAGTTAATCCTCTTCATGCCCTGGACATAAAAGTACCAAGCCATCTTTGGGCGTAATTTTCTTATTGATTTTACTAAAAAAAATTAAATTTATATCTGAAAAAGCTATCATGCGTCGTTTGTTTACAATGCTTTTCATGACAAGTGTTGGAGGCAGTTAAAATTAAACTGTTATGGTTTATTAGATATTAAATTCTGGCATATTTAGGGGCAAGTTTTTTTGTTTTTTGACAGGCAGAATGCTTGATCTAAAGTTTCCCTTTTGTCCATTTTTTTTGGAATTCTTTTAGGTAAAGTAAAGACCGTCTCAATGCAACCTTCATTCTCAGGATCTGGATTTCTCAAAGTCCAGTGAGAGAATGTCTGTGTTTTGGACCTGGATGGAGCTTTTACATAAAGCCAACAGCTTTAAGTCATTCTGATGTTCCAGATAAGAAGAAAACCATTAAACATCTCTCAGGTTAATCAAATATTTGATATTTTATGACTAGGAACGATTCTAAAATGTAAAACAAATGAGCCAAATTTCTGTCAGAGCATTTAAGAAAAAAGCAAGCAATCACAGAATGTGATTTTCTCATTTGTCTGAAATCCAACTGATTACGATTCGATTTTTTAAAAATAAAAATCTATTTGTGGAAAAAGCCGAATGCAGGAACTTAATTAAGTTCAAGAAAACACTATTTTGCTCCTCACTTACTGCTCATACCTCCCAACTTTGGAACGATGCTGCCTATCACCAGCAGAGGGAGCTGTAAGACCGATTTCTCTTGTGAAAATTGCTGCTCCGACAGCATGAGCCTCAGTTTATGGAGCCCATTTATGGTGTTTCTGTGTAGACTGTTACATAATAAACTAAACTGACTGAAGAAAACATAATTTTGCCCATTAAAGCAACGTGGGTCCCAATTTTCCACAATATCAGTTTAGCCTCTGCGTTTGTTTTTGAATCCTTATGACGCTAAAAATGATATCAAAAGAAAAAAGACAGATTTGACAAAGCTCGTTCACTGTGATTTATCTCCAGATGGACCATTCCTCGATGGGGTAAATCAGATTTCATTTGTTTTAATTTGTGTTGAATTGAGCAACTTTTGTTATTTTTCTTATTTTGAAAAACCCTAAAAAAATACGTTTTATTTTATAAACTTTTCATCAGGCTTGAGGTTTAGTTGTAAAAGAAATTACTTAAAGAAATGTCTTAATGTGAAAGGGGTCAAATCTTTTGTTTTTTCCCTCAGACAGACGGCAGTCATTAATCCTACTGTTACTCCAAAGTCCTCCCTTTGTGTTTCTCTGATCCTCAAGACTTATTTAAGCGATGTCTTGTTCTTCCTGCTCCTTTGACACCTCCTCCTGACCTAAAGAGGGAATGTGGACTTCAGTACTGCAGCAGTTCCACTAAAACGCACCGAAATGTTTTATGGATTTGGTTGAATCATGCTGGAAAAGGCTAAAAACGGCAGAAAACACACTCTTAAACCACGTTTTTCTTATTAGTGAATCTTATTTTTTTATTTATTCAACCGAATTCTTTGGTTATTTATGTTGGGATGTATATTTTGGGGTTGTGATTTCATTTTAATCTAATTTATCTGTGTGTGTGTGTTTTTTCTTTAATTAAAATAACCTATAAAAAAGTACCTGTTTAACCTTAGAGTTGGTTCACTTAATAACCAAAATGCCAATTTTATCCATGTATAAACCTGGATCGGAATACTGAATTTTCATCTGTAAAAATCACCTTAAAAATTCTCCATTTACAGTTATTTGACTTTATTTCCTCTTATTGAACTGAGAATATCTGAGATAGAAGCACATGAAGTCAAAGCGTTGGAGTATCTTTCCCATCCTAAAATAAATAACTTCTAATTTTTTACTTTTCATTTCCAACACCCTCATTTCTCCAGGAGAGAAGCCAATCTGACTGCTGCAGTACACCATCCTGTCCACCAGGAGGAGCTCTGGCTCCAGCTGTGGGCTCATCAGCTGTGTGATCGGTGACCCAGTAAGTGGTGGTTAGTTTGAGGATCTCATCCAGCCCACATGCCTCCTTTTGGGAGCCACACATGCTCATCATTTTCCAGAACACCAGTCATCGCCTCAAACGCCACACATTTACCCTCCTGACTGATCCCACTCATGCAAAACAGCTCCAGCTCCTCCACGTCTCTCCTCCACCCTCCTGTCCTCCGTCTGCATCTGTTTCCTCTGCCTCTTTTCACATCCTGCTCTTCAGGACGTCGCATGAGCCGCAGTGGCTCCTCCATCTCTCTCATTAGAAAAATCAGAAATCAAACATCTTTGAAGTTTGTACTTTAGAGGAAAATGTTCAAGATTTGAATTCTAGATTTCTTCAGCACCGGGCGGCCCACTTTCCTTTGAGACTATTGACCTACATGAGACAAAAAAACAAAACAAAAAACATGTTAATGTTTATTTTTAATGACCTAAACTGCATGAAGAATGATGCTTTGAAGTAACGAGGCAGCTTTTATCAGAAGGAAAAATCTGGGTGACACGCTAAGTTTTGAATTTCAGAATTTGTATTTCTGCAGAAGTTGTGTTCAGAGACCCAAGACACAGGATGCAAGGAGAGAGGTACTTCGGGGGTTGGTTGAGGTTAGGTGTTGATCATATTTCCGAGACCTCAAACACGAAAAGTCAAGTCTGGATGATGTTAAGGTGACGGTGCCACCTGCTGGTGGCACTGCCACCTCACACCTGTGAGTGTAGTAAATGTGTTCGGAACCAGAAAGAACTATCTTTATTCAGAAATACTTGGCTAAATTACAAGAAAAAAAAAATCACATTTTCATATGTAAACAAAGAAAAAATGACAAAATAATATCTTTATTTTGCAATACCAACCTCCACCTATAGGGGAGTCAGGAAGACATCCTTTAAGATCCAAAACTGACTTAATCTAGAAATAAAGAAAACTTGAACACGTAAATGAATAAATAATAAGCTCTGAAGTTCAAATCTTGCATCTTAAAGTAAAAAAAAATTGCAAACAAACATATTTAGCAAACTTTAATGTAATGATTTAAATGTTTCCATTTCCTCCTCCGTCTCTGCTGGAATTTTCTCTTCATCCAATTTAATTTAATGAAAAAAGAAACAAAGAAATCCTGAAATATATACTTACTGGCCACTTTACATTTGTGAATCAGGAGCAGATGAAAAAAATGCTGTTAGATAAAGATCGTAGAGATTTTGTTGCTGGGCAGGGGCCACAAACTCCCTGCTCCGCTCTATTCTAATGCACCACTTGCAGACTAAAAGATCCACGTTTATCTTTGTTTTCCTCAACTGATTTGAAATCTGGTACAAATCTGGTACGGCTGCAAAGCCATAGTATTGCTCAGCATCTTTGCTGCAATAGGAATTTTACCTTGAGGTTTGGAAGGGGCTGTAAGCTAGCAGGAGAGCGCGTCAACAGATGGATGATGGGAATTTAACAGCCCTGCCCACAACTCAAAGATGACTTTCTAATGAACTCCAGCTGCTCTGCAGAAACTATGTCCTAGAAAACTGAGAAAAACACAGGCTTCTGATTTAGCCTAAAATGGCATTTTCATTCACTAAAAGTCGACTGGGAACGCTCGGAATATTGATTAAAAGATCTTTGAGACAAAAGTGATTGCAGCTTTCTGATTCCTTATTAATCAGTGCAACGGTAATGCCCAGATTACATGATGAGTGGACTGAAAGTCCATGAGTTGAACTCCGTCCTGCTGCCGCCTGATGCATCCTCATTTCAGATCTGTGAGGAAACATCTGCCACCGACAGATGGAGGCAAGCAACCCACCGGAACAGAGAAACAGCTGGGACGGCACCTACAGACACGGAAAGGTGGGAGAAAGAGGGAAGGTGTTTGGATCAGCATCACCCACTCCAGCAGAATTCAATAGATCAAGCAGAAGAAGCCTTCCTTACATTGACGTGTTCTCCCTACCATGACAAAGGTGGATAAAGGTGGAAAGATTTCATGTAATCCATGGACACCAATGAAGATCACAAATCATTGAAGAAAAAAGGTTCAGCGCACTGTCTAGTGGGTCTAGATGACCCAACTCCCAATGTTAAAGTGCCTAGGATAGCACAAGGGTTGTGTCAAGCATGTCAAGCCCCCCCCCCCCCCCCCCAGCACCTCCACAAACTGTGTACGATTATCTTTGATTGCATTTGATTGATCGGCTAAATTACATTTTTACTAACTGTAAACCTGTGGCAACACTGTTGTGCGACTCTTCTGTGACACTTTCTAGTTTGCTTCTGAAATGTCAACTGGAAATAAAAGCAAAAGGAAAAGTTGTCCGTGAGGCCGACCGCTTCCAGGACAAGTGGAAATGTTTGAGTGTAATTCAAAACAACTGTGTCTTCCAAATTTGCCCAGAATCTGTAGTTGTCAAAACACAACCAGACAAGACTTACCAACTACAACAAGCTAACTGGGAATGGACAAAGCAAAATTCACAGTCATTTTGGTAAAATCATATTTAGATAGATTTGTATCATTTGTCAAGAAATGAAAAGTAAGCCACTGCAATAAAAGGAAAGACTGCATTTGCCTTTAATGTTATTATCACAGTTCAAAGACATCAGGCTGAATGGTTGCCCCTCAAATACGGTCATATGTTGGCAAAAAGTTTGGACAAAAAAGCCCCTTTTGCACGAAAGTAGGGCGGGGTTAGGGTTGAAATAGGGGCGGTCATTACAGCAAAGTGCCTTCTGGCTTTTCGTTTCGTAACCCGTGCATTTCATGGATTACGTGTGGCCAACATCAATTTCCATTAGTTTATGTGCTAAATACGTATAAATACGTGTAAATAATATCAGCCTGGAATCAAAACAAGGGGACCAAGTACAAGTCCCTGTGGTACACCACGACCCACTGCTGTGTGAGGAAAAGTCACACAGGAATCCATCAGCAGCTTTATACATCAACCTCAACATGAGACCACACTCAGTAAGTCAGAGTAACCATTGAACTGAAATAACCTTTGAATTGAAGACCAAACATCAGCAGCAACTCCACATGACCTCGATTCAGGTCTCTGATCTGGATTACCGAGAGCAGAAAAAGGAGGTCTTCACTGATGAAAGGTTGATCACCTCTCCCGTCTTCATCTCTGGGATCCTGCTTCTTTTCCCTTCCATCTCACGTTGTGATTCCTGCTCATTTTAGTGATAAATCTGGTGCTGAAGAGTCGCCTCCCGGTGCCTTTTCTTTTTTTTCTTTTTCAGCGGCTAATCATTCTGGAGTATCACCTCCTCCTCCTCGTTGAGGATGTGTGTGGGAGCAGTGGAGCTGCAGCAGCACGTCCCGCCTCTTGTTTTAAGGAGGACACGCTCCGTGAACACAGAGTGCAGCTCCGCTCTGCAGCCAAGCTCTCGCCCGGGGCTCAGGAGACCCGTGCAAAGACATCCGGTCCCTGTGTTTGTTTCTGCTGTGAGCGGCGCTGCAGCAGATTGCTCCGCACGCCACACTGATCCCGACAGTCAGGCTTAATGATTCTGGGAATTCTCTGCTCTTGCTGATCGCCGTGGCAACTACAAGCCTGAGTTTAGGTGCACTCCTCCAACAGACGTCCTGAAGGTGAAGTCAAGTCATCAACTTCAGGACTCTATTGAAAGTGGAAGATCAACGCTGTTGTTTCTGCTGTTCATTTGAGTGAAAGCTCCTGCTTCTCCTCCTCGGCTTCAAGTTAGCATCATTTTGTTCAGTCTGTGACCTCTGCGGAGAAATCTGTTTGAAGTGGAAATCCCTGAGAATTAGAAAAGGATGCCGGCGTGTCAGTCAATATTCTGTTCTTCGCTCACGAATTCAGCGCTGCATCAAAAAAAGAAGAAGAAAAAAACTCTTTAGGGATACCGCCAATGTTTCCCTCGCAATTCATTAAAGTACTCCGGCTTCTGCAGTCGTAAAGCTGTCATTAAGGGGAGCTCTGTGTTTGTCGCTTCATGGAGCGATTAGCTTTTCATTACCTCATCACCAGAATGACTTTAAAACACGAAAGTTTCAGATGAGGAGCCACTGGAGTTTGAGGCCCGAGTAAATGTGCAAGTTCTACATCCGTCCTCCTAATCTGGAGTCCATAAACATGTCTGCCTGACCGCCAAATCTGTTTAAAGAGGGGTTAGGGTCTGCTTTTGAAGAACATCATGAGCAGGTGACATGTCACTGAGCTGTTTTAATGTCCCAAAGGCGTTTCTGCAGCCTGAATCTGAGAACTGGATCAACTGAGATTGATGTCATCCATAGGAAATGAAGTCCATTCAGTCGTCATTGCAGTGCATCGGTCTGAATCATCGTTTTTATGGCCGATCAGGAGTGAGTTTGTTGGAAGGCCACACCCCTAAATGTGTCAATCCCATGTTTTGAATGTTGGAATCACATGCCTTCATTGACGCATCTGATTAGCTGGTTTATAACTTGAATAACTTGAAGAAGAAAAAAAGGATTATCAAGAACATGTGTAACCCTTGCGCTATCCTAGGCACTTTAACATTGGGAGTTGGGTCATCTAGACCCACTAGACAGTACTCTGAACCTTTTTTCTTCAATGATTTGTGATCTTCACTGGTGTCCATGGATTACATGAAATATTTCCTCCTTTATCCACCTTTGTCATGGTAGGGAGAACACCTCAATGTAAGGGTGGGGTCATCTAACATGGCACATGGCTTCCTGTTTGGATTGCCATGGGGGGGAGGGGTCACTCTGTTCAGTTTTTATATGCAATGAAAAGGTGTGACTCATCATCTACACATGGAGACAACTGTTCACAATGGAGAGCCTCAAGAACGACTCACCAAATGAAGTCCAAGAACACGATGAAGAGTCATCCAGGAAGTCAGAGGAACAGTGACTGGACTGGAGTAAAAGTACTGGAAAGCCTTAGTCACAAATGGATATGGCATGTCTGCAGGTCAACCCTGCATGGGACACATTAAGCAAAAATGTCCATATGGACATTTTTTTCCACAGGGACGCTGCAAGGAAAACAGTTCACAGTAAACACTTTAAGTAAGTGAGGCGCAGGTGTGTTGCAATATATTTTTACATTTTTATACCCCCAAATTGTGTCCAAAGTGTTCATGTTGTGCACGTGATAAGTGGGTTTTCCTTGTGTGCAGCCTGACCTTTAGAAATTAGGAATTTTGCACAATTGTAGCGCCGTTTGTGTAAACATCCTACTGGAATCCTGCAGTGTACAGATACTCTCTATTTTTCAGGACGTCTCTTGTGGGGGACGTACGAGCCTCCATGGAACCTAAAGACTCAGCTGAGCCCCCCTGAAGAGACAGCAGCTCCTTTGTGCAACCCTCTGCGGCCCCGGACAACTCAAAAACCCACAGCATTTGTACGTGTGGATGTGACTACAGATGGTATTACTAATGAACATTTTACTCATCAAATATTCAGTAATGTTTTGTATTTTGGACTAATCGTCTGCAATGTTTTTATTCAAAGAGCCTTTTTTTTTTGCTTGTTTTTACGTTTGTTCTCCCTTCACATGAACTCCAATCACCGGGCTAACTTTCCTGTTAGCTCTCACAGACCCAAACACTTTACCTCCATTTGGGCATTTTTTCTTGTCTTTCAACAGAGCCTGTTGTGATGTTGTGGGCTGGCTGTAGTCATTTGAACCTGCTTCTATTGTGAAGCGTGCTTTCATAGTTGGAGCTTTTCTGAGGAGCACGCACCTCATATTTGGTTTGGTTTTTCTCGTTTTTTTCATTATAAAAGCTGTATTTTCATGTTTTATGGACTGAACTGTGTAACATTCATGGTTGTGTAGTGAGGTTACGAGAGAGCTGCAGAGAGAAAAGTGAGGGTGGCAGCAAAACACAAAAACGTAAAAAACCAACTCACTAATCCACTGCTTATGGGGCTCCATCAGCCTTTGTTGCTTTATCAATCCCGTTCATCAACCTTATAAAGCCTCGATGCACAGCTACTGCCTTAAAAATACAAAATAATACAGAAGCTACCACAGCCGAGTGTCATAATAACAAAAAAATCAAAGATAAGCACGGCAAACACGTCGACCGTGAGGGCACGCTGCAGTCCAGGGAGTCAAACCGATGACCTCATCATTAAAGGACACCAGAAAGTCCCAAAAGGACAACTCCACCTCCTTCGACCGTTACAAATGACTAAAGCTGAAGGATGCTCCTCCCACTGTTCCTGAGCTCTCACAATTACTATGTTCTGGTGATCATTAATAAACCTTCATGAAATCAGAAAAGAAAGTTTGTTACTTCAGACATCCTGTTTTACCTTTACAGGATACACGAGGAACGCAATTTCAACCTTCTGGCCTCAGACTAGCAGCCTTTTGGACATCAAGCTACAGAGAAACAGTCAAACATGGCGGTGGCAGTATGATGGTGTGGAGGGTTGAATGACTACCATCAGTTCTAAAGGAGACAGAAGTTAAAACAGAAGAGTACTGAAGGGTCTAGAGTCTTCTGGTCAAAATCTGGCGAAAATTCTGACTACGATTCTGTTAAAAACCGGAGAACGGTCCTGAATGTGGAGCCCTGGGCTTTTAAGAGTTGCTCCTCCTGCTGTTTGACTCTGATACCAGACCTTCTAACACAGACAGACATCATGAAACGCAAAACAAAAGCGGATCATTTGTGGATTTTTCAGAAAGACCAAAAACTTCAAATGGATTTCAGCAAAGTCGGTCTCTAAATCCTCTCAATTTTTAGTTTAAATGCATGTTGTCAGCTCTGTGGAAGATTGAAGTGACTCATTAAGATGAACTTATTCCATATTTCACCCCTTCAAGTGTTTGAAAAACATTTACTGGAAGAAGCTGATTATGGTTTGAATGAAGGATGGTTTTCACAGTAAAACGCTGTAATGAGTCTGATGCTCTCATTTAATCTGTCTGTGAGATCATTACGATGTTCTCAGACATGAATCTGAGTGGCAACACTTCTGCTGTCAGAGATCAGTGAGGAGAAAACAGTCAAATATCTGCTGCACTGCAGCAGATGGTCTTTACTTTAGTCAGAATGATCACTCGTTTTCTTCAATGCAGCTGCTTGACAGACGCTGTGGGAGGCGGAGTCACTTCTTCGACTGTTTCAATGTAAATCTTTAAGAACAAAGAGAGAAATCCCCAAAAAGAGGGAAGAGCTGATTTCAGTTTAAAGGAATCTGTGCTTGATGGATGGATGGATGGATGGATGGATGGATGGATGGATGGATGGATGGATGGATGGATGGATGGATGGATCATGGATGGATGGATGGATGGATGGATGGACCATTGATGGATGAATGGATGGATGGATAGATGGATGGATGGATCAATGGATGGATTGATCATGGATGGATGGATGGATGGACCATTGACGGATGGATGGATGGACCATTGACGGATGGATGGACCATTGATGGATGGATGGATGGATGGATGGATGGATGGATGGATGGATGGATGGATGGATGGATGGATGGATGGATGGATGGATGGATCATGGATGGATCATGGATGGATCATGGATGGATCATGGATGGATGGATGGATGGATGGATGGATGGATGGATGGATGGATCATGGATGGATGGATGGATGGATGGATGGATGGATGGATGGATGGATCATGGATGGATGGATGGATGGATCATGGATGGATCATGGATGGACGGATGGATGGATCATGGATGGATGGATAAATTATGGTTTAACCCATGTGCTATCTTAGATGACCCCCCCCCTTACATTGACGTGTTCTCCCTACCATGACAAAGGTGGATAAAGGTGGAAAGATTTCATGTAATCCATGGACACAGTGTAGATCACAAATCATTGAAGAAAAAAGGTTCAGAGCACTGTCTAGTGGGTCTAGATGACCCAACTCCCAATGTTAAAGTGCCTAGGATAGCACAAGGGATAATGTAAAAAACGCTTCAGAAGAACACAGCAGAACTCTGCTACACTGCACTCCACCTTGCCTTGTTGAAGCTGAGCTGCAGCAGCGGAGGTAAAATCCCACAGGAAGCTGCAGGGTTTAGTCACGCTCTATTCAATTTGCCGTCAACCTTTGTAAAAGAATTAAAAAGAATCAACTGGAGGAAATCCTCTGGAGTGAGACTGGTAGGTAATTTCTGCTGTAATGGCAAATCAAAGGTACAGGCAGAACCGCGCTCGCACACAGAGACCTTTGGGATCTTCAGTTCCCAAACAGGTTCCCGACACTTTGATAACAATGAAAGAACATCCCGAGTTTAGCAGCAAACTCAGCCTTGGGTGATTCACTTCAAAGAGACAACAAGTGAAATGGGGAAAGGATTCATTTACATGCATTATGTATTTGATCAAGGACGTTCAGCCCATTTGGTGCAACCTCACGTAGCACATTTAATCGACACACCTCACAAACCACTCCAGAGACGCTACTGAAAGCAAGGTTTTATGTTTTTTTTTAATTTAAAGTAACAGCCACTTCTTAATTGAGGATTTTTACGCACCAGGACAGCAGAGGAACACGGGTTCCAAGTTCAAACCATCACTCAACAGATTTTACTTTAACCCTTTAACAGGGGATGTTTGTTCTATAAAATACTGTGTTAATGCAGAGAAAAGCAGCTTTGTCCCTATATTCACCCCATAACAGTAACAAAGTGTTAAAGGGCCTATATCATGCAGAATCAACTTTTTTGAGCTTTATTGATCCCTTCACGCATTTCTGAGTATCCCTCAAAAACCCCGTGCTTTGAGCACCGGCCCCTCCCAATCCATGGATGATCGGGTCAACACGTTGACACGTATGAGCGTAGGGAACCGCCCCTTCCAGGAACTGTCTTCGCCGCCAGCACCGCCCTCAGCATGCTCTTATCTGGCGGTGAAACGCAGACTCGCTGCCGAGGCCGGCTCTAGGTTGACCTTATGAAATGGGCGGCACCCACAAGGAGCGAAAGGCGGAGCCTTAGAGGTTGAGTCGTTGTATTTCCTGGTAAGAAACAATAATAAATCTATTCTTCCTTTCCTGGCTGCAAAAATAACTCATATTTCCTAAAACATGTATTCTGTAGTGTGCCAAAGGTAGTATGTTATCATCTACATGGATAGAGTTTACTTCGAAAGGAAAGGAAAAGCATAATATGCTATAGGCCCTTTTAAGGCAAACCAGCTGTATATATATATATATATATATATATATCGAGAACATTTATAATTTGTATTTCTGAGTTTTTGTTTTTTCAAACTGTTGAGAAACAGGAGCAGACAAAAAAAGCAATTTGTGACGTAGAAAATAAGCTGGGTGTGCCACAAGCTCCCTGCTCCGCTCCATTCTGATGCATCCACTGGTAGACCAATAGATGCATGAAAGTCTTAGTTTTTCTTTCTCATTCCAGCTGGAATCTGGCTAAAACTGTATGACTGGATGGCGCTGATATTAATCGCCATTTTTGTTGCACCACTAATGCTAGGTCTTGGGTGTGAGGAGCTGTAAGATAGAGGGAGAGAGAACATATGGATACATGTCCTGGGTGATGGGAACTGGGGGTGGGCTTACTCCACATCAGCAGTCTCAGAGGAGAATTTCTAATGAACTCCTGCCACTCTGCAAAAACTATGTCTTAGAAATCGACACAGGTTTTTTTTTGTTTGTTTTTTTGGTAGTGGGGGGTAAAAAGGCCATAATCATTATTAAAAGATCACTGGGAACACTTTAAAAATACAGTAGATACTAAGATGATCAGAGTGGGACTTTGAAGGGTTAAATAAATTGATTAAATAAATTAACCTGCTGTCGTCTCCTGACAGCAGGTGGATATTTTGTCACCATCTTAGTAAAGTTTGAAAGAAACTTAAACATTTCAATCTTTTTTTTATTTACTTGAAACAGTTCTTGCATCTTTCTGACTCATGATGATTTACTGACAGATCCTGAAGACCAAAACTAAGTCCAGGTAAAGGATCCAAGGAAGGATTCTGCAGCTCTGGGCGGAAAGCAGGAGCTCGTTCCAGCCTGTGGGGTCATCGTTCCCTATTGGTACCAAAATTCTGTGCCAAGCAGTGACGTGCGGTGAGGTTAATGGCTGGTGAGGCACTGACGTCATCAGTCAGATTTACAAACATATGAACCATAATGAGTAACTTATTCACCATTTGATTGACAACAGTTAACGTGTTTTGTTTAAAATATCATTTCAACATGTTTTTTTCATATACAAACTGCAGCATAGAAAAAGACACAAACGTCATTATCGTCTTACCTTTACTTGTAAATAAAGTCCATACGCCGCTCCTTCTGAAGAAAATGACTTGCCGCTTGCTATCACTTCTTCTATTATTTTTTAGCGTCATAATCTCAGGGCTCACCGGCGCCCCCTAACATGAGGCACTAGAACTACTGGCCTCACCCGGCGGCGTTTTTGCCGGCGTTTAGCGCTCAGCACAGGAAACACGTCCCTCACATACAGTTATTTATAAAAACAAACACTGTACATCAAATACATCTGCTAAATTATGTAAACTCAGCTCATATAGTACGAGTGATTGAACCGACATACAGAGAGACAGCAGTACCGTCTGACTGCATAGGTATTGCGCAATCCAAGGTGAGGCTCAGCGGGCTGGTGCCTCATCGCACGTCACTTCTCAGTATTTGAACGGCAAATGCGGAAATTCAGCGAAATTGAAAAGAATAAACACCCAAAAATGGTACATTTAAATGGAAGCACAAATTACTGATTAAATATAATAATTGAATTTATTTTTTCCTCTTTTCTTCCCATAATGACAGGTGAGGCACAGCCTCACCTGCCTCTCCTGACTGCACGTCACTGGTGCCAAGCTGGTACCGGTACTGACGTATGTTCCGTTCAAATAGCCGGTTTCGGTGCTTCGTTCTGTTGATCCTTGTATTCAGTTTTCTAGCCTATCATTTTACCTTTCCATAGGTTGTGGGCGGGCTCATATAATTCAATTTTCAATTTTATTTGTTTAGCCCAAAATCACAACAACAGTTGTCTCGATGGGCTTCGAAGTAAACATGAACTCAAAAGGATCGTGAATACAAAGAGTTCAATAGGAAAATACTAAAATGAACTAACAAACTGACTAAACTATACTGGCATCCCTGCCCTTAGACCCCCCTTCGCGGTAAGGAAAAACTCCGGAAAAAACGAAGAAACCTCAGGGGTGCCCACATGAAGGAGGGATCCTCCCCCAGGACGGACAGGCGATTTACCAGAACTCTTAGAGAAGAATTAACTTATCTAAATCTACAACTACATATATAAAGTCCAGCAGACGAGCTTCATCCAGCTGTGGTTGGGGGGGACAGTCAGGGGTGCGAGTCGAGCCGGAGACAGGAACCAGAGCCAGGTGTAGGAGCGAGAGCAGAGACGAGGTACTCAGTCAGGTACAGAGCAGAGACGAGCCAGAGATGAGCCAGAGGCAGGATCCACAGCCAGGTGTAGGAGCGGGAGCAAAGGCGAGGTAAACGGTCAGGAACTGGAGCACGGATGAGCTAACTGGAGTCTGGAAGCACTCCCACTCCCCAGGAGGGGAGAGGAAAAGAGGGACAATACATGAATCGCACTGCACCAAACAGAGGCATGGAGAACTAAATGATGAATGATGATCAAGAATAGAGGAGAGGAAGGGTAGAAGTAGAAAAGAAAAGAGGACAGAACCCCAGTGCGCCATAGTTACCCCAGCTTCAACTTCTAGCAGCCTTTTAAAACAAAAAAGTTATTGTTATTAAGTTTAATTTAAACACATTAACATTAAGTTAAATAATCTCTGAATACTAGCTAGTCTGACAATAAGCCTGTCCAAAGAGGAATGTTTTCAGTCTAACTTTGAATGTAGAAACTGAGTCGGCCTCTCTTCCATGAGCTGGAAGCTTATTCCATAAAACAGGGGCTTGGTGGCTAAACGCTCTACCTAATCCTGGTCAAATAAAATAAACCCCCAAGGTTTTATTTATAAAACCCCAAGGTTTTATTTTATTATAATTTATTTTAATATAAGAAAAGGTGGGGCTGGTAGGGTGGGCGGGCCTTGAGTTAAAATGTCGAAGGCAAAGCGAAAGTTCGGCTGATGGTTGAACTTCGCAGCCAAAGATTCTCATTCAGTGACCGGAAAGATAAGAGTGATGTGTACAAAATGGTCATCATGGCGATGATGAAAATGGAGATTGTCAAAAAGAATGAAAAATAAGGCATCTTCGGCACATTCGAGCGCTTCACCTTGTCACGCTGGTGGTTAAACACTTGTATGTACAAGAGTGAACATGTTTTTTTATTTTTTCAGTACCAGTTTGGCACCGGATAAAATCCAAATGGTTCCCATCCCTAGTCATCATGGGCCTTGAGCGAAGAACAGGAGGAAAAATGAGTTAAAATAGCGACTGGATTGGACTGAAGCAGCTCTGAGTAACGGAGGGAGTACCAACGAATCGACAGGCCCTCCTCCCAGAGTCTGCTTTGAAGGCAGCATGTCAGGAGTCGAGTGTGCAGAAATGGTTTGATGGATGGAGTCAACTCGGAGCAAAGCCCCAGAGGAAGGTTCCCAACATCTCATAAATATCTGCGAGCAGGGAGCAGAAGCCTCTGTAGCCTGCTGCTCCTATCAGAGTTCCCAGAGAGAGCAGAGCTGCTTCCATGGCTGCAGGAGGCTGGAAGTCCGTGGGAGGACGATTCGGAGGAGGAGGAACGCTGCCGACGAGGGGTCATAACGGGCCAAACACAAAGTCTTCTTTTAGCATTTTCATTTTTAGAAAGTGTGCGAACTCTTGATTTATGGGAGACTCGTCATTCTCTGCTGAAACATGAGGATTTCTTAAAGAAAAGCTTTTGTTTTTCCAGATGGTTTATGCAGGAGCCGTTCCTCCACATCAGCGCCGTGATCAAACAGGAACAAAGCTTGTTGTTCTACATCCTTTTGTGGCTCGAAGTCTGAAAAGATGAATGCTGCCGGGAACTCTGATTCCACACATTTATGTCTGTGATCAAGGACAGGCAGTTGACCACAGAGCTATACAAGAGACGAGAATCTGTTTACATCCAGAAAAGACCTGCTGTCGCCATGGAAACCAGAAATGAAAGCATTAAACGCATTTCACCTGAAAGGATGGATAGAATAAAAGTCGTCGCTAATGTTGAACATGAATAAAGTTAAAAAACAGAAAAATATACATACATACATTCAGCTTTTAAAGAGAATTGTCTTCCAAACATGATTCTGAGAGCATCACTTTGGAAATAGGCACAGATTTTGGTCTGATCTCAGCGTTTCTCCAAAATGATCCACATTTCCCAGCAGACCTCCAGCTGTCTGGGATCAGAGTGTTCCGGGTTCAAAATGATACCCAGCAGCCCCTCTTTCACCAACTTCGTCCTTTGTCCTTTCTAGGACATCCAGGAGACCAAAGTGTCCTTCTATTCTCCTTCATCGAGATTCATAACATTTGGTGCAGAGCCATAGTGTGCCGATTTAATACACTAAAAATTATGACTGATTTGAGATTTAAAACAAATATTTGTTATATAATGTATATTTATATATCTATATATAAATGTATAAACACACACATATATAAACATCACATATATATACGGCCCTCTCACCCTCCGCGGGTGGTTTCTCACTCAAGCTCGGGTCCTCTACCAGAGGCCTGGGAGCTTGAGGGTCCTGCAGTATCTTAGCTGTTCCTAGCACTGCGCTTTTCTGGACTGAGAGGTCTGAGGTCTTTCCAGGTATCTGTTGTAGCCACTCATCCAGCTCCGGGGTTACTGCCCCCAGTGCTCCAATGACCACAGGCACCACTGTTACCTTCACTTTCCAGGCTTTCTCCAGTTCTTCTCCGAGTCCCTGGTATTTCTCCAGTTTCTCATGTTCCTTCTTCCTGATGTTCCCATCGCTTGGCACTGCCACATCCACCACAACGGCTTTCCTCTGTTCTTTATCCACCACTACAATGTCTGGTTGGTTCGCCATCACCATCCTATCAGTCTGGATCTGGAAGTCCCACAGGATCTTTGCCCTCTCATTCTCCACCACCTTCGGAGGTGTTTCCCATTTTGACTTTGGGGTTTCCAGTTCATATTCTGCACACATGTTCCTGTATATTATTCCAGCCACTTGAGTCACGCTCCATGTATGCTTTACCTGCCAGCATCTTACACCCTGCAGTTGTAATTGGACCACTGGAAACGATTTTACAATAGAGAAAAATACAGTTGGAGTGTGACTTAAAACTCTTATTTGTTCCTGATCTCCGTGACCTGAAGGTGAGACGAGTCCACACCATCTCTGCTAATCGTCTGTAATCAGATCTGAACGCGTCGTCCTGCTTCTGACGGGAAATCGAGGACCTTTGTCTGCAGAGACTTGGGTTTCCAACTGGACGTTTTTAATGAGAAAAGCTTCCTAATAGGAGCTTGATCTGTCTAAGTGTTTGTCTCCAGCACAACTCAAGCATGCGCTGATTAAATATCTTGCAGCAATCAGCAACTCTCAACACCTCCTCCCCCTGATGGGCCCCCGTTTGGGGCTGACGGGCGGAGGAGCAGTTAGTTATCGGTGCAGTTCTCTGTAGACTTTGCCAAACTCCCAGCATCTCTGGTTAATGCAAGCAGACGTTCAGGAGAGCCAGCTTTCAGGGATTACAGTTGTGCTTTGATTGCACTTTACTTTCTCTGCAGCTTCTCTTTACCCACACTTATTGGGAATTAATTGGACAGTTTCTCGTTTTGTTTGCTGAATAAATTGAAGCTAAAATGGAAGCAGTTAAGGAGCCTCGCTCTAATCAGATTACTTTAATGTTTCTCTAAATTGTTTTTTTCAAGTGTCTTTGAGGAACTGCAGCTGCTTGTGTTGGGATTTTACTTAGGAAAGTTGCCACACAATGTTTGCGTGATTGTAATTATGATTTTGAGCGAATCTTTAGAACTTCCGTTGTGGCTTTAGGTGCAGAGTGGAGCAGTAAAGTATGGCTGTCAGATCAGGATCAGCTATAAGTGAATGAAAAACCAGAGTGTACATTTCAAATATTCTTTAAGCTCAAACACAAAGTTTGTGAAAGATTTATACCTTTTCTATTTGTTTTCAATGAGCACCAAACAGTAAAAATAAAGTCTTAAAAGGAAGTAAAAACCAGAAATACAAGCAAAGTCCCAAAAAGAGACAATCCGGAGCTTCATCAACCAAACATTTTCACTTGAATTACCAAGTATTCCCTGACTTCTGGCTTCAAGGCGTGAAAGTTTATCATGGGAACCAAAGAAGAGGCTTTTTTTTCCCAAACTGCAGAAATTTGAAGCTTTCCATCCCAAA
The DNA here is from genome assembly GCA_037389245.1 of Oryzias sinensis. Taxonomy (NCBI): domain Eukaryota; kingdom Metazoa; phylum Chordata; class Actinopteri; order Beloniformes; family Adrianichthyidae; genus Oryzias; species Oryzias sinensis. Next base: position 15,482,311 of record CM074501.1, on the reverse strand, counting down.
AGCTAATTTTTTCCTGAAAACCAGCAGTGCAGATCGGATCACATGCTGTCAGTACATCCAGGTAAACCAGCGAACCCAAAGAAAGAGGGGACAGAAACTGACTTTCAGCTACACAAAGCTTTGTCAGGCATCTCAATGCTCGTCTTTGATGCCTCTATGGTTAATTAGGAAATGACTAACCAGATGAAAAAGTAGCGAGCTGTTATCAGAAAAGCCTTTCAAATCCCACGGTGCCTGAAAGGGCAGCTCCTGGAGGAAGTTCCCGATGTTCCTCTCCTTTGCTCACAGTCACTTTCACTGAAGCTGCCTCCTCCTTGAAATTTAATTTCATGCAGCTTTCACCGCGCGCCGTCCTCCGGTTCCGCTGCTGATCCCATATCTCAGCCGTTAGATTTACAGCGCCACTCTGCCATTTGGAACGCTTCCCACGCAGTAGCTCACATCCTTTTCTCGTTGATGTCAGGAGGCCTTTTAGGCCGACAACTGATCACCGCGTGGGACGCAGGACCCAAAGACGCCCGACAGTCACTCCCACATGTCAGCGTGGACGACAGCAGGTCAAACAGTCTGACGTTGATGGTTCACTCATGAGGCTTCATGGTCAAACGTGTAAAGCAGAGATTCTCCAGAGTCAGGTCAAGTCTTGGAACCTACGGTTGAAATAAACGCCATTAGGCGCAGAAACAGCAGTTGTTGTTTCGGCATTCCAGTAGTTCGAACAAACATTTAGCATGTTCTCCTTGGGTCATTTTCAGTTTCCTCCTACAGTCCAAAAGTGTGATTCATAGGTTCATCAATTACTCTAATTAGTCCCTTTAGTGGGAGTATGTGTGTAATCATGTGTCCCTGCAACAGACTGAAACTTGTTCAGGATGTTCCCCTCCTTCGTGTTCAGAAGCTCCAGCAACCCCAAAAGCTATTCTGATGATTGAGGGGTCACAAGAACCGGCAACTGGTTCCAATTTCAGCAGGTTTATTAGCTCAGCTAAAAGTCCAGAAAGCTAAATCAGGTCAGACAGGCAGGGGTCAATAACAAGCATGGGAGCATCAGAGAAGAAACAGGAGTAGTCAGGATCCAGGCGATATTCGGGGCAGGCGGCAGGCAAACAGGAGTCAAAGACAAAACAGGGTCAGGAATCACCAGCTCAGATCTAGCTGATCCGTAATGTAGGCAGAGTGACACAAACAATACTCCGCACTGAGTGGGTGCTCAGTGCAGTGCTTAAGTAGACTGTGAGTGATTGCAAACGAGAGTCAGGTGTGTGGCATCCAGGGAACTGTGCGCTGGGGTGGCTGGGAGATGTAGTGGGGCCAAAAGGGGGAGACAGAGCTGTGACTTCTGACAGATGGATGATCTGACAGAAATATTCTCAGTGGAAAACAAGAACCAACAGTCAAAAGTCCCAAAGCTGAAGTTTCAATATTCAGACTCAAACCTCCAGGGCGGAACTGATGCAGTCCAGGCTTTAACAGATGTTAGACTTTAAAAAAAAGTCCAACTAGGTTTTTTACAGCATTATTTGGTTAATTTAATTACTTGGTTAAAGGTCATGATTAATTAATACCACAAAACATGAATCTCATGGCTGCACTAATTTAATTCAAATCTAGATTTAATGTAGGCTAGTGTTTTTTTTTTCTCAGACAGACTTTTCTTTATTTTATTTCTGGTCATCAAATCAGAAATTCACCACACTTAGATGTATCTCTGGTTCATGTGAAGCAATGAAAAGTAAGCCATTGTAAAAAAAATTATCATTCAATTGTTTTAAAAAAATCAAATAACTCAGTAGGGGTGGGATTATGTAAAAATCTTTCTCACTAATTTTCAAACAATAAATCAAACTCTACTTGACTTTATTTAATATTAATATTTAATTAATCAAATGTGACCTAAGTGTGTCTTGTATGTATCTTTGTAAAAATCTCTATTTAAGATTATGAGTCAAATATTTCAGATATTTTCTTTTAATAGTTTTCTTTGTTTTTTTTAATCATCTGTGTTAATTTTGTTGTTGTGTTGTCTACAATTAATGCTTGAAATAAACCAACAAATCAAATCAAAACAAGTTATTGTCATACATATTCCAAAACACACACAGTTTCCATGTTTCTCAGGTTCTTTTTGAAGATATTCAGATTTTTAAAGGATCTTTTAATGACAGAACCAGCAGCCTTGAACTTGTTGGAGCGAGTCGCTCAAACACGATGAAGACAACGGTCGCGCAGAGGAGGCAGCGGCGTTCAAAAAGGGTTTTTTCAGTGGACCGGCTTACTGTCAGGATCTTTTGATCCACCTGGAGGAAAAACCCGCAGCAGTGGACTGTAATGGACATGACAACCGCAGCGTAACAAGCAGAAAAGACCCAGACTGCCGGTTTCCACGGTAGGAGGAGGTGAGGTGGAAGAGACCAGAACGTTTCCAACGTCAGCCTGAGACACCGCCGAGTGTGAAGAGGTGAAAAAGTGTAGAAGAGATGCTCAATGCACTGACCTTACCTGACTGACAGGTAAATCACATTTGAACACAAACTAAGATCAAAAAATCTTTGCCTGCTTTGTTATTTTAGTTTCAGATTCTGGAGAAATTCTTCCAACGTGGGAGTAAAGATTAGTTTCAGAATAAAAGTCCTCACCAAGCCTCACACTCTGCTTGTATTTCTTCTTAGGTCAAGAAAAAAGGTTATAATTACTGTCATTTTTCAATAAAAGAAGTAAAGCATACACAAGCAAAAACATCCAGAACCTTTGTCCAAATATCTATGAGAAGTTCTGGGATCGGTCCAAACTGCTGAGTTTTCAGCCGTTACAATGCTTTATGGTTCCTTTATTCGCCTGTAAGATGGCCGTTTGTCCAACCACAGGTCAGTGCTTGGTTTTCTTCAATGCTAGCCAATGAAATTTCAGCTATGGGCGAGTCAACGGCTTCACCAGAATCACAGAGGAACAACCAAACGGCAGATCCAGAACATTTACAGGAGTGTCAGGTCTGGAGTCTTGGGGAAGACGTGGGACACACTGGAGAGACAACGTCTCCCAGCTGGCATAATCCCCTTTAAAGAGCTGGAGGATGTCTGGGCATCAGACTGCTGGGATATTAAGTATTTTTATAATCTTTTGAAATCTGACTCTTTCCTCCTCCTCATCAGATTCCTATTTTGAGGATAAGATCTGTTCTAGACAAAAAACAGAAACACACAATCCCCTGAATCTGGGAACATAAATTGCAGTGCTAGTTGTGTAACATGATTAAGAATGGTAAACCATGACAACATCATGATATCTTATACTGAGAATGTACATTTCTTTGTTTGTTTTCTGAGGGTCAGGCTAAGCTCAGCTTCTGCCTGCTCCCTTTCAAACGTGTCCGTATTGTTATTGTTGCTATTATTGTTATTGCTATTACTATCCACTACATGTGTCATGATTTCAAGGCGAGCGAACCCAGATGCTGGAACCCAGAAAGAGGACCGGGACGTGGCAGGTAAGAAGGATTTATTATTTTCTTCGAGGCTGGCAAAGAGAGTTGGCGAGAGGCGATCCGGATAGTGATAGGCTGTGGCACGGCTGGAGGTACAGACGCGGCGGTCCTTGGGTTCTTCCTGACAGCAGGCTTGGTGTCTGCGCTGACGTCACTCTTGAGCAGGATTCCTGGGACAAGGAGACAAGATTTAGAGCCAGAACTAGAAACGAGACAAGATGTGCTAGAGCTAGACAAGACCATGCTAGTCACCATAATGGGCAACGATCTGGCGTGGATTTCTGGCGTTGGGTCTCCTTTCAAGCAGCAGAGGTTGATGAGTGGAGTGACGGCAGCTGTAAAGTAATCAGGAGCAGAGTGGAGCCAAGCTGGAGGGGGTGGAGTCTGACAGAGGCACCATGACAATATGTGCCATATTGAATACTATTAACATGTTTGAAACAAAATTAATAAACAAAACAAAAAATAAAAAAAGACCCACTACAACAAAATTCCGGTTTTGTTGTTTTTAACATGTTCCTTTGGCATTTTACGGATGGTGGAGGACATATATAAAGGAAAATTAAGACTAAAACTGCATTTCTGAGTATTTCTTTATTCAAATTATTGGGAATCAAAGGCAGACAACCATTCTGAAGACAAATAGACGTCTGTACATTTTTATTTTCCTCGTCTGAGCTGAAATCTGTGTCAAAACTTTTCGGAAGGGCCTGTAAGCTAGCAGGAGATCATGTTAACAGAGAACTTTCAGCAACGGCGAGAGGAAGGGAGGATGGGATTGCTCCACATCAACAGTCTCAGAGGAGAATTCTGAACGTTTGCTGCTCTGCAGAAACTATGTCAGAGGTTTTTTGATTTTGGCTAAAAACAGCACCATCCTAATTAAAACACCACTGGGATCACTTTGAAAAACAGATCAAAAGGTGATTGTAGCGGGGCGGGACTCAAATCCCTGAAGGGTGTGAATTATCTGTAATTGGAACCGAGGAGAACCTCTGTCCACCCGAAGACAGTCTTTGCTGTTGAGATCCAGATGCCTCAGAAAAGACTGAATCATTTGTCTCTGCTATTCAGAGAAAACTCGTAAATGAGCAGAAAATGTCTCCTTCACGAGAGCCTGATTCGGCAAATCTGGAGTCTGAGAGACTGGAGACTGAAACGAAGCTTCTGGAAAGAAACGAATACTTTCTATGGAGTGTGGTTCAAAGAGAAAAGAAATTTCAATTTAATCTGTTTGGCATTAAAGCTAAAGTCTGTGAAAGTTTCTTCGCTTGAATCTCGATGATCTTTTTCAGAAAGACTGTTTGTTGCAGCTGTTGACGCTCCGCCTTTGGTGTTAACTACACATATTGACAGCCTATAAATTAATTGCACGCTTGTTGCCAACATTAATGAAGTGAATTGCTTTCAAAGCCACAAGCAAAAAGAAACAGTATTGAGTTCTGTTTATAATGTCAGAAGCCATTAATTTGCTGCCAGCTCCATATTGAATGTGTTATCAGACGTCGGCGTGCTGAGAGAGCCAAGACGGAGCGAGCCGCCGTAATGGCGTTTGGCAGACAGACTCACATTTCAGGCCCGGCCAGGATGTGAGCCGAACTGGGAATCTCCGAAACAAATGTGCTCGACCCGATTCTGCACCTGTGCCGGAATATTATCTGCTCAGCTTCCATTAGTGCTCCTTGATGCAGAACCGCTGCGGGTGTTGGATCGTTTTCTGTTTTCTGACAAGGAAGCTCATTGTCTTCTAGCACTTGGCAGCCCTAAACAACAACTTGGGTTTGAGCTGTGTGCTCACGTGCACGCCCACGTGCGCGCCGCGCTCTTATCAGTCATTATGAGCAGGAGCAGGAGGAGCGGGGTTATTCACATGACTGATCTGCAATAATCTACACGCTGCTTTTTTGTTTCTTTCTCTCACTGTTTGGCGCCCGGCATTCACGCCGCGTCTTCCACAGATTAGCTGTCATCAGCGAAGGCAGTCGATCAGAAGTTCCTCTTCGTGGATGAGCAGCTTCAGGTGTGTTTTCCAGCCTTTTTTTGACAAAACAGCCGGCAGGAAAACACAAGTTACTCTGCCGCTGCCCGACGATGCGTTCAGTGGAACGGGACACTTCTCAAGTGTCAGAAAAAGGAATTAAAATCAAAAGAGAAAGAGTGAAAATGATGTAGGAGCAAACTAAGACAGGTTTTAATTTCACGTTTTCATGGTTTGTGTAACACATTTTTCATTTGAGCTTTACAACCAAACCCTGGCGAACATCTGACCGTCATTTAGGAAAACAAAGAAACTCTAAAACCAAATGAGAACACAGTCTTAACAATAAAACATCACAGAAAATGGACTTCCTGATTGTTCATGACTTTGGTTCTTCCACTGTAGATGTTCGGGTTAATCGTACACAGAACCTGGCAGTTCATCTTTCATCTCTGATTCTTTCAATCCTCTGTGAACTGTTCTTGGGGCTGGAGCACTAACGGTCCCTCCATTTCTATTTCAATTGAAGGTTTTTGGAATTTAGACGTTGACGTTTGGGCTCAGCATGCAGGAGACGACAGAGGGCGCCATGGATTTGACTCCGTACGTTGGTGTTGATGGAGAACACCAATGCAGACAGAAAACTTGTTTTCAGAGGCCAAAACTGTGAAGCTGAGTTCACGCCAGACGCCATTCGCCCGTCAGAGGTGACCAGTTTTAATGTTAAGTCAACGGTAAATTTGAGCAGTAATTCAAGCATCATGATGTGATTTAGGCGGCGTGGCAAGAATTCAAATATCTGAACTTTGGCAAGGTCACTGCAACAATTTAACCTATCAGGTACTCAGCTTTAAGCAGGTGACGTTTTCAGTGACACAATTTGTGATGGAAGTACAAATTCAATATGGCGGATCATTGCGAGGGTTCTTCTTCTGTACTTTCATCCTTCCCTTTTAGAGTGACGGGGCTGCCGGACTTGTCCTGGCTACTGTTGGGCGAAGGTGGGTACATCCTGGACAGGTTGCTAAATACTAAATAAATAAATCTGATCTGTCAACATTATCCGTGTCTTCTGTGCATTGTAAATGAGACACAGACACCGCTCCATGTAGCGAACAGGCTAAAAACATTTGGTGGTAGCTCCTCTCACACATGGATGGGGCGTCAGGCTCATGAACACATTTTTGGACACGCGGTGGGCAGAAAATTCGCCGCGCGGCAAAGGATAGGCGGGTCTGAAGAATTTGACACATCAAGTGCCTTTGGTGCTTAAGAATAAATCTTAATAAACACAAGAAAAACCAAAAAAAAAAAAACTTAAAGATTTCAAAGCTGAACTGTGATTAAATTGAAAAGGACGAGGAAGCACTTACGATCAGGAAACCAGGAACTTACGAAGACTGAGGTCTAATTAACCAAAGTTCCAACAGAAACCCGGCAGGAGTTTGAAAAAAACTGAACCTGGCAACATGAACCAAACAACAACATTCCATTCAGTTTACTATATAATTTGAATCACAAGGAGCGCTGGATTATGGGGTAAAACATGGAGAATGAACCGTCTTTTTCATTTCATGTAGGGCGCATTGAGTTAATCAAAACAGTCACCATCAAGAATGCCAAGAGGAAGTCTGAGAGGCAGGCGGTTGGTCAGAGGGGTTGATGGGAAGATTTTTCTGGATAACTGTTGTTCTTCATGAATCAACTTGATCGTAACCAGTCGTAACACAAAGTACAAAACAGTACTCTGGCTTTTTCGCTCCACATGGCTCCTGACTACAGTACCCATAATGCTCCAACAATCCATCAGGCAACGTGGCTTTGTACTTTAACAAAGTCGAACTAAAACATTTGGAGAGATTGTTGAGTGGCGTGTACCACACAAAAAGTATCAATCGACCCACAAACCAGTGGCAGTCTGCTGTCCGGAGGTTTGCTTACATTTGGTGATGTTGGATTATATATTAACCAAGAAAACGAACTAAAAAGCCACCAATCCCTGTTCTGTCCAGCAATTTAGTCCAAAGGTTCTGTTTTTGTTGATGTGTGGAAAAAAATAATGTTAGAAAAGAACATATAAGGTAAAACAGTCCCTTGTCTGGTGGGTTTAGTCAAATGTAAAGAGTGTGGTTTAGCATGGGAGAAGACATTTCTGACAGCAGATTGCTGTATGAACTCGTCCTGAAAGAGAAACCGGAGCTAAATATGAAAAAGTTTCTTAGGGAGATTATTTCTGTGCAGTTAAAATCTTTCAGACCAAACTCATCCAGCCGTCTATTCATTGGTTGTTTTCCTGGAACTGGTTTAACCAGTGATCTGCTTTCATGCTGACTGTTCTAATGTTGGGTCTAAGGTCTTCTTAAATCTTCAAATCTTCTTTGTTTTCCTTTTGAGTTCTAGCTCTGGTCATTCCAAAATGTCAGATTTTCTCATTCCTTTAAATTTGTCCGTTTCCAATCAGTTATTTTTTGGGTGCCCACCTCCTCCTTCTGCCCCAAACTAAAATTTAAAATTTGCCCCTGCCCAGGTGCAGGACTGGGGGGCTTTCACACTGTTCAGGTTAGCTTGACTTTTCCGAGCAAGAAGTTTTAAATGGTTCTTAAAGCTGTTAAGTGAAGGGGACTATCCCAGGGGACTGTCACTGATCACACAAAGTCCTTTAAGATAAAAAAAAAAAAACAAATTGGACCCACTTCAGTTCACCTGGCTACCACTAGGGAGCTCAAAGACGAGCTAATAATTTTCATTCACTGCAGCACAAAAAGATACGACCCCAGGGAAAAATCAAGTCAAACAAACATTCTTAATATTTGTTAAGTAATTTCTCTAATGTGTAAGTAGATTTCATGTCTAGACATAGTTCTTGAAGTGTGTTTTATTTGTTATCAACATCTTATACGGCCAAATGCTTGCATTTGTTCTTTTGGTCTTTGAGCTTGGTTAAACTCATCAAGCGTCCAGAAAAGAGCAATCAGCCCAACTCCTCCTCCCTGCAAGGACATCACAGCAGAATGCTGCGTCTGATGAGACTCTTTCCCCTTTCATTTTACTTTTTAAAACCTAATTAACCTTGTATCTTCCTCTTTGCGGTCCAGACTTCATCATTCAGCCATTACACACAGGCTTTAGATTCAACATGTTTGGTTTTCAGACATAAACTAAAGATTGCAGGAATAATGTCAAATAATCCACAACATCCTGCCGTTGAATACAAGCTGTGTTTCCTTTTGAGGCTTAAAAATCAGACTTGTTGTGAGGATAAGGGGGGGGAGCACATAGCTGGAAATCTTGCCGCTGCATCGAAATTCATAATCAAACATAATGAAACCCTTATGGGTGAGTACAGGTCATCTGCGGGGTGAGAAAAAGGGCAATTCTGTATGGGCCAGGCAGGTGGCGCACACCAGCATCCTGCAGGTAAAAGATCGTAGCGAACACTTAAAAAACACATCGGGGTGAGCAAAAATGAAGTAGGTGAGATGCAGGCTTGTTGAAAGCATCATGTGGACTGTCCTGAATGCTGTTCCCGTGATAAGAGTGTGCAGCCTGACTGTTAAAAACAAGGAAATTAGATCGTAGTTGATCGTGTAGTTTGTGTTGGAATCCTACAGGCGTCTTATGTACCACCTGCACATCCCGTGTGCTCGGGCAGTAAGGGGCCGGTACTCGCACCTTTCTAAAGACTAGAGCCTGGCAACATCGCAAACACAAGACTTTTTTTAAATTCGCACAGCTCTTTCCTCTCTTTCTTGGTAGGAAGTTCTAGAGAAGTGAAGGTTAAACTGATGACTCCGAAAGTCAAATCAATGCACTTTTTTCCTTCAAAAGGCAGCAGCTAAACAACAAAAAGGCAGCTTGAGGAAGTCCTCTTAACAAACATTAAAATGCCCCAAAGAGAAAATAAACTACAAAGAAGTTCAAACAACAGAGAAATGTTTCTGGGGGGGCCACAAACGAGGGCGGACCTCGCTGCTACTTTCTCTTTTAGAAGTGAAATGAATGTTTATCCTCTGTGGTTTAGTTCTAAAAACCTTTCAATTCAAACTGGGAAAGTTTCAAGAATTACTTGAAGCTAAGTCCTTAGTTTTTTTTTAACCAGATGTAAATAAATATATTAAAAATGTGTTTTTGGTTTTTACCATATCTCATAGTTAAGCAAAAGATCAGATTGTAGTCTTTCATTGAAGAGATGAAAACAATATGAGCCCTTGATTTTATACAAAACAACTCAATGATCTCAGGACATCCGGTCTGGTTTGAAAATAAAACTATTTGCATTTCTTAAATCTCTTTTTCGATCAGCAGCATCACCAACGTGGAGGTCTCCTGGTTAGAAAAGGCACATTAAAACCAGAAACAGTAGCAACACTTTTGTGGTGGAGTCATAAAAGTGTTAAATGAAGTGGTTGCAGTAACAGTGAAGATCTACCTTCCATTTCAGGTACGCTTGATTACATCACTAAATTAACATTACTTTGAGCCAAGAGCAAAGCATCCCACCCTCTAATTCTCAGCCAATCCCAATCTTTGCCCTTAAATTCATAATTTTTTGCATTCTGCCCTCCTCCATCCCCTTCTCCACCTGGAGCGATGCTATGGCATGGTCTGACCTTTAACCCTGCAACAGCGGAGCTCCAGTGTTCTTTGGCGTTAACAGATGTTATGCCAGTGTTTTTTTTTTAACGAAACTCCTGTGGCAACCAAAAATGTAAAAAAAAAGAAACTAAAGTCCTTCCACCATCTCACACACATTGTTTGCAATAATTGAGGCACAAACAATGTGAAGTTGCAGCTGTTTTTCCTAAAAGTTGTTCTTAATCATAATTTTAAACTAAATTAGTTGAAAATTTGCCCTGGAAGTTATTTTTATTCAAATGCAGTTTTATGTAACCTCACAAAAACCAAATGAAATGATATTCTTTCTTAACGGTAATGCAGTTTTTAAATAGCCTATTTTTATGTTTGTGTACAAGCAAATAGGCCTATAATCGCAGAATAGTTTATAGATATTTAGACAAAAAAGACCAATGTCATGTTCGTGTTTATACATTTATTTTACAACAATGTTAACACACTAAGGTTTTATTTGATTTTCTTTTGTCTAAATCAGAAATGCGACGTCAACAAAGATGTTGTATTTATTCTTGGTGATTAATAGTTTCATTTTAGTTCAGTGTGCCTGTTGGCCACTTCACCTTAATCCTGTTTCTTTTACTTTGTTCTTACACTATATTTTGAATTAACTTCAAGTTTTTCAAACGAGAACAAAGTTTGAGTTTGAATTTGTCCTTTAATCCAGACATAGTTAGAAAGCAGCTGTTTCTTTTCTAAAGATGACTGTGACCAAACACTAGAATCTCTGACTGTGAATAATTCCTTTATTCTCCAACACAAACTTGACGAAAAACTAAGTTGTGTTCCTGCTTTCATCCAGAATATTTACAATCAGCTATTGTTGAGCGTCAAAATGAAACCTGGCGCTCCCGCTGCGTGTGGGAGGAGCTAGCGTCAAAACGTTTTCTCACCCTCCTTATAACAAACGAGCGAGATGTTGGGAGATTTGGTGCATTTATACTTAACCCTCATCCGTACACGTGCCAAGACTGACTAATCTGTACACGTGGGGTCCATATGGACCCCAACACTTTATTGTGAGCTTTGTTGCTGTCATCGATGCAAGGTTGGTTCAAATTTGTTTTGATGGTGTGCCTGGCTAAATTTGTTAATAGCAGAAGGCAAAAAATATAATCATAAACAGTTTTTGTAGTTTCATTTCAAGAAAACAAGTAAACAAAAAATAATGATAATAATCAACTTTTTTATTTTTTGAGGGAATTTCAACAAAAAAACTTTCTATGGATGTTTTTCCAGTGTCAGAATAAAACTGTGGTTATCCAATTTAGGAAATTGAAAGGAAAAAGCTATCCAGGCGCACAATTTTCAGTCTGATTGAGAGTTCTCCAAGTCTTCACTTGGTCAGGATGGGCAGCATTCCACTCAGTAAATACGCGACTAGCTTCTCTGTTTGTCCCACTCATGATAATGTCTAAGATTTCATTAGTCTGGAATAATCCAAAGGAATTTTTGATGTTGTCCACTCTTTCCCCTGCTGTTACACCGACATGGTGGTGTATAACATCTTGGGGACCTCTTCTGTAGATTGCTGGTGGGGTGATTTTCCAAGCTTTGCTATTTCTGTCATTAATCATTTGAGGTCTCTTTCTCTATACTCCCTGTGCTCTTCATCTCTCACTGGTACAATATTTACCGTCTGTTGTCTAAGACCTGTCCTGCCTACATTCTGCTATTCAACCTGGTCTTTAGCATCAACATCACTTCCCTCCAAGTCTGAACCAGACACATGATCTTCAATTTCAGAATTGTGATCAGAACCAGGTATATAATCATTGTCATCTTCATGATCAGAATTGTCTAAATCTGAAGGTTCCGAGTCACTTTGAAGGATTCTCTCTAAAGCCTGAATTGCAGAATATCTTGCTTGGTTCCTTGCCATGTTTCATTTAGAACCAGAACAAAAAAAATACATGGGAAGGAAATCTATCAACTGGCAATAGTAGTAGTAGTAGTAGTCTTTTATTTTGGACTAGTGAAACAAATGTAAAATAACAGAATAAGACAAGAACGAGACAAGACTTACAAAAACAAGAAAAAGACAAGTAAATTATACAAAACAAAACCAAACAAAATTATGTAAACACCAGTCCAAAAGGGAGTGAGAAGAAGAAAAATCTTATAAACTCTCACCCCCCTTTACCTTAAGCCCTTACTTTCCCACCATCAGAGTCCAGTGCCCTACCCAAGTGTATATGTACATATATACATGTAATTTTCATTTCCAAACAACATACAAATGAATAACAAAACGTATTGTCAAAGCATGCAGATTTATAAATGTTGACATTCTGTATTTTTTTGTATTTGCACATATTTATCCATGATCATCTTCCTGTATCTATATTTAAATTCTTTAATGTTTGGACATTGTTTCAAGCATTTACTGGTTCTGTTCCACAACTTCACTCCACAAATTGAAACACAGAATCTCTTTTTATTTGTACGTGCTTTATGTATGACAAATTTATCTTTTTCCCTAAAATTGTATTTTTCCTCTTTTGTAATAAATAACCTTTGGATATTTGTGGGTAATAAGTTGTTTTTGGCAATCAGTGCATCAATGTAAAAAACATGGTCTGAGAAAAAAAACTAAAAAAGTTGACAAAAGTGAAAAATATAACATCCAGAAATATAAGATTATTTAGCAGTTTGGATGGGGTCCGCTTGGACCCCAAATAAAAAAATTGTAATAAAATAATAATGAAACACAGGAAAGCAATAGTATTTGGTATGCAGGATGACAACTTGATGTGTAACAACTACCTAAAATACCAGAGAAAAATATTTACATACACATCAAAAAAATGCAAACAATGTAGTGCTGGGGTCTGCTTGGACCCCAGGTGTACTGTTTAGGGTTAAGCGCTCCACAAAGCTGTTGGCATGAAACCTGAGCCTTTTTTGATGAACACAGAGCTGATATTCTGATGAAGGTCAATGCTTTCCCGTGGAACACCTGACCATCTCTCACGTCACACTAGTGTGCTGAAAACACTGATACGCAACACTCTGCAGCAGGGGGATGACCTACAACTTATTATGTGGAAGAGCGGAAGAGGGGCAGAAGACTGGTGGCAAAAGACCTGCATGCAAATGAAAGAATCAAAAACACAAATGTATACCAGTTTTACTATTATTGTTTTTATTTCGTTCAAAAATATAAATTTTGTTATTTTTGCTGTACTTAAAGCAGCTTGTATTGAGGATTTCTTGATCTTTGTCAGTAGTGAAAATAATATTGCGCCCCTGTGGCTCTGCCCCTTCTTTTCAGTGCAGAAATTTTCACGCAATTAACATAAACTAGCTGATTCTAGAGCAGAATAAAGTGGCTTTGCGCCATTATTCAACACATATCGGCGTCTAGATTCTTCATCGTCATCATCGATGACTAATCACCAAAGATTGTTGACGTATTTCCTACACTTTTTTCTTTTTCACAAATACATCTGTAATAGTATTCCTAAGATCTCCAGTCACTAAAATGACTGGCAGGGATAAACAGTGGGCTTTGGAATATTGTTGCTATGGAAAAGTGGAAAGATTTGTTTGAGGTAGAGACACGAAAATTGGTCCAAGGATTTCTCAGATCAAGACATGAAAAATAATATATGGTTGCTATGAAGTTATCCCTTTCTTGGAAAGCTCAACTTTGAGTCAAAGCTGGAGAGAACATGTTTGATACAGTGGACTGCATGGCTGGCAGAGACGATGAGAGTCAGAGACATCCTCAGAGGCACGGGAGTTTTAATAGTATATGCAGCTTTAATTTCTCTTGTTTGTCTTTTAATATTGTTCATTAAGTAGTTAGGTCTCTAGACCTGATGGGACTTGTACCCTCTAGATGTCTTCTGTTGCAAACATGACAGCCTGTTAGGTTCATTATAGAAAATCCATTTGGAAAAACACTCTGGGATTTTTCTCAAATAAACTTCGTAACAACACGTTTGCCCATCTGCTCCTCAAAGCTCTCTAATAAAAGTGAAACACAGATCAATCTGAGCAGGAAGCAGAGGCGGTTGGGATTCTAGTGTTCGGGTTGGAGACAGGTTTACTGCTGAGCGGACAGAAATAGACGGTGACGTGTGAAACATGCCTGTTATGAGTGCCCGAAGATCAATTCGAGCAGAAGACAAGGTCTGACCTGCAATCACATTACCTTCAGCTCAAAAATATTAAAGCAATGAATCACAGCGGATCCTGACAGTGTCTCTGTGCTGCAGTCAATACGGCCTCCACTCAGGACTGATAAAACCAGCAGGAGCTGAGAGTCCAGGTAAGATGTTTGTCGAGTCAGACACAAGGGCCCAATCAGCTGCTGTCACAGTCGATCTGGGAACGCTGTGGCTCCAACTCATCGTCAGAGAACACCTCTGAAGGATGATCACTCCAATTCTTCTTTATCCAGTAGAATCATCCAGAATGAAGGATTCCTGTCGAGTGCAGATTTCTATTTTTTTATTTCGGACTCCTAACCATGGGTTTCAAACTTTTTTTCACTGCTTTTTTCCCCCAAATAGAAAACTTTATAAGAAGGCCCTCCATGAGGTTCTTCTGACTCCTGCAGATTGCTCCACTTTGTGAACATAGAAGTTAACCTCCTGAACTCAACGCCCATCAGCTGCTGTGATGCTTAAGTGTTTTCTTCAGCATCAGAGTAGTTCAGTCCAAGACAACCAGAAGAATATCCTTTGTAGTTTCTTTTTGTTGAGAACTAGATTTAATACTTCCAACAAGAACTCTTCTAATGTGTTACTTTTAGATTTTTTTAGGGAAGCTCCATTACCTGCATATGAGTACAGGACTGAGTGGCCCCTCCCACCTGGCATTCCGAACAGGAAGTACCTGGTTCCAAGAAGCCGATAGACTTCTAGAGAGAAATAAACAGCTATTACTTAGTCATTCTATTTGTCAGAGTGACCATTCTTGATCTGCTACCTTTTTTTAAAACATCTTTTTTAATGATTTTATATATTTTTTATGATGTTTTTTCTGTAGTGCAAGCTTTTTAAGTTATAAACTGACCAATCAGATGCCCTGATGAAAGTGGGTGGTGCCTGCTGACCCCACATCCAACAATTGAAATGTTTGATTGATTGTGTGGCCCCCTTTCAATGGAAGGGGTGTGGACTTCCAACAAGCTCCTGATAGGTGAGAGTGGTTGCCATAGAAACGTTGACTCAGATTAATGACTGCTTACCGACGACATATGGCTCCAAGATGGCGAAAAAATGGTGACTTCATTTCAATGGAGCCAGAAGTAAACCAATTTCTATGGCCATATTTTTCAGAGAAGCTTCGACAAATTTGTTGTTTAATTAAAATGATAGAAAACCAGTTTGAGGTGTGGTCCATAGCATTCTAGATGCTCTTTGAAGGTTGTTTTGTGTACACACTAAAGTCAACATGAGCCTTTGGCTCCTCCTGCAACATCTTTAATTCCTTCAGTAAATCCTCCTGACCTTCAACCTGGACCCCAAACGGGAAGGTTGGAGCTCTGCTTTTGTTCACACAGATCCAGTTTTCTTGCTCCATCTGGACTCACCAGCAGGACCAACCTTCTTAAATTCCACAGTTGCTGCTATTTTTAACGTCATGCCTTTCTGGAAGGTCACTAAGTCCTTAATAGGGACCATAGAAACCTGGTTACAGGGGAGTTCCTCTCTCTTTTTTTCTCTCCCCATATCCTCTGGAATTATGAACACTTGTCCACAGCCAAGGGCACTCGGGTTTTTTCCAGACATGGGACATCAGGCATGAAATAGAGCTGGCGCTCCCGGATGTGGCTGTGATGTTATATTATGGTCGACCCCAAAGGATTTCCACATGGCCTCATTAGGGCTGCACTTGTCAGCGGCGACATGGACTGAGAGTGACCGTGTGCTCCTGTCTGTGTTATCCATGTGCTCGGCGCCGCTTTAATGACACAAAAAGGCAGAATAAACGCCACATTTTAACACTGGTTCTCAACAAACATCAGAACCGCAAACTTTGAAAGTAAAATAGTGGCAGGTATTTATGAAGCCATTTAGTTCAAATTACAAAAAGAATAATAAACCAATGAATTGGAAGATGAGTATATAATAATATATATTTTATTAATACCTGAACTGAGCATCCAGCAAAAAATGACTTTTAAACAGGAAGATGTCTGGAAGGGAAGCAGGAACCTTGCAGCTGAACTGTTTGGAGTCATGGAGCACAAACACGGGAGAAGCAATAGAATGTAGAAAGATTTGATTTAAAAAGGACAAGTTTTAGACAATCTTCAGCACTGACACATCAATCAAAATGTTGTCTAAAGGTTCTCAAAGTGAAAAGTACTTATCATTCAAGTGAGGTTTTCATTTATTTAAGAAGATTTTTACCCAAAAATCAGAGAACAGAAATATTACTTACGTCCATCCATCCATTCTTTCATCCATCCATCCATCCATCCATCCATCCATCCATCCATCCATCCATCGCCTGCCTCCTGGGTCTGGGCTCCGCCTCAGTCTGCCCGTCTGGCCCGCCCGCCTGGTCTGCCCATCCATCTCCTTCTGCCTTACTGGGCCACCATACACTATAACATAGTGGGAGAAGTTCGGGAGCCTAAGTGATTCCTGAGCTAAGGCGCCCATGCTATTCTGTAGGGTCTTTTTTTACATGCAGGTGGGGTGCCCTTGTCCTTATGTTTTTTTTTATTTTTTATTTTATTAAGAATACTAAATTCTGTTAGAGGTACAAGAAATCAACCGAAGTGTACAAAAAATTCTCAATGCTATTCTATCGCACTCCTGTTTGTTTGTACTGTTTTCAAACTGCTGCTTCTGTCTTTGCGGCTTCGCTCAGACACACAGTCACTAGAGAGAGAGTGAGTGACAGTATGATAAACTGCTGCCCCATGAAGAAATGTGGCAATGAAGGAACTTGAGCCTGCGAGTTGCAGTCTACCTAGTTGCTGTTCACTGATTCAATTGGCTTAAGTATGATTAATATTTCAGAAAAATGCTCTCTGTAAGTATAGAAGTCATTTTTTTCTTTTTTGCTAGACTTTTGAACGGTGCATCAATTCAACACAGAGCAGATCGTGCAGGGACAGGACGCTGAGTTACCTACAAAATAAAAGCCCGGGTGGGTTTTTACGGCAAGTTCACAGCTTCCTCCCTTGCGGGTCTGACATATTAATTAAATAATCTGTTCAATTAAATATTTTCTGATTAGAATTGCCTTATTTACATTTTCCATAATTCAGTTTCATACAAATTTTTTTGTATTAACATCTTTCCAATTACAACAGAAATCTGTGTGGACGATCAGATGTAAAAGTGAATTTAGCTGGCTCTGAATCCTAAAACAAGAGTCATAATGGAGACAACATCAGCGACTGGAGGTGTGGGAACCCAAACCCAGGAAACTGGGCTTGGAGGCAGAAACATGAACATTTAATGAATAAACGTAAACAGGATTCTCTGAGGACGATTAATAGAAACGTAAGACAGCGGATGATTGGATATGAACCAGGAGTGACTGACAAAGGACCGAACATGACCAAAAACTGAACCAAACTGAAGAATCTTCACATCAACAGTGTGATATAACATCAGGTAATATTAACATTATCTGTCTGTCTGTCTGTCTGTCTGTCTGTCTGTCTGTCTGTCTGTCTGTCTATTATTTTGTATATGGATTTGGTTTTGGATTGCTTGAAATAATCTAATGAAAAACATGTTGGTCCTGGTGGTTGAGGTGAGCACCGTGTATGGCATCAGTGTGTGAATGTGTGTGTAAATGGGACTTGTGACAGTAAAGCGCTAGGATCTAGTTTTTTCTCAGCCGCTTTTTAGTACACAATTCTAGTACAGTACTAAAAGCAACTGAGAAAAAACTGTAGTACAATTCTCAGATCAGAAATGAAATTCCAAAACTATTTCTTCAATCTTTCACATCATGATGTGTCACTTCAGCACATCATATTACAGTTTCTCACTTTTGAACAAGTTGTACTGCTTTCGGTACATCCATGCAAATGATTATGTACAATTCTCTGCTCTTTGCTACATTTTTAATTGTTTATGTCATGTTGATCAAAATTTATTTTATAGTTCACTGTGGAATAGTCTTTACCTCAAAAACACCTTAGTCATTAGTTCATCGGGGAGTAAACTGCAAAATGGTTGACCGGTTGTCATAATGTGACAAACATATTTCATGCATTGCAAGAAAGGATATTCGCCAGGAGTGGATAGAGAATCAGGCCTAACATACAGTGAATCCATAGAGGTGTAGAAGACCACACCAATTCCTACTGCACTGCTTCCGACTGTTGGACAGAATATTGTCCTATCTTTTTTTCCACCTTTTGTTTAACTGTTTGCACTCGGATTTTTTCTTGTTGGTACAGACATGGTCTGTCAACAAATTCACAATATGAACTGGCTAAAAGTAATTGTGAATCTTGTCCAGTCTCTTGCTATCAAACAAAAAAGGTGTAACTTCCATTTTACAATAATTGTCATCCAAACTTTAGCCATAGTTTCCATCAGAACCTCCCTCTAAAGTACACAGTTATATTGACAACATGACTAAGTCATTTGACTGTCTTATTCATAGACAATGACCCAAGGACTTGACATTCTGATTGCACTGACATGTTCAATGACACATAAAGACTTGCTCTTTTGAGAGATGAACTAAAGATTTGACTGGGTTACAGGCTTTGCAGTAAGAAAACTATAGTGTTTTGGTTGTTTGTCCAAATTGTTTTGAGAAATGCACAATAACGCATTTGCAAACTTCAATTCTGATCTGAGAACTGTACTAAACTCCACTGGAGAAAACTGGAAGTGATGTAGAAAAGTGCCATATAAAGACAGACCAAAGTTATCTCCTGTTCAAATTAGAATGGGGAAGGTGTGTCCAAATATTTGGTCTCTATTGTGTGGCACACGTCAGCTGGGGTTATGTTTTACTGTGTCTGTATGTCCTTTTGTAAACCCTTGTGCTATCTCTAGGCACTTAACGCTGGGGAGTTGGGTCATCTAGACCACTAGACAGTGCTCTGAACCTTTTTCTTCAATGATTTGGTGAACCTCACTGGTGTCCATGGATTACATGAAATCTTTCCACCTTTATCCACCTTTGTCATGGTAGGAAGAACACGCCAATGTAAGGGGGGGTCATCTAAGATAGCACTAGGTTAAAAAATGTTCACCAACACTCAATAGCGACTTACTCTGCAAAGGTGAGGATGAAAAAGCAAAGGTGAAAGCAGGCTGTGAACATGTTTATGAGCAGAGCAATGTACACTAAACTATGTGGACTAATGGAATAAGTGGCAAAGTAAAATGTGGAGGTCAGAGGACAGAGCCGAGCGGCACACCATAATTCCTGTTCCTGACCATCTAATCTGAATAATTGGATCACACAGAGCAGATGATCTGTCTGAGGGTTTCACCATCTCTGCTCCAGCACATTTCCATCAAATATTAACATCTCACAACACATGAGCAGAGAGAGGGAGATGTTCCAGCAGACGCTCCCTTCATGCATTATTTGTGAATCATGCAGATCCACATTCATGCTGCTGGTTTTTACATTGCCGCTTCTTCCCAATGTAACCTCATGATTTATAACAACATCAGTCTGGACAAATGCGTTATCCTTGATCTTCTAAAAGACGGCTTTTTTAACAGACCTGCAAACGGAGAACAGAAAGTCAAGTTTCTTTGAGTCAAAAGGTAAGTCTTTATTTTAGATCTTTAAAATAGAAAACAGATTTAAAATACTTTAATTCAAACTGGTAGCTCTGATGATAAAATCTAGTGGTACAAGCATTAGTCACTGAGAAGGATTCTCTGGTTGAAAGGATTTCCTGTTATCTGAGGCTCTGGATTTTTTTTCAGTTGGAAACAGTGATAACATTTGTTTGATCGAACAGCTGATGGAGGAAGAAAAAGCCAGGTGTTGATCTCTGAGGTTGGGGGGGACCATGGGTATCTGGAAGAACTGGCTGATATTGTGAAGCAGCACTTTCACATCATCTGCTACAAGGAACTCCTGGAGAACCCAGAGCTTTACGGTCCTAAAGTCCAGGCCTTGCTGAACTGGAAGTTCTGCCCAGTGGTGGAACCTGAGCTGCTCAGACTGCTTCCCTCTCTCAAGGTTGTGGCCAGCGGTGGGGTGGGCGTCGACCATCTGGACGTGCCCTTCATCAACAGCCTTGGTGTGAAGGTGGCGAACACTCCGGGAGTGGTTAGCGACTCCACGGCAGATTTAGCCATGGCGCTGCTTTTGGCTTCAGCTCGCAGGATTTTGGAGGGTAAGAGTGAATGATTGACAGAAGATCCAACATCATAACTCCATGTGGCATTTGCGTGGGGTCATTAAGGAGCCAGTACTTGCATCGGACGACAACTTTAAAATTCTTACGTTCTCCTAAAGTCTTTTGCTCAAAATCACAACTTTTACTGTAGCTCTTTAGAAAAAAGGGCACGACTTCAGGTTTTTTGTGCTGCAAGAATAAAATCCTGGAGGGTCTGATAAGTGAAACCTTATGCTCTCCTCATTGATAAAATGCCTAAAGGTGGTCCGGCGTCCTCTGGGGGTTCTTAATCAAATAGCAATAATCGGTGAAGATGCACCTGGTTCCTGGTGTTGTCTTTTCTCTCAGGTCATCAGGTTGCCATCGACCCAAATACGGTTCTTATCCCTCAAAGCCTGATGGGAGTTGAAGTGACAAACGCCTGCCTTGGCATCATCGGAATGGGCGAGATCGGGTACAAGATCGCCCAAAGAGCCAAAGGTTTCGACATGAAGATCGTGTACCACAACAGGAGGAGAAGGCAAAATTAGCTTCTGACAAACGCATCTTCCCACACCAGTCCAGTCTAGTCTGAAGAGTTTTCCTTCACGTCTCCAGGAGTGCTGAGGACGAGCGGGCGGTCGGAGCGACGTTCTGCGAGAGTCTGGACGAGCTGCTCGGCCGCTCTGACTTCGTGATGGTCGCGGTTAAACTGACCGCTGAAACCAGAGGCCTGATTGGGCACAGAGAGCTGTCAATCATGAAGCCCACAGCGACATTGGTCAACATCAGCAGAGGTGAGAAGCGTGACACAGATCCACCGTGGAGACGGCGGGTTAGTAACAGCCTCCTGTGGCGTCCCAGGGCAGGTCGTGGACCAGAACGCTTTAGTTGATGCTCTTCAGTCGGGACGGGTTCGAGCCGCCGCTTTAGACGTGACTCATCCTGAACCTTTACCCAGGTCTGTTACAGCAAACTAAAACATCACATGCTGGGGCTCTGAAGGATCAGCTGCCATCTATTTTCCCTGCTCAGGGATCATCCTCTCCTGGGTCTCCCCAGCGTCCTCATAACCCCCCACATCGGGATCAACACCTTCACCACAGCGAGGCGGATGGTGGAGAGGATGGTGAGGAACGCCACGGCTGCTGTGGAGGGCTCACCTGTTCCAGATGAAGTCAAGCTGCAGTGAAGACGACTCATCGGTGGCATCCATGGAGCTCGACGCTCAGCAGCCAAACAGGCTTTCATCTTTCACAGAAAATCTCAGAGATCCTTGTTTGTTTGTTGTTTTAATCTGGGTGTGACTTGTAATAATCCTGATTTGAAAATAAAAGCTTTGTTTATCCTTTCAGATCAGATCAGACTCCGGCAGGACGATAAAAGATAAAATCACTTCAAGTTTTAAATCCAAATGTCAAACGCAGCTCTGTTTATCCTTGATGGTAGATAATGTCCCTGAAAAATGTCACAGAAAACATTACGTTTTGTTACAGCATCTTCATATTTTGGTCATTTTTATTTGCTACAGTAAAAAGATGAAAACACATCAGTATAACCATTTTATTTATGAGTTTAGATCAAAGACACTCGCTCACTACATTAAATACTGATTCAATCAGTGGCTGTTTCTTTAAAATTCCTCGTCTTACAATCAGTTTAACCTGAAATCTAAGTGTGGCAGATGTATGTAAGTGTCCCTGTAGAGCATTTAAGATAAAAATACTTTAACTTTACCATATAGTCATTGAATTATGTCATTACTTTAACTAGTTTGAGCTGTGGGTTGAGGTCTTGTTCTGGTTGGCGCCCTCAGCGGGCGCAGAGGAGGCGGCGCTGTCGGGTCGGTGCAACAGCGGGACAGGCGGCGCCGATGCTGCCATTCACGCTCTGCAGTCTTGTTTTTAAAAAGGGCACGCTGTCCAAACCTGAAGGGCGCTGGGATCCCCGAAGCCCAGAGAGTGGCCAGCTCCAGCCGGCCCTTTTCCCCTCGGGGCTTCTCCTATAAACTGTGAAGGTGTCCCACTCGTGGGGGTCGGAGCTAGTCCTCCGCAGATGGGACCTCTCTGAAAACTGGAGCTGTCCTTGACTTCACCAACAGTCTCCGAGCTTCTGTGCTGCTTGAAACATTTGATCCTCCTTCAGAATAAATTAACATTACAAGGGGGAGCGGGGCAATAAAACAGTAACTGCACTCCTGTGCAGCTTGACGTGTCATTCCAGGTGGCATTTTAACCACAGACATCCACAGCAGAATCAGCCACAGAGGAGCATGGGAGCATCTCGCTCTGCTGCTCTCCACCCTCAGCACGCTATCTAACGTCTGTGAGGTCTGAGAGGAAGACGTGATGCTCTGGGATTCCTTTTTTTACACCTTGTTTTAAACATTTGCAGCATCAGCAGTTTGGTTTTAACAGCTTAACGAATATTCACAGTTTTGCACATCTAAGGAGGCAGAAAGTTTGGAATACTAACAAGTTAAAAGCTGAAACTAACAGGGTCAGAAAGAATTCTTAAAGCATCTAAAGCTACGTTCACACTGCTCCACGTTCAAACAACCACTTTAGTCTGCAAAAGCATGCATATGTGTGTTTTGGGTTATTGGGTTTAAAACTCTTGCAAGTTTTTATTACAGTTCTTGTGCTCTGTGTACAAAAACGCCTGGATTTTTAATAGCACTGACAGTTGAACTCTGACCAATCAGGAACCTGGATTTGGTGGTTGACAAATGAATTACGTCCCCTTTCATTCCTGGAAGCACCAACATCTCAATGATCTAGAAATTTAATTTAGAAAACGAATAAGTGCGATTTGTGCCCACCTGGTTTTCTATGACACTGTCACCGGCTGGCCTTTGAGCAGTGGGAGTGTATGAAGTTCTCAGAGGTCGGGTTAAATTAGTAAAGATATTTATTTGTCCAACACATTCACAAACGCAAGAGGCCTCGCCACTAAAATTACAGGTGGTTTAAATACTAATTAAGCATACCATCTCCTCCTTCCTGGAGGGAGGTTTACCTTAACTGAAATCTACAATTCATATAAAACTGCTAAATTCTTTATTCTAAATTCTTTTAACAAATTCTAAAATCCAATTCATTTTTATTACTCTAATTTAAAACATCAAGTAGAAACATTAAAACAACAAATATCTCCCAAATACAATGACTCCCCCCTCAGGCCTCTAAATAGATTCTCCTGGAACCTTAAATATAGCTCTGTTCCTAGGGCAGGAGTCGGCAACCCATGGCTCCAGAGCCACGTGTGGCTCTTTGATCCTTCTGTTGTGGCTCCCTGTGACTTTGGAAAATAATGAGTATTTTATAAAAATTCAAATTTATTTTAGTTTGTTCATTTTTCATGGCATTTCAAAGGCGCTGCTGGCTCCGTGCGAGGCACGTGCCACGTAAAAAACAGCTTCCTTGGTGGGCTCGTGTTTGTCGGCGAGGGCTGCGGAGCTGATAGCAGGAGGAGACACGCGGGGCGGCTTCAATAAACACTCCGGGTCTGGAGTGATTTTCTGCCGGGGGCTTGGCGTGGCGCGGAACGGGGAGCGGCTTACTGGTGACGGAGAGTTTGCGCCGGTGTTTTGGACTCCCGTGTGCGGTGATGTGTGTTTCAGAGCAGGGGAGCTCGTTGCGTCGGTCGCGATTGACCGGTCATCTTCGGGGACGTGGGGGAGATTGAAGGGGAATAGAGTGCTTCTTGAAAATCCACCAGCCAATCAAAATCCTCACCGAAAAGTACGGGACTTGATTGACATGCAGAATGGCCAATCGGACATCCTCTGACACATACGTCACTGCAGACGCGACTTTAAATGCACTCAGCGCAAACTCTGCCTTCAGAACGTCTTTTTCTCCCCGCGGCACATCATGTCCCCGGTAGAAGTCCAGCAACCGGAGTTTATTAAAGCCTCCCCGCGTTTCTCCTCCTGCTATAAGCTCTGCAGTTCTCGCCCGATAAATACGAGCTCATCAAGGAAGCTGCGAGGCGCGCGCTTCGTACGGAGCCAGCAGCGCCAAATGCCTCACAATATGCCACGCTGCCCGCATTGCACCGTTTACAGCAGAGCATGAATACGATGGTTGCTGCTTTCTGTCTTTGTAATAAAACGCCTCATCTGTTAGTACAAAAGTATCTTTATGTAAACTCACTGTGTAGTTTTTAATCATCAGTACATAAACAATAATGTTGAAATAAACATGTAACAAATAAACATGAAGATGAAAAGAAAGAAGTACTTTTTTTTATCTTTTCTGGCCCGCAATCTACACTTATGTCCTTGAAAATCGATCGTGATCGACGTAATGAGCACCCTTGATATAATATATACATGCATAATATATATAATGATGTCAAAACGGGTTGTGGCTCCGGGTGCTTTTTTTTCCATTAGGGGCGGTCCCAAATGGCTCTTTGAGTAAAAAAGGTTGCCGACCCCTGTCCTAGGGGAAGGGTTTTGCTGGAGCACACTGGAAAAGACAAACACAGGTGAGTACATCTTGCAGTCACATCTTAACCTAATTATAATGAAACTAACATTCCTTTCTTCCAGGTAGCTGCCAATTCATCTACACACCGCACAGGAACAGTAAAATCCCGCAACCCCAATAAACCCTTATTCAAACCTATAAAATGTGACATTTATTTCTGTTTTAAATGTTACTTTTTAAAATGTTGTGTGCCCACGTACCATACCTATAACTTTACTAAAGTAACGAAGGAGATCTTTGTTACAGACAACAAGTCTTTCATATATCCAAATAGAGCCGTGAAAGCCTGGAGCAAGATTGTGACGGTGTAACACACGCGCACACACACATGTGCGCATTGACGCGCACACGCTGACCTGGAATCACGCCATCCATTTACTATCTTTTATTTCTCTGTCACACGGGGTTGCCGGCTGTTAATCCTCAGGCACACACTTACACAAAGCTCACACCCCATCATCATTAGTTTCGTTTGTTGACCCGGAAGTAGTGATGACACACCAGGTCATGTGACTCACCTGATGTTGTTTGTATTTTATTTTTAAGGAAGATTATTGGGATTTCTTTGTAAATAATACAGATAGGTTCTTTGAGTGAATTGTTTATTTTTGCATGTTTATTTGTGTTTTTGGAAGACAATGTAAAACCTTTTGTTTGTTGGACTAATGAAGAGCAACGCCCAGTAGGAGGGGCTTACGGTTTAAAAGAGGAAATGTTACAGAAAATGAAAAAGGGTGTCATATGCTGATGTGGCCTTATGTGGAGCAGTTGCTGTGCTCTGGTTCTTGAATTGAACAAGAAACCCTCACCTTGTCTCCTCTGCCTTTATTTTCCTGAGGAACCGATGACAGAGATTCGTGGGATTTGCACCACTTTGACATTTTGCATCAAGTCTCTCAACAGTAGGTGGTGGACACACGCCAGCATCAGCAGGCCACACGCTAACAGGGCGTTTAAGAAAGTGCGTCACACGCCCAATTCCAACATGGCATTAGACACACTCAAACGCTTTCCTTTACCCTGTGACGCTGCTTCGTCACACTTACATTTTCAATTTTTTTTAAATTCGGTCTGTACTTTTATCGACTTTGTATGATGAGAACTGGACTGAGTGACCCCTCCCCTCTGGTGTTCCCAACAGGAAGTACACACACACAGAGACACAGTCGTGTCCAGACAAAATAAAGCTTGGTGTTATTCCCACATAATTGCGTGCAGCCAGGATGCACAGTGCTGCACTGACCGCACAGAATTCAGGTTCAACCAAAGTTGGATGCTGTTGGCACGTATGTGCCAAATCCTAACCCTTCTTCTGGGTCCGTGCAGCCAAGAATAAAGCACTGGCCACACAGATTTAGAAAATTGTGATTGAATAGGCACTTACAGTTTTTCTCAGTCGCTTTAGTACAATTCTCAGATCAGAATTGAAGTTTGCAAATACGTGTGTGCATTTCTCAAAACAATTTGTACAAACAGCAAAACACTTTGGATTTCTTGCAAAAGCCTGTAACTTGCTCAAAATCTTTAGTTCATCTCTCAAAACTAAGTCTTTATGTCATTGAACATGTCAGTGCAATCAGAATGTCAAGTCCTTGGTTCATTGTCTACGAACAAGACAGTCAAATTACTTAGTCATGTTGTCAATATAACTGTGAACTTTAGAGGGAGGTTCTGATGTAAAATATGGCTAAAGTTTGGATGACAATTATTGTAAAATATAAGTTACATCTTTTTTGTTTGATTGCAAGAGACTAGACAAGATTCACATTTACACTTTTATTGTTATATTATAATTTGTTGACAGACCATGTCATACCAACATAGAAAAAACCCACGGCAAACAGTAACACAAAGGGAAAAAAAAGATAGGACAATATTCTGTCCAACAGTCCAGGCAGTGCAGTAGGAATTGGTGTGGTCTTCCTACACCTCTATTGTTCCTGTATGCTAGGAAACAAATTCTTATCCACATCACAGCGAATATCCACTCTTGCAATTCAGCGAAATATGTTTGTCACATTATGACAACTTGGTCAACCATTTTGCAGTTAATGACTTAAACGATGAACTAATGACTAGGTGTTTTGAGGAGTAAGACTATTGCACAGTGAACTATAGAATACATTTTGATCAACATGACATAAACAACTGATAATGTAGCAAAGAGCAGAGAGTTGTACATAATCATTTGCATGGATGTACCAAAGCAATTGCAACTTGTTCAAAGAAGTGAGAAACTGCTAATATGATGTGCACAAGTGACATGATGATGTGATGATTGAAGAAATAGTTTTGGGAATTTCATTCTGATCTGAGAATTGTACTAAAGCAACTGAGAAAAACTGTAATAATAATCATAACAATAATAAAATCACATTCAGAGGATCATTTCACTTTATGCTGCACCTCTATATTTCCTTCTTACGGCCATTTCTGGTGTTTTGGACAGTTCTGCGCATGTCACAATAATTTATTCCGATGGAAAGTGTGGTGTATGTAAACGTTTGTTATAATTGGATGACGTTTTCCATGAATACAGTTCAATTCTAATCCAATCTTCATCCAATCAAAGACATTTTTCACATGGAACCGCAGCTACCGCTTACAGTTTCATGTTCCCACCAATAAAAAGAAAAAGAAAAAAGGTGACTGTATTGACCTCCGTTGGTCGGAGCTAGAAGTAAAACCGCAATTCTAATACCTGTTCTCTTTTTTGATGCACTGGTTCAAGCACTGATACACCAGATAAGATCCAAATGGTACCCATCCCTACTAAAGACAGCAGTGAAGAAGATCTCCTGCTGAGGAGCGATGTCCAAAATGGAGTCAGGTTGTTATCACTTTATAAGCTTTTTCTTGATTGTCATCCCGTAATGTTCGGGTTTAATATTTAAACTGACGGACGACTCGGATCTGCTCTCTGAAAGCCTCCAACACTCACAGCGGCTCAGTTAGGGGAAGGCTGACTGATGAGTGGGAGGAAAGCCTAATGAGCTGAACTCCCAGAATGACTCAATGAACAGCAAACCTCCCACACAGAACTCGGCTCATTTTTTTAATCTGGAAAATAGATTAAAATAAGAAACTCTACATGAGGACTGGGGGATTCTGATGGGAACTGGGAGTGATTCACAGAACAGGCGTCCTGTGTCTTCTTCCAGCTTCCTCCACTGATGGGTTCACGCCTTCCTGCCTCTCCGTCGCTGCTTCCTTTATTTCTATTTTTGCCTCCTCAGAAAATGAAAGCTTATCGAGGTTTTTCACCTCAAAGGTCAAGCTCCTCAAACAGATTACTACTGGTGAGAAGTCGGTGCTATTTTCCACATGTGGAGGAGGAAACGTCCACTGTGAATTGAACCAAAGAGCAGAGAATGAGTGTAAACTCCAAAGTCTCATCAAGTCTCTGACCTGGAGCATCACAAACAAGCAGGTTCAGGAGAGCTGCAATCCTGCCCACTGGAAGGAGCAGCGCTTGAGGAGGACTCTCCAGGATTACTTAATGACAGACGATGCAGCGGCGGGAAACTGCCTCTGCCTGCTGTGAGCTTTAGAGTCTTACTGGGTCGTTGGCTGAAAGGATTCGTCTCAAACATTTACACCACACAAAGACTATCAGACTGAGCTCCAAATGTTGTTTACATGAAGGAGAAAAAAAAACTTTCATTCCTTTGACTGAAGCCAGTAGTGTTTTACTTCAAATCTCAACCTGAAAACCGTTGTCGTTTTCCAGGAAATAGTTTCTGCAGAGCAGCAGTGATTAATGGCTGTGGTGAAAAAATGAAGAGACAGGAAAAAAAGGGGGGTTTCAAAATGAAAAACTTCCTTTGTACTTTTTTAATAATAAAACTGAATCAAATGTTATTTTGGGGACGCCACGCGTCTATGCACAACGACCTAACACCATTTTGCTATGGCTTTTCCACAAACGTTAGTTCAGGCGGCACAACCTAACAGCCCTGTAACCTAACATTACAGGTGTAACAAAAATGGCAAGCAATATTGGAACAAAGACGGACATGGATCTGTTTTCCTGCAATTGGATGCATCAGAATGGATCAGAGAGGCCAGCATCATTTCTTGTCTGTTCCTCATTCACAACAATTTTAATTGATGGGATTTTTAACCCCAAGAGAATAGGAATTAGATGTCTCATTCTCAGTTAACGTGCTCTCTGAGGCACGCACCCTGGGAGGGGGTCATCTAATCACTAGACAGTGCTCTGAATCTTTTTTCTTCAATGATTTGTGATCTTCATCACTGGTGTCCATGGATTACATGAAATCTTTCCACCTTTAGCCCCCTTTGTCCTGGTAGGGAGAACACGTCAATGGAAGGGTGGGGTCATCTGGACCCCATAAGATGGCACAAGGGTTAGGTTGCAGTAATTCCTGCTTCAACAAGCCTCTACATGTTGTAAACAAACACCTAGATATTGAAAAATCCTGGTTTGATTACCGTGTTCCTACAATAAAGTCGCTTATCAGCAGCTGCACTCTCATAGACACTACAAACAGCATAGATGTAAACTGATCTCAGGAGATTTGCAGTAACAGAATATTTCTGCAGGTTTCAGAGAATTACTAGGTGGTCAAATAGAACGCCCTATCGCTAGTTCCTTTTTTTTTTGCTTGAACAGACCTGTCACATAGAAATCACAACCGTAACGCATCTCCTCTCAGAGTTAGCACTTTCACAAGTGTTAATACTGCAGAAATGAAAGTTACATTAAATTTGACTTTGATGAAAACTAACTTTCTGATAAAATACAGAGAGGAGGAACAAATTTGCTTGGATTTCTCCTAAAACGAGAAGAACTTTCTGAAGTCAAACATTGAAATTCTCATATGTAAAATACAGAACCGATGTTTATAAGTGTTTTTGTTCACATTGGTGAATCAGAGCAGACAAAAAATTCAGTTTGAAAACCTTATTGTAGAGCCTAATTGTCGGACCACAAACTCCTGGGTTCGCTTGCATTGTGATGTGTTGGCTTGCAGACAACAGATCCTGAGAAATGGGGGCGGGGCTAATACATTGCTACTGCTCTGCAGAAACTATGTCCTAGAAATTGAGAAAGATTTAGATTTTGGCTAAAAAGACATAATCATAATGAAAAGATCACTGGGAACGCTTTTGAAAATAGGATCAAAAGATGATTGGAGGATCCTTAAGAGGAAGAAGCATTCCCAAGTAGCCTCTTGTATTATACGCCTTCCGTTCCAGGCTTTTGGCATTTATTTGAGTTTGTTTTTGGTTCTAGACTCTGGTTCTTTTCATTTGGTTCCTTTCTTCTTCGCCTCTGCATTTCTAACCGCTACCAAGTTTCTGTTTCAGTCATGTAGTCCTCCATTTTCCTCCTTTTTTTCTTGTTTTTTTGTTTATTCTCTTGAGTTTACCCTAAGAGTCAAAGCTTTATTATTATTTTCTCTCAATTTGCATCAAAACAAAAAGAGACACACTCTGACCTGTCATCAGGTCACGGCGTTGACCTTAAAACAGGTTTCTGTGTTTAAGCTCCAGGACTGAAAAGCTCATCGGGCGCACAGATTTTTATGAGCTGAAGTCTCCAGGTAGATGGTATCCTGCCCCCAGGTGCCACGCCTCTGGCGTTTCTGTCAGCCCACATTATGTCGCAGCCCGGGCTGAAAAGGAGTGGAGGCCGAGGAGTCAGACACCTCTGTTATCCTGGGGGACTGAACCCGGTGTCAGCTGTGGTTGTCAGAGCTCGGCGACAGAGAGCACCGGGCCACAGAGGGCAGTGTGGGTGGGGAGCAGGGGGGGCTTCTTTGGGACAGTCACACCATGAGGAGGAGGACAGGAGTGCACTCTATTTACTGTCGTATTGACTTTATACTCAGCGGGCCGCTCTCAGATGAGCGGCAGCAGAAAAATCACGCCAGAAAAGGAAAAGAAATATTCTCCTTTTGTTTTTCCCTTTTTTTTTTTTTTTTTTTAGAGCTGAAGGCCTTTTGTGTTGCACATATTTTACCGTTACAACAGGGGGTTAGGAATCTTCTGTCACACTAGGGGTGTATTTGTATAAACCCCTTTTGTAATTTAGGATAAACTTTATTTATATTGATTACTTTGTATCTTTTTCGTTGGACTGGACGGAAAAGAAGAAGAGGAAAGAAGGGAGGGATGTTGGAGACAGGGGGTAAGAGGAAAAGAAAGGGGGGAAAGGGAGAATTAAGGAAATCTGGAAGATGAATATGGATGTGGTGGTGTGTGTGTGTGTGGGGGGGTCAATCCTAAAGCAACAAGAAGCTGGTGGATTATCAACATCAGTGTCCAGTGAAATTGTTAGTCAAAAGGGGCGGGGCTTGTGTGATTTGGTTTATTTTTTTCTGCACACAAACCAAAAATGTAAAGCATTTCAATCTGTCCACAAACTATTTGTGCAAGCAGTGAGCTGACACCTGTGCTCAGGTGGGTGTTTATGTTCTACTGAGGTGCCCGGCCCTACCCACACCAAGACCCCCATTGAAGCTGTAGCCAGGTCCCAAACCGGGGTAGGGTATATCAGATTGAGGGAATCCGCCCACTGGGCAATCCAGCCAGACACCTGAACCAGCACAGCCGGACCACCGCAGGGGCCCCCCAACGCCAGGGGCAGGGAGGTACAGGAGCACGAAGAGTGCAGGCCCCAGCCCAGCCAGGAGGATAGCCCTCCCCCCTGCCAGAGGGTCTAGCCCCGGACCCCACCCCCGGAGAGCCCCCTCAGCCCCAGACGAGCAGCCCACCACCACCCGGTGTTGCGGGGGATCTCCTCCCCAAATCCCAGGCACAAGCCAGGTTCCCCAAGGCAGATCTGCCTCACGCTCAGGGCAACCACCCTCCCACCCCGCGGGGGGTCGGGGAGAGAGCAAAACAGGGGCCGTCTACCTCCACCCAAGAGAGGTGGGAGTCCCTGAAGAGCGTTGCAAACATTTCCCGACCAGGCCCACCCATGGAGGCGGGTTGACCCCCTTCCCCATCGCCCTAATAAGTGGATGTAAAGGAAGGAGGGTAGGATAGCGACAACTGGCAGACTGATCCCCAATTGGTGAAACAACCCCCCCCCCCATAGTGCAGGGGTCCCATCACAAGGAGAGCCAGTCCCCCAGACCTAATACCCCTCACCCCACATAAAGAGAGAGGAGCCAAGAGATAGCTGACCCCAGGCCCCGCCCCCAAGCATCGCCCTTATTCTCCTTTTGCCTTTTGTGATTCTCCAGCTTCTGCATCCGAGACCTCCTCTGTCCTCCTCACATGCAGGGGGGAGTGTGTTTCTTCTTGAGGGGCTCTCACAGCTGCTTTGGGAGCTGCTGCACGTCTGACAGCTGTGAGAAAACTGCTGGCATCTGCAGCAGCTGCTGCACTCTTGGGAGGCTTCCTGGCTGGGAAAAAGCAACCCAGAAGAGATTCAGGCACATCCAAGATGGCAGCTGGTCAAATCCTCCGAGGAGCTTCAACGGTTCCTCCTTTAAGAATCGCTGGAGCAGCCTTTATGGGAGGAAGGAGAAATGAATGCAGCTGCAACGATTAAAACCACTCTTATTTTTTTTTTTTTACACAGCAACTTGACAGCCGTTGGCTTCACTGCTCGTACAGTGAAGGTGATAAGAGCAAGCAAACAAACCAATAAAGTTTGCAGTTTTTATTAGGCGAAACACTGTAATCTAATAGTTTTATTAGGTCCTCAACAGCTACATAAGTTTGATTTATTCTAGAAAAGACATATTTTTGATTATTATTGCATCGATTTGACATGCAAATCCTTATTTAAACACAGTTTTTAGCACGTTATGCCACAATTAATGGTGATTCCACCACAAATCCTAACAAAACTCAATCTATTAGCCCATTTCTACATTTTTTAGCTGGAATTCTAAAAAATGAGACCCAATGCGTTAAACGTTCAGGAAACGAAATATGGATCATTGTAAAATGCTTGAGGTTTGAATATACTCTAGATAATGAAGCCAAATCAGTTTAATCTTTACTTGGTTCACGCAGACATACCTGCAATGATAATGCAGATAGACCCATGTATTGCAGCTGAATAAATGCTGAATACATGTATTGCAACATGTTGCATCTAGCAAGATGTGTTTAATGCAGCTGAATAGCTGAATGATGCATTTAATGCACCAGGTCACATTATTGCAGCTGGTCACATTTAATGCAGTAAGATGCATTTAATGCAGTAAGATGCATTTAATGCAGTTAGATACATTTAATGCAGCAGTGTTGCCAAATATTTAAGATTTTAGTAAATTTTCTTCTTTTGATCAAGTATTACTGCTGTTTTATTGTTTTGAGAACTTGTTGTGACCTGTCGTTTGGAGTTTAAGTTGTAATGATAAAAGGTTTGGGTTGTGGTGGCGGGCAACATGGCCCTGAAATAAGGGGACACCTCCCTCAAAGATCTACCCAGCGCAGTACGATACAACTCCATGTGACCTAAATAAGGACTAATTTGCAGCTTTCAAACCCCTCCCAGCCTTAAATTTCAAGTGTTTATTTGTTGCTTTTTTCCAGAAAGATGAGAAAGGTTTTTGTTTGCGGTTAGAGCGGTCACCGTGAACACAGAGTCTAATAAATACGGAACAGTGACCACTGGCTAACCTGCTCATTTGTGTGTCGTCTGTGCGGTCATTGGAGCATTTTGCAAGCCCGTCTGCCTCTGTGCTTTGGTGGTTTTTCTGCTGGTTTTGACAACAGCGCACCGTCTTTATATTCAGTTTTCTAGGTGCAGAGAAATGCCCACTTTGTTTGCATCCACAGCAAACCGTCTTCCCGACCGCCTCATTGTTGGTACGCTAAAAGGGAGGCAGACTCTGTGGCAGAAAAGGCCTTAATGACCAATTCCAGCTGAATTAGTGGTGCTTTTAGCAATTCACCATATTCTGTGGAGCTTCAGGCGGCTCATTCACAGGAGACCATCATTTCATTACATCTGGACTGATTTCCATAATGCAACATCCATCCAGCGGCTTCACCTCTAACCTCACAAATGATCCACTATGGACTGATATTAATCAAGTCTGTCAGGCTTCTCCTTAATGCTTGGCTCTCTATTGTTCACGCAGGTCTTTTGAAGCTGACACACATCAGATTGAACCGTTTCTTCTTTAAAGTTCTTTATAATTCAATTAAAGATCGTCGTTAGGGTTTGAGAATCTGCGTTTCAATGCAGTTTGAGAGCTGTATTCATCTTAAAGACCATCAAAGATTCCTTTTTTCATCTGAACTTCCTCGTTGGCACAAACTAAATACATTGATCCAACGTCATTGAATCTGCATCATCCAACGTCCCTGAGGAGCATGGCAGCCCTGCGGCATATGAATCACCGGAGTCTCTCCTCCAGTTTTCAGTTTCTCCACTTGTTGCTCCTGACGAAGTTGGAGGTTCTTTTAGAGCGGCGAGCCAATCTTCAAGGCCTTTTATCCACTGAAACACGCTCTGCTTGTCAGTCATTCTCAATCCATGACTGTTTATCTGCTTTTAGACGACTAATTGCAGAGATAGTGTGCTTGGAGAAAGCGCGCACACTGCTGTCCTTGTACTGAGAAAACATCCATTAAATCTACAGAAAAGACTTGGAAAACGTTTCTGTCGACATGCATTGCAATCAGTAAGAGCAGTCAAACTCTGCATGGACAGTAAGTTCAGTCCACCTTCATGCTGCTGGGATGGTTCAACTCCAGGCCTGGAGGGCCAGTTTGTTTGCATGATTTCCAGATATCCAAGCCCTACTCATTGATTACTGATTACCTGTTTCAGGTGATCAAAGGATCTGAATATCAGACTATAGTGACCTCACATAGATCATAGTATAGAGATGATGAGTAAAGATGTCCAAACAACAAGCGTTTGTTTGAAAGACGGAAGAAAAATGTTCTGTGAACCAAGGGGAAAATGTTTGTAAAAACAGATTTAAATGTTCATAATATTAAATACGACGGAGTTTTAGGGCCACGGTGAGAAAAAAAAATTCTGGCCAACGTGACGAGTTTTTTCTCGTCATGACAAGATTAATGTCGCCATGACGAGAAAAAAGTCGACACAAAGTTTCGAGAAAAAACTCGTCGTGTCGAGATTAAAGTCGCAATGTTGCCAGTCTTTCAGGAGTATTCAGTGTTATGTTATCTCGTAAATTTAAGAGATAAAACCCCGTAAATTTAGGAGAAAAAACTCATAAATTGACAAAATTTTAAGTCGTAAAGTGGAAGTGAGCATGCGGAGCAGCAGGTGAATGACGCGCAGCAACAGAGCAGACCGACTAAACTTGGTGGAACAGGTGATCTGAATGTATTGATAACGTTCCAAATGTCTGGAAGCTCATTTGTTTGATTTATGATTTATCAATGTTTTATTTGTTCATGGGTGGTTTGCAGGATCTCTGCAGCCCGATGAAGTCGTCGGTTACCCTGCAGCTGTCCACTTCAATCCTTTCTTCCTCCACCAAAAACCAGATCTCTACGTTTGTGTGACGCTTCCGTCCAAAGGAGGAGCACTTTTTTGGCATTTTCAACGTTCTAATGCTAATATATAACAGACTATTTTCATTCATCTTTGTTGTTTTATGCTGAAACGGGACGCTTTATCTGCAGGAGTGGGCGTATGTAACACTGTTTCCTTCCGCATTGGTGTTCGGATGACAGGTTCATGACGTAAAATGACAGATGAACTTCAGGTTATGTGAATGAAAAGGAAAATAAAGTCTGCAGCGGTCCTCTACACCCAAACGTGTCTCTGAGCTCCTTATTTTACATATGAAAAATTCGGAAAGCCGACTACACTGACAATAATCTGATTTTGAGTCATCAAAAGGTTCAGAATCTCTTTGTTTTAAACCTATAAAAATCCTGAAATAAAGCTTCTGTCACGGGGGGAGAGGGAAGTACCCAAGCGCAGAGAAGGAGAGGAGGCAGGAGTTTGCAGGGGAACGGGGGCTTTAATAAACAAAACTAAAGACACAAAACCAAAACCACTGCATACGGCAGGCTAGAAACTTGAAACACTAAACACTCGAAACTCGAAACAGGGAGAGCAGACTTACATACTATGGAAGGGAATGACAAGACTTAAATACATACAGACAAACGAGAAACAGGTGGAAACACTCAGGAAGGATGGGGACCAAAGTAAAACTCAAAACTACAACAAACCAGGAAACACTACAAAGTAAAACAGGAAGTTAACTCAAAACATCACAGAACCAAAAACAACTTGAACACAAAAGCAGAAAAACCTAAAACCATGACAGCTTCACAAAAGGCTCCACATATTTCATCTTCAAACTACCCTACGATAAACTGAAAAATTCTGTGTTTTCGCCTTGTTAATGTACGACTTTTTTCTCTAAGATTTACGAGATTTTAAGTTGTAAATTTATGAGATAAAAACTCGTAAATTTACGTCTTTTTATATCCTAAATTTACGAAACTTTATTCCGATTTTTATCTCGACGCGAGATGTGTCGAGTTTTTTCTTGTCATGACGAGAAAAAACTTGTCACGTAGGCCAGAATTTCTTTTCCTCACCGTGGCCCTAAAACTCCGTTGTAAAAAATGTTATCAAAACCTTTACCTTTATTCTTTTAGCTGTGATCCACTTAGCTGGGGTTCGGTCTAAGTTTAATTTAGTCAGTTTGTTAGTTCAATTTATTATTCTCCTGTTGAATTCTATGTATTCATGATCCTTTTGATTTTATGTTTTACTTTTTCAATTACTGATACGAAGCCCATCGAGACGACTGTTGTTGTGAATTTGGGCTGTACAAATGAAATTGAATTGAATTGAATCCACTTCTGTCAACCATTAGTAACCACTGACCTTTATACTCTAAAAAGAGTATTTGGGCTGTAGTTGGAAAAATGAACTTTTTTACATTGATCTAACTTAATTATTTGGTTTGGTGAAAATAAATCATTTTTTTGAGTTCAATCACATGTAGTTGTCTGACAGTTATTTCACTTTCATTCAACTTATTTCAATTAAGTTGGTGTAACTTCAGTGTGAAGCTGTCAATGTGTCATGACGTAAGGACTTACTTTACAGCGAAAGGAATTGTGGGAAATCATTCCCTTTGCCTGTCTGGGCAGATTGGGGTTTAAGTGTGGATTTTTGTGCATGTGTTTTGTTGTCTAGCTGTTTAACTCTGTTCTAACTAGTTATTTAACCTGTTATGTTTATTTCTTCCTGCACCATGAGTGAGAGGGAGGGAGAGGATGATGACCAACCCCCTTGTGCTGAAAGACTTTATTGCTAATCTAGTGCAAACCATTGCTGGGTCATTCTTGGCTTCAATAATGAAATAACAAGGC
Organism: Oryzias sinensis; assembly: GCA_037389245.1. Lineage (NCBI taxonomy): Eukaryota > Metazoa > Chordata > Actinopteri > Beloniformes > Adrianichthyidae > Oryzias > Oryzias sinensis. The sequence goes on along the minus strand of CM074501.1, from coordinate 15,445,124 downwards.
TAGTTGACCCAAACACTAGCATATGGGAGTTCAGTATAACCATAGAGTGAAAACATACATATACACATATCACAGCCAGAAATACATTGTATTGAGTAGGATAATGTATGATATTAAGTTAGATAAATTTAAGTTTAATCATCATTTAAGTTGGATCAACTTTTTCCTTTTTAGAGTGTAACCTCTGATGTCATATACATCGATTGTGGATGGCCCCACCCACTTAACTGACCAACCGCGCCATCCACACACGCGCACTCACACTCTCGGCCACACAGGAATCTACACCCACACATCCTTGCGCCACATACAAACACAAATGGGTGTATAGGCAGACTCACATGCATGCACAGTTGCCCACATGAACACACATGAACACAAAAGCTCAGACACATCCCCCTGCGTGAGTTACGTGCTGTGAGGTTCACGGCTGTTGAGGCACTGATGTCAGCAGTCATATTTATGAACATATGAACCCTATAGAGAAGCTTATTCACTATTTGATTGAACGGTTAAAGTGTGTTGTTTAAAGTTTCATTTCAACATTTTTATTCCTTTTACAACTGTAGCATTGAAATAAAATTACATTTTTATCATCAACTTACTTTTACTTATCAATGAAGTCCGTGCACTGCTCCTTCTGAAGAAACACATAGATAACCTGTTGTTCCTTTTCTTTCTGTAGTTTTAAAAGTCTCTCTGTCTGCGTGGAGATCACTGCCAGAAACAAACTAATTCCTGAGTTTAGACATGTAAACCTCCATTTAGAAAATGATGCTAAACAATATTAAAGAATAACTGGACGGCTGCAGTTGACTTGCTATCACTAATTCTATTACTCTTTAGCTGCAGTGTCACATTATCTGGGATCACCAGCGCCCTCTACCTTGAGCCAGATGGACTGCGTGCCTCACCTACTGTACTCCAAATGCGCATTTTTATCGGTTTAAAAAAAAGACTAAATGGGTCACAAACTGGCACCAATGTAATCAGACAGAAATAAACGAAGTAATGAAAGACAAAGTGTCTTTTATGACACGACAGAAAGACTGAATTAGTAAATGTATGCGTGTGGGCAGTCGGAGCCTCGCCAGTTACTTTCTGGTGTGTTTTCTCGTTTGTTTGAACAGAAAATTTGTAAATTAGCTACTTTTTTTTAACTAAAGAAACGTTGAAAACCCACACAGAAAAAAGTAATAATGGAGATTCAGAAAAAATATGAATCTAATTATTTTTAATAATAAAAAAAGTATATTCATCCTATTTAAGTTATGTATATATTTTTTTAGATTTTGCAGGTGACTCATGTGGCTTACCTGCCTCCTCTGATTGGACGTCACTGATCTGCACATGCACATGCACACACAGGCAAATAAATAACCATAAATAACCCAATAAACAAACTGTTGAAACCTTGAAAAACAAACCTAACATTAATAATTTTTTTCATAAAGTAAATTTCATAAAGTAAATTTTCTTATTCTCTTCTAGTGATCTCTTGATGAGGTATTTTAATTAAAGTCCTAGCCATTTAAGATACATAGACCAATATTATTTACTTAATGATGTGATTTGTAACTGGTTTCTTCACATGTGAGCCGAAATACGACCACTTGCAGCGAGTTTGATGAAGAGCTAATGCTTCAGCCTCAGCTTTTGAGCTGTGGGGGAATTAGCTGTGTGAGTTATGCTCATCATCAGAGAAGTCGTTTGTTTCTCATGTCATCCATTGTGTTCTTCTTGAGGGAAACACTTTCATTTCCTTTTTGAAGTTGATTAACCAGCTCAGTTCACCAGGTAACGACGAGAGAGCTCATTACACAATCAGGAAGACAGAAAGCCTTTGTGGAGAGGAGAAAGCTAAAGATACCAATCCAGAGCGAACACACTCGTGTTTCTAAATACAAAACACATCCTTCTAACGTCTTTGCTGAGTTTTTGTAAATACCAACTTTTGACAGGGTGCAGCTCCTAGAGGCGCTGCACTGGTTGGTGGGACTTAAAGGTAAAGCATAACTTGTCTGCCTAACGTGACCAAGCGTGTCTTAAGATTTATTTTTAGGGTTGTTCTACTGGCATTAGGTCTTCTGGGTCCTTTGTGTCTTGTTGGGTATTTAGGTCAGTTTCTGCTTCCTTTTGGGAAGACGTCACAGCTAATAGTTTTCATTCATTGCAGTTGTCTCTACTGTAATAAATTATTACTCAGACTATTCCAGGTCTATTATTTTTTATTCCTTTTCCATCTTCCCAAAGAGTCACTTAGCCGTTTATTGTGTTTGTTACAGTTTTCATGGCGGCTTTTGAGGCTTCGGGTCACACGATTCTTTCTTGGTCAAAGGTTGCAAGACTTCACATGGATTTTGTCTTTGCTTTAACCCTTGTGCTATGCCTTGTGCTAAGGTGGAAAGATTTCATGTTATCCATGGACACCAGTGAAGATCACAAATCATTGAAGAAAAAAGGTTCAGCGCACTGTCTAGTTGGTCTAGATGACCCAACTCCCATTGCTAACGTGCCCAGGATAGCACAAGGGTTAAACCTTGATGTGTCTGTCAGTCAGACATCCCATCTGTGACATAATAATGGCACAATGAAAATCTGTAGGGAATTGGTTTGTAGCTATAACTGAGGACCTTGATGTCCGGGGAATTAGCCAGTCAACACAACAGAGGCAAGCGGCAACCTATACTCCAGAAAATCTGGTAATCTACGACCAATCACACACTTCTGGTACACACCTCAGTAGTACTCAGCCCACTACTTTTGTAAAGCCTTAGTCACAGCTAGCCTTGTCCTTTGTGCTATCTTGTGGGGTCCAGATGACCCCACTCTTACATTGACGTTTTCTCCCTACCAGGACAAAGGTGGATAAAGGTGGAAAGATTTCATGTAATCCATGGACACCAGTGAAGATCACAAATCATTGAAGATAAAAGGTTCAGTGCACTGTCTAGTGGGTCTAGATGACCCTACTCCTAATGTTTACGTGCCTTCTAGCACAAGGGTTCCAGGTGGATACGGGCTGTGTACCGGTGAAAAATGGTTGGTGACACACAAAAAATAAACATCAGCTAGAGTGAAAATGTTCATGCCCTTTTTTTTCTATGTTTATGTTGCGAGTGACAGGTTGTAGCGGACACTAAAACAACACGTGATACTACATTCACACCGGGCGCATTTCGGGCTTCCGCGTATACTCTTGCATTCACTTATCGCTATGCTTTACAACACACTTACACAATGCACAACGGTGGTACACTCCATTTTCACCTAGCTTCAAGAGAACTGCAAGACACACTTCCGCTCCGCTGAGGATACAGCCGCTCCTCTCCACAGCGCCCTATGGCTCGAACAACCCAAAACCTTGCAGCACCTGTACGGGTCCATGTGACTAAGGCTTAACCTGATCATTTTGTCTGTGACAGTCCAGTCACAAAGAAGGTCTGACTTAACCCTTGTGCTATCCTATGACCCCCCCCTTCCATTGACGTGTTCTCCCTACCAGGACAAAGGTGGATAAAGGTGGAAAGATTTCATGTAATCCATGGATACCAGTGAAGATCACAAATCATTGAAGAAAAAAGGTTAAGAGCACTGTCTAGTGGGTCTAGATGACCCAACTCCCAATGTTAAAGTGCCTAGGATAGCACAAGGGTTAAATAAAAATCAACTTGTGCAGCTGAATGGAGTCCCAACTGTTCTTTTCTTCCAGCTTAACACAACAAGTTAAGCTTTTTATTTTTATTCCTAATATGTATCTTTAAAATCACTGGACCCACAAAGCAAACTCCCACATTCTCCAAGTTCAGTTTTTCAAAATTGTGTTTTAGTTTATTTAATACAGAGTCAGGTGTCATCTCCACCGAGCTCAGCTTCGAGCGTTGGCCTTGGCAACAATATGAATAAATTATTGTCCATCATAGAAAATGCCGTAAAAACACCTTCAATTTAAATGCTGTTCATAATTTAACTCACATTTTCTGTTTTTTAAGCTACATGAATGAAAGACTGGTTCCTCTTTCTGAAAAGGTTTGTTATGTAGACCATGACTTTGGTCAAATACGTGGATTGTTATTAAGTCTGATTATTCTTGGCTTTAGAATTCAGAGAAAATTATTCCAAAGCTAACCAGCGATAACATTGTCACCTCTCTTCCTAATTCTGTCAATCACACTGAAAGCTATTTTGCACTAATTATTCTTGGAATTCATAGCATAATCTGACCTGGAACTTTTGCTGGTACAGGTCTTTAAAAGGTGACATTGCTGATGAAACGTCTTCGTTTTGATGGTTCATTTTAATTAGAGCAAAATGTCAACACTGACACAGAAAATTAACTTGTCCTGGAGGCCTTTGAAAACATTTCTCGTTCGTTTTTTCTCATTATAAGGCTCTCTGTGGTACGTTGGGGTGGCTGTGTGCTAATGAAGGTGCCACATTCCAGTTCAAGCTCTCAGTCAAGAGTTTCTTTCAGCTGAAAGGAGACTTCCAGCGGCCTTTTCTTCCGAAAACAATGAAGCGTGATTGGCTTTCAGAAGCTTCAAGAAAACCCTGTTTGTGGTAAATCGATGAGGAGCCACACACTCAGTCTGATGTCTTTTTCCGTTGGAGATGTCAAAACGCTCATCACAGTCAGCAATCAGTGATGAATGAGCAGAATTAGCCACAAGCCCCCGTTTCTGAGTAATACACTTCTACTGCTGAGTAAATGCTAATTTCTGAATAACAGATCTGACACCCCCTGAAGCCTAATCTGAGACAAGCAAAAAAAAAAACCTTTTTATGTTTAAAGTCTTTGCAACTTTTTCTTCATGTGTAAATAATATCAATCAAAAGATACCCAATAAAGCAGCATTCTGTTCCTTCCAAACACAAACATTTAAAACAGAATCATCAGCAAACAGTTGTGTTTTCATTTCTTGGCAACCTTATGCAGATAAAACACCTTATGGCTTAACCACAACTTTCCTCACAGCTGCATGCAAATGTGCATTAACTTCCAAAGTCAAATTTATGACCTTTCTGACAGGCTTGGTGAGCCTGGAAAGTGAAAACTTTTTTTTGCACAGGCACACTGCGAGCAACGCTCACACAACATGCAAGGGGTAAGTTAGGGTAAAGTAGGTGAGAGGCTGTTGTACAGACTTTTCATTTTTTTTATGCCTTTATAAAGGCCCTTAAAATGGCTGTTCACGTCATAATTGGGCTCACCCTGTGTGCTCCGTACAGGTCTGCAAACTTTATCCACCGGTAAGGACAGTTGTGACTCCTGTTTCACTAACTAAACTAGAGTGTGTCGTAGCAGCACCACACAACAGCATCACCTGTACGTCAGATGTAGGTGCACCTTAGAATAGCCTTGCGAATACTTTAAAATACACTTATTACATGCGACAATTGTGCGTTGCATTTTCATAACATCCCTTAAGGCAGTGGTTCCTAAACCTTTTCTGCAGGGCCCCCCTTTCTGAAGATAAGAATATTTTCAAGCCACCCCACAATGACACAAACATACAAATCCTTTGTTTCTAAACTCCACCGCGCCCCCCTGCAATACCCCCCCCACCCCCAGGGGGCGCGCCCACCAGTTTGGGACGAATATTCGCCAGGCGTTATTCGCCAGCGTTTTTCGCCACGTTTTTTGTGTTCACACCCAGGCGATTTTCGCTGACGATGAGCCGAGCGAACATTCAATTTCATTCCCTGACGTTAGATGGCGCTTAATGTAAACAGAAATACTCCTGTACACAAGGTGGCGCTGCGCAACTTTACGCTTCTTAAAGTCGCTTTTCACTCAGAAGAAGAGAGCAAGTATTTACGCGATTGTCAGAATCAAACAAAGAAAACGAATATTTCAAGCACCAGTAGCTCCAACTGGTGCTTGGTTCGGGGATATTTTATAATGTCCGTCATTATTTCTTCGTGGCAGTGTAGACGCTACTCGGCGTCTATCTTCTTCGCTGGTATGTGTGCTCAGCAAGGCAGTTTTGTGTTTGAGCGCCCCCAAGTTGTGTTTTACTGTAACTTCAGAAGCTCCAGACACGTGTCCAAAAGCGCCATTGTCATTGGTCGAATAGATTTCGACGCGGTGCGTCAGAAAAAAAAAAACGAACCCGAGGCGTTTTTTTTTTTGGACGCTTTGACGCGTGGCGTTTTTTCGCGTCGGTGTGCACACTCTCATTGGTGCCCTTTGTTTAGTCACGAGGCGTTAAACGTCGGCGAAAAACGCCGGCGAAATTCGTCCCGGTGTGTACGGGCCTTTAAGGTGTCCTCTCAGTACGAGCCTCAAGGGAACTATAAGCCACACCAGGACAACCCAAAAACCGGCAGTACATGAAGGGGTCTAAATACGAGAATGACTGGACACCCCTGAAATGCGACCACACCTTTAACTGAGCGCGTGTCCAAAACCGACTGACTAAGTTAGAAGGCAAAACAAAAATCCAAAAAGTAACTTATTTTCTGTTAGGACTTAATTGGAAAAAAGCCACTTGTAGTGGTTGAAAAGGAAAAGTAGGTGATACATTTGTTAAAGTAAATTTAAATAAAATAAGACTAAGATAAGTTATCAGGCCTCTAGAGCCTTTTTAATATTTATCTTTCATTGTGTAATTTAAAACAAAAGATTTAGAAGTCAATAATTCAGGGGCCCCCACAGCCAGTTTTGCCCCAGGCCCCAGAAACTTTGTTGAACACTTCTGGATTTGCATCATGGGTAAACGTCTTTATGCCTGCAGGACATTCAGAAACACATTTAGCACACCATTGCTGTGTGTCACACGCAGCTAACAGGATAAAGCCTTGAATAATATAGGACCCCTGAGGGGCCCCAGCGCTGCACTTTGAAGAGTCAGATAGGCTATCTTCAAAGTGAAGGCATAGCTTTAATAAAACATCCAGCATTTCATTTTTAAAATTAAGTGTTTTAAGTTTAAAACAGAGAGGGGGTGTCCAAACAAGTGTCATCTTAGCTCAATTTCTTTTTTATCACTAAAAGCATGTTGAAGGTATCAAAAACCAATATAGCAGCTGATTTTTAACTGGTGTTCTGAGAAAACTGTCAGGATGTACAAACATTCAGTTTACTATGATTATTCCTGATTTATCTTTTGGATTTTATAACTCGTACACCTAAAAGAAATGTATAGATTTTGGGTCAACAACAACATTTTTTTGCCAACTTTCTAATTTGTCAATTAGCTTTTTAATACGAGATGAAGACGGTGGAAGATTTGAAGTATCTCGGGTCAACAGTCCAGATAAACGGAGAGTGTGGAGAAGAAGTGAGTGCAGGCAGGTTGGAATGGGTGGAGAAAAGTAGAAGAGTTTCCGCTCAAATGAAAGAAAAAGGGAAGAAAACTGTGGTGAGAGCAGTCATGATGTTGGCCCCAGAGAAAGTGGCTCTGAGGAAAAGACAGGAAGCAGAGCTGGAGGTAGCAGAGATAAAGATGCTGAGGTTCTCTTTAGGAGTGACCAGGATGGTTCAGGTATGAGTACATCAGGAGGACAGCACATGTTAGAGGTAATGGAGATAGAGAGATGGTTTGGACATGTCCAGAGGAGAGACCGTGAATCTATTGGTAGAAAGTCTAGAGCTGCCAGGAAAGAGGTCTAGAGCACGGTCACCAACGCCCACAAGGCATGCTTTAAAATATCACAGATCACAATGGAATTCAATATAATTATTAAAGTCAATTCATCGGGTTGAAATAACTATTATTATCATTACTATTACTATACTAGTCTGTGTTTTTTTTCCCTTTTTTTTATTTTGCAGTAATGCAGGTGGTGATGGCGTTCTCTGTGGATCTGTTTGCTCTGTATGCAAACTGGGGACTGTCCAATGTCGGTGGACAGTCCCTGTCCCAGCCCCAGTCCCTCTCCGCAGTCCCTGCGTACTAGTTTTTCAAAGCACTTCATGATGACCAGGGTGAGTGCAACTGGCCTGTAGTCATTTAGCCTGCTGATGTGGACTTTTTGAGCAGAGGGACAATGATTGAGGACTTCAGACATGGTGGTAAGGACTGGATGAGGGTCTTGGTGAAGACCCCCATCATCTGGTCTGCGCAGTCCTTCAGCACCCGTCCAGCGATGCCATCAGGTTCACAGCTGTCAGCGTAACCTCATGCTTCGCCACAGTGAGAGAACGACCGCTGTGGGCTGGAGACTGTGGTACACCTCGAAATGGGCGAAGACGAGGTTAAGCTCCTCTGGCAACGAAGGGTTTCCGTCAACACCAGCGAGATTTGGCCTGTAGTTGGTGGAATGCTGGATCCCTTGCCACCCCTGCCTTGTGTTGTCTCTGCTGAAATGGTCTTCAATCCTCTGTCTGTAGTCCATAAAGTTCAAAGCCTGGACAGTAACTGTCTGGGTTTTGAAGGATTTTCTTCACCAAAACTGAGATGTCATGATAAAACTTTTGCAACGCTGCTTTAATTTCTGTCCACCTTCATTAATATTTTTAGAAGCACCATTTATTTTGGTACGCAGACCCATCTGACTCACACAAGGGATGCTGGGATGACTTTAAGAAGGCCTCTGTGCTAAAACCACAAAAGTTCTTTTGTGTTTGTTTTCGCCTGAGCTCTTCCGCTCAGAGACCATGAGTGTGGCGCCAGGATAACTGAGTCAACGGCGCTCCGGCTTTGTGCGAGGGAGGCTTGGGAGCAAAGATAAGAGCCTCTTAAACATGCTGCTCAGGTGTCAGCGAGCTTTCAAACACCACTTTGGACTCAGAAAAGACCGTTTGCTACAGAACCGAGGAGAACTTATCATCAGGAAACAGGAAGCGCTTGTTGTGAATGTCGGTTTTATCACAATTCAAAACAGGGAGAAATAAACCGGAAAACTCCAAACAGAGAATAGAATCACAGCCTTTATGAACAACAGAATTCACCAGATATTGACAATCAGGATAAATCAATATCATTCCAAAATGATCCAGTCTGTGTTTTTTTTTGTCTTTCTGTTTGTGTTAAAGACCCATTCTGGAGACACATATAAGGTAATTCATCCACTTGTAGACAACGAGATCCATGTACGTCTTTGTTCTTCTCATCTGAGCGGCTTAAACCTGGACGGCTGGTGGGATAGCGTACATCCTGGACATGTTGCCAATCCGTTGCAGGGCACACCTGAAAAGACCCACACATGCTTGGGGGAACAGGACCCAGTTGGGATTGGGATCAGGGCCTTCTTGCTGTGGGGTGAAGGTGCCAACCACTTTGCAACCGTGCAGCCCCTTTAAAATATATATAATAAACATATATATACTTTGCATACTAGTATCCTTTAGGTACCCCTCACGTTTCAAGATGGCGATTTGGGCATTAACAGCCCATATGGTTGAGAATGGGGCAAATAGACACTGAATATTTTTGTAACAATTGAATTTATAGCTGCCATCTTTACATTTGGGATTTTTTTTACATGCTTTTCTGAAAGAGGGGATCCTAAGGTACATCCATGCCAAAATTGGTGATTGTACTGCACAAAGCAAAATTTGTCTGACATATCAACCTAAGTGGCTCCGCTATAAATAGCAGACAACGGAACGGTTTAAAAATAGATCAAAAGATGGTCAGAGTGGCTATTTATGCTTTCCACAACCCTCCATGGGGCTGGACGTATGTGACTTAAGCTTTGCTTCTTTACAGCTGGTAGGAGTCAGTCGAATCGGCTCTTTTTGTGCAGTTGATTTCTTCCCCATCGAAGTACTGAGTTTGTCTTTGTGCTGCTTTTATTTGCCCCAGACATGTTTCTGTTTTGTCATTTTTTGTGTTTAGTTTCCCTCACTCGCTTTGCTGCCTTTGGCTCCTCAATACTTTGTCCCTTTGTATGATTTTTATTCCACTACAGTTCAGTTTCTGAAATTCACAGGCAGACTTTAGAAAAGCTGCTAAACCAATGCTGCTGATGAGAAATGAAGGATGTCTCTGGAATCCCATAACCTTCATATAAATTCCCATATTTAATTTTTTTTCCTGTAACATTAACTAGACAGAGAGAACAGGCAAACACAGAAAAGGGAGCCATAAAAGAGGTTAGCATCGAGCTCCGATGATGAGGAAAGGAGGACACACAAAGGTAACTGCATTGAAATGAGATTTTGCTTTGATGAAATTAAGTTACCCTGTGTGAAACCAGTTTTTCCTCTAAATGTATGTGCTCTTTGCTCGCTGAAAAATGAGCCTCAACTATTGGAGCTGCGAAATCATTCCCAACATCTGCGGCTGGAGAGCAGCCCGAGGAGCTGCAGCCTTTCATGATTTTTCTGCACAAAGAAGCTTTGGAAATGAGCTTGAAGATGCAGCAGGTAAACACAGGCGCTCTCTGCAGGATAAATGTGGCATTTTCCTGTGCCGGCAGTTTAAAGGGAAGCTCCTCAGAGAGTCCGCCGCCTCCTTCACACTTATCCTCTCTGGAAAACTGCTCTCATCTATTGATTGAGAACAGGACAGGACCCCGCTGTTTACGGGTTGGCCTCTGGACTGAATCGCCGGTCACGACGCGACGACATGCGAGGTGAAGCAGGTCGCCGGTCTCCCGGGAAACGGGCCTGTGTGCCGGTCCCCAGCTGACGGGGGCTACATCACGCCTGCTGGGTGGAGGAGAGCCCAGAGTGAGAACATCAACCGGAGAGGCCGACGAGCAGCAAGACAGTTTGAAAGGACATCAAAATGAACACCATTTTTGGTCAATTTCAGGAAAAAGAAAACTTGCTTGTTTGAATTTGCGTAGTTGCCATGGTTACATGATGACATTTACAAAAAAAAATGTATTTATTTTTTTACACACATATATGACAATACAGTGAGCTTTTCAAAACAAATTTTGGGGAAATATTTTTATCTTTTGGAGATAAATTTCAGTGACAGAAAAAAAAATGAAGCAGAAAGTATAAATTATTGAAATGTACTGTGTGCTGGTTCCTCGCTTATCGAGTTGCGTTCTAAACATAGCCTGCGATAAATGAAATAAATAAAAGTATGAATTTATGTTAACAATATTTATAGATATTTTAGGCTGTCAACCCCCTCACTACACACTTTTTATGCTTCTCTCAGACTAGAACATTTTCAGACTTTTCTCTATTGTTTTAACTCAAACCTTAACAAAAAAAGTAAGTCCAGAATTAGAAAATGAAAATAAAAATCTGATCGCAAAGATTTGCATAAATGTGACAAAGTCTGAAGAGAAGAGACGCAGTACAGAGGAGATTGATTGACAATAGTCTACAGCCAATCAGGATGCAGAGTACAATTCCCATAAAAAAAAAAGGGATGTAAAATTTCACAAAAGTAATCTGTGAAACAACAAGACTGGGAAAGGTGCATTATTGTGGCAGAATCACTGTGCAGTCTTTTTTATTTTACTTTTTCAAAGAAAAAAATAAAGAGAAAAGGAAGTAACCGCAGCAAAAGGGGTTTACTTAAGTACACCTGTCAGGAGTCACAGCTCTGTCTCCCCCTCTTGTCACCGGCATGAGCCATCCCCTGATTGTTAACACACTACCAGTGTACACTTTCCAGATGCTGTGTGTGTTAGCCTGGGGGCTACATGGACTCCTGCTGGAAGGGGCTGTTCATCACTTTGTGATGTCACCTACATGTTTTAGTGGACTGCTCTGTGTGGAGGGGGGGCTTATGTTCTTTATCTTCTCACTGTGTTGATTGTTTGACAGCGAGTCGCTGCGTGAGGATCCGCTGCATCCTACCAAGGAGCCTGCGATGACCCCTGAGTAAACTCACCCCCCCAGGATGAACAGCTCAGAGCTGCTGCTCGTGCATCACCCAGAAAAGCTGTTTGCGGCAGCTGGTGCTGCTCCACACATCACAACGAGCAGACGGCCGCAGAAGAAGCTCCCGCATCAGGAGCTGACTCAGAAGCAGAAGAAACGTGGTTGGAGGATGGGAAGGCTCAAGTTTCTCCTGTCACTTTGAAATTCTGTTGAGGTCATCATAAATAGGACTTTTAAGACAAGAGAAGCTGTTGAGCGCAGCTATTTCTGTTCACGCTCTCAAAGTAGATCAGCTTAAGATACAACTCTTAAGGACTGCTCTTTATGACAAAACATAAAAAAAAGAAACTTCAACATTATTTGTTTCTGGGCTGTCAGGTCTGTTGATACTAAGAGCCCAAAATGTGCCAAGAAAATATCCTCCTCCCCATTACAGCATTACCACCACCAGCCTGAACCATTGATACAGAGAAGGATGGATCCAAGCTTTCATGTTGTTGACCCTACCATCCGAATGTGGCGGCAGAAATGGAGACTCATCAGACCAAACAGCATTTTTCCAATCTTCCATTGTCCAGTTTTGGTGAGTCTGTGTGAATTGTAGCCTCAGTTTCCTGCTCTTAGTTGACAGGAGTGGAACCCGGTGTGGTCTTCTGCTGCTGTAGTCCATCTGAAGTTTGGACGTCTTGTGTGTTCAGAGATGCTCTTTTGCAGATCTTGTGGCTCTTTGAGTTCCTGTTGCCTTTCCAACAGCTGGAACCAGTCTGACCATTGTCGTCTGACCTCTGGCATCAACAAACCGTTCACACTCACAGAACTGCCAATAACTGGATGTTTCCTCTTTTTCAAACCATTCTCTGTAAACCCCAGAGATGGTTGTGGTTGAAAATCCCAGTAGATCAGCAGTTTCTGAAAGCCTCAGACCAGCCTGTCTGGCAGCACCTTCAAAATCACTTAAACCACCTTTCTTGCTCATTCTGATGCTCGGTTGGAACTGCAGCAGATCGTCTGGACCATGTCTACATGCCTAAATGCATTGAGTTACTGCAGTGGGATTGGCTGATTAGAATTTGCGTTAACAAGCAGTTGGACAGGTGTGCCTAATAAAGGGCCCAGTATGTATAAATAGTCTGTATTCTTTTATTTATGGGTTAAAGTAAATCCGTTCCGGTATTTTCCCTCACATGTTAATAGCTTGAGGCTGCATGGCGGTTGGTACGGAGCATACAGACTCTCGGTTAAGCCACAGTTGGATCTGGTTGGATCTGACCTTTTTGCCTCAGATCCTTTTCTGTCTGAAATTAATCTTTTCCATTAGGAGGATGAAACTGAGAAAACTCCAGGAACTCCTCCACCTGAGAGAGTCCACAGCTTCCCTCTGGGTCGAACGTCAGAACCCTGAAACTGTGGGGAAGGGCAAGAACCAGTGAAGGGACTGTAATGGTCCAAACAATGAAAACTCATTAAAACAGTTTCATCTGCGGCGCGCCTCCACAGATCAACCTTTAAAGTTACAGTACTTCTGTGCGCGTTAATGTCCTGTGGCTGTTTGCCCAGATATGAGGTGACCTTTCCGCGTTCATGGATGAGCTGCTGGGCCGTTTCCCTGCAGACGCGCAGAAGCACAAGCTCAGCAGCAGAGCACAGAGAGCGAACTCATTAACAGAATTGATGCAGTCTGGCCCGACCCGCGCCCGTGCCAATACTCCTCCGAGGATGATTTCTTTGTTGACACTAAAACCGCCAATCGGTGGCGTTATTGCAGACTGTGGCGGCGAACAAAAAGCTCACCATCGATTCTGTTTACACACACAAAGCTGTTATAATTATCGTTCACAAATAATATATTTAATCATAAGGGGAAAAGCTTCTCAGCTGCACCCCACCCCCCACCCCCACTGGGTTAAATTAATGAGTCAATTAAAGTCCAATCCTGGTTTATTCCAGTCGGTGAAGTTCGTTATCTGCATTCTGACAGCAGACAGAGAGTGCTGAGTCAGCAGCAGACACTCACGAGAAACTATCTGGACCTGAGTTGATGAGAAATATTTATTTGACAAAGGAAAAAAGTGGAAAAGCAGCTCGATCCTGGAAATTGGATCCGGCTTTGCGTGAGCCTCTGTGGATTTTTAAGCCGTTAACACCAGAGCTTCAGCTCCAGTGTTGACGTTCTTCAAATTACCGTAACTCTTTGACTGTTTACGCAATTAACATTAATCTGAAAGGTTCTAAAGCGCAGAAGAGTAGCTTTGGGCCAATATTTACCTCAGGAAATCAGTGCAAAGCTACTATTCTCAGCGTCAGAAGTGAAGAAGAAGAAGAGAGTCCATGAAAACACTCATAATTGCGCATTTTGTGCTTCTGCGTTCAAAACTCCTGTGTTCACGCGTGTTTTTTAAGTTTTAAAATCTGCTGTCGCTTGTCTCTGATTGTCAATCAGAGACTTGAATTTGGTAGTGACGTATGGATGGTCTTCCTTTTTAATTCCAACTATTTGAAAATTGATCATGGAGGAGAGATTAATAATAGCGGTTTGCGCTCGGCCGGAAATCCAAGACGCCAAGTCTTTCAAAAACAGGTTAGATCTTAAAAGAAAAAATCTGGAGTGAGATTTGGACCGCTTTGACATTTCACATTAAACCTCTTCCAGTAGCATCGGGCTGCAAACGTCCAGTGTAAACATCAAATGCTAAAAGTGCGTTCAAAATTCCTGAACGCGCGGCACACGCCCAGTGTGAACGCAGCATTAGAGTATTAGAAAGCAGGCCTGTTATTCTGTGATCCCGGGCGACAGATCTGACATCAAAGGGTTCAAACGTCCAGTTTTTCCACAGAGGTTCCTCACACAGAGAGAGCTTGTTTTTTCTGCTTGGAGTGTGACTAAATCAGAGTGATGGGAATTACAGCTTGACAGCAGATCCAGCTGCTCCCGCCTTGTTAACGCCTGGGTTAAGTTTCCAATTAACACAACTGCTTCCTGAGTCTAATTAGTTCGCTGAGTGTATTTAATCTAATGTTGTTGTTTTTTGGTTCATCATCACATCTTTCGATTTTGGTGAATTTGAAATAATTGCTTTTAGTCATGCATTTCAGTTTATTTAATAATCGGTTTTGTTCCTCTGGTTTCTTGCATTGTTTTTAATTAAAACAACGTATTGAAAAAAATTCGAACACTTCAAGATGTTGCCGCATTCAATTTTCTCTAGTGATAATAAATTAGATAAACTGTCCTGTTCAGAAGTATCAAGGATAAATGGGGTCAAACTGGAAAGTATTTGATTAATTTAAGGCAGTTCTGCTGTTGCTTGTGCCACAGGATACAAAGATGTTTTTACAGAATTGAGACAACAGAAATGACCCACGCGGGAGTTGAAGCAGAGACTTTCTCTGGGATGATTTCTGATCTCAAACATGGAAACATGATAACCAAGTAGAACTCTTCAAAAGAATAAACATGATCTCTCCACATTCTCAGTTTCTACCATACATTGATAAACACATCGCTCCATGCAGCGATCAGACCAGAACTAGTAGCTCCTCCCACACGCGGCCGCGGTATCATCCTTTAAAGCAGTGTTTTTCAACCAGTGTGCCGCGGCACACTAGTGTGCCGTGGGAGATTGCCCTAATTAACTGATCTAAAAACATTTTCCATCTCCAGGATCTCAGCTCTGTGTTCAACCAAACAGGCCCTGATAAAACACTGAGGAGTTAGGAATATAAAAGATCTTAAAATTGCTTTTTCTTTGTGTTTATTTAATTCTATTAAAGACATCTTGATAAGAATGACGGAACAGCGATTTACCTGCAGCTATAACAGTTTGCGGAAAAGTCCCGCAACTTTAACTGTCTCCACCAATCATTCTTGAAGGCTTAATCACATGTCATCAGTCTGACCAGAACTGATCAGAAGTGCTTAAAGTCTTCACTTCCTTGTTCCAATTTAGCTAAAAAAGTCGCTCAGTTCTAACAAAAATACCAGCTAAAGCTCGTCTTAAGCGGTGTAGCTTACCACATAGTCCGGTGTCAGACCGTGGAACAAGTGAACAAAACAATGAAGCTCAGAGAAGAAAGTCTTTCTGCCCTTTTTTGGCATCTTTACACTACATCTCCCATGATGCATTAAAGGGCCAGTGTCCCAGCGCACCATGAGTTGTCCTTGTGAAACGTCTTGAAACCACAACAAACAAACAAACAGTTTCTAAATTTTCTAATTTAACTTTTATTTCATCACTTAGAAAAAACAGCCACAACTTCCTGCTTTTTCAGCCACAATTATCACAAAAATGCACGTGAGATTGAGATTGCAGATGCAGGTGCAGCTGAAGGTGCAGGTGTAGGTGTAGGTGCAGGTGCAGCTGAAGGTGCAGGTGTAGGTACAGATGCAGGTGCAGGTGCAGATGCAGGTGCAGCTGAAGGTGTAGGTGTAGGTACAGATGCAGGTGCAGGTGCAGATGCAGGTGCAGCTGAAGGTGTAGGTGTAGGTACAGTGGAAGTTGTAAGTCGTTACAGGTGAGCTGAAACGTTCGGGCAAAGGCTGTGTTGCAGGAGCTGTTCTTATACTGTACAAGCACAGTCACAGATGGTAGGCATCAGATGAAGATTACATCAGGGGCAGGGCAGACTTTGACACAAAATTCCAGGCGGTATAAGAAGAGGAAGAACACGGAAAGACGTGCAGGTCTCACTTTGACCAACTTCAGGTGACAGTTCACGATTCAACAATCAGAAAGAAACCTTTAGACACAAATGGATCCATGGGGAATTTAAGAAGAAAGACTGCTGAGCAACAAGAACACAAGGTCTCACATTTTACAAGAACATCTCCAGCATTCCCAAATATTCTGTTCACTGATGAGACAGAAGAGGAATTTTCTGGAAGGTTTGTACCCCGTTAACATCTGGACTAAAACATGGTGGTGGAAGTAGGACGGTGTGAGGCTGCTTTGAAGTTTGATCAGAACCATTAAAATCCATGTGTCACACAGCGAAGGTGGCAAATTCTTCTCTGCAGCACTGAATGTACTTCATGTAGTCAATGCAAATGTCTCATTATGTTCCATTTAGACGAGTGACCTTTCGATTACATTGAGCTAAGTCATTAGAGCCCCTCGGGAAAGAAGCCCCGCCCACCCACAGACTAAAGGGAGTAACTGTAATCAGGACGCTGCAGAGGAAGAAAGACAAACGCAGTTCAGAGCGGATGTTCTGAGCCCGTATGGGCTTTGGTAGCTCCAGACAGTCGTGAGGCAGAGAGAATAACAGATTTTACAGTCCGCGGATGAATAAACATGACTGAACACAACAATCCGCACAACGCCGGCTGAATACAAAACACCGGGAAACTGTTAGTAATTTATATGTGCCCTGCAGTTGGAGTCTGGGTATTCATTTTCAAGTCTCTCTGAGAAATTATACAAAAAGCTCCCAGTGTTTCTGTCACTGCCCGGCGCTGGTTTCACCCTCTCCTCACACTGCCGGATCGATAACTCTCCTCCAGCACTTTTATTCACCAAGATTTCTCTCCAACAAAGCAGAAATTGACCAGTGGGCCACAAGGGGACGTCTGATATATGAAATGTAAAGCCATTGCTCCCAAACATCACCGGAGCCTCGGCTTTCTGCTGCAACGGAGACCTGATGTCTGTAATGAAGAGGAGGATGACAGTTTATTCATCAGAGGACGAGAGGCAGGGTTTTTGGCAGAGAAACACTGAAACGCTCCATTATTCAAAACACTGGATCCCAGTCAGAATCGTGTCATCCGTGAGTCAGACTGCAGAAGATGAAGCTGGAAGACACCATGCGAGGAAGACACGCGCCGCCGAAATTTAATTGAAAGCTCAATTGGATGTACAGCAGAGGGATGTTTCTCCTGTTGATTGAGATCCAAACAATTACTCAAATTATTGTGTTTTGTCAGAAACGTGATCACAATGATAAACAGACAGCAGACAAACCCAGCATCATGATCACAGGAAACTTTTAGGATCCACAGTTGTCTGCAAAAACAGTTTAAATGTGTAAAAAAGTTTAGCCCAAGAGGAAGTTTGTGACGTGTTCTGTTTTTACTGCTATAGGTTTCATTCATCTCTAAATTTTTGTGTTTTATCTTCTATTCCAAACATCCAGAAATGCATTCTTGCCAGCTAAACCGGCATTAAAGTTGCTTAAATCATTTTCTGATTTATAGTAAATGCATTTCCAGGAGTCTTGAAATTATGAATATGCCGTTTTTAGCCAAAAATGTAAAAAATCTGAGTGGTTTTCTGGGACAGTTTCTGGCTGGGTCCATTGGTGCAAAGTAAGTCCGCCCCTGCTTCACATCATCCATCTGTTTACACTATCTATTGCTAGCTTACAGCCCCTCACAACCCCATTCTAACATTACCGGTGCAACAAAAACGGTTAACAGTATTGTAGCAATCCGTTCATACAGTTTAGATCTAGAATCCAGCTCAGACATAGAAAACAAAGATGTTCTTGGATCTATTTGTCTAGAAGTGGATGCATCAGAATGGAGCCGAGCAGGAAACGTGTTGCTTGCCTTCTTTGGTTCTTTATCACAGCTACGAGTTTTTTCCAGAAGTATTTTTTGTCTGCTCCTGATTCACAATGTTTTGAATACATAAATACTCAGAAATGCAAAATTTTAAGCTATTTTCTTGTTTAAGTCCTCCATCATGAGAAAAATGCCACAAGAACATGTTAAAACAACCAAAACAGTATTTCTATTTTGGATTGGGTCTTTAAATACATTTCTAAATATTTATTTTATTTTATTTTATAATTTATAACTTGTATAAAAATGTTTTGTCTGTTTCATTAGGCCTTTATACATTTTTAGAGTTACATAAATAACTTTAGTGTTGCCTTGCTATAACCTGGTTCACTTTTCGAGGATTCTTTTTAGTGCATTTTTGCAAGTTGTGTTCTGTGTTAATGTTAGCATGCTAACCAGTTTGCTTTCAAGTGACAAAGTAACTAAGAAATGTGATCATCTACAGAAGCCCCAGGGTTTGCTTTAATGGTCAGCCTGATGAAAATGACCAGTTTACAGAAAGTTATGTCAATTTAAGTGTTTGAAACTACTTCCAACACTCCTCATCATAGGATCAACACAGCAACTATATGACTAAATTTCAGAGATGTGTACTCGAGTCACGTGACTTGGACTCGAGTCAGACTTGAGTGATGAATTTGATGACTTTAAACTGGACTTGGACTTCAAAAGCAGTAACGCGTGACTCAACTTGGACTTAAGCCCTCTGACTCGGAAAGATTTGTTGAAAGGACTTGAAACATTCAACGGTAGGACTTGGACTTGGCTTGAGATGTTACTCTTGACTTGTGACTTGATTTGGGACTTGCCTGACTTTTGACCTAGGACTTGACTTGGACTTGAGGACAAAGACTTGAAACTTATAGATGAGTTCCAAAACAGCGACTTGGTCCCTCCCACCTCTAGAAGTATTATAAATCCTATTAGTCCATTAGCCTGACCTTATGTTATGGGATTAAAGAATGTTGTTATTGTGACATAAAAATAACAGTTTCACCAATGATGTCAGCCTTTAAAAAAAATACAGTCACTGCATTTTCAAAAGCAATATAACAGAAACAAATGATTGAACATGCAGTCAATGGTCGGTTTCTGCTTGCTGAGTCAACACAGAATAAAACAAACGACTGTGTCTGTGAAAACCAAAGTCTCCCAGATCAATAGAATCACGTCGATGTTTCTAATCGACCCAAACAGCAAACATGTCAACAAAAGGTTCATTTAAGTATCTGATGACTTCAGAAAGAAAAACTATTTTTTCACTTCTCGTTAAGTTTTTATCTTAAATAAAGCTTGTGGGGATATTCTGAAAGCATAAATGGAATAAAAACGTAGTTTTTAGGATGGAATGAGCTGATTTCAGATCGTTCCTCTTAGTTTCACCCAACACCACAAGACAAGACAGTGCAGTTTTATTTGTGCAGAATAATTCAGATCAAGTAAACATTTAAAGGCGTTAACATGCCATTTTAAAAACAGGAGTACATATAAAACCCATCGTTCACCGATCGAAACCTTCGTTTTTAGCTTATACTTCATCTGACATCATGGAGAAGACTGTTTCTGATTTTTGCTACTTGAAGCTGTCTGAGCCTCTCAGAGTCTGAGATTCTTCAAAAAACACGTCAGAGATGTTGAAACCCCCCCGGTTTGATGTTCAACAAACACATGAGCATCATTTAAAACAAAGAAATTGGAATTTCTGAGTCGCAGAGTTGCAGCCTCTGCCTGACGGATGAATTCCACACGGACCAAACAAGGAATTAATCAGAAAAGCCCGGAAGTCTAAACACACAAAGCAGAACGTCAGGGCGAAGAACAATGACAGCCGACAGGGGCAAAGGAACCGTGTGTTCCTGATCAGAAGGACGGACGGAGGTGAGAAATGACCACGCAGCGAGGCCAGAGGAGGACAGGAAGGGGCTGCGGGACTCCATATTGGTTTCAGAGTAACAGATGAAAATGACTGAGGGTGCCTGAGAGCAGCCAGAGGAGAGTGTCACATTAGTTCTACCCCCCCGCCCTGGCTGGAGGGAGATTGTAGCCGGGTTTGTCAGCAGCCAGCCTCAGCAGTCACTTTGTTTCCAGAAGCCCGCAGCTCAGACAAAGCGACTTCACAGGGTTCACGGTCGGGAAGCTTCATCAGCCGCCACCGTGCTGATGTGTTCAAACGTCCAGAATCCTCCACCGCCTCCAACCAGGCGGTTTAATGAAGTCTTTCTCTCTGTGAGCGGGGGGGGGGGGGTTCCTTTCAGGTCCTTCTATTCCAAGAAAAACACATGAGATTTCCAAGTCCTTTATCCAAGGTGAAAGGGTAAGCATTTTCAAAAAACTCCATTAGCCAGGTAAGTGAGAGTAAATCCTCCCAGGACTGGGGGGGGGGGGGGGGGTGTTAGGCAGCAGGAGTGTAGGAGGAAGCAGCTGCTGAGTCTGTGCAACAAACACCCCAATGATTCTAAATATTATCACGACTCAGACATGTGCATCACTTTCCATTTATTGGTGTTTTACTTCACTGAGGACGCGGGGACTTCCTGGAAGATCTGCAGCAATCAGAAAGTTCACAAACAGAAAGTTTGTAACAAATGGCTTAGTCACAACTGGCTTTACGCGCTGATACGGGCTATCTGCGGGTGAAAAACAGGCAAACGTATCAAGGTTGTAGATTGCTTGGTGAACCTGTAGAACAAAAATGTTCATGCGGGCATGATACTGTTGACAGGTCGTAGGTCTTGAACACTTATACAACTCACAAGTGTAATTACAGGGGAGTTGGTTAGATTGTTCATTTATCTACTCCCTAAATCCTGCGGACTGTGCAAGGAGCCCAGTAGTGCTGTTCATGTGATAAATCCGGACAGTCAATATCCTATTGACAATATCCTATAGCCATAAAGGCAGTTGTGACTAGTACTGACTGTGTAAGAACACCATACAACAGCATAACCCATACGACAAAACTTCCTGCAACGTCCTTACAAATACTTAACAATACACTCACCATTTGCTCCTCAATTGTACGTTCAATTTTCAATGAGCAGCAAGAGAATGGTAAAAAAAAAACACCTATGATCTCCTTATGATGCTCCCACTTCTCTCTACGACCTTCCGCACACCCAGAAAACCTATGCCCAAACACCTCACCAGGGAGGTGTCCAGAAGGGTTCAGGACCTGATGGCCAGCCACCTCAACTGGCTCCACTCTACTCCTGGCACTCTCCGGGTGACTGAGCTTCTCACCCTATCTCTAAGGGAGTGCACAGCCACTCTGTGGAGCTCATTTCAGCTGCTTGTATTCGGGATCTCGTTCTTTCACACATTACCCAGACGTCAGGACCAGTGGTTGAGTGTTTGAACGAAGCTTTGCTCTCTGGCTCAGGTCTGTCTTTGCTACAACGGACCAGTACAACGGCCGCATAACAGAGGAGACTGCACTAATCCGCTGCACAAAACCCCAAGATATTTAAACTTTGCGCTTTGTGTTTTTAACCAAAATGAAAGGTGCTATACAAATCAATAAAGTTTGAAGTTTGAAGTCTAAACTCCTCCCACTCAGAGAGGGCAAACTACCTTTCTCCGGTCAAGAACCATGGCCTCTGTCTCGCCCCAATGTATGCTGGATTTCCTGTCTCGATGAAGCCAACAGGACAACATCATCTGCAAAGAAAAGAGAGGAAATCCTGTGGTACCCAAATCAAACCCCCTTGGGCTCCTGGTTGCGCCTAGGAATTCTGTTCACAAAGGTTATGAACAGAACCGGTGATAAAGGACAGCCCTACTAGAGTCCAACATGCACAGGGAACAGGTCTAATATTTTTCACATTGTGTTGCTTCATGCAGTTGTGGCCCATTTTCTTTTCAGCTTTCTTCAAGTTTTTCAGCTGATTATTTTTGTTCTAAAGAGAGAGCTAATGCTTTCTTCTTTGTGTTTGACTCAATTCTTTTTACCGTCAGATGAAATGTTTCCTCTGTAGCACTTCCTTTGTTGTTGGATAATAACTGTGTTGTTCCACATACCTTAGGATTTTGTGTTACTGTTTCAACCTCAGGCATTTATGGCTTCATACCTCCAGGCTTTGGGTCATTACAGGACGATAGAATCTGTCATGAAACCTGAAGCCACATATAACTCTGAAAGAGGTCTGCTTTTGTATAGAATGCAAAAACTGCTTGTTTTGGGGATATACTGCCATTTTTGTGCATCTTCCGGTGTCAGGTCAATAAAACAACTTTGGTAAACACCATTAGCTGCACTCTGTCTGAGGCAGCCCCTTCAGAGGAGCATTTTCCTGCAGTAAAAGATGCTGCTGTGCAGAATTTTAGAGGATCTGATGCATCTCAGACACTTATCTGTGTTTGCAGATTATCCATTATAATGTCTGGCAGAGTTGACTGCTGGAAGAAAGAGTTGCAACACAGGAAATAACGTCTTCTACATCAAACCTGGAGTTGAAGGAAGTAGCTGAGTGTAGACAAATCACATTTCTTCCTTTTAGGACAAACACATCTTCTCTTCACTTTTCTCTTTTGAGTTTGAAGGATCCATTTATACCGAAACATTTCTTTTTTTTTTTTTTCATTTTCAGATGGAGCTTTTTCTCTCTTTCTCTTTAGACCATGATGGTGCCACCACCATGCTCTACAGTTATAACAGTGCTTCACAGCTTCCACGCCTCCGCTCTTTCTGACAAAAAAAAAAAAAATCTTCTAGAGGTTGTTCCAACATTTTTTATTTAAGCTCCTTCATCTCTGAAGCACAAGTTGTTATTACTTTACCATCTGCCTGCTCGGTGAAGATGGACACTTGGATAAAATGTTTCTCAGCTTCAGATGAACTTAAATGAGTAAAAGTCCAGCAAGTAATGACTTTAAATCCATTGATTGTACATGATAACTGGACTGAGGGACTCCTAACCCTGGTGTTCAAAACAGGAAGTACACACTGGTCCCAAGAAGCCAAAATCCCAAAGACTTCTATATAGAAATAAATAGCTGTTTCTCAGTCATTCTATTTGTCAGAATAACCATTCTTTATCTGACACCTTTTTTAAACATGCACTTCATAACCCTTGGTTTTTATTTCATGTTTTTTTTTCTGTAGTGCAAGGTATTCAGTTTATAAACTGACCAAATAGACGTGTCAATAAAAGTAGGTGGAGCCTGCTGGACCCCATGTTCAACATTCAAAACGTCTGACTGACAGGTTTTGTGTAGCCAATGACAGCAGACTTCACCAGGCCGTCAGTGAAGTTGAAAGTCAGTGTGGACATGTGTTAAACATACAACCATGACAATAACAACCGTGCAATTCTATATTTTAACACCAGATTTGTAATAAATTAAAAAATTACAAAAGGCCATTCGTCACCACAATAATTTATTAGCTGGCAACACAGCGCTTTAAGAAAAGAGCCAATAAATATGAAAAAAAAGTAACATTTCCCTTCGTATGTTCTCCCAAGCCCACTTTCAAGGGGTAGGGGTGTGGACTCGCAATAAACGTACTCCTGATTGGTGAGCATGGTTGCCATAAAAATTGTCGACTCAAACTGGCTCGGACCAGTCACTGCTGTTTCAACATGGCGGCATCCATATTGCTACAAACTGGTGACTGAATTGACTTCATTTGGTTGGAGTTGGAGCAAACCATTTTCTGTGGGTGACGTCACTCACTCCAGTGGTTTTATGCAGTGTTTTATGAGTCTGGCACAATTAAAAATTGTGAATTTAAAACTTTTTTTGTGGCTAAAACATGAAACATTTCCAAAAATGGCATCAACAGAGAATGATTTGGCGTGGATGTGTTTCATAGACGGACGCAGTCCTCAGCTGTGTTGACCAGAGACCTGCTGACCTGCTGGACCGCGGCGGCGCCGAGGTCCTTCAGAACCAAAAGCATGGGCAGAGATGGAGGAGCAGAGTTCACTGGCTCACTGAAACTCAGCTCATAAGCAGCCATAAATCATCATCATCATCACTCTGAAGGGCCGAAGGTAAGTGACAGGAGGGCACAGCACAGGAGCCGCGATCAGCTGGACTCTGCAGTTACTGTCTGAATTAAGGTCCACTCATGAGATTCAGGTGGCGAGGAGGAGGAGGGACTGCAACGAAGGGTGAAGGATCTGATAAAAGTAGGTTCCATCTCACAGTGGTCATTTATTGGCGTTGGTTTAATTGGACATTGAACGGTGGTATCTCTGAGAGTCCGGGTACGTCCTTATTTATCTGCGGTTAACGAGACGAGGCCTCCAGAGTGAGGCGTCCAAAAGGTCAGCAGCTGCAGCCCATCAGCATGCAGCTCGCACCTTCTCTGTTTCTCACCCCGAACTCTGCCTACTTCTCAAAACCAGAACGCATTTCTGAAGAACTTCCCACCAAAGAAAGCTAAGTCATTCCAAAACAGCCGTGACACGAGGCCAATCCCAGACGGTACGGGGTCAACATGAAACATATGCTTACGAAAAAAAGATGCACACTTCGTCTGCCGCATATGCCACGGTCACTTACAAAATAAATAAATATTCGATCAGTTTTTAGTCATTTATTCTTGTTATTTTTTCGCTTTGGATCGATTTTCTTCCAAAAAAAACTGGACTATTTGTTAGGTGGAGCGGCACGTTGTCACGGTAACATGACAACGCGCCGCTCCGACCTCTGATTTCGACTTTAGCGGCAAAGAAAAGCGATCTATACGCTGATCGACACGGTGGGTTAAGTAAAGCATCAGTTCAGAGCGAAAGTTCACCTCTTACAGCTGGTTTTTGTCCAGATGATACAGATAAAGTTTGTTTTAAAGAAGCCAGTGCAGTGATACAGAATATTTAAGCTATGTGACTGGAACTACTTTTTTTACTGTACTTTATCACTTTGCGTTTTCACTTTTTAATGCACACCCAGCAGCCAATCAGAATCAAGAATGAACCATGGTATAATTTTGTTTTGGTCATCTTTAAGTTTTAGACTAAAAATAGCTCCACATGATCATTAGTCGTCTTTTGGGGTCTCGGGTTTCTTTCAGACACAACATTTACCGAACGATGCAGGCAATTTGTAAAATCACCATTCTGCTCTTTTATTTTGTAAAATGAAATTCTTTTATTTTGTTGTTCTTGGATCATGCTTTAGTTTAATTCTTGATGAATCTGTGTGAATTTTTCTAACTTTGTTTCTGTTATCTCTTGTTTTTTGTTTGAAAGGAACGGACTTTAGTCAAGCTTGTTTTACATTTCTGTTCCGACCTGACTGCTGCCTGAAGAGTCTGTACACATTTTTTAAAAATAAAACCACAGGTGAAGGAGACAGTCAGACGGAAACATTTCCCTTCAGACTGAACTCCATCATGAATCTGAGTCACACTCGAACAGAAATGAAAGCTCCAACGTTTCCTGTTTCCATTCCAACTGATTGGAGTCTAAGTGGTGATTTTAGAGAATCTTTCTGCTCCTCGAGAGCCTCTTCAGATAAAACATCAGGCTGAAGAAATGTTTTTATTCCTAGAAGGAGCGGACGGCGGCGAGCTGAAATGAGTTTTGGGAATCAGCCGTCCTCCATATTTGATAAGCTCTTCACTCAGATGGTTCCTCTGATCTTCAGGAGAGGAATGGCGCCTCTGCGCCGTGCTAACGGGCAAAACGGTGGGCCATTTTTGAAAAGGGAGCCCTTCAAAAACCAACCCAAGGAAAAGGAAATGCCCCCCCCCCCCACCTGGTTTCATGTGAATTTCAACCACATTTGTGAAAACTTATGAAATATCTGTCCACATGAAATGATTTCAATCAAACCACAAACATAAAATAAATCCCAGATACTTTTTTTTCTCTATAAATAGTCAGTGGCTGTTACCATGACAACGTGCAACACCGTGTATCCCATAATCAGCTTATATTTATATTATAATTTTAATTATATTATTATTATTACACATTTAATGATCAGAGTTAATAGTTAATCAAACAAAAACACGCGGTAAGAGGTGAACTTTTCCTTTTCAAATTTATGTTTTGCATCACTTTTGATGTTTGAGCATCAAAAGTTGAGAACCATATTGAAGTTTCATTTTTGACATTTTTATGGTTTTATTGTATTAGGTTTTAATTTCTGATTATTTTATGGATTTATTCTATATTTTAAATAATATTTTCCTATTTTTTAACTAATATATTTTAATATTTATGGTTGTCATAATTGTTTATTTCAAGCAGCTGGGCGCTTATTAATTTCCTTCGGGATTAAAAAAGCTTCTTCTTCTTCTTAAATAGTCCACTTCTTGTAAAAATAATTTAAATGTAAAAAAAGAATTAGAATGTTACTATTTGATTCTTTTTTTGTAAGTGGCTGTGACATAAGCAGAATAATCCCCCTTGATGTTTCATTATGAGTTAACGGAAGCTCCTGTTCTCTGTCGTCCATTTATTTATGATGGTGAGCGCCTCGTTTGGCATTATCACTTACTTAAAACCTAAAAAGCTCCACATGCTGTTTTTTTAAATCTCTTATATAGAAAGAAACTAAAATGAATTTTTTTTGGTTCAAGATAAATAAAGAATTTAATTCACATCACAAACACAAAGCAAATCCCTTTTTTAAAATCTCCTCAAAAAGAAAGAAAATGACTTTTTTCTAGAAAGAATGAAAATGTATTCAGAGTGAATTTTTATCATACTTCAACCAAGAATAAACTTAATCTAGTGTTTCCTTTTTTTTTTTTATTCTAACCTTTTTTCTTCTTTAGGAAATAACTATTTTCCGTTCAGGATGAATATTTCTGTGTTTGAAATGATATAAATCCAATCCCAAACATAAAAATAAACACTGTCTTAGATAAACAGCAACTAAAACAACGCCTGTTTCCTCTATAAATAGAAACTGGTACAACTTTTTTTTCGTTTGAGATAAATATTTTGCAGCTCCAGCTGACAAACTAACTGCTGACTGACAGTAAACGCTAATAAGCTTATCAATATTGTTGCCATCAGAGCCGATTCCATCTGACTGTAATTGTGGTTGTGTAATCAATGAAATGAATTTGTTTCTTCCTCGCGGTGTTCGTCGGTGAGCAGCAGCCTCTCAGCGGGCGGAGGACAAATATGAAAACATAATCCAACACTCTAAGTACCAGCAAATCTTATAAGGTCAACAAATACAAGCTTTAGTGTTTTAATCAGCCTCTGTTGGAGATAAGCCGAGGGCTGCTCAGCGCTCGTGTCTGCGCCGCTTATCAGTGAAGGCCTGAGGGCCCCGCCGCCGCTATCTGCTGTGTTTACTGATGGGCCCGTCTGTCTGCGCTCCCGCTGCACGCCGTCCTCCTCCGTTTGGGGGATTTTCCCACATCTGTTCACCAACTCGTCGCTGGGTTTCTGTCGGAGATTTAAAGCTCCGGAGGCGTGAAGGCCTCTGGTCACAGAGATCTCTCCTCCAAGGCTGCAGCAACACTCCAGTCTCACTTTCTACAAGTGTTTGTCCTTCAGTCAAAGATCAGAGAATGCGGATGACGACACAGCTGAACTAGAAAAACAAAACTTTAGCATAGATATGGATTTGGTTTGTTCATTTACGCAAACAAACACTGATAACCAACAAGGATGATCCAGTAAACCAAACAAAACCGTCTTTATCGATCGTATATCAGATACCTTTTTTAAAATGTTCTTGATAATCCTCCTTTTTTTTCTGATAATTTTTTTATTATTGTCATTCTAGATATAAACTGACCAATCAGATGCCTCAGTGAAAGTAGGTGGAGCCTGCTGTCCCTCATGTCTAACGTTTGAAACGCTGGATTGACAGATTTCATGTAGCCCGCTTTTAAGTGGCAGAGGGTGTGGCCTTCCAACAAGCTCACTCCTGATTGGCAAAAGTGGTAGCCATAGAAACTCAGACCGATTGGGACCAATCACTGAGTAGTGACAATGTAGGAAAGCACAAAAAAGACATGACTAAAATCCAATTCATATATATACATATACAGTACACACAAACACACACATATATAATGTCTTTTTTATTAAATGCAGTTGAGTTTGTCAAATAATCATAGTGATTTAACAACTTTGTGCCGCAATATTGATTGTAATTTTTCCCCTAAACTGCATTACTAAATATTCTCGGATTACTAGCTAGTCTGACAATATGCCTGTCCAAAGAGGAATGTTTGAAGCCCAACTTTGAATGTAGAAATGGAGTCGGCCTCTTTTCCATCAGCTGGGAACTTATAAAACAGGAGCTTGGGGGCTAAACGCTCTACCTCCAACTGTACTTTTACTAATTCCAGGAACCACAAGCAGTCCTGCATTTTGGGAACGAAGAATTCTTTTTGGTTGGTAAGGCACAACCCTAGGTCAACCCTTGAGTACAACCCTTGGTGGACTTGTCTTTCAGTTCAATTGCATCCTGACAAACATAAGTCCACCAAAGTTTGTGTGTGTTAAACCGCCATGATAGTACTTTCGATCCACGTGTTTGCCTTTGCTGAATGAGCAGTTTCAACATTTCTACCAACAAAACCACTCGGTCTCGCACATACAGCAGGATTGGTTTTGCATGTTTGCATGTATATTTTGCACATTTTTTATTGGCACAACTTCACACGCAAATGTCTGCAATGTCCTTAGACATGAACATATTGAAGGTGACACAAACACCAGTTCTGCTCATGTGAAAACTTTGGAATATCAGATGACCGACACGTTTTCTGCATATTCTGCACTACGATGTCGGTTCTTCTAGATGAGCGGATAGAGAGCTGGTCATAATAGAGAGATTATGTCTTTATATGGTTCCCATATATCATTTCAAGCTGGATCTTTTATTTTTTGCACTGTCCGCTCCCCTCCTTTATCTCTCCTGCACTCCTTTTCCTCCTTGAGCTGCACTTTGGGGAGGCTGACATTGACGAGATCATTTTGTTCCCTCCTAGAAGTGCGGTATTGGTCATCATCAGCTCTTTGTAGAGTTTGTTGGAAAACAGGTTACCCGGTTTTTGTTTGACCATAAGGTGCGTTTGAAATCCTTTAATTTTCTCTGAAATCAACACTGCGTCGTAGTCCAACCCAGCCTCCTGCATGAGTCACCATGGCAACAGGGGTCCTCAGTGTGGCCCTGAGAGCTGAGCTGGAATGAACCCTTTGTGGTTTTCCTGGCATCCGGGGGAACCCGTCTTGGTGAGCAGAACTCTAACCTTCCAGCTTAATGATGTGAGCGGTGTGACGGCGCCTCCGCCTCCGTCATCTGTCAGCAGCAGGCTTTCAGGGGCAGCAGTAATGGTGTGGCGCCTTTGTCCTGAAGGTCACTCAGCCCTTTGGGGTGACAGGACAGAGCGCGCTCTGTGTGTCAC
The DNA here is from genome assembly GCA_037389245.1 of Oryzias sinensis. Taxonomy (NCBI): domain Eukaryota; kingdom Metazoa; phylum Chordata; class Actinopteri; order Beloniformes; family Adrianichthyidae; genus Oryzias; species Oryzias sinensis. The sequence goes on along the minus strand of CM074501.1, from coordinate 15,415,490 downwards.
TCCGGGCCAGCGTGGTTTTGACATGAGCTTCCCCTGACGCTCAATCACCATGATTTTTCTGCGGCCCGATCCGGCAGGTGATGAATGCACCGCCGGCTCCGGCAGGTGATGAATGGCAACAATCAGGGCAGGCGGCAGAGAGACGAACACAATGAAAATGATTGCTGGAGGAATTCTCTTAGGTGGGAAACTCTTTATGATGTTTTTAACAGTTTCCGGACAATTTGGAAGTCCTTTTGGTCCATCGGTTCTCAAATTGTTTCAGTTGCAGCAGAACGTCAGCCGTGTTGATACATAAACACAATGAAAGAAGTAAAATGTTTAACAAACTGTAAGATAGGTCATAACATTCTCTTCTACCTTCAGAAGTTTGGAGTTTGGGGTCAGAGTCAGCCAACCCTAAGATGGTTTTATTGAGCCTTCATGACAACTGGACTGAGTGGGTGTGACGTCATCCATAGAAAAGGGTTTACTATAAGATTTGACTAAATTCAGTCGTTTCAGTTGCCAATATTATTTTGAAATATATACGCCGCCAGACGTCGTCAGTAAGCAGTGATTGGTCCAAGTTAATCTGAGTTTCCATGGCAACCAATCTCACCAATTAGGACTGAGCTTCTTGGAAGGCCACACTCCCTACAACGTGAAAGGGATCCTTGGAGAATCTGCCCAACAAATGCTTTAGGTTGGCCGTGGGGGCCTAGCAGGCTCCACCTTCTTCATCTGATTGGTCAGTTGGCAACTTGAATAACTTGAACTACAGAAAATATAACCAAAAAATAAGAAGATTAATGGGAACTTGTTAAAATAAAAGTATCAGAACAAGACTGAAAAATGGAAAGTAATCGATGTTTATTTTGCCATGGAAGTCTTAGATACAGTCAATGGATGTACCACACGTTCACCCGACAGTAATCCTAAAAGGGATTAAACAGGTTGGTTGGATGGATGGATGGATGGATGGATGGATATGATCCATCACCTGTTCCCTGAAGTTTTTGTTCAGCAGAGCTTCATCTGCTTTTGTCGTTTTGATCTAAGAGAGTTGGTGGCCACGCCCCTTTGGTTCTGTGGTAACAAGTGAGCTTACGCTTAAAGACCGGAACGATCCCCCCTTGTGGTGCTTGTGTGAACTGTGGGGGTGGAGCAAAGCGTTGGACAGTGTAGAATTTGAAGGCCATAATTTCTTCAGATCAGCGATGTTCAAGCTCAGGTTCGGATCCAGATGAAGGAGTTTCAACTGAAACAGGAAGTCCAAGTTGCTCAGAGTCTGAGTCTGAAGGATGTGGGCTTTTATTATTAAACCATGAATCATGGGGGCAGTTTATGAGACAGAGCAGAAAGGCGCTGGAGTCACAGGCTCTGCAGGACGGCACTTCATTTCTATTAAAAAAAACGTCCCTTAAAATAATTCATGTGGTAAGGAAGACTGGTGCAAATTGCCAATTACAGAATGAAATCCAACTGAAACCACTCACAAATTGTGCCTCAGAGGGAGCTTAGTGTCTCACAGGTGGAAGCAGAGTCCCCAGATTTAACGACCAACCCGAGGAAACGTGTAAAAATGAATCCTAACTGCTCTTTAGGAGCTCTGAAGTCAATACTGAGTAAATGAGTCCAAATGTTCTCATCATGCAGACAGAAATGCATCTTTAGTTCTCCTGAAATATTCAAAGAACAACAACAAAAAACACTGAGCTTTTTAATATAGATGTTTTTTTATATATTATTCATAATTTATTTGAGTGTGTAATTAAAAACACACAAGGAATGAATAAAAGAGAACCACCGTCAAAAAAAAAGAAGGAAAAAAGTGAATTAAAAAAGCAATGAGGTTTTGATGAGAGCAACACATCTGAATAGAAAGGGACGATTCAGACACACTTTAGGTGGGGGGTGTGGGTGTGGGGGGGGGGGGGCTGAATGATCCTGAACTTTTAGCCCTAAACTGCTTTTCAAATTCATGCTTAAATGTAGAGATTTTCCAAAAAAGATACCTTCGTGATATAAATAGCGAGACGACTTGGAGACAATGACTGTATAACGTCTAAAATGTTGGCTTGATTGTTCCATGTGAATGGTCATTGTAGATCTTTGAGACCAAGGCTGTCACAGGAACAGGCAGACGACTGGTTCCAAATGCAGCAGGTTTATTAGCTCAGCTAAAAGTCCTCTAGGCTAAATCAGGGTCAGGCAGGGGTCAACAACGAGCATAGGGGCATTGAAGGAGAAACAGGAGAAGTCAGGTGAGATTTGGGGGCAGGCAGCAGGCAAATGGAGTCAAATACAGAACAGAGTCAGGAAATCACAAGTTCACGTCTGGATGTAACGCTCAGTAAAGTAGGCACAATGTACAAACAATACTTCACTCTGAGTAAGGCTCAGTGCAGTGCTTAAGTTTCCTGTGATAGATTGTGTGAATCAGAGTCAGGTGTGCAGTCTCCAGGAACTGTGTGCTAGGGTTGCTGGGAGATGTAGTGTGATTAGAATGCTAGCGAAGGTTCCCGCTGGTGACCAGAGGGGGAGACAGACAAAGGCCTGGTTTGTACTTTAAAGCAATTAGTAATCCCCTGCGCTTTTGTCGCATGGCCATCGGAGCAGAACTGCCCCGATTGCTTGGAAACGTGACAGGAATTTTATGCCTGTAGTGCAATCGCGTCAACTAATCCCAGGTGGTTAAAGTACACGATGACGAAACAAACTTTGTCCAGAAAAATATCTTTTTAACACTAAAGTTGATGAAAATTGAAATGAAGAAGTTGGAAAATACTTAACTACGCACACAGAGACAGATGGAGACAGCAGACAACTAGATAGAAAATACAGCACGTTACTGGATAGATATGTCTTATATCTCATATATTGAAGCACTTTAGAATGCTATTTGCATTTGTTCGTTGTTGTTTTTTTCTGTATCGACTGCCTCTGTTTGGTGGACGAACACACGTCTTCCTCCTCTGCCTCACCAATCACCTGCGCGTTCGCAGACGCAGCAAGTGTCTGATCAAGATGTCTGTCATCTTAAAAATAAACGACTATCCCGTCGCTTGAAAAGTATAAACACCACTCAGGATTTCTTTGCGGTTATCTCAGACAGTCGCAAGCAAAACCAGTCAACATTAGTAGGAATTAGACCAGCGATTGTGGCTACGATTGGTCCCTGTGTAGTATACATGTGCCTTTAGTCACATGCACCCAAAGGAGGGTTGCAGGTTTTTTTGTGTCTTGCAGTTCCCTTGATGGAACGTACCATTGTTATGCGTGTGATAGCTGTATGGAGTATTTGTAAGGATAATGGATGCACTTACGGGTGATGTTGCCGTATGGTGCCCTTATGCCCCACTCTAGTTGGTAGTAGGGTGAGAGTACTGGCTCCTTACTGACCGCTCACAAACGCCACGTGCATGGGGTGTACATGTGATACATAAATGTCTTTAGGATGGCCGACAGGCCTTTCTCACCTACTTCACACTTCCTTTACCCTTACCTGTTGTATAAGTGTTCTCTACAACTTGTTCGCCTCTGAATACCCTCATAAAAAATGTGCATACTTTCTCTCATTTTCTGATCACTTGAAGTCAATAAGACACTTGGAACACATTGATTTACCCACCAATTTGCTCACCTACCCACAAGCACCCCCCTGTAGTGTCAGTGCAGGATCCAGGTTTACAGCCAGTCAGAGGACTGATGGTTGGACAGATTCCTCAAAATCAAACAAAGACTGTTTTATAAATTGAAACAATTGAAATAATTAACTTACAGTTTGTGTGGATTATAGAAAAGGTCATAGGTCAATGTGTTGTTTCTTTGAGTATCGACAACTTGAGACAGAAAAATAACCACTCCGTAACATGCAGAGGCTGGAAGACCACCATTTAAAATAATAAAGCTGCTATTATTATTGAAGAGATTCATGTTAACATGCATTGAAAATGTCAAATGTACCAGAGTTTATTAAAATGTTTTTTTCCATCTGTGTAGTAAAAATAACCCAAAATTAATTAAAAATAAATACATTAAAAACTACAAAGTAAGACAAAATGGCAAATTTAAACAGCGTTACACAAAAAAGAGGTTGTTCAAAGCTAAACGAGCAAAATCGAGTCAAAAATACAATAAAAAAAAACAACATGAACATTACAATGACAACAGCAGGTGGTTGGTGCTGATTGCTCTGATGAATAAAAAAAACACAGTTTTAGATTAGAATGAAATAGAGCCAAAGCGTTAAATCTCCCTAATGTTAAATTAGGATCATGTTCTTTTCCAAAGACATTTTGAGAGAAAAGACGCCCCTGACACACAGGTATGTCGCCACCCGACACTAGCGCATGTACTCCCCGTTGAAAGAGGCTAAGTAAAAAATGTCAAAGTGGTACAAATCTGGTGAATCTGGCTCCAGGCTTCATCTTTCACAGCGATAAATGAAAGACTTGTTGTCATAGAATTCCAGCCAGGCACAAACAGCTATTATTAATTTCTCCCTCATGATCAATTCTCAAACAGTTGGCACTTCTGTATTTTCAAAAGGACACTACTAATACATCTCTAACCAACTAGGGTCCCTGATTGGTCAGAGTTCAAGTGGTTTTACTTTTAGCATGTGTTGAATTACAGCGTGTTTTGTATGTAGAGCCTGAAAACCAACTTAAAAACTTGCGTAGATACGCGTAAACATGAGAGTTTTGAACACGCATATATGGGCGTAACATAAGCAGCCGTTTCTGAACGTGGTGTTAACGTAGCATAACAGTTTTGATGTGGTCTTATTGAAAAGATCGAACAATATCCCATGTGGGGGGGAAACAGAAACCGTAAAATGGAAAAGTTTGGAGTCATCAAAAAATTGCAAAATTTACTTTCAAACTCTGAAGTTTGTGACTTAAAGTCAGTAGTTTTGCTTATAAAAGTACATTTTTTTTACAAATTGTGCTAAAATATCAGGTTTTCGACTAAGATGTGGGTTTGTCTTAGATTCAGTTCAGGACGTCACCGATTTATCAACATACTTATTTTCTTTAAAGACCCACTCCAATGAAAATGGTTGTTTCGGTGTTTTTAAATATGTTCTTGTAGCAACTTTTATTATTAGGACATAAATAAAGATACTTAATCTTAAAATGGAATTTTTTAGTTTTTTCTTTTTCCAAATCGTTGTGATTTAGAAATAGGCATAAAAAAGGATGTTGGTAAAATGTTGTAACTCCAATGTAAAAGTTATTCATTATTTAAAGATGACTGGGAACACTTTGAAAATAGATCAAAAGATGATCGGAGTGGGACTTTAAAGTATTGTCAGTTTTGTAGCTGCTTTAGTTTTGGTTTTTACTTTTTACGTATACAAGTGCATCATCAGCGTAGAGTTAAATGTACGCTTTTGGACATACCAGTGACGGATCAATGAAATCCTTTCAAAATAAAAGGTGAGGCAGCGCTGATCATTGCGGCGCATCAGTAGACAAATGAAGAGTTTCATGGTGATATTCATAAAGACACAAACTATTAAAGAAAATACTTCCTGCCCAGTTTAAAAACCTTAAAATCAGTCAAAAATGTTCGAACCCCATGAAGATAAAAGACGGTGAACGAAGAAACATCAGACATAGAGACTTTCGGTGGGTATCATCAAGACACGTGACTGGCGTGGTCACACACTGCAAGTGACTGCTTCATTTTAATGACCATATTACCCCCCCCCCTCCTGCACTGCAGCGTAGGTTTCCACTCTTAACTGCAGGTTGGAATCAATAGCACATCCTTATTTAGGCTGCTTGAGTGAGTATAATGGGCTTCAGAGTTTCAGTGTTGCTCTCTGAAACAATTATGCATCTCAGTATTGCCCCTCATTAATGATCCGGGCGTTTCAGAGGGAGTACTTTAGGTGTCGGCATAAAGCATGACTGCAGTCTCGTTTTTGTGCTCACTGTAATAACCCCAAACGTGTGCTGTTCCTTTCCCTCAGCTTGTAAATTCTGCATCTGCTTTATGGCTCCTTTGATGCCGCAGCAGATTTACAGGAAGATGGGACCAGAGCGGGGGGGACGCCTGCCTCGCCGCGATCGCTTCCCTATCTGTCCCTCAGGAAGCCATTACTGCGAGCCAGCCCTGGTTATAGGAGAGGCCTGATATGAGCGGCGCTCTCTGCGCTCCCGAGGACCAACGTGAAATATGTTCTGTGCATCTCCAAAGGTAAAAGAGGGGCTTTTAAATTCATAGTTTTAGGTTCCCCTGGGAACGCTTTGATTTGCATCAGCTGTCTGGGTAATTGCTGCACGCCTGCAAGGTATCGCGAGGATAACTCAAGCAATAAAGTCAATGTTTGCACAAACAACCAGGCAGAAAGGAAAAGGCCTGAATGCTGAAAGCCGCTCCAACCAGGCAGCGGAGGCGACAGATTTAACCTCCCATCAGCCACCAGGAGTCTGAGTCTTTCTGTCTTAATGACAGAAGCCAATAGTTTGAAAGGATGAAAAGTTTTGTGGAAAAACATGAAGTCATGCAGAGAAAATCAAAACAAGAAAAGAAAACAACAAAGGGGGGGCGAGTACATATTATTCCATTTCAATTTTTTTTTTCATTTCCACACAACAAAACCAAACATTTACATGAAACATTTACATGAAACAACAAAACAGAATGAAGAAAATTGTTTTTTCCTGCCTCTTTTACATTAATTTAATAAGAGAAGTAAATAAGGTAAAAAAATAAATAAATCTATATCTAGTTAAAAAAAAGTATGTAGTCAGCCTCCAATTTTGCAAGTTCTCCCACTTAAAAAGATGAGAGAGAGACAGACATGCAACTTCTTCTGCAAGAGGATCCTCTGTCTTCACTCGTTACCTGTATTTATGGCACCTGTTTGAACCAGTTATCTATATAAAAGACACCTGTTCACAACCTCAAACAGTCACACTCCAAACTCCACTATGACCAAGGCCAAAGAGCTGTCTAAGGACACCAGAAACCATATTGTTGACCTGCACCAGGCTGGGAGACTGAATCTGCAACAGCTCGGTGTGAAGAAATCAACGGTGTGAGTATTTATTAGGAAATGGAAGACATACAAGACCACTGATAATCTCCCTCCATCTGCGGCTTCCCCCTAGATCTCACCCCATGGGGCAAAAGAACGGTGAGCAAAAATCCCAGAACCACACGGAGGGACCTATATGACCTGCAGAGAGCTGGGACCAAAGTGACAAAGGCTACCATCAGTAACACACAATGCACCAAAGACTCAAACCCTGCAGTGCCAGACGTGTCCCTCTGCTACAGCCAGTACATGTACGGCCCGTCTAAAGTTTGCTAGAGAGCATTTGGATGATCCAGAAGAGGATTGGGAGAATGTTCAATGGTCAGTCCACACTGAAGTATTGGATCAGAATGTGATTTATGCCTTATTGGGTTTTGAACTTTATGTTGTGCAAAGCTTTTCTGGAACAGAAAATACTAGAAGAAAGAAAAAGCTTTTGAGTTCTTGGCTGTTCTTGGTTCTGGTTATTGTTTTAGTTTCAAAAACAGCACAGAATCCTTCATGCTTCAGTGTTTTTATCTGTTCTTTTGGTTCGTTGATCTCTTTTATTTAGAATTCATCCATAGTGGATTTGAATCGTCAGGTTTCCTTTCAGCTGTTTCTGTTAGTGTTCATGATCCTCTCTGTCCTTTTGTTTCTCTGTTTGGTTTTCAATCATCTTCAAGTTTGTTTTCCACAAAAGTATTGGCTGACAGGTCTTCCTCCTCTGGTTTCTCCAAACCCCCAAGGACAGAGATGACACCTCGTATCATTTGCCCATTTTTTTCTCACACGCATGGTTGTAAGTTTCTGTTTCAGTGGCTTGCCTCATTTTCCATCAACTTGTTTAATATCCAATTTTTTCTCTTCAGCCTTTGATCCTTGAAAGGGTTCGGCCCCCCCGGCGAGGCGGCGTTTAGCAAACTCTTCAAAACCGTTCCCACTTTGGATCTGAGACAATATTTTAGATGAAAAGATCTCTCACAAAAAAAACTCCAGTGCAGTTTGGAGTTCAGCTGAGGCGTCTCACTGTGCGGGAAATAAAGTTTCCTCTCAGTCTGAGCGGAGGGTTTTGCCCTGGGACAGCTCCGCCTACATGACAGGAAATGGACAAATCTAAAAGGGAGTCGCATCAAGGCGTGAGCATGAACTACTCAGTCATTTACAAACATCTACAGCAAAGTTTTTTCTAGCTTTACGGGACTCATTCTTTGATGAAAACCCCTTAAAGATAGTCCAGCTGTAACAGATATGTGTTGATTATTGACAGAACTAATGAAATCTGACAGAAATTCAGGATGACTCTAACAAGGATCGTGTGTTAAAGCGACAAATTACAACCAAATATGAAATTAAAGACAATTGGGGAGCTAAAGTGTGTTTTAAAGCCAATACTCCTCCTTTATTTTTTTCTTTCTGAATAAAAGCATGGAGCTATTTTGGTCCATCTAAAGGTTCAATGACACGAGTGTTAGTTGTATTTCTTCTTTAGTTTTTGGTAGAAATGACACAAAAATCAAATAAAACAACATAAACAAAACAGACGGTCTTACTACAAACCAACAACGATGGGTATTGTTTGGATTTTATCTGGTACCGGTGTCAAACCATTAATTTTAAAATGGTGCCTCAAATGTGTTAACTGTTTTTTTTTTTTTTTGGTACAATGAATGAAACATCGTGATAAAGTGAGGGAGATAGCTTGAATGTGCCGAAGATGCTTTATTTCCTTCTTTCTCACAGTCTGCACTTCAGCGCTGCATCTCCGTTTTCAGACACACTGAAATAAAGATGTGTTTCACCGCTCATCACCATGTCGATGGTCTTTTTTCAAAGTGTTGCACATGTCTTTCTTATTCACCAGGTCGCTGAATCGGAATCCTTTGCTTTTCATCTGTGTTTTGTTTTATTTTGCCTTTAAGTCAATCAAAATCATTGCTGTGGCATAAAGATGATGAGTATTCATGACTAGCTTGTATTAATGTAAACATTTATCATGTAAACGTTGTTTTTAGACATTATGGATTTTTGTATTCACTTTTCCCAGAGCTTGCACTTTGTGTACGGTCCCTTAGCAGCCGTCTCATTGCCTTCTCCCTGTCGGCAGCATGGAGAGAGCAATTCTTATTTAAAATAATAAAAGCCTGATTTGTTTTCTGTTGAAATGCCTTTGTGGGTTATTGTTGGAGTTAAGAAAAATCGATAGAGACACATGCTGTCAGTTTATAACGTTCATTTACAAGTAATTGGGTCCAGAAGCCCAAATATCTTGCTAACTTTAACTGTTTTCTAGCTCAAACTAGTGCCGTATTCTGCTACGCTATACGGTAATAAAATGTTACAATCCGTTCATGATAGGCAGTTTTCTACTAGATTATTTATTTGTAAAAATAAGCTAGAAAGATATTCTAATTATCACAAAAAGGGTCCTAAAATAATTATCCGATCCCTGAATGGGATGTAATGATTTAGTCCGAAGCCATGTGATTGGGCCGGATTTCTGATCACGTGATCAGATCGGGACATTATTTTTAATGTAGTTCTGCTTCTAGCTTTGTCCTCTTTTGCTTGATCAGATGCTTCTTGTTTCTCTCGTCTTTGTGGTTTCATGACTTCCTGGATTGATTTTATGTTTTGATTGATTAGTAGTTTCTGTTGTTTGTCAGGGTCTGTCCTGGCTATTGTTGGGCGAAGGTGGAGTTTACCTTGGACAGGTCGCCGGTCTGACGGCGGATGCATCTTGTCTTCACACTCAAACTATAAATCCCGACATGACATAATTTCCCTTTGATTCAAAGTGACTCACAGAATGCTTTTACAGACGGTCCTAACTGGGATTGGAACCTGAAACCAGCAGGCCAAACCAGCACATCAGCAAACACAGGCACGTGCTCAGCGGGACTGATGTGACGGGCCCGTTCTGCCCTATGCGGGAGAAACGACGTGTCCAAAGTCAGAAACCGTCACCAAAGCCATCACGTCTCGTCGTAAACATCGGTGGCAAACGAGCGTGAATCTTTTTCTCGATCAGTCAGCGCCGTCCAATCTGTCAGGATCATCTGTTAAACCCGCCCCGCTCTCCGAGAAACCGCTCCGCTGATGTGAGGAAGATGAAGGGAAGGTCAACGTGAACAAATGAGGCTGTTCTGAATTGTAGATTTGGATGCTGAAGAGCTGACCTTCAGCTAATGAGGCTAATAAAGCCCTCCGATGTCCTCCATTGTCTTAGCCTGGACTCAGCCCCGCTAATCACATCATCCCTAAACATTTTCTCATTTTTCAACAATAAAGGCTGATGGATGTGGAGGTCGTTTATCACTGCGGCGACTGTCTAATGCTATCAGCTCCTGGCAGCAGGTCTAATCATCTTCTTATGGTGAAAGCTACATTATCCAATCCTGCACTTCCTGCAGAGAAGGGAATGTTATTAAAAAGCTGCAAAGCTGGTATATTGTAGAAGCTGCACAGAGAGGCTCTCCGTTTCAATCTTGGAGGGCTGCATATCTGCCAGCACAAAGGAAAAGGTGTGTCATCAGAGCTGCCGTGACCCACGCCGGGTCGAGCTGGAGGCTCATATATCAAACATGGAAACTTAAATGGCTGCAGCCAACAGGTAATCACATTTTAGCAAGAAACAATAACCTGTAATCCTGCCGGAGCAAGTCGGGCCGCTGTTGTGTCGAGAAATCAGAAATCCCTGTCGTCTCATGCACAAAACATGACTCACCCTCAGGAAAACAGAGGAATACACATAAAGCTGCACTCCCTCGATACAGAGTGCAGCTGAACTAAATGTAAAAGACCTGCTGTGTTTCTACGCTGAAAAACGCATTCTGTGATGAATAGTCAATACTGGCGTCCAATGAGGCTGAAAAGCGAGGCTCCTCCGTGAACCCGCTGTGCCTGATGTGCCGCCGTCTGCTGCCGGACTCATTTTGTTGTTGGCGGCTTTTCTGCCACCGGCTGCTTAAGCTGTGCGCACCTTTGCAGGCAGTCAGGACAGACGTGGTCTCCTCCAACACGCACCGACAGAGCGGTGGGAAAACCAACAGAGCGTTCTGAATATTCATGCGCTGATTGGTGGGAGGCTTGAGGGAAGTCTTGTTTGTGTTTTGTCAGCAGTGCAGGTGGTGTAAAGGCATTTGTATGGCTTTTTGGTCAGTTTTTGCTTCAAAAAAGGCATCTGCAGACAAACAGCTGAGCTTAATAACCCCTGCAGAGGCCACACATGGTGTAAATTCTGTTACAGTTCAGTTTGACCCAAACTGTCTTTATCTGTTTGTTTGTATACCTTTTTATGTAAAAAAAAGAGGAAAATATTCATGTAAACACACGTTAGGAAGCATTAATGGAAGCTTACCGGCAGGGAATTCCACAAACACAAGAGGGATAGGGTTAGGGTTAGGGAAAATCTCCAGTGCTTCAATTGCGGTGCATCACCATTGCGCTGCGTGGGGAGTCCGTCTTGCGATAGTTAGTTTACCATGTCTCCGTTGTGTCTACAGTCCATCCCCCTCCCCCCTGGCTACCAGAAGAGTGGTTTGTCCTGCCACCTCCGCATATCGCGTTAGATATCGCGTGTGACTGTAACAGACAGAAAACACGCAATTTGATTTTCTTTAGCTTGTTCATCCTAGAAAATTTTAACCACAGCCTTTTCTTCATCGTCAAACTACCGACTCAAGAGGTGTAACGTATATTTATTCGTTATAATCGACTTAATTGAGTAAAATTATTAAATCCAACATATCGATCCGTCTGTTTTTATTCAGATTGAACTTTTCTAATATAAAATTACGTAAATTTTTTATAGGAAAAATACCATTTTGGTTGAGGCAGGTTTATTTTACTACAACGTATAAACAACCAACTGTATCGTCAGCTACAAATTATGAGTTGAAATGGTTGTACAGCTCTACCTGACACCCAAAGTTGGCATCAATATGGCTTAACATTTGTTGATTTATATTGTATCAAGTTCAGATGACTTTCCGCCGTCATCTCAGACGGTCTGATGGACGAAGAAGCATTGTTTACAGAAACGCCCGAAGTAAATATCAAGCAAGCCAACGTTTATGTACTAAACAGCCTCTTGGTAAAAGAATCTCTCTTTTTGAAGTTTATTTAATGATCCAAAGCAGCAGTCCATGCAGCGATGGGTTCCAGACTTCCTCTCATTCAGATCTCTCCCTGTTGATTGGACGGATTGATTCTCATTAGCTCAATGGACAGAGCTCGCCGCTGCCTCCTCAGCATGCACTTATTCTGGATTTTATTGGTGCTTGGCTGCTGAGATGAGACGACTGATTTGAAGAGGCCCTGCTCTCAGTGTTTCCACATTAATCAGCCGTTGTCTTGGAGCTGCCGGACGAGGCGTCTTTGATGGAGCGACGTGCGGTAAAAGCACACCCCGCTAAATCAGTCGGTCACGGCCTCTTGTTCCGTGCAAGCCAGGGCGGCGGGGCCGTGGCGCTGCTGCTCCTCGTGGCGCCTGCAGGACGTAATGCTCAATAAAGTCCCACAAACCTTGTGAAACCTTATGAATGGCGCATGATTAATGTACCGGGGTGGGGGGAGGGGCAGATACTGTACACTGCTGCGAACTCGATGAAACCCACTCAGGCTTTCCCGCTGATTATGCATGAGATGTTATTCAGGGTCTGTGAAGGTTCAGCTTTTAAGCCTCGGAGCAAATTTTGGGATTGAAGCTGCAGACTCCTGATAGCAGCCGGCACACTC